>OW028591.1:22407748-23610372 GCA_932294275.1 Chloroclysta siterata | reverse complement strand
TGTTAAGCCTCATGTGCCTGTAATTTCACCGGCAACCACACTCTTCAAACCGAAACACAGCAACGCTGCTTGGCGGCAGAAAAATATATGACTTAGTGGAAACAAGTAGATGACCATAAAATAGGAGCTTATCTTTTAACTTTAGAAAATCACAAAGATTGTGTTTCAAGACGGTTGTAAGTTGGGTCGAATCCAATTGGCTTGATAATTTTGGGATACCTACAATTATCTTGTCTTTTTAACTTTTCAGCTTGTGCTGAAACTGTAACGTCAACTCACATGATGTACCGACGATAATGTAAAGGCACAGAAAACGAAAATAAAACTGGCCAAGTTCGAGTCGGACTCGCGCACAAAGGGTTCCGTACCATATTATCTATAAAAACGAAACAATTAAATTAAAATAAAAAAATATAAGGTGGGCTCCCATACAACAAACGTGATTTTTTGCGCTTTTTTAAGATAATGGTACGGAACCCTTCGTGCTCGAGTCCAACTCGCACTTGGCCGGTTTTTTTGTTACACAAATAATTTAGTGTACATTTTCTGTTACACAGAAGTCCGTAAAAGATTTAACCTCACCCTAACCTTCAAATTTTGCGCCCGAAAATCCTTTTGCATGTTTGACCGACATCTTGACCTTACTACTTTCAATGCTGGCTGGTACCTACCTATTGTATAATATTCAATAATGGTCGAGAGCAAGAGTTATCCTTTGTATTTTCCAGTGTAGCACTGTACTTGATTTCAGTATAGAAAAGAAAATATGATTATCTTGAAATAATGAAAAATTACTGTAAAAATCAACTCGCACAGAAATTTCGTGGAAAATAGCTATTGAATTGCGATGAAACATTTATATATGAAATGCTACAAACGAAAAGTTATGCCATTACAAGTTTCACAGAAATACAGTTCGGACGTTAACATGAATGCTAGGAATTGTTTGAAAGCCTTTCCTGATAAATTCTGGATAGCTGGAATATGGATTAGAATTCAGGAACAAAACACCCAGTGCGATAGATGGAACTGGGTATGTGAATAACATACTAAACATTTGACAGCTCTTATAATTCAGAGGCCTAATCACGAATGAATTTGACGTTAGTCACGGCAACGTATCTTGTCCCTAACGGAAACCGAATATCGCTAGAATAAGGTCGAGTTGGTAGCAGCTTTGCCTTTTGCGCTGGTCGTGAGGAACTGGCGGTAGATTCACCTAGTATATAATAAGTTTCAAGTCATTTTTGTGTTTTTTTTATACCTCTGGCTGATGGAACAAGCAGCTGGCCCACCTGAAGTTAAGTGGTACCCATTACCTATTATAAAAAAGCATTGGCTCGTAAGTCACGCACGATAGAAACGTGCCCTACGATGCACTGCCCTGCGTCCATCAACTTGAGGCACACAGATGTTAAGCCTCATGTGCCTGTAATTACAGCGGCAACCACACTCTTCAAGCCGAAACACAGCAACGCTGCTTGGCGGCAGAAAAAGTCGTGGTGGTAGTACTTCCCCGGACGAGCCCTTCACAAAGAGCTCTACTACTCTTAAACTGACTGATTGTACTGAATAAAGATCATTTTGATTTTGATTTTGCTGTAGGTCGTGGGTTCAGTGAGGACACTGAGACTAGACATTTGTGTAGATAGATTATAGCTTTATAAAAAACCATAATAAAAGTTCATAATTTAACAAAAACAATACTTAAAAAAATATAAGTGCAATAGCCGGTCTTATCGCTAAAAGCGTTCTCTTCCAGACAACTTTTAAATGGACAAAAACATATTGCATAAGTATGGACGCAGCTATGTAATAAAATATTTTTTTTTGTAATTAAACTAATACATATTATACATATAGTCTAGCCTTCTCGGCCTTCTCTTTAGCACGCCACTCCTTATTTAAGCTTTCATCGCCTTTAACCACTCAGCCACCATAAAAAAAGTCTAAAAAAAGTATTCAACGCTATAGTGCGCCAGGTATTTGACCGCCACAGGTTCTTAGAAAACGAAAAGTTACCAGTCCGTCTGTTTTCATCAACACTCATTGTTTTCCAATAAATGAGAGCCAAACAACCGCCAATCCACCAAGAACTCCTATCCACCTTCCACTCTAAACAACATGTGCCTCTTGTAATAATATGATAGCTCAAGTTACAATGGACAATCTATCTTATACTCTCTGATTGAACAAACACTCGTATCGGGTCGGCTTTGATTGCTTTCCAATTATTTTCATTACTTTTGTGTTTTTTATCACAACAATAAAAAGGTTTTAATAGTAACAGTCAATGGCATTTTATTGTTGCAATACTAATTCAAAATCCTTAGTATTTTTTATTTGTGTACGTCGCGATGTGTTATCAATAGAGATCGGATATTCGGATGCATATTTACCTAAAGTTGAGATGTTGGCTATTATGAAAAGCACTTTTTAACGAAAAATCCCGAGACCCCGGGAAATTCAAATTTAGCTTTAATCTAAAAATCCCGGGATCCCAGGAAATTCAAATTTAAGTGACACGAATGACAGTTGCCCTGTTACAACGTAATATGCCCCTCGGGACCCAGAATCACCCCCTTTCGGCTAGTACACATGTAACGTGGCACCGATTATTCATGATATTTATGCAATCCCGGGATTTTATTTTTAATAAAAGTATCCTAAGAAGCCGCTTCCATAATTTGTTAGCCAAAAATTAACTTTAGGTAAATATGCATCCGATTATCCGATCTCTAGTTAACAATGTGTGCGGACACTGTCAGTGTTGTGTGTCGTAGTGTGAACACGGACATTATGGATTCTGACGATCAAGTGAGGGTAGTTGTTGAAACTGCTTCCACTTCTCGACGACGGTAGATCTCAAGTTCAATGCTCCAGTTTGCCCGCGACCACGTCGGGAAAATAATAAAGGTAAACGCGATAAATACCCGTGTAATCTACACTAATATTATAAAGAGGTAAACTTTGTATTTTTGTATTTTTGTATTTTTGTATTTTTGTATTTTTGTATGTAACAAATAGGCTCAAAAACTACTGGTCCGATTTCAAAAATTCTTTCACCATTAGAATGCTACATTATCCCTGAGTAACATAGGCTATATTATATTTTCAAAAAAATCAGGGATCCTTACTAAAACTTCAATAATGTAACCCAAGGTGGAAAACAAAAAACCTTACATCGCGTGCGCTGCGAAAACTATTGAAGATAGAACAAAATAATGTACTACGATTTTGTAGAACACGTTATCATCTACAAAAAATGTCGCGACAGCATATGTCTAACTATTATAGTTATGCCACAATAAGTGTTCTTTTATTATAAAAAATTAATTGAAATGCCTCCGCTAGAAAAGGGTCTTTATTTGTACCTTGGTATTAATCCTTATCCAAATAAATCATTTCATAATTAAGACGGTTTCAATACCTATAGATTACTTCTTAAATTTTTCAAATCGGACATTCCATTCAAAAGATATGGCGAAATTAAAAATGTTTACGGGTCCACGCGTCACGCGCGGGGTGCGATTTCACTCACTCAAGGAGAAGCGCGTGCAAATGTATGAAATAAGTAGACGCGAGGCTCGAACCCACGGTCTAAGTTTATCCTAAAATGTTCAAAAAATTTATGACCACCCATGCGAAGCTGGGACAGGCCGCTAGTACTTAAATATAATTCAAAATCTACTACAAATTTTCAAATGTTAATGGCAAATTTACATTGGATAGTCAGTAGAGTTGGTTAACCACAACACACAAACAGCTCTGCTCAGTAGTGGCTTACACACGGTGAGCTATTTGTGTGTGGCTCGTTCGGGTAATTATTACCACAATGCCTGTCTGGGTGTTATTATATATTATAAGTATGTATTTACAAAAAAAATGTAGATATGTATTATATCAGCTATCTGGTTCCCATATTACAAGCTTTGGCTTAGTTTGGGTCTAGATAGTGCTGTGTAGAAAGTCCACCAATATTTATTTATTTATTATTTATTATAATATTATACAACACCCAGAGAGAACAAACATCTATGTTCATCACACAAATATTTGTTTTCGGTGGGGATCGAACCCACGGCCTACGGCGCAGAAAGCAGAGCTACTACCAACTGAGCTGTGAAAGCTGTCAAATGTCAAAATTCTCGGCACGGCCGATACAGGCGTTTATCGGGTCTCCATAGAAAATCCGGCCATAGAAAACAAAATTCAGACTTCTTCTTCTTCTTGTCGTGTCACTAGTTTTTTTCGAAACAGTGTGGTGGAAGGATTTTAAATGCGCCTCAAGAGGCTCCTTTCGAGCACTTGACACATGCTATAGAACTTATTAGGTTCCACGACATGCCGGTTTCGTCACGATGTTTTCCTTCACCGTTTGAGAGTACTGGCATTGTGCACATAAATTTTCGAACAGAAAAACTCATTGGTGCACGACCGGTTTCGAACCCACGACCTTAGGATCGGAAGGCGGGGCCGCTACCACTAGACCACCAGTGCTCTCGTAATTCAGACTGGTATTTTTCAATACGTAAAAGGCGTGTTTGGACTCCCTCGTAAAAGTTTTCCACGACTCGACAAAGTAATGTTAAATTCGGCCTGGCGGAACATAAAACGACTGCTGATCGTTTCACAATACGTAAAAGGCGTAAGTGGTAAGCATCACAAAGCATTGCCTCGTAAGTCGCCCACAATAGGAACATGCCCTGCGTCCATCAACTTGAGGCATACAGATGTTAAGCCTCATGTGCCTGTAATTACACCGGCAACCAGACTCTTCAAACCGAAACACAGCAACGCTGCTTGAAGGCAGAAAAAGGCGTGTAGGCGTTTGGACTCCCTCGTAAAAGTTTTCCACGACTCGACAAAGTAATGTTAGTGATTTCTTGATCGATTGCGTGTGTACTTTTATTTATTTGTTACCAAGGGAACGTTAAAATATTTTTATTTTCCGTCGGAATTTTGGTAAGTTAATGGCATTCCAATTAAACTGAGATATCACGAATGTAATCTCCAGGCATGGTAGACATTCTTTTCGAACTGGTGGTATAATTAAAATATTTTAAGTTAAGTCTGTCACATGTCAAGTCAGGCTGTCATGTTTTTAAGGAAATGGTAGTGAATTCTTCAAAACGTACAGGAAACATTTTCGTGCTAATTAGGATACTGGACCACATCGTAGGGCACGTTTCTATAGTGCGTGAGTTACGTTGAAACTAAAATGTAGTTATTACTGCTCTTCTTCTTGTTCTCTCCGTTTATGGCTTCTGTCTGTCATTGGTCAGACAATCTTGCCAGTGTCAAGTGATTTGTTCAAACATTCGAAACATTTTCAGTCAAATCAGGATATCACATATTACACTTTCATTCCAAATGCTTACACTTTGTGCTAAGACCTCAAGTAATGTAGGTTAAAATACCACCGAAATTACATAACACAACTCAAAATAACACAAGAAAAACAATTATAATGAAAAAGCTATGTTGCTTCCCAAAATGCCAGAAAACGAATCATTATTACTGCTCTGAAATACGACATCGAACTCACAACGCAACACGGAAGCTGTCGGAAGTGCTACTGCCAGTTGAGCGGTGAAACCAGTCAATGTCAGTTGCCATGCAATATTTTATCATCATTTGAAAGCTTTTATATTGCATATTGCATATTGTGCATTTTAAGTGTAGTATAGCTATTTGTGAAGGGCTCGGTCGAGGAAGTACTTTTACTAGTTTTCGTACATAAGCAAACTTTAAGTAGGAAACAAAATAGTTAATTGAGATTTTTAGAAAATGAGTTTAGTGATTTGATATCTTTCAACATGTCTATACGTGCGAGTGAGACTCACATTAGCTCTTGCCTTCGCCATAAGATAGAGTTTGTACTATGAAAAAAAAAATGTAGGGTGAAAAATGCAGAGATATACCACAGAGATAACTCGTGCTTACAATACGGGCTTCAGACGCACAGTAGCCACACGAGCGTAGCGTGGAGTGGATTCTACCTGTTCCTCGCTGCAAGCGCGCGGCGTCATTCGCGCTCCGACCGCCGGCCGCGATGGGCGTCCCTCGGTACACCACCGCCTCAGCGCCTCCGCTCGGTCCGCGACCGCACCTGTTGATCGTCGACGCTAGTGACACGCGCCCGCTCGAAGGTTAGTGCTATTTTATTGTAAAAGTGCGGATATTGTGTTATAGACAAAATTTGCCAGAATTTTTACAGTGGCTAGGAAATGGCAGGATTTTAACCGTGGTTGATAAATCAGTTTTTTATTGCAAAGGTATGTTTTTTATTTATTATTTAATTATGCGATAGTGATTAATTTTAGTGAGTAATTTGATTGTTGCAAAGAAACAAATGGCAGGATTTTAAACGTGATTTTTAAGTGGTCATTATTTATTACGCATAAAATAATGATTTTATTTGCGTTTTTATAAATGATAGCCAACTTACAAGATTACAGTTCCAATTTCTTAAAGAACTCCTACTACAAACCCATATTTATTTAGAAAATAAATATATTATCGCTTACTGTTAAAAAAGTAAGGAAATTCTATCGAAATTATCCCAAACTGAAGCGATTATTAATATAAAAGAACACAATAATGTTTAAAATAATAAAATATTATCGAATTCGCACAAAATAATTTATGAATACGTTAAAAGAAATGCTAGTAAGAACGCATCTGAATATTTTAATTAAAATAACGAAGTGTTGGAGTCGTATTATTTTAAAGGTTAGTGTAATTTTAAATTGAAAGTGTAGAGAACTTGTAAAAACAAGACTATGTTATTTAAGAGAATTTGAGCGCTAGCAATGTAAACTGGCTGAAATGTGGTGCATTATTCTTATAATTACCTCATAATTAGCCTCAAGAAGATAAATCTGTTGGACATAGGATTTCCATTAGAAAAAAAATTGAGCCACTCCCTCCATCGACTTCTCGCGATCTTTACAATGTCATTGCTCTATCAAGGATGTCCAATTCTTTAACTACCATTTTATGGTAGTTATTCTAGAACTTTCAACACACTGCCTTTTAGTGAAAAATATAAAATAAAAATAATAGACACACAAAAATTTGCATAGTTATCACCCAAGACTAGGAACCTCTGTATTGTGGGTCATTTGTAACTATGATTACAATGATAGAACACCTAGGAATAAATATCGATCATGAAACCTTTTGTCCTGGCTCGGGAATCGAAACCGCACCTACTGCGTCTCAGCCACTCGCTACGCCAAATAGGTTATAAATTGTTTGAGATTATGAAATACTTTAAAATGAAATTTTATCGGTATTATAAAGGTTACAAGGGTAACTTCCCAAAGGTTCCCAAAGCCTATGCCGTTGGCAGTTTTCCGCAAAGAACCTACGCCGTAGATACTACGGCGTAGAGGGTCTACGCCTGCAGCTATCATTGTTGTTGTTTATAACATAATCATTTTTACCATTTCATACTTTTTACGTTCTACGTTTGAAAAACAAATGAGAGAGAATTCGCTATATTTTTTCCAAGGCTACTTTATGAAGCATTTGTCATTGTATTTTTTTTCATTAAATCTTACTTAGCCTTACCTTATGTTGAGCGGTTACCTGTGTAATCCAATAGGTTTGTTTAGTTTTATTTCATTCCAATAGTTCGCAGAGATCTCTTAGTACCAAGTACCATCAGAAATTGCAGAAATAACAGAGAGCTAACGGCAAGGAATGTGAAAAAGGGCCTTAGATTTTCAATGATTACGAGGTTTTCTGTCATCAACTTTGTATTTTCAATGAATAAACCTGCATGTTTAACTTATCTCGAAGGGGTAAATTATTTGTACCCCTTAAATCATTGTTAAACAGGCGGGTCTAATTAACGCTCCCTGTATCCACCCCTAGGGAAGGCATGTCGGATAATTTCCGTTGAGAATATTATTTAATTCAACCTTTGTTCTCCATATTTGTTCCCTGGAATACAAAACCGGCCAAGTGCGAGTCGGACTCGCGCTCGAAGGGTCCGCATCATTATCTATAAAAAACGGCAAAAGTATCACGTTTGTTGTATGGGAGCCTGCTTAAATGTTTATTTTATTCTGCTTTTTAGTATTGTTGTTATAGAGGCAACAGAAATACATCATCTGTGAAAATTTCAACTGTCTAACTATCACGGTTCATGAGATACAGCCTAGTGGCAAACGGACAGATAGACAGACGGACTGACAGCGGAGTCTTAGTAATAGGGTCCCGTTTTATCCTTTGGGTGCGGAACCCTAAAAAACACATTGTGTTATATCGGAAGATCGCTGATACGCTGATACGCTGTATAGCAAAACTGATGCTCCGATTCAGATACTCATCAGCCCATAAGATAGCTTAAGGACGGCTTAAGAGGTTGTTAGAGCCACGTCCAACCATATAGAAAGACATTTTTTTTTTCTTTCTTACTACCTGCTGATAGAATAAGCAGATGGCTCACCTGTGTAGTACTACACAATGAACTTGATTCTATTGATTCAGTGGATTTTCGTGAGTGCTCTTGAGGCGCACTTAAAATCCTTTCACCACTTTCACTTTCACTGTTTCGAAATAAACTTGTGACAGAAACTATGCAATTGGAATAGAATTTCTGGTGTAATTTTTCTGGTTTTTAATCGAAGTGTGGCGTTCGGTAACGCAAAGTGGTAACCATCACCTATAACAACGCATTGCCTTGTAAGTCATGTGCACTGCACTTTCATCAGCTTGAAGCATACAGATCAAAGAAACAGCCTAATATTACTTTGTTACGAAATAATTTCACTTCGTTTGTGGCTTGTGAACAGACACAACAGGCAACAGGCGTCCGTCTCGATTAGGGGTTGCTTACCCAAACAGTATCTGAAGCATTCCTATGATACGCTGAATAGTGATAGTTGACTGTAGTTCTCTGTCTGGGTGTTATATTAAATTATAAGTATGTATTTACAGAAAAAAAATGTATGATATCAGCTATCTGGTTCCCATATAACAAGCTTTGGCTTAGTTTGAGGCTAGATGTCTAGATGTTTGAGGTGCTGTGTGGAAAGTCCACCAATTTTTATATTTTATTTTATAGCAATGGCGGTACTCTGAGCATAAGGTCGTCTTAAAGGTGATTTCAGGAACGTCTACAGATAAAAAACTATTGAACTGCTTTTTTATTTAAAATTGTTGGTGGATCAAGCAGATGGCCCACCTCATGTTAAGTGGTAACCATCACAGCAATGTATTGCATCGTAAGTAGCGTGACTTACAATGCAATGCGATAAGAACGTGCAGATCAAAGGAGTAGCCTAAGTTTACTTTGCTACGGAATAATTTCACTTCGTTTGTGGCTTGTGAACAGGCAACAGGCGTCTCGTTTAGGGGTTGTTACCCAAACAGGGGTGTGTCGGCGCGGCGTGAACTGGGGGTTGTTAGAGTCGATTGAGCGCCTCTTTTCAGGGTCACGCAAAGAAATAGAAAAAATCTCTATCAAAAAAGTAACAAAAATACCTTAGTTAGTCGTATATAAAAAAGATAAGTAATAAATTTCATTTTGATCGATACATGTTTTCCTACTCAAAAGTTTGCTTTACTGGTTTTCGTACATAAGCAAACTTTTAAGTAGGTAAACTTGTATCGATCAAAATGGAATGTTTACTAAACTGTGTGCAATGTGATTGCACACAAGATGGTTGATTGCGATTTTTCGAAAATGAGTTTAGTGATTTTATATCTTTCATCATGTCGAAACGTGCGAGCGAGAGTCACATTAGCTCTTGTCTTCGCCTTAAGATGTTGATGTATCAATTTTAATATTTATTATATCAAATATTATTTGTAGAAAAAAGCTCCGTATCATCTTTGTTTGTGCACTCCCTCTCAGTTTTATCAAAACTACACATAACTGGAAGAGAATGCTCTCTAGCATTAAGTTTGCCTATGTACGATACATATTCTGTGCTATAAAGATTGATTCAAAGAATCTTGCGTCGGTATTTGTAGATCTGAGGAAATAACCAGTACAACTGACCAAGATTACTACAGTAAAGTTAATTAACCAACATTGCTTCAACCAAATTAATCTTTCCAAAGCTCTAAACAAAATAATAAGTCTTAATTAAATGCTAAGTAGGTTTTTAGGCGTTCGTAAGAATCTAAACGAAATACTAATTCATTACGGAGGAAAATGGCGAACCGGGATAATTAGTAGTCTTTGGATCTTGGAAAAGAGTTTCCAGCTCATATTCTTAGAAGTGGATGGAGTGGAAAAAACATTTAAGATGCCGACAACCTTTTAACAACTTATTGCTCGCACTTGCTGTGAATAAGTAGTTATGAAAGATCGCAAACAACTAAGTTTCGAAGTCTAACGGCCGCTTTCTGAAAGCTCGATCAAAACTAATCGGATGTCAAGTCACTCGCCATTTCAGCTATTACATCGAATTAGATAGAGAAAGTGACTTGAAATCCGATTAGTTTTGATCAAGCTTTCAGAAACCGACCGTAATACTATGGTTTACCGAAGATATTATTTTGATCCAAACAAGTTAACCTACCAAAAAATTACCAATTTTTTACTAGATTTTGTAGTTAATCAAACTTTGCGGAAGGAATACTTGTTTAGGTCCAAATTTTATTTTTGCCAAACTATTGTAATGGTATTTCCCAAACGTTCCTGTTTGCGATTTTTCATGACTAACTTCAGTAAATGCGTATGTTCCAAAATGTTGAAATGTGCGAGCGAGAAGTGGCTTTGACGGTTGTCGGCGTCTTAAGTTAGTTTGTTTTAGCTAGTGGCCAACTCTGGTGACGGAGTTTTAAGGGCACCCCAAGGCCTCCTTCAGAGACACGTCCACACAATTTACGTTTGGCAGGTTGCAAGCTCATTGTTAGTGCCAGACAACTAACTGTTTTTTTTTACGATTTATACTTCAATGTTCGATAGCACAACTTTATTCCGAATAAAAAATCTGCCTTGGATTGAACCCACTACCTTTCCCAAAAAACTCCGGCGCTGTACAGCAGAAAAACAATAGGCACCTAACTCTCTTAACCTCTTGCAGGCTGGGATTCCAGACACAATAGAAAATGTATTGTGTCTCCCGTGGATCTACTTTCTGGCATGTGAGAGGTTGAGGATCAATCTTTTAAAAAGTAATAAATAAGAAAATATTTATTTTATTTCTACGAATAAAGGAAGGTACGACGTAAATTTAATAAGCAACATCGACTTCTATAAAAAATTACCGTCCATTAACTGACGATAGAATTTTCTGTTTGATTTAATGCTCAATATTGAAACTTTGTAATATCTTTTAGGAGGAGTACACCAACCAACCGGAAGTCAACCACCATGACCTTTAACCTTTATCCGTACTTATAAACGTTACTTAAATTTAATCATTGCATTAATTTAGCTGGTGGTGAAAGAGAACAATAGTTTGACCGTCTTCTGACAGATTTTAAAAAGTAAGGATACATCTTTATCCTTATGTTGGATTCGTTCTCTAACATTTTGGGAAGCAACATAGCTTTTTAATTTTAATTGTTTTTCTTGTGTTTGTTTGAGTTGTGTCGTGCAATTCCGGTGGTATTTTAACCAACATTACTTGAGGTCTTATAGCACAAAGTGTAAGCATTTGGAATGAAAGTGTGTTATGTGATATCCTGATTTGACCGAAAATGTTTCGATTGTTTTGAAGAAACCCGCCACCATTCTCTTCAAAACAAATGACGGCCGACTTGACTATGGACTGACTTGACTATAAAGTATTCAATACAAATCACTTGACACTGGCAAGATTGTCTGTCGAATGACGGACAGGAGCCATAAAAGTAGAAAAGAAGAACTCCTGTATGTCGTAGATTTTATATTGTTATTTTATACTTCATGCAGATATTTCAAGCAGATGGCCCACCTGACGCCAAATGGTCACCTAGCATTTATATGCAAGTCACGCACGATACTAACGTGCCCTACGATGCACTAACTTTTGCCTCAAATGGCGTTCGAAGCACTCAGGAATCATGAAAGAGTAATAATCACATTGCACAGTTGTGGATTAGTTTATGTTATCGCGTGCCCGGATATTCTATCAAACTCGACTTCCGGTCGCCATTGTTACTCGCACAGTGCTATCGATTTAATCGTCTGCAGCCGTTGTGAAGTTCAAACGTGATTTTTATAAAAAGACTTTTCTTTATTAAAATTCGGTATTATAACACAAAAGTTAAAACTTTGAAAATTTCTTGTGCATGACAGATATTTATAATTGTATGTTTATTATTAATCTATGTATTGTTGTTTTGTATGTTTTTTTTAAATCAATCAATTTTCAAATTAATCGATTTTTCAACACGTTCAGCGCCAGTGTATCATTTACGTTACACTTAATACAATTATAAATATCTGTCATGCAGCAGACATTTTCAAAGTTTTAACTTTTGTGTTATTCATATGTGTCTAGTCGTAATCTAGTCTAGTCTTTTCCCAGGCCAGGGTATCGTGAAATATACACGCGACATTTTCGCTAGCCGGTGTATCGTTTTGACCCCAAAAAAAACTAGTTTCTTCAAGGCCAACCCTATCCAATCGCATACTAAAATGTATAAAAAGGATCTAATTACAAAAAATACAAGTTTGTAACAGCGTGTTTTTTTGCAAATAATTATTGATTTGTCTACCGTGCTTGGAATTAAATTCACAGTACATTATATTTGTTAAAGGCTGTTTTTTATTTCAGTTTTATTAAATTTTCGTGCATAAAAAGTCTACTCTTGTCCTAACATTGTAAGATGAACGAAAATATTAAATTATAAAAGTGAAAAGTGATCATATAATAATGTGTGACGTAAGATATAACTAAGAGGTTTGTAAGGATGTCTACTGTGCCTGGGATTAATGAATCAGGCGTGTTTGTTTAACTTGAATTATTTTAAAATCAAAAGTGAGTTTAATATTTACTGGTGGGATAGAGAGCGATGATTTAACAGGTAAGTGAATTTTATTTTTATTATATTAAATATAAATAATTAACACCATCTATACTCCTGCAGTGTGCGATGATCTTAAAGCTTCGTGTCGAGTTTTTTTTATCAATTTGCTGATAGAACAAGTAGTACATTCAGCAAAGGAAGTTAACAAACTTTTTGATGATTTAAAATCTTAATAACTTCGGAATGCGTTAAAGTCAAAGTCAAAGTCAATAGGTATTTATTCAATAAAATCACAAGGATCACTTTGAAACGTCTTAAAGCTAGGTGACTCTAGGTGCCAGTTCCACGCGACCAAAGCCTAGAAGAACAGGCAACAAACTTACGGCTTGGTTCCTACCGTTCTTTTGTCCTTCCACATCCTTTTACAATGTAATATAATATATTATTGAAGTTAAGTGAGGCGTAGGCATACAGATGTTATGTCATTATTATAGCTAATATTTGAAGATTTATCGTAGCTCATAACAATTTTAAAAACCAGTTACCATTAATTCCATAGCGGGAAAAGTATTAATTTTTTTTCTGATATAATCAACTTCTGTGGCTGACTGTACACCTAAGACTATATGTGTGTGTGTTAGTAATAGTAGTCATAAAATCAATTACTCCTTAAATTGAAGAAATACTACTAAGAACCCGCACCTTTTGTATCTAAACCGGCAAATAGACCGTCTTTAATTGCTATGATCAAAATCTCAAAATGTTTTCTCATTACCCAAAGGTTAGCTGGTAGATAATGCCATCCAGCAATAAACTCGCCTTCATACAGAGACAAACTCTATTGACGCCTATGGCATATAACATATTGCGTATTTTTGAAATCAAGAATTTTCTATCTTTCAAATTTCACTTTGTTACTAAGTAGTAAGTATGTTTCGACACAGACAGAGTGCAAAGAATTATTGTATTCGTACTACGGTGCAAAATAGTAAACACAGACAACAACGTACACAACCCCCATCCCCTTATCTGAAGGGTGAAGTAACGGAGATGATAAATAAAAACGAATAGCATCCCTAGGCAACATTGGGCTAGGATATTTTGACTCTGGACCCGATAAATCTTCTCATTTACATGTCACAAATGGATTGGTAGCTTTTTTCCTTACCAGCAGGCCTAGCACGGGCAGAGGAAAAGTTGTCTTTCCACCGTTTTTATCTACTTGTCAGTAGAAATAAAGAGAACTATTTCCACTGACAAGTGATAAAAACGGTGGAAAGACAACTTTTCCTCTGCCCGTGCTAGGCCTACAGTTGTTGTACCTCTAGATATAAGATACAAAAAGAGGATACACAAAATGGTAAGGACACAAGAGCTTAAAAAAAATAGGTTGTTTTAGGAGACATACAGTCATAGTCATGAATTTAGCTTAGCTGCCTAAAACACAATAATAAATAATAAAATGTTTATACAACTAGCCGATGGAACAAGCAGATGGCCACCTGATGCCAAGTGGTAACCACCTATAACAACGAATATCCTTGTAAGTCACGCACGATAGGAACGTGCCCTACCATGCACTACCCTGCGTCCATCAACTTGAGGCATACAAACCTCATGTGCCTGTAACTACACCGGCAACCACACTGAAACACATTTGTGCTGAAAACCAGCGCTGAGAATTCGTTCTCAGCTGATGCTGAGCTCAGAGCTTTTTATACAGACCGTACATGGCAGCGTTCCACATGCATATTGCGTAGACGTGACTCACACACACAATTTTTATAGCTTTTTTGTTTTTTATCTACTTAGTCTCATTTCTACGTATCTAGAATAGTTTTTTACCCTTTTATATGTCCTGTACCTTTTCATGTACAGTTTGTGTAAATAAATGCCTTTTCTTTCTTTCTTTCTTCTAACTAGAGCACCGGTAGTCTAGTGGGAGTGACCCCGCCTTCCGATCGTAAGGTCGCAGGTTCGAATCCGGTCGTGCACCAATGGATTTTTCCTATCGAAAAATTTATGTGCGCAATGCCAGTGCTCTTAAACGGTGAAGGAAAACATCGTGAGGAAACCAGTTAGTATTCTAACAGCGGCGATGGGCTTGCAACTTGTCACGTATGGAATACCAACTACTGCAAAATGTGGGTATGTGCCAAATTTAATGTTTGAACGTACCTCTGACGTACCCCCCTTAGACATCCTCAAAAGAATCTGGAGTTATTACTTGGTACTAAGAGATCTGAGGGGATATCTACCGTGCCTGGGGATTAAAGACGTGAAGCTGTTTCAGTTTTTTTCTTTCTTCTTCACACTCTTCAAACCGAAACACAGCGTTGCTGCTTGGCGGCAGAAAAAGGCGTGGTGGTAGTACTTCCCCGGACGAGCCCTTCACAAAGAGCTCTACTACTCTTAAGTAAAAACTTATTTAAATTAATTTTATTTAAAATACAATGAGTTCCAATACCATTCTGTTCATAACTTTCGGGATATTATAAAATAAAAAAATTCTAAATGTAAAAAAAACACGAAACAGTTAATGGTTGATTAAATATTAATTTAGAAAATATTCGTATCCATTAGGTATTTAAATACTCCTAGAGCCACGGGTTAGGATTTCCACCCCTACAGGGTGTCTTATACCCCCTGGGATGAACTAGATATTGAAATATACCACCGCTGAGTCACTATAATCGCTTGTAGCGCTAAATACTCTACTAGCTTCCGCCCGCGGTTCCGCTTGCGTTGTGCGTTGATTACTACAATAATTGTAATAATTAATATTACAATTACTATTACAGTTTTTGATTGTGATTTTAATTGCCAACATCAATATTTAAGGCACTTCTTCTGCACGTTCTTATGCTATCGGCAAAATGAAAAATTACTCTGCAGTACAGTATATAGGCAAGGAAAAGCAGAAAGTGAAAATTTCGCGCTTTTACTATTTTATCTTCTGCGCCTCAAGTCGCGTAACCATACTCAATGGCTGAGTACAGTCGCCTGCGTAATAAAAATATAATGTATAAAAAATATTAATATTGTCACAAAATTGGAGAAAACAAGGCAATAACTACCGATATATCGCTACAAAGTACAAAGTACCAATTCAGAATCATTTGAGGATGTTTTTTTACTACATTGTATTCGTACTTTCGTGCGTGACTTACAAGGTAGTGCTTTGTTATAGGTGATAGTTACCACTTAACATCAGGTGGGCTATTTGCGATATATGCATACACTTTTAAGCACATTGTGTGCTCGAAAGGAGCCTCTTGAGGCGCACTTAAAATCCTTTCACCACACTGTTTCGAAAGAAACTAGTGACACGACAAGAAGAAGAAGAAGCACATTGTGTTATAAGCAAAACTAATCGAATGTCAAGTCACTTGCTATCTCTATCTAATTCGATGTAATAGCTGAAATAGTGAGTGACTTGACATCCGACAAGTTTTGATCGAGCTTTCAGAAACTGGCCGTTAGAATGATACATGCGACAATAATAGGCGGACTCAATTCATCATTTTGTTTGGAGCAAAATTATATTTTTCCTGAAGCCTTATTGAAATATGCGAGCAATATTCTTTGATGGTAGTCTCCAGGGCCAAAGAAACCTGACACTCATAATGGCTACAGGTTGTACGTTGTACAAGCCTATAAGTATCGTGTATCAGACACCCTAATAGCCAATTACACCCTGACAGGGCTCTAATTGTCACACAATGGCCCATTTGATAGGCCATCTGCAACCCTTTACGTTAAGCTTTTACTTATAATCGTTCAAGCTCAAACGATGACAGGTTTGTAACAGCAAAATTTCTTTTTTTTTAAACATAATAATTATTATTTAAATAGCACTCAAAGTATAAAGAAACCTTAAAGATAGCTTCTACTAAACGGAATATTGGTAAGAGCATTTAAGACGGTAGGTAGTAATATTTATTTCCTGGAAGAAATATTCTAAGTCCTCTTCATACACCGACTTTCCACGATTCTCAGAATATCATCGGTCAAATTTAATTAGGCCGATAGTTGGTCCATTCCCTTATAATATTTATTCATAGAGCTGATTTCACCATGCTCTGTTAGTTACTAATCAAGGATTAACAGGCCGCTAAATCTAACCTTAGATGTCAAACGCGTACATTTTGACATATTTAACGGCCCTTTAATCCTTTGTTAATCTAACAGAGCATGGTGAAATCAGCTCTCAATCTTTTATTTTAATATTTATTTATGCTTGTAATTTTAATTCGCAGAAATAAGAGTTACATAAGTTGTTATTACGAACGTACTGCACTCAAGAGTAGTAGAGCTCTTTGTGAAGGGCTCGTCCGGGGAAGTACTACCACCACGCCTTTTTCTGCCGCCAGCAACGCTGTGCTTCGGTTTGAAGAGTGTGGTTGCCGGTGTAATTACAGGCACATGAGGCTTAACATCTGTATGCCTCAAGTTGATGGACGCAGGGCAGTGCATCGTAGGGCACGTTCCTATCGTGCGTGACTTACGAGGCAATGTTTTGTTATAGGTGATGGTTACCACTTAACATCAGGTGGCCCATATGCTTGTTCCATCAGCTAGTAGTATAAAAAAAAAAACTTTAGATTTGTACCCTTCTCTGTGGTATACTGTCTTTTTAGGCCGTTTCTTGCCTGTTCTTCGAGGCTTTGTCGCTAGGAACTTTGCCAACTTTCAACTAGTATAATAAGGCATTTCAAAGTGATGCTTGTGGTTTATTAACCAACTGCAAAAAAAGAAGGAGGTTCTATGTTCGACTGTATGTATTTTTAGGGTCCTTTGTTCGTCCATCTGTCTGTCTGTCTTTCTGTCTGTCTGTCTGTCTGTCTGGCCGTCTGTCTGTCCGTCTGTCACCAGGCTGTCACAACTTCAACTTGTGAAAATTTCAACTGTCTAACTAGACAGTTGAAATTTTCACAGATGATGTATTTCTGTTGCCGATATAACAAGAAATACTAAAAAACAGAGTAAAATAGATATTTAAGGGGGCTCCCATACAACGAACGTGATTTCTATGCCGTTTTTATAGATGTAGAATGGTACGGAACCCTTCGTGCGCGAGTCCGACTCGCACTTGGCCAGTTTTCTATGAATGCTCACCGTGAATTGTGGACTGATTTTGGTATTCCATACGTGACAGGCAATCCCATCGCTTCTATAACTGTTTTTTTTTGCGATGTTTTCCATCACCGTTTTCGTGTAACGGATCTGTGTAGTAAATGAATACCCGGCAGCTTCCTGGTGTCCTTGCCGTTGCCCGGGTGACGTCGAACTTCGCCTTGAAACACGGATGAACTTGGCCTGGTTATTCCGAACCTGGTATACGTTACACTGTGTAAACGCAACGGTACAGAAATCAATAGCATCACGGCTTTGATCCCCAGGCACGGTAGATATCCCCTCATGAATGAAAACGGCGATAGGCTTGCAAACTGTCACGTATGATATAAAAAATACTACAAAATGTGAGTACCTATGTGCCAAATGTAATGTAGTTAGAACGCAGACAGCCGTCAGATACGAGTAACTTCTCCCATGCTCTTTTTAACATCCTGTCCTACTAATATTAAATGCCAAAGTTACGATTAGCAATCACTACCAATGAACGAGCGAGCCGCGGGCGGCAGCTAGTTTTAAAATATATTAAAATAAAAATTATTATATATTTATTTTAATTATACGTATAATATATATATATAGTTATTTTCCGACACAAAACATAACAGCACAAGATTGGTTACACATATTATAGTAATTAAAAATTCAACAAAAAACACTAAAAGTAGTTTTGAAATAAAATATTATGGACATTGGATGAGGAACTCGAAAATAATGATTTTCTAATAATTTCGATTACACAGATTCAACAACAGTATAATTTTTATCTTATCAAGATACCATAGAATTGGTTTAACTAGTTTTAGTACTTACTTTTTTAGTAAAAAAAACTTGAATACTTCAAATGATTGCTGATGCAAATTATGAAAAATTAATTTTTGGACATGTCGTTATCCTCAACGAAGTGCCAAGAGATTTGAAGGGATGTCTACCTGGGAAGTGCCGTCATGGGCTTTCTTAATTCTAAATTATATTCCAAAACATTACTCAATATTATTCAAGGAAAATAATAGGTTTCTTCATCAAAAATAACATTATTTATGTATGATTTCTGGAAAACCAAGCTTTATGAAAAAATTAACTTCCCAGTAGAATTTTGTTACAAAAAATTGTCGAGGTTATTAAAATAATGGTTTCTTGATACATATCCTCTAAGTTCCAAGGTCGGTACGCACCTGGTCTCCATCACAAGATGGATGGCACATTTTATTGTGATTACCTCCCTTTATTTACGCTAGCAGTCGTAACACTTTCCACACTCGACTCATTTTCCAAGCAACTGTGGCAAATCAAAAGGAGAGTTATGATAATTTATTACTTGTAAATGGTGCTACATTTACGTGCTCTATTTATTTAGTAGCCACTTTGTAGTAATGTATGGGTTACTCAAGACTTTCAGTTTTTGTGTTTGTTTATATGGAGTACCGTTGGCCTAGTGAGAGTAGCGCCGCTTTCTGATCTTTAAGTCGAAGGTTCGAATCCGTTCTTGAAAAATGTATGTGCTCAATGCCGGTGAGGGAAAACGTCAGTTAGTATTCAAGCAGCGGCGATGGGCTTGCAGCCTGTGCCTGTGTGTGACGTATGGAATACTATTAACTATTGGAAAATGTGTATGCGTACATGTGCCAAGGCGTTTCTACATCTGACTGTCCACCTTAGACATCCTTAAAACAATCTTGAGTCGGTATTAAGATGTTTGAGGATATCTACTATCTGGGGACCAGAATCATGAAGCTGGTTTTCTGTTTATATTTCTGTATTATTATGATAATGACAACTAGGTACCTCACTTGTTACTACTACTCACTAGCTACTTCACCTTTATATACCGTTATATTGCTAACACCAGAATAATAATATGGTGGCAATTTAATAAAGTTCGTAGACGTCTAATAAACGCTTTTTATAATCTACACAAAATTAAATTTAAATTGAAAACATTTTATATTAATTTTCTGCGTCTAAATCGGGCACAAAGCCATGTTTTCCGAAATAACGACCGTCATTTGACGGAATATAAAATCCATTTCACTCTGTTGAGGTTGAAAGTCTACTATGTAAATTCGATTGTGCAATTTGGGCGTCTATTCTTGCTTAAATAAAATAAATAAATATTCCACACAACACTATCTAGCCCCAAACTAAGACAACGCTTATAATAAATATGGGAACTAGATAGCTGATATAATACAAAAATACTTTTTTTTGTAATTACATACTTATCTACACTAATATTATAAAGAGAAAAGATTTGTATTTTTGTTGTTTTGTTGTTTTGTATGTAACGAATAGGCTCAAAAACTACTGGTCCGATTTCAAAAATTTTTTCACCATTAGAATGCTACATTATCCATGAGTAACATAGGCTATATTATATTTTCAAAAAAATCAGGGATCCTTACTATAACTCTAATAATGTAACCCAAGGTGGAAAAAGAAAACCTTACATCGCGTGCGCTGCGAAAACTATTGATGATAGAACAAAATAATGTACTACGATTTTGTAGAACACGTCATCATCTACAAAAAATGTCGCGACAGCATATGTTATGTCACAATAAGTGTTCTTTTATTATAAAAAATTAATTGAAATGCCGCCGCTAGAAAAGGGTCTTTATTTGTACCTTGGTATTAATCCTTATCCAAATAAATCTTTTTATATTCAAGACTGGTTCAATACCTATACATTACTTCTTGAATTTTTCAAATCGGACATTCCATTCAAAAGATTTAAAAAATATAAGGTCACGGGGCGCGTTCTCACCCAGCGCGGGCCCGGGCAAGGCGCGAGTTAGAAGTGACTCGAACCCACCACGGTCTAAGTTTATCCTAAAACGTTGAAAAAATTTATGTCCACCCATGCGAAGCTGGGACAGGCCGCTAGTAATTTATAATAATACCCAGACAGAGAACAAACATCTATGTTCATCACACAAATGTTTGTTCTCGGTGGGGATCGAACCCACGGCCTACGGCCCAGAAGGCAGAGTTACTACCAACTGAGCTGTGAAGGCTGTCGTATATTCAACATAAATGTTTGTTTTCGGTGGAGATCGAACCCGCAGCCTAAAACCAGAAGGTAAAACTACCAACTGAGATGTGAGGGTTGTATGTATGTTTTTTACATTTTGATAACATTGTCTTTACCGCCATTTCTTTATTGTCTTGTCTATTGCCATTGTACTTTATTAAGTTACACTTAGATTTATGATGTGTCCTTGTGTACAATAAAGTTTTATCAATTGTCTATGGGTCCTTGGTGACTTTTTTTACTTTTGATCTACGTAGTTGATCGAGTGAGCGAAGCAAACAAAGATCTTTTAACCTCTCGCATGCCGGAATTCCAGACACAATTGAAAATGTATTGTGTCTCGCGTGGATCTACGTTCCGGCATGTGAGAGGTTAAGAGCCGATTTCACCATGCTCTGTTAGATTAACAAAGGATTACAGGGCCGTTAAATATTAGACGGCCTGTTAATTCTTGATTAGTAACTAACAGAGCATGGTGAAATCAGCTCTGAGCTACTTGGGCGATTTGGTATTGTATGTACCTATGTTCGATCCGTTAAACCGATCACGAGACCTCAGTTCGGGGTGATCCACTAGTACCTACTATTATGTGGTATCTATAAAATGTATTTGACGGTGCCACATCTTAAGAAACCACAGCTTTAGGGAGAAAGAAACTCATAAGTCTTTGTGCGCGTAAGTCACCTGTCTTGCGGCTCTACGCTTGAGCTGATTATAATACTGTAAAATAGACAACGAATTTATTTGTGAAAGCTTACATGGGCTAAGTAAGCTTTATTGCGCGTTAGGGGGCGTTCACATTGACGCCATTACGCTTACGCGACTACCGTGAGACGCGCGAGCGACTTGCGCGCGACTCCTCATGAAACTTTTGAATTTACAGTTTATGTCATTCACATAAAGTACATATGTAATCAATTACACGAGTCGCACACGCGCAGCGCCATCGCAGCGTCCCTTAGGCGTTGAAACACCAATGTTCGTTGTTACAGGAAAAAGTCCCAACTGCGATTTTACTTCTGCAAATTTGCATGCCAGACCGTAACTGCGGAACACGGCGCAGACAATCTATGCATGATTTTTTTATACATTGTAATTTTCTTTGTAAATAAATATAAAAAATATATATTAGAGAATGCATTAACCCTAGAGCGCTAAAGTTCATAAAGTACCCTGTTAAACTAACTATTCGACTTTTTGACGATTATTTTTAAGTGACTTGTTTTTAATGAATTAATTAATTATTTATTTAAATTGAATTTACTGTATGTTAATAGGGTTCATATATTATAGATGTTTATAGAAAAATCATGTATTTATTCAAGTTTAATCACTAAAGTACAATATTTTAATGGCACTCGTTATTTTGACTTATTAACTAAAAATCATGAACTTTAATTGAGAAAAATTGCCATTTTTTCATTCGCTAAGGCAAGAAAAAACATATAAATTAATATTACTGTTCAAATTGCAATAATTTTTTTTATGATCGCAGTAATGAATAAGCTAACCACTCGTCAAAATGCCGCGTACATAGTAGATATCTCTAAAACTAAACAACTTACCAGCTCCCCGAGATCACCATGCGCTAGAGTCTAGCAAGCACTAAGTTGATATAAGTCGGCGAATCTACCGGTACTAGAAAGACACAATAACATTCGTTCGTCATTTTGACGAACGTTAGCTTTCTAGGGTTAACAAAATCTTTTGAGAGATCCCATTTTATATATTTAAAATACTTGTTTTGACCTTTTTGGATGCCCACAGCTTATCAACCCCTTGATTTACTTCAACTCTTATTTTTCAAGAAAATGGACTTATATTACACTTTATCGAGCTATAAACGATTCGATAATTATTTATTATGCCTCGACCAACATTCAACATCTCTAAGTCTAAGGTTTTTGAGAAATCTCCACAAGCAGTAAGGAACATGTTTTTTTTTTATTGAAAGTGCTTCTTCCTTATACGACGACAGAAAATAGAGATTTTCCGAAATGTCGAAACTTTTACTTTGATCTTCGTTTTGTACTATACAAAAGTTTATAGTCACAATATGAAATATACTGTACCGAGTGAATCGAACCGTGAAATTCTTAGTAAGTAGGTACGCAGTAGCATTTCTCGCGACTCGTAAGGTCACGTTCACAATAAACGTAAATCTAGTTCGCATATTAGAAACTTTGCATAGTTTTGGGCTATGTAGTGGTGTGTGGAAGTCCGTCAGTGTTTTTTATGAAATAAAAATGTTTATGTAGGAATCAAAACCAGTTACTTAAAGTTTGTCTGTCTGTCCGTCTGTCACCAGGCTGTATCTCGTGAACTGTGATAGTTAGACTGTTGAAATTATCACAGATGATGTATTTCTGTTGCCGCTATAACAACAAAATCTAAAACTTTTATAGATGATACGGAACCCTTCGTGCGCGAGTCCGACTCGCACTTGTCCTGTTTTTTTTAACATAAGAACTCATCGGCAGTTTTGAATCCACGACCGTAGGATCGGAAGGCGAGGCCGCTACCACTAGACCACCAGTGCTCTCAAGCACAAGCTTACAATACTTTTGGTGTGAACGCAACCTTATGGAAGGAACTTTATATTCCAAAGTCAACTTTCATTATGCCTGAGCTACCTATTATACAAAATTGTTATTTAATACAATTCTGTGTATATTATTTACAAAGAAAATTACAAAATAGTATTTACAAAATGTACAAAATATATATAAACAATTCTAGGAGTTGCCTGGTTTGTTTACTTATTTATTTTGTATTGGTATTCATTATTCTTTAAGTCAAACCTTTACTTTGTGTGTCAATGTTATATTACTACAAAAGTTACGGTTTCTTTGGAAACGCCCATACAATTTCCTTGGAAATAGTCGTCATACTAATTTATTTATTGATACGACTATGTTCGATTGTTTGTTGTGTTATGATCGCTAGGTACTAAACAAAGTTTTCCTACTAAAAAGTTTGTTTTACGGGTTTTCTTATTCAGTCTTAAGGCCGGTTTTCACCGCGAGCGGAGCGGACCCATTAAGGACTCAAGAATAAACTGCATACTTGTATTTCCACCAACAAATACACGAACAATATGCAGTTTATTCTTGCGAGTTAAACGGAGTCCTTAATGGGTCCGCTCCGCTTTTACTTATAAAACTCTATCACAAAATAGATTGCCATCTCATCTTACCAATGAATATGTTATGAAAATGAAATGAAAAATATGAAAACGCACAGTGCCAGGGCTATTTCTACTTGAGTAACGTTTATAAGTAAGCTATTGAATCCATAGACTTATGGAAAGTTTCCCACGACTCTGTAATGTCGTGTTTATATATCTTGTCTGTTTTTTGTCTTTTTTTAGTCTGTTTTTATAGCTGAATTCACCAGAAGGTATTCTTCTGTTTTTCGGTTTGAAGGGTGTGGTTGCCGGTCAAATTACAGGCTCGTGTCACTTACTTGTAGGGATGTTAAAAAATAATCGTATTTTATAAAAATCGATTATTTTTTTCTTATAATCGATTTTTTTGCATCGATTTTTATAGTTATATTAATCAATTTTTAATCAATCGACTATATAAATTACGTGTTATGGTTTTTAATGCTATTTGGTTTCCTAATTCCTTACCTTGAAATTTTAAAGGGACATGGCCTTTGATTGTTAGTTTTGATTTGGTTATTTTTTTATTCATATAATTTTATTTTATTTTTAATCTGATAAATTGTTAATATGTGAATCTCTTAAGTTTATTATTGGAATATGAAAAGCATGTACTTTTAAATAATACAATAAAATCGATTTTTTCGCAGAAATCGATTATTTATTAATAAAATCGATTTTTGCCAAATCGATTAATCTTGGTTAAAGAAAAATCGATTTTTATTTAATCGATTCTTTTCCATTAATCTCACATCCCTACTTAGTTGATGGACGCAGGGCAGTGCATCGTAGGGCACCCTCATATTGTCCGTGGTTTGCAAGACAATGCTTTGTTATCGGTGATGGTTACCACTCAATATTAGATGGGCCAGGAGCTTGCGCTATCAACCTAATTTCATACCCTTTTTTTGTAAACTCATACCTACTTAAAACACCCATATATATTTAAAAACACTCAGGCAGAGAGCAAAATAGCTATTTTCATCACACACATGTTATTCGGTGGTGATCGAACCCACGACCTACAGCGCAGAAGGCAAAGCTACTACCACACCCACTGAGCTATGAAGGCTGTCAAAGCCATCAAAGACAACAAGTTTTGAAGGAAACCACCACCATTTTCTACAAAACAAATGACGGCCGACTTGACTATGGACTGACTTGACTAAGATGTATTCAATGCCCCGCGAACTCCTGGGCACACCTGAACCCTCGTGAGGCGATATTGGAGTGAAAATCACGTGACATCAAGAAGCCACCTCCATATGAAGCCACCGCTGGTCATGAAGGCCACCGAAAAGCCACCGAAAGGCCTAACAAAATATGGCGCTCGGGGCAAAGTCAAATGACTCGTGAGTCGAAGCTCACGAAGTTGAAGCCAGAAAAAAGAACGAACGTTCGATTCTTACCGCATTTCCTAACCAAGAGGGTTGAATGAAGGAAGTGTTGACGACTCACTCACTCACATGTATTCAATACAAATCACTTGACATTGGCAAGATTGTCTGTTGAATGACGGACAAGAGCCATAAATTGAGAGAAGAAGAAGAAGCTTGGCGGCAAAAATAGATTCCAAGTGCGAACAAAGCCGTGGGCAGAAAGAAGTAAACAAAGTTGTAACGATGTGTAGGCGTGGCTAGCGTACGAGAAAGCCCCAGATAATAATTTTAATTTACAGATCCAGACTACCTACCTACTGAATATTACACGGGTATTTATCGCGTTTACCTTTATTATTTTCCCGACGTTTCGGCTATGTTGCAATAGCCGTGGTCGCGGGCAGACCCCGACCACGATGATGATGATGTTGAGTCTGCCCGCAACCACGGCTATTGCAACATAGCCGAAACGTCGGGAAAATAATAATAATAATATAATAATATTACTGGACTTTCCACACAGCACTATCTAGCCCCAAACTAAGCCAGAGCTTGTAATATGGAAACCAGATAGCTGATATAATACTTAAATACTTTTTTTTTTTTTTTTTTGTAAATACATACTTATAATATTATATAACACCCAGACAGAGAACAAACATCTATGTTCATCACACAAATGTTTGTTCTCGGTGGGGATCGAACCCACGGCCTACGGCGCAGAAGGCAGAGCTACTACCAACTGAGCTGTGAAGGCTGTCCAATATCATAATAAAGGTAAACGCGATAAATACCCGTAAATAAAGCAAAACTCATTTTAATGGTATTGCTATCGCCGTTGCTTGTTGTAAGCAAATAGTCACCACTCAGTCGTGAAGGCGAGATGAGATTTATAATTCCTCAAGGAGCGAAGTTGTGAAGTGCATTACCGGCCAAGGACATCCTGGAATAGTGTGCCCTATATGTATACAGAGGTGTAATAGGAAAGTTATTGTTGACTGAGTTAGAGAAAGGTTTCAGGGCCGTGATAATCTTCTTCTTCTTTTCGTGTCATTTCTTTTGAAACAGTGTGGTGAAAGGATTTTAAGTGCGCTACAAATAGGCTCCTTTCGAGCACTTGACAGTCGAGAGGTACGTTTGAATATTTGACAGCCTTCACGTCTTAGTTGGTGATGGCTCTGCCTTCTACGCTGTAGGTCGTGGGTTCGATTCCCACCGAGAACATTTGTGATATGAACATAGATATCTCTGTTCTCTGTCTGGGTGTTATTATATATTATAAGAATGTGTTTCAATTTATGTACAAAAAATATATTTTAGAATGTATTAGATCAGCTATTTAGTTTCCATATTGCAACCTTTGGCTTAGTTTGGGGCTAGACAATGATATGTGGAACGTCCAATTTTTTTTTTTTTTACAACTTGTGTGTTAAACGTTTGACCGCAATCTCACCTGATGTTAAGTTAAGATGTGGTCTACGGTGTAGAACGTTAACCTAGAAGATGTTAAGTGGTCTTCTTCTTGTCGTGTCACTGGTTTCTTTCGAAACAGTGTGGTGAACGGATTTTAAGTGCGCCTCAACAGGGTCATTTTGAGCCCTTGACACATGTTATAGAACTTTTTCGGTTCTACGAAATGCCGGTTTGCTCACAATGTTTTCCTTCACCGTTTGAGATTACTAGAACTTTGCACAAAAATTTTTGAACAGAAAAATGCATTGGTACACTACTGGTTTCGAACCCACGACCTTAGGATCGGAAGGCGGGGCCGCTTCCACTAGACCACCAGTGCTCTCAAGTGGTAACCATAACCTACAACAAAGCATTGCCTCGCAAGTCACGCACAATAGGAACGTGACCTACGATGCACTGCTCTACGTCCATCAACTTGAGGCATACAGATGTTAAGCCTCATGCGCCTGTAATTACACCGGCAACCACACTCTTCAAATCGAAACAGCAACGCTGTTTGGCGGTAGAAAAAGGCGTGGTGGTAGTACTTCCCCGGACGAGCCCTTCACAAAGAGCTCTACAACTCTTAATATACTAAAAAAACTTTTTTCTTCGCCGAGAATAAGAAATGAAACTTTGCGGCAGTTTTTAATCAAAGCTTTGTAATGAAAGGAGGCTGCGCGGGACATGACCCAACGCTGGGTCAAGAGCAAAGCATGACGTCACGCGCATGCGTACCCCATCAATGGCATGGAAATAGATGGAAGGACGTGACCTAGAACTTATTGATGCAGTGCACTGACCACTAGATACACAGATTTATTCATGAAATGGTGTAAAACTTTACAATAAAACCTGTCAAAAGATATTCTTGCCATCTCTCACCAATAGAAAGAAAGAAAATATTTGACATACTTTGACATACTTACATACTAAACGGACAATGGACAGGTACAGGCAAAACCAATAGGTAGATAGGTAGGAACCTACCAAATGAAAAAACATATTACAATAATAAAATACTTAAAAAACAAAGGAAATTGGTCCTAGCCTAGCCAGTCCCGTCCTATGCAGAGTGGTATGCCAAAAAGGTCCAGACTCAGCTTTTTTCTGCCTAACAAAGTAGATATACCTACTACCAATGGGTAATGATAAACCGTGACAGGGCTAACTTTGAGCAGTGTTTCAACTTGATGAGAGTTTATAAGTAAGAATAGTAGAGCTCTTTGTGAAGGGCTCGTTCGGACAAATACTACCATCATGCCTATTTCTGCCGCCAAGCGTTGCTGTGTTTCGGTTCGAAGGGTGTGGTTGCCAGTAAAGTTACAGGCGCATGAAGCTTAACAACTGTACGTCTTACGTTGATGGACGTAGGGCAGTGCATCGTAATGCACGTTTAAGACGACTCGACGAGGCAATGCTTTGTTAAATATGATGGTAACCACTTAACATCAGGTGGGCCACCAGCTTGTTCCATCAGCAAGCTGTTTAAAATAATAACGCTCATACAATTTCTGTTGTTATTATTATCGTAGTAATTTTATTTATTGAAACGACTTTATTCAATCGTTTGATGGCTATCGCTTCAAAGTGATCCTTGTGATTGTACTGAATAAAGACCGTTTTGATTTTTGATTTTTGATTTTGCTAGGTATATTCAAGTTTTTCTACGAAAAAAAATGATTTACTAGTTTTCGTACATATGCAAACATTTAGTAAGATATTTGGTATGGATCAAAATGATATTTGAAAAAAAAGCAATAATATAAAGGTAGGTTCAGGTAGGTACATCAAAGATGAATAGATCGCGTTTTGGTTTGTGATTCCCTTTAGCAAAAGATTTTTTTGATTTGTTTCAAAATTATAATTATCAAACGACTTTCTTCGTTTTGAACTGTCATTGGTCCATCGGATGGGTAGTCTTGCGCATTAATTCAATTCAATTCAATTCAATTCAGTAAAATTGAATTGAATTGAGTAATTACTAAAACCCTTTTACGAAGAAACGCGATTCCTTACTTAAATATTATTATTTATTCACTTTGAAGGTTTTATCTTAGGTTTATTTTGCTTTGTTCTCGGATTTGAATATTTAAGTATTAAGTGAAACATGTATTTTAAGGGAACAAAACAATATTTACACGAACATCGTTATAATTAGGAACATTTTTTAACTTTTTATGCCAAATTTCTATAAATTAATCTGCTAGCACATGCCCGCCGCTCAACTCGCGGGATTCTGACTCGATTTAAAATTAACCTATATGTTATTCTAGGACCTATGTAGTATATTTCAAGTTTCATCTAAATCCGTGCAGCCGTTCCGGAGAAGAGTGTGAACATACAAACACACACTACAAACTTTCGCATTTATAATATTAGAAGAATAATCTCTATCAATTGTGTCGTCTTTGTTATTGTTATACTAGTTAAATTTTTATATGTTTTGAGAGTACTGGTGGTCGTGGGATCGAAACCGGTCGTGCACTAATGAGTTTTTCTGTTCAAAAATGTATGCGCACAATGCCAGTACTCTCAAAAGTCGAAGGAAAACATCGTGAGGAAACCGGCATGTCGTAGAACCTAAAAAGTTCTACAACATGTGTCAAGTGCTCGAAAGGAGCCTCTTGAGGCGCACTTAAAATCCTTTCACCACACTGTTTCGATAGAAACTAGTGATACGACAAGAGAGAGACTAGTTCAATTTAAATTAATTAATTACTATCTAACCGAATATAGAGGTACGTAGTCTTGATTTGGCAACGCAGGGTGTTGATTTTGGTAAATAATAAAGATGGAAAGCCGGCTTCAAAGCTCAGTTGTTAGTTAAGCTCTGCTTTCTGCGCTGTAAGTCCGGGGTTTGATTCCCACGGGGGACAAATATCTGCGTGATGACCATCGATGTTGTTCTTGGCGTTTTAATAAAGTATTAAATATTATATCAGTTATTTGGTCCCCATTTTAAAAGTTTTGATTAGTTTAGGGCTAGCCATCAATATTTGGTAAAGGTTTTTATATGAGAATAATTAAAGGGAACAGGGGGCTTTTTATGCTACTTATTGATGGAATAAGTACGATAGGAACGTGTTCTAAGATGCACTGAGTGCAGTGCATCGTAAGGCACGCGTAGTTTCACCGGCACACCCTTAAATCAAAAATCAAAATCAAAATCAAAACTGTCTTTATTCAGTACAATCACAAGGATCACTTTGAAACGTCTTATATACTAGGTGAATCTATCGCCAGTTCCTCGCGACCAAAGCCTAGAAGAACGGGCAAGAAACTTACGGCTTGGTTTCTACCGTTCTGTTGTATGATCCTTTTTACAATTTTATTATGGTACCTACTTAATTGTATAGTGTTTTAATGAGTTGGAGCATAGATCAGTCCCAAGCTGTTTTGTCATCTAATAAATTTATATTCTATTCTATTCTATTCTATTCTATTCTATATAATCAGATATTTTATAGTAAGCTTTTGTACAAAGTTTTCTTTTTAAATCGAAACATAGCAACTCTGCTTGGCGGTAGAAAAAGGCATGGTGGTAGTACTTCCCTGGACTAGACCTTCACAAAGAGCTCTACTACTACTAAATACCTACTACTCTTAATAAATAACTTCTACTGATGAACCATTAACAAACAGCTGTATTTCCTTTAAAAAAATGCCTACTTATTGATTATTTGTTTAAAATTACCAACCCAAACAAGGAGAAGTTTGCAATCTAAACTAGAACGGCGGGTAAAATGAGTAAAACAGCGGGGGGCAACTAGTCTTCAATATTACTATCCAACGTAACTTGGTCCCTCTCTATTGGTCCAATTAGCCGGTCAAAGTGGATTCCATAGAGACCAGCAAATTGGGTTATGCAGTTATGCAGTCCGATACTTAGATTAAACACTAGCATGGCTGACAGCAGAGCTATTCCGTAAATAACAGAATCACGGGGAGTATCACCTAGTGGATCCGTATTCACTTCGATCACGAGCTTGGCCTCACTTTCGTTGGCATTTTCACCGCTAAAATTCTCGAGCGGGTGGCGCTAAAGATAAATAAAAAAATATTGGTGGACTTTCCACACAGCACTATCTGGCCCCAAACTAAGCCAAAGCTTGTAATATGGAAACCAGATAGCTGATATAATACATATACAAGGTGTAAAGTCATGTACGACATTAAATTGAAACACGTACTCCTAATTGCATTTTTAGATTTTAGGAGTTGGTTTTATCAAAAAAGCCTGAATATTTATCGAGATATCGATACTTTTCCAATAAATAATTTCTATGCAACCTGTATCTCTAATCGCCGGTGATGAGGTCAAATTTCCGGGGTCATGAAGTCATGTGACTCATCAATCAAACGAAAAAAAGGACAAAGATATCATATTTATACGCGTTAGACCGCATAAGAAACATATTTGTGCGCTCACATTGTAAAATTTCGCTGTGCGACAAGGACAGATATCATTCCGCTTACGTGTGTGATAGAGACAGATAGGTACGTAGCGCGCCCCACTATGTGCCACGCTGCCGCCCGGTGGCCAGTGAAAGACATTATTATTTAGTAAACAATCGCCTTGGTAGCGACCTTGACATATCTAATTTTGAAAATTGTAAATTCGTGTTATTACTCGTGACTAGTGTCTAGATTTGGTACCGCGAAATAGACTTTTTGTGTGAGTGTGTGTGTCTTGTTAATGTCATCAAAATGCAGAACTTGTATTATGAAGGGAAAGATAATTGTGAAACTAGGCATACAAAACAAACTCTAGAACAGTTGAAGGAGCTCTTCAGTGCATTCATTTGTATGTGCAACATGCAACAACGTGAGCATATTGGAAACGTACGGATTTGAGGTACCTAACTAGTTTTATTTTTCCTACATGCTAACGTTGCTCTACTATATCGGCGAATCAAAGACGCCGCCGCCGGCCGCGCGCCCGCGCTGAAAGGGCGTTCACCTTTAGGCACGGGCGCGCGGCACAGTTTAGGTTTAGTCGTAGTAGATATGTATGTGCGGTTTCTGCGCGCGGGGCGCGGCATTGAATGAACGTACGTTGCTTTGTTTGTGTGTTTATACAGAATGTTCAATAATTTTATGCTTATTCTGATATTTAGTTTGTTTGAAAATAAAAAAATCTCAATTATGAATGAATGTTAATACAACCTTTTTTAAATCAATACTAGATAGTAGTACTACACGTGTATTAATTTAATGTCGTACAGTCGTTTACACGTTGTATACTTTTTTTTTGTAAATACATACTTATAATATTATATAACACCCAGACAGAGAACAAACATCTATGTTCATCACACAAATGTTTGTTCTCGGTGGGGATCGAACCCACGGCCTACGGCGCAGAAGGCAGAGCTACTATCAACTGAGCTGTGAAGGCTGCCAAGTTAGTGAATCTATTATAAAATGTCAAATTGAAAACTCACCGCGGATTCCGCGGTCACTTGAGTGAGTCGTGTTGTCAGAATAGCACCTCAGGTTTATCTATGAAATAGAGTTTGTATGGACTTTGCCTATTTTAAAGCTCAGACAAACTGCTTTTTTGACCGTCTTCATATATCAGTTGGTAGTAGCTCTGTAACGGCTAATATTAATATTATTATGGAATAGGCTTGGTCAGCACCCATTACTATCATCGGATTTAAAGCGTCCCGTAAGTATGGGGCATGTGTGAAAAGTTGCCCCTAACTTTGTAAATAATCTACAATATATGCAAAGGCCTGTTTAGCACATAATTTAGTTGTGGTAAGGGAGGGTGTTTAGAAGCAAATTACTGGAATGTTCCATTTCAAATTTCTCGTTTAATCACAAAACAATTACATTAATGTGCTTAGGGCCAGACGTGCCCTTAAATAAGATAAATCGCTACCCTCTAAAACTTTGTTTTCCAAATTAATGGCGATTATTATGACGGAAGCTATATAGCGGTGTTTGGAAAAATTATATTCGACTACATTTTTAAAATATGTCTATAAGAAAATCTAGTGCTAAGCATATTTTTACTTAAGTTGATATACAAAGAAAAATGACACTTACTACAAGGACATGCGAACAGTGCATAGCCTGATGCTTATCCATATCATCATCCTATATACAAGGTGTTCCAATACTTGTACTTAAAACTTCAGGGGGATAAAGCACCCATCAATATGAATAACTTTTTCTAAGGAACCAACACTGTGAAAGCAAAAAAAAAACAGCTGTTTCATACAAAAGTATGAAACCTGGCTAAAATGTATTAAACAGCTGTTTTTTTTGGCGTCAACTTCAACTTGAGGCATACAGATGTAAAACATCGGTATGCCTCAAGTAATTTCATTTATTTTTTTCATTTCATTTAGTCAGTCATAATTATTTTAAAAATCATATATTAATATTACACTAACAAGAAACACAAATATTATAATTAATTTAAATCTAACAATTAACAATAACAATAAATAACAAAAATCACAGTAATTAATAATTACGATAGGAACTTGCCCTACGATACACTGCCCTGCGTCCATCGACTTGAGGCATACAGATGTTAAGCCTCATGTGCCTGTAATTACACCGGCAACCACACTCTTCAAACCGAAACACAGCGTTGCTGCTTGGCGGCAGAAAAGGGCGTGGTAGTAGTACTTCCCCGGACGAGCCACACACAAATCAGTTCATAATACAATTGTAACACCGGCAACCATACCGATAAAGCCGGAATACAGCAACGCTGGTGAGAGAATTAGGCATATTAGATAAACATGATTACAAATAGAATGATAATACACGGAATGGCAATGTAATACCTAATTTATCCGACCTAACTTTTTGTTTGATATGACGGCAAGCGTAATAATCAAATTAATGGCTGTTTCCATTGATCAAACATTAAGTATTGGAAACTTATTAGCTTTAATTAATTTACTTAGATAGTCTGCAAAATACGAAGATAGTCACGACCTTCATAACTTCTTGCTCATTCAAGATGAGAAATATATTATTAGGGAATATTCCTTTATTCTTAAAGGAATAGATTAAAAACCCCATCGTCACCATCAGGGTACCGACCGGCACCTCTTATAACAAACTTGAGCTGTCAATTTTGTACTGGCAACTACCAAAATTAAATATTATAGGGCATGAAGCCTTTTCAACTACAACCAGAAGAATAATGAATAGCTGACAAATTTATTTCGGATTCGTTTACTGACATTTTGGGAAGCAACATAGCTTTTTCATTTTAATTGTTTTACTAGTGTTATTTTGAGTTGTGTTGTGTAATTTCGGTGGTATTTTAACCAACATTACTTGAGGTCTTAGCACAAAGTGTAAGCATTTGGAATGAAAGTGTATTATGTGATGATTTGACCGAAAATGTTTCGAATGTTTAGAAGAAAACGCCACCATTTTCTTCAAAACAAAAAACAGCCGACTTGACTATGGACTGACTTGACTAAAAATTATTTAGTACAAATCACTTGACACTGGCAAAATTGTCTGTCGAATGACGGACAGGTGCAGGACAAGTTTTTTTCTTACTAGATGACGTTTCGTTGTGCCGTGATGGCTTCATGTAAGTAGGTAACATGTAGGTAACCCTTAAATTGCTTCAAGTTTCGAAGATGATTCTTATTCATAATATATACAATATGATTTTTACAAATTGCCATATTGGTTTTACGATTGTTTCAGGGCTTTAACTAAATGATTTTTTTTCCGAGGGTGTTCACTCAATGCACACGCGAACTCTAAAAATACTCTTCTTCAACCCATTTCCAACCAATACTGAGTAAAGGTCACTAAAAAATATATTTACATGCATTACATTTGGGTATGTTTGTTTAAAAAATCTGAATACTCAAAAAACACCCCATATTTTTAAAACGAAAGGTATTATTTTACGATTTTAGGAGAATCCCTGGAATTTTCGGGACGTGTGAGTCAGGGGTCAAGAACAAACCCGGATCTGACCCAGTTTTGGGTCATGATCACCGGTTTTGTGCTGCGCGCGCACCTGTTACATCCTTGTTCACTGAACTGACATTGAACAATTTGGAGTATTTGCTAATGGATTCGCGAGTGGATTTTGTTTTTTAACCTTGTTAAGACGCAGACTACAGCTAATGGACTTCTCGCTTACGTTTCAAAATTTTTGATGATAAAAAATCACTAAATGAGGTTATGAAAAATCGCAAACAATAATTATATTTCCGGTAATAGCATTACAAAAGTTCATCGATAATTTCATTTCGATACAAACAAGTTTTTCTACCAAACAATATGCTTACGTCGTTTTCGTACTTAATCTAACTTTTGTAGGAAATCTTGTTTGAATTTATATGATATTTTTGCTTGTAATGCTATTCTGTGCAACTTTGTTGTTGGTGATTTTCGATAGCTACCTTTAGTTTTTTTTTTATACTGCTAGCTGATAGAACAAGCAGATGGCCATCCTGATGTTAAGTGGTAACCATCACCTATAACAAAGCATTGCCTCGTAAGTCACGCACGATAGGAACGTGCCCTACCACTGCCTTACGTCCATCAACTTGAGGCATACAGGTGTTAAGCCTCATGTGCATGTACACCGGCAACCACACTCTTCAAATCGAAACACAGCGTTGCTGCTTGGCGGCAGAAAAAGGCGTTGTGGTTGTACTTCTCCGAACGAGCCCTTCACAAAGTAATTTTGTATCTTCCATTTGTTAATTTAATATCCAAATTTGTGAACGAGATGTGGTTTGACGGGTATTAGACTCGTATATACTACTCGTATATTCTACTCGTATATACGTATATACTCAGACAATTTGTCCAATTCGTTTTCCACAAACCGTGTTTATCACACTGCTAGTGCGTGCTGGACCGCTATCAGGAAAGGTTTACAAAATAAATGGGTACGAGGAAAACACGCACCTTTAACAGAAAGGATACGAAGAAACTTAACGTTGTTACTGCTTACTGATGGAGCAATCAGATGCAGGGTGGCCATCTCAAAAGTGGTGGTTCTGCCACACACTGGCCAAAAATTCTGCCAAACTTGACGTCAAAAATTACTTTTTATTTTTATTTTTAATATTGGCTGACTTTCCACACCGCATTACCTAGCTCCAAAATAAGCAAAGCTTGAAATATGGGAACCAGATAGTTGATATAATACTTCAAATATATTTTTTTGTAAATAAATACTCATAATATAAAATAGCACCCAGACAGAGAACAAACACCTATATTCACCACACATGTTTGTTCTCGGTGGGAATCGAGCCCACGGCCTACAGCGCAGAAGGCAGAGCTACTGCCAATTGAGCTGTGAAGGCGGTCAATATGCCTTCATTCTATCTCCTTCATAAACACGGAATAAATCAAATACATTACATTCAGTTGCTATATTAGCTATATTTGCTATCAAGTTATTCTTGTAATAATCTAAATCTTGGAATTTGTTATTTTATGCTCGTGTTTTCTCTTCATATTGAATGGATCGCTACGCAGAACTGCATACGATAGACGCCAAAAGACAATCAATGAGATAAAAACAAAAGTTGATTGGAAACCAAATCAATAAAGGTGAAAAGAATATGAACCCTATTACATATACAATTACCATTCATAATTCTATAATTCATATTCGTAACTGTGTAAAAACAGACTAGGTAGGAATTCCCCGCATAATCTGGTAATCTGTACCCCAAGTATGAGTAGAGTACCCCATATTTGGTTTCTCGTTTTTCGTTCTTGTTCCGTGTTCATTGCGGGTTTTGTATGAAGATACTTGGGGTACAGGTCATGAAAAAGTAGTTTGCAGTTCAAAGTCAAAGTCAAAAGATATTTATTCAATAAAATCACAAGGATCACTTTGAAATCGGTTCGGTAAAATATAAAATAAATTAAAGTTCAAAGATAATCTCACTGATAATTCAAACTAATACGATTTTCCTTGAAATATTTCAAATCTGCCAAAATCTGCCACTTTTATAAATCGTCACCAACTGCCACAGCTAAAACTTAGGAGTCAAATATAATATACCAAAATGGCAGAAATCGGCCACAAATCGTCACACTGAGCAGATGAGCCACCTGATGTTCAGTGATAACCATTACTTATGACAAAGGGTTGTCTTGCAAGTCATGCACAATGGGAACGTGACTTACGATGCATTGTGCGTTCATCAAGATGGATAGATAACACTTGTACACAAGGATACATCATAAATCTAGGCGTAAATTAATAAAGAACAACAGGCGGCCTTCAGCGGCGTAGCTATCGTAGGGGCAGGTGGTGCAGTGCACCAGAGCCCCGGAGCTCAGGGGGCCCTCTAACCTAAGATTTGAAAAGAGAGGGTCAGCCAGCTCCCGAAGCCTTGAGCCTGCTCACAATTTTTTTTTAATGATTTATTTTAAAGGCCAATACATGTTCAATATAGTTCAAGCTATGTGTGAAAGAGGGGGTGAGGGCCCAATTCTTTCTTTATACACCGGGGCCTTTGTCCACCTAGCTACGCCACTGGCGGCCTTATCGCTTACCTTATAAACCTTATAAGCTTAAATCATACGGATGTTTAGCCTCACCCTTCAAACCGACTTACCATTACCATTATTTGTTCCATCAGCCGGTCCCAAAAAAAAAGGGGCACACTTCACAGTTGGATTTCGGAACCCTAAAAAATGCCACAGCTGTAGACCCTGCTTATTTTTTTTTCGGTTACGCTTTCGTCCTGGATAGGCCCTGAATAAGCTGTGTCTTACGTGATGGAACTTCTAAAGCGTCGCCCACGTAAAGTTATTTACACAAACCACGTTTTACCATTTACTTTCGCGCTAAGCCAGATGTGCCTATAATTAGGCGCTAACTTACTTATAATTAAGTTAACTTCATTACAAATGTTGGGTGTTTGTCAAAATAATACACTAATTACAGATGCGAGAATTTGATAGGGAGGTTGAGTCAGAAAAGTTTTTCCTAAAGTATGTTTTAGCTTTTAACAGACCATAATTTAATGTTAAGTGTGTGTGTGTAATATTTGAGTTTCTGGGTTGTGATAGGATGTCTACCGTACGTGGATATCATTATCTCGATTTAAGGTCGTGGCTTCGAATCTGGCCGTGCACCAAAAGATTTATATCTTCAAAAAAATTATTTGCGCAATGTCAGTGTGCTCTTAACCGATCTAAATATTTTTCTTTTTTCATTTAGTCAGTATATTTATTTTAAAAATCGAATATCATTCACATTAAAAAACACAATATTTTAATTAATTTAAATCTAAAAATTTAAGTAAATGAAAAATAGTTAGATCAATTTATAATATAAAATCTAATGATCCGTGAAAATACGTTCCAAAGTAGTCATAGAACTATTTGTTTAATTTGAGAAAAAAGCGGATGACGGAAATCGAATCAAGCGCGTAAACTGCGATACCGCTTTTAGACATCCTCAAGAAATCTTGAAAAAGATCTGAGAGGACGAGCCTGGGGATCAAAGTCCTGAAGCTGTTGCGGCCTTTTTCAAACATATAGAAACGAATATGTCTCAAGCAGGGCATTCACCTCGTCTGTGTACTTTCCTAAAACTTTTTACATTTGGAAGTTTTCATCGAAGTCGTATTTTTCTGAAGTACACAAAGGAGTTAATTTAACTTTTACTTCCTAAGCGTAGCTACGTGATTCTTAAAGAAAAAGGAAGAATTTTCGTCAATAATTTTTCTTTTCTTGTCAGATATTATGATAAAGTTCAAGTTCGTTATGCATCGATTATATACTTACATATACAGGGTGTCCCAGAAATCAACGTCAAGCCGAAAACGGGCGATGGGCCAAATCATGATAGTTATCAGAAAAATATAAAAAAAATATTTGTCATGTCAGGTACCTTTCGAATTATGAGTATTACGAAAAATAACAGAAAAACAGACACCCTGTGATCTTTGAAGTCCTGTGACTACAAATATTAACTTTTCATGAAACTTTTTTCTGTAATGTAACCATGAATAACCCTTCTATAAAATACAATTCCAAATTAAATCATAACTACCTCAGTTTTAAATAAAATTTTGGATTTTTGGCCAACATTTAATTTAAAATAATGACATCACCCAATTTTAACCGACTGTACCGTAAAAAAATGTACTACACTATTTTGGCAAGAAACTTCAAAGGATGGCGCGTTTAGTCAGGATCCCAAAATAGCATGATACTTGCTAGAGTACTCCTTAATTTTGGAAGAAAAATATTTTATTTAAACTAAACCGGATTTCATGTCAATTTTGTGTCCCAAAAAGTAGTAAAAAGCGGAGGTCCAGAGCTAGAGCACCACTTGGGGTACCCGAATGACCCCCATGTTTGTTCCGCGATTTTTTTGATAACATTTGACCTGAACAACTTTTAAAAATTCTAAAAAGAAAAGTAGAAGATTTTTTCTAGATTATTTTTGCAACTGTATCTTCATGAATTTCTGGACTTCCGCTTATCACAACTTTTTGGGACACCATGTATATATTATATTATTGCAGGTAAGAATTCATAGTTATTACTAGCTACCGCTCGTGGCTTCACTTGCTTGTCAGTAGCTATTGTTATCAATATTATATTATAATTTTTATATATTATATTATTCGTCTCTTGAGTCGTAAGTTTCATATCTGTTTTTAAGACTGCACTGGTTCCTAGATTATCCTAATTTTAGCACGTTCGTTACAGTGGCGTAGCTATGGTAGGGCCAGGTGGTAAAGTGCACCAGGGCCCCGGAGCTCAAAGTGCTTTCTTACCTAAGCTTTGAAAAGAGAGGGTCAGCCAGCTCCCGAAGCTAGAAATTCTTGAGTCAGCTCACAAAATTCTCTATGCCCGATTTTTTCTCTATGCACCAGGGCCCTTGTCCACCTAGCTACGCCACTGATTCGTTGTGATTTGACTGAATAAATATCTTGCTATATTAGCTATCATGGATCATCATAATTTTCTTGCCCTCATCCCATGCAAAGGGTCGGCTCAACAGGTTTTTTTCTTCCACTCTGATCTTCGTTATCTCTCGTAATATAACTAATATAAGCTATCATAGATCCAACACAATTATTCATCTTTATATCCCATAAATAATAATTTAATCGAGACGCTTCGTGTAAATGCCACTTTAGATTAGCAACATTCCATTAAATCTCGATTATAACCTCAATTCCTTTCCTTCAATGCCGGGTCTTCCCGATTATTTACGGGGACAATACAATGGCAGTTCCTGAATCATTTCAACCTTCGAATAGGGTAACCATTGAGATTGCTCACTGGACGCACTGAGTAGTACTTAAAACTAAAGAATTTACCACACCCACTTAAGGTTTCTGAAAGCTAGATCAAAACTAATCGGATTTCAAGTCACTCGCCATTTCATTTATTATATCGAATTAGATAGAGCTAGCAAGTGACTTGACATGGGATTAGTTTTGATCGGGCTTTCAGGAACCGGCCACCAGTACGGCAATCAAAAATATTGCCATATTTGAAACTTAATCTATCAATAAGATTCTCACTCCACGCGTACAATTCTTGTTGAGAATGCTACTTTAATTAGTGAAACTACAAAAGAGCTTCGAGTTTATTAGTGAGCCCAAAAACATGTTAACCGAATTTCGATTGGTAACACACTGGAGCTTCAATATTATCATACAAAAAAACGGTGGGAACCAAGCCGTAAATTTGTTGCCGCGTGGAACTGGCACCTAGATTTACCTAGTCTTAAGACGTTTCAAAGTGATCCCGATTCAACTGAATAGATGCTTTTGACTTTGACTTCAAATTTACGACTCAATAGTTACGGCAAACAATTTTCAAGAGTTTGTGATCCGTGTCCTCAAAAATGTCCCTAAATAATGGCAACACTTGCATATCATTGTCAGAATTAAAGGTAAAGAGGTTGAACCCTAGCGTGAATCGGAACTCGTTAATCATTGCCAGCTTCGGTATTAGGTTCAATTGATTTATGTTCCCAAAGGTTTGCAAAGATATTTTCTAAAGAGGAATTTTGCTCGGAATAAAGCGATTTTGAGAGGAGCAGAGGTCTTTGTACTGACGACGTACTACACAACGTACTGCCTTAGCCGCTGCTCGAAGTTGAATTTTGAGGGTATTTTGTTTTAGTGCGTATAGGTGTAAATATTTTTTTTTCCTGATTCTCTCATACTACAGAATAAAATATAATAATACAACGTAACCACACCCATATATTGTGGAATGAAGTTCGGAAATTTTCTCGCTGACACCTATGTAACCACTTACCATCAGCCCGTTTGTCTGTCTTTTACATATCATCATCATCATAAAATATATTTACAAACTTAGTATACTTTCTCTCTGAGAATGAGGCACCGGTATAATGTCGAGTTCGGAAAATAAATGCAAAAGAACAAACCGGTTGAATTTTATTTAATTGTTTTGTATTATTATCTTCGAAATTGTTTTGAATTCAGTTTGTTTTATTTCCTTTTTTTTCTTATATTTTTTAGATTAATGTTTTTTTTTTATTTATTTAAGTAAAACATCGTAATGTAACCACTTAGTATTCTAGCAGCGGTAATGAACAACCTTTCACGGGAATACCAATACTGCAAAATAAGAGTATGTGCCAAATGTAATAAATAATAATAATAATAAAGCCATTTATTTCCCAATATAGTACTTAATTAACTAACATTAATTTGATTGATTTATTACATTGTTATTCTAATTTAAATATAAGTAATTGATTTGTATAAAATTATTAATGCATTGTAATTATTAATAATATTTATATTTGGGATGTCCATTTTTGGACGTAGGCCTCCTCCATTTTTAGTTTATAATTAAGATATTGATGTATAGGATTGTTTTTTTTTTGTTATGGTATGAGCATGTTAGAAGGAAAGAATATTTTATCACGAGAAGAGTGAGATATGGATGTAAATGGCTTTGGAAGGAGAGGCCAAAGAAAAGATGGATGAACTATGTGAAATATGACATGAGCAAGAAAGGAGTGAGCACCGAGATGACGAATGATAGAAGAGAGTGGAAGAAGTAAACATGTTACACCGACTCCATGCATCGTGGGATATAGGCAGGAAGATGATGATAATGCAGATGGTTTATTTTACGTTTTTTTTATACATCTAGCTGATGGAACAAGCAGATGGCCCACCTGATGTTTAGTGGTAACCATCACCTATAACAAAGCATTGCCTCCCAAGCCACGCACGATAGAAACGTGCCACACGATGCACTGCCCTGCGTCCATCAACTTGTGCCTGTAATTACACCGGCAACCACACTCTTCAAACCGAAACACAGGAACGCTGCTGGGCGGCAGAAAAAGGCGTGGTGGTAGTACTTCCCCTGACGAGCCCTTCACAAAGAGCTCTACTACTCATAGATACTGTTTATTTTTCGTTTAGGCTTGACCGATAACTGATTCACAATATCATATTTTGTCTTTTCGAGTTTCTCCAAAATGAACATAAAAACATACATAAAATCACGCCTGTTTCCCATAGAGGTAGGCAGAGACCACGGATTTCCATTTGCTACGGTCCTTACATACCTCTTTCGCTTCATTCACTCTCATAACATTCTTCATACATTCTCGTCGGTTTTGGGGTACTATTGACCTGGCCCTTCTCTAGAACGTCTGCTATCTGATCGAGATACGTCCGCCGAGGTCTTCCCTTCTCAACAGTCTCATTCACGCTCGCCTGATGCACCTGTTTCGTTAATCTCCTTTCATCCATCCACTCGGAAAAACAAAGTCGAAGCATATAAAGTCAAGAGTAACTGTTAGTTTTACATAAAACAATCAAATGCTACAAAAATTCATTAAATACTTTTACAGTCCGTATGTTTCACACAACCTTAATGCTAAATCGTCTGAAAGTAATGTAATATCATACAGAATGTTATGACTCAGTACAAAATGTCAAGGCGAGTTATAAAAGTGGAATTCTAATATGACTAACGTTTTGTAAACTATATTTTAAAGCTCAATGTCACACCTACAAACTCGTAAACATGGATGGTTACTGTCAGCGACAAAATTAGATGAACATTTCTGGTTTTTAAAGTTCAAGTTTATCTTAAACATAAAACTATTGACAATAAAATTTAAATGAAGACGTAACTAAACTAAAGAAATGTACGGATATAAAAATAAAATAAAATAAAATTTTTTTTTTTTTTCAATTATATGTGATTCAAAATATAATATTAAAAAGAGAACTTAATTAATTGACAAACGAGAACAAAATTTTTGACAGGTTTCATAGCACAGTTGGTAGTAGCTCTGCCTTCTGTGCCGTGTACGTGGGTTCGATCTCCACCGAGAACAAACATATTTTGTGTTATGAACTTAGATGTTTGTACTCTGGGTGTGTTTTTATATATTATAACTATGTATTTACAAAAAAAAGGATGTAATATGTAGTATATTACAAACTTTGGCAATATTTATTTACCTCTATTAATTAATTAAATAAAACGCTAAGAGTTGCAAAACGGACCCTGACTCAGCATGAAGGTATTAGGTACAAGCATTTTTACAAAAGGTACTTAGCCTATACTACTTACTTTTTCATTATTATCTTGGAATTTCCCAGACCATAAATATTTGACAGCGCCTCGCCGTCGTAAACACGCTCCGTAGTAAATTCAATTTCGATAGTTCTTCCGACAAATTGACGAAAAACATATTTTTACCGAAGAACCACGAATTCAGTAGCTTAGAATTGGCTTATTTGATTATTTATTACGAAGTTAATCCGGGATTTAGGTACAGGTACTATTGAACATAACTTAATATTAGCAGATTTAGAGAGCACTAGTGGTAGCGGCCCCGCCTTCCGATCCTAAGGTCACGGGTTCGAAACCGGTCGTGCACCAATGAGTTTTTCTGTTCAAAAATGTATGTGCACATGCTAGTACTCTCAAACGGTGAAGGAAAACATCGGGAGGAAACCGGCATGTCGTAGAACCTAAAAAGTTCTATAACATGTGTCGAGTGCTCGAAAGGAGCCTCTTGAGGCGCACTTAAAATCCTTTCACCACACTGTTTCAGAAGAAACTAGTGACACGACAAGAAAAGAGAGAAGAGCAGATTTGGAAACTTTTTGACTAAGAGAAAACAAAAGAAGAGCAAGAGAGATGAAATTCTGACGTTTCCGATTTCTGATTCAAGTTGTGAGGATATTTTCGTCCGGAATAAAGCGATGACGGCTACTAAAAATTCTTAAGATACTAGTAGTTCGCCCCGAACTGAGATCTCGTGATGCGACCCGACGAACGCATCAAAACTTTGAGTCGGTAGTAGTCAGAGGCAAGTCCAAACATTATCTTTGAACTTTTTTCTGACTACCGCCTACTAACTTGGTATGGTTACCAAGTTTCAACTCTATTGGCCTATTTATTGAAGAGTTCCGTTGAACAGACCTTGGCTCCATCATCAGACCTGGTCGTCGTCACCATTTTATGAGAACTGAGTACCTCCTTAAATTATTTCAAGAAAAAAAAATAAGAAAAATCAAAGGAACTGGCCGACCAGTAGAAAAACCTTGATTTCAACGAAACTCTTAGAGATGGGAGCTCTTGGATCGCTGGTTATCTTAATTTAACTTTTTAAATTTTATCTCGAAAACCGAGCGTCCCAAAAAAAAAGTAAAAATTGTTTTGGAATGTCCAACAAAGCCCTTTCATATGACATGTAACTTGATTTTTTTATGTAACTTTTTTTATTTTTGCCCTCTTAAAAACCCCCATATCTCAAAAACCCTTCATCCGATTTTACTCATATACTTACCAGTAAATTTCTCAAGTACAAGCTATCGACATATCAAATTTCATGGAGATCGGATAAACGGTTCTAAAGTTATCGCCAGACAAACATACATACATACATACATACATACATACATACATACATAAAATGCCAAATCGCCCAAGTTGAAACTAAGATCTTCGTTCGCTTCGCTCACTCGATCAATTAAGAAACATTCTTAATTTTTCTTAAGATATTAAGAAAAATTCTTAATTTTAAGAGTAGTAGAGCTCTTTGTGAAGGGGTCGTCCAGTGAAGTACCACGCTATTTTCTGACGCCAAGCAGCGTTTCTGTGTTTCGGTTTGAAAAGTGTGGTTGCCGAAGTAATTAAAGGCACATGAGGCTTAACATCTGCATACCTCAAGTTGATGGACGCAGGGCAGTGCATCGTAGGGCACGTTCCTATCGTGCGAGACTTACGAGGCAATGCTTTGTTATAGGTGATGGTTACCCTTACCACTTAACATGAGGTGGGCCATCTGTTTGGTCCATCAGTTAATTGTTGTATAAAAAATATTACAATTTTGACGAGGAATTCGATATAGCGGTTGTCAAAATTCACCACCGCTTTTTAGAAAACCAACGCCTAATGAATATACATGTTTCATTCAAACCTCGTTTTGTAGAATGTTGGTTAATTTATCCAAGTTTTTGTTGTGTCATTTGTTATTTTGTCTCTTAATTTGAGAGCATTTTTAAAAAGGCCGGGCTTAAAAAATGAATATGGCTGTCAGAGGCAGAGTCGGCGGGAGGCAAGGTCTCAGGGCGAATACGACGAACGGTAGGAACCAAGCTGTTAGTTTGTTGGCTTTGGTCGCGTGGAACTAGCAACTAGAGTCACCTAGCTCAAAGACGTTTCAAAGTGATCCTTGTGATTTTATTGAATAAATACTTTTTGACTTTGACTTTGAATGCTTTTATGAATTTATTTTAATACACAACACACTAACAGGCCCTTGTATATGTTTAAGTCAAGATGATGACGATTATATGATTTTAAACAGCGTCAATACACTTTCATAACCATGGCCCTATTTATACTGTAGTTCCTGTTTTTTTTAATTAACCTTGGAAATAAAAACAGTTTTTTTTATTTATTTTGGGTACAAAAACAGTTAACAAATCAAAACATAGACACAGACAGACACAAAGAATCGCATAATATACCAGAAAACTTCTACTTCAACAAGATTTCAACTTTTTAAGTTATTGTGAAAAAGCTCTACCACTCTTAAAACAACTTTTATTATTTAGATTTACTAGCACTAAGTACGCCCCTGTGCGCAACATAACAATGAATCAAACGAATGCTACGAAGCGTTCTTTTTACGACAACATATTTCACAATTTATACTTTACTGCAATCACTTGTGGGCTACTTAGAAATTACTTTTCATATTATTTATTTCGTCTAAAATGTTTTATTGTTTAACTTTGCCGGCTTTTTTTATATTTTTTTATTCAACTATCTGATGGAATCTGATGGAAGCAAATGGCCCACCTGATGTTAAGACGTTAGCCATCGTGGTTAGTCACGCACGATAGGAATGTGCCCTACGATGCACTGCCCTGCGTCCATCAACTTGAGGCATACAGATGTTAAGCCTCATGTGCTTGTAATAACACCGGCAACCACACTCTTCAAACCGAAACACAGCAACGCTGCTTGGCGCCACACACAAAGAGCTCTACTACTCTTAAGTGAGACCCACAGTTCCGTACGCAATATCAGTTTTTATAACTCAAAAACTAGAAAACAAACGAATGTTTTGGTTGATGATGAAATTAAAATATACAGTAATTTAGTAACGAAACTAGATTTACGCTTGGCCACGCTGGGTTCGATAAAAGTAAACACATTTGTTTGAAAACTCCATTTTTTTCTAGAAGCAAGTCTGTTCTATTCATTTGTCTTGAGATATTGCTTTTTGCTTGAATTGTAAAGAAGCTTATTTTATTTTTAAAAGCAATAAGGTTCATTGAAATTGCGCGCGAACCTGTCATATTTTCGTCGCTTCCGCGAATCCCTCAAATGACTTGGATACCAGCAGTACGTCTTTATATACTCAGTTATCTAGTTCCCATATTACAAGCTTTGCTTAGTTTGGGGTGAGATAGTGCTGTGTGGAAAGTCCACCAATATTTATTTACTAGCGGCCTGTCCCAGTTTCGCATTGGTGGATATAATTTTTTTGAACATTTTAGGATAAACTTAGACCGTCGGTTCGAGTCTCGCGTCTACTTTTTTCATACATTTGCACGCCCTTCTCCCTGAGTGAGTGAGAACGCGCCCCGTGGCCCCGCGCGTTCGCTAATATTTTTAAAGCGAAATAGCGATTTGAAAAATGCAAGAAGTAAAATCTATAGGTATTGAAACAGTCTTGCATACGAAATGATTTATTTGGATAAGGATTAATATAAAGGTATGTATAACAGAGTCTGATTTTGGTCGGCATTTCTATCAACCTTTAAAATGATAAAAATAAGTTATAGTAACATAACTACGATAGTTAGACATATGGTATTGCTGAGTTTTTTGTAGTTATTGATGTGTTTTTTAATATTGTATAACAGTTTTGTGTTCTATCGTCAATAGTTTTCTAAGCGCATGCGATGAAAGACATTTTATGGCCAATTTTTTTACATCTTGGGTTACATTATTGAAGTTTTAGAAGGGATCCTTAATTTTTTCTAGTAATATAATGCCTATGTTACTCTAGGATAATGTAGCATTCCAATGGTGTAAATATTTTTGAAATCGGACCAGTAGTTTTTGAGCCTATTCGTTACATGCAAAAATACAACAGACTTACAAAAATGTAACAACAGACTTAACCACCATTATAGTTTAAATTACTGATTCAATTTCAAAAAACGTTTCAATAATAGCGAAAATCATAAAATAAAAATAATATATATATCAAAATAATCTAAACCTCTTTTTATCAATTTGTAACTTTGATCCACTAATATTAATTTATCATGAAAGGCGATATTAATAAATGACTTTCCCTTACAAAGGGAACATTTGAAACAAAGAAGTTAGTGAGAAAAGAGAGAAATAAGATTTATTGCTTTTGTCAAAGCTACTATTTCTGAAAAAAACGGCAATGCTATATTAAGGCGAAGACAAGAGCTAATGTGACTCTCGCTTGCACGTTTCGACATGTTGAAAGATATAAAATCACTAAACTCATTTTCGAAAAATCGCAATCAACCATCTTAGTAAAAATTTCACAGTTTAGTAAAAATTTCATTTTGATCGATACATGTTTTCGTACTCAAAAGTTTGCTTTACTAGTTTTCGTACATGAGCAAACTTTTAAGTAGGAAAACTTGTATCGATCAAAATGAAATTTTTACTAAACTGTGTGCAATGTGATTGCACACAAAATGATTGATTGCGATTTTTCGAAAATGAGTTTAGTGATTTTATATCTTTCAACATGTCGAAACGTGCGAGCAAGAAGTTGTTTGATAGTTGTCAGCCCCTTAATAACGTTACAGTAAATGCCACGAAGCAGTAATAATAAATGTAAATATGTAAATATTGGTGGACATTCCACATAGCACTAAGCTTGTACTATGGGAACCAGGTGGGCGATGTAACAGTTGTATTCAGATTTTTGAAATACTTATTAATACTACCTGGACTAGAACAGACATGTTCAATTCACAAATGTTTGTTCCGCTGTGGGAATCGAACCACACATCACTTTTGACAATTGATAAAATTAATTGACGTTTGCCACGTTTCTGCTATCTTGCTGTTGTAATAAGACGGTGATCGCTTCTTAGAAAACGAACGTTTTAATAAACTCTAGTAAGATGTAAATGCACTGGCAGCTCGGAATAAAATGGCAAGCTTAAAAAGGCAAGTACGCTCAAAGCACAATAATTAAATGTATTTAATTTAATATAAAGGTGGTCTAGTGGCAGCCCAGCCTTTCGATCCTAAGGTCGTGGGTTCGAAACCAGTCGTGAACCAATGAGATTTTTTGTTCAAAAAATTATGTGCACCATGCCAGTACTCTCAAAGGAACCCTGCGTCCATCAACTTGAGGCATACAGATATCAAAGAATAATAAAATAAAATAGTACATTTTAAGAGTAGTAGAGCTCTTTGTGTGTGGCTCTTCCGGGGAAGTACTACCAGGACGCCTTTTTCTGCCGCCAAGCAGTGTTGCTGTGCTGGTTGCCGGTGTAACTACAGGTACATGAGGCTTAACATCTGTATGCCTCAAGTTGATGGACGCAGGGCAGTGTATCGTAGGGCACTTTCTGTTCTTGCGTGGCTTATAAGGCAATGATTTGTTATAGGTGAAGGTTAACACTTAACATCAGGTGGGCCATCTGCGTGTTTCATCAGCTAGTAAAAAAAAAGTACACAGTCACACAGTTGAACAATTTATGCATTAATCGTCTCGCTACAGTGCCCTCCGGCCTTTAGACTTGAACGGTGCGATACAAAGCTAGTAATATCCATAATGGTTAGATCCCGTTGAGGAACGACATGTGTTTGAGCTTAGAGGGGCTTCCACACGTGCCTTCGACTTTGACGATAGATAGATAGCATAGATTTGATACACGAAATCAGAAAGGCAAGCGGCGAACAGACCATTTGCGCTGTTGGTACTATGTCTGAGAATTTGTGTTTTATAACCACAGTGATGGAACAAGCAGATGCCTCACCTGATTTTTTTTAGTTTTCTTAAGGAAATTTCTTAGATTTTTTATAATAAAAAAAAGTAGAATCCGAGTGGGATTTTAACCCACGACCGTGGCGCCTTATCAACCGTATCCCACTTGGATAATATATTAATAATGGATGTAATTAATGTGTACCTACTTTGGACCTGTAATTTGTCTGAAATAAAGATTTTATTATTATTATAATTACTTTTATGATATTATAAATAAAAAACTCTAATAAAAAGCCCCAGCTGATTTTAAGCGGTTACCATCACCTATAACAAAACATTGCTTAGTATATCACGTTGGGAACGTGCCCTATAATGCACAGCCTATCTATTAACTTCAAGCATACAGGTTAAACATCTGTATGCTTGAATTTGTTTCATGGTCGCAAAATGACGGATTCGTAAAACCACAAGATCGGAAAGTGATGCTCCAGCACGTGTGGAAGGTTTAAGGGTCGTTCACACTCAATAAGTTGAAGGTTATCTTTTAGCTAATGAACTGTGTTACTTGGAACTCGAGTGAGATATCTCAGCATTTTTATAAGCTCTTAGGAATTGGATTAGATTAAAATGTGCAGCTCAACGTTTTTTACATTATTGGAGTAAGATTTTAAACCTGTATATTTTGTTAAAACATATACACTTTGAACAGATTGTTTTTAGGGTTCCGTACCCAAAGGGTAAAACGGGACCCTATTACTAAGACTCCGCTGTCCGTCTGTCTGTCCGTCCGTTTGCGACCAGGCTGTATCTCATGAACCGTGTTAGTTAGACAGTTGCAATTTTCACAGATGATGTATTTCTGTTACCGCTATAGAAACAAATACTAAAAACAGAATAAAATAAATATTAAAGGTGGCTCCCACACAACAAACGTGATTTTTTTGCCGTTTTTATAGATAATGGTTCGGAACCCTTAGTGCGCGAGCGGACTTGACTTGGCCAGTTTTTATTTTTGATCGAGTGAGCGAAGCGAACGAAGATCTTAGTTTCAACTTGGGCGATTTGGCATTTTATGTATGTATGTATGTATGTATGTATGTATGTATGTATGTATGTATGTATGTATGTATGTATGTATGTTTGTCTGGCGATAACTTTAGAACCGTTGATCCGATCTGCATGAAATTTGATATGTCGATAGCTTGTACTTGAGAAATTTACTGGTAAGTATATGAGTAAAATCGGATAAAGGGTTTTTGAGATATGGGGTTTTTTAAGGGGGCAAAAATAAAAAAAGTTACATAAAAAAATCAAGCTACATGTCATATGAAAGGGCTTTGTTTGGACATCCCAAAACAATTTTTACTTTTTTTTTGGGACGCTCGGTTTTTAAGATAAAATAATAAAAGTTAAATTAAGATAACCAGCGATCCAAGAGCTCCCATCTCTAAGAGTTTCGTTGTCATCAAGGTTTTTATACTGGTCGGCCAGTTCCTTGGCTTTTTCTTAATTTTTATTCTTGAAATAAATTAAGGAGGTACTCAGTTCTCATAAAATGGTGACGACGACCAGGTCTGATGATGGAGCCAAGGTCTGTTCAACGGAACTCTTCAATAAATAGTCCAATATAGTTGAAACTTGGTAACCATACCAAGTTAGTAGGCAGAAAAAAGTCCAAAGATAATGTTTGGACTTGCCTCTGACTACTACGTACTCAAAGTTTTGATGCGTTCGTCGGGTCGCATCACGAGATCTCAGTTCGGGGCGAACTACTAGTATTAATCAAACAAGTTAAGCAAACATGTCAAACATAACTTGGACAAATGTATGTTATTATGGTATTCTGAGTATTCTGAGTATTACGTGGGAACTGTTTATTTGGTAGGTCAATAGATTGTATTTACTAGTAGGATTATAAGATGAATTTCGAGGGCTTAGTAAGTATAGGGGTAAAAGTGCAAAAAACAGTGTTTTTATTTATACAACTGTCTGATGGAACAATCAGATGGCCCACCCGATGATAAGTAGTAACCATCACCTATAACAAAGCATTGCGTCGTAAGTCACTCACGATAGAAACGTTCCCTACGATGCACTGCTCTGCGTCCATCAACTTGAGGCATACAGATGTTAAGCCTCATTTGCCTGTAATTACACCGGTAACTACACCCTTCAAACGGAAACACAGCGCGCGGCGTGGTGGTAGTACTTCCCCGGGCGAGCCCTTCATAAAGATATCTACTACTCTTAAAAAGCGGGTTAGGTGTCATATTTTTTTTTAGAAAAGGATTTCTTTTAGACATTCTAAATAAACTTATTCTATTTTTTATTCTTAGCTGTTTTGTTTCTGCTATTTCAATAATAATGCTGATAACCGTAGAACGTTTCTGTCAAAGCAGTGAGATAGCCTACGGCGTAGCATCGAAGTTACGCCGTAGCGACAAAGCTACGCCATGGTGACGTAGCAGATTAAATTTCCAGAGTTCTACTCAAAGACGATGTCAGGTTATAAATAAAAATAAATTTGATAAGATGTTTCTACATTAAAAAAAAAATAAAAGGAATCAGAATTATTTCTTACTAGCGGCCTGTCCCAGCTTCGCATGGGTGGTCATAAATTTTTTGAACATTTTAGGATAAACTTAGACCGTGGGTTCGAGCCTCGCGTCTACTTATTTCATACATTTGCACGCTCTTCTCCTTGAGTGAGTGAAATCGCACCCCGCGCGTGACCCGTGGACCCGTTAACATTTTTAATATCGTCATATCTTTAAAATGGAATGTCCGATTTAAAAAATTTTAGAAGTAATCTATAGGTATTGAAACCGTCTTAATTATGAAATGATTTATTTGGATAAGGATTAATACCAAGGTACAAATAAAGACCCTTTTCTAGCGGAGGCATTTCAATTAATTTTTTATAATAAAAGAACACTTATTGTGACATAACTATAATAGTTAGACATATGCTGTCGCGACATTTTTTGTAGATGATGACGTGTTCTACAAATACGTAGTACATTATTTTGTTCTATCTTCAATAGTTTTCGCAGCGCACGCGATGTAAGGTTTATGTTTTCCACCTTGGGTTACATTATTGAAGTTTTAGTAAGGATCCCTGATTTTTTTGAAAATATTATATAGCCTATGTTACTCAGGGATAATGTAGCATTCTAATGGTGAAAAATTTTTTGAAATCGGACCAGTAGTTTTTGAGCCTATTCGTTACATACAAAAATACAAAAATACAAAAATACAAATGTTTCCTCTTTATAATATTAGTGTAGATGTAGATTCCCCATCATTTTAAATAAATTATTCATAAAGCCTCTGTTAAAGCTAAACGTCTGTCAAAAGTCAAGGCCGATCACTTTAAGCTCCGAAGCATATAAAATCAAAAATCAAAATCAAATGAACAACAAAATCAAATGTTTGTTCTCTGTCTGGATGATAAATAATATTATAAGTATGTATTTACAAAAAAAAGTATACTAGTAGTTCGCCCCGAACTGAGATCTCGTGATGCGACCCGACGAACGCATCAAAACTTTGAGTACGTAGTAGTCAGAGGCAAGTCCAAACATTATCTTTGGACTTTTTTCTGACTACCGCCTGCTAACTTGGTATGGTTATCAAGTTTCAACTCTATTGGCCTATTTATTGAAGAGTTCCGTTGAACAGACCTTGGCTCCATCATCAGACCTGGTCGTCGTCACCATTTTATGAGAACTAAGTACCTCCTTAATTTATTTCAAGAAAAAAAAATAAGAAAAAGCAAAGGAACTGGCCGACCAGTAGAAAAACCTTGATGCCAACGAAACTCTTAGAGATGGGAGCTCTTGGATCGCTGGTTATCTTAATTTAACTTTTATTATTTTACCTCAAAAACCGAGCGTCCAAAAAAAAAAGTAAAAATTGTTTTGGGATGTCCAAATAAAGCCCTTTCATATGACATGTAACTTGATTTTTTTATGTAACTTTTTTTATTTTTGCCCCCTCGTAAAACCCCATATCTCAAAAACCCTTCATCCGATTTTACTCATATACTTACCAGTAAATTTCTCAAGTACAAGCTGTGAGAGATAGTGCTGTGTGGAATGTCCACCGATATATTAAAAAAATTCAACGTAGCAACGTTATAAAAAACAACAAAGAAACCAAACATTACCAGACCATTTGTCACGTCTCACAAGCCAACTTTAGCCTTCAAGTTTGTCGATAAGCCTGTAAATGTAGCCACAGTGTGTCTTCAAAGTTAGTTCCTCAGTCGGCTGCTCCCTGATTACGTAAAATTAAGAAATGGCGGCAGCAGACGCAGAGCAATAATTATAATCTATTTCTTTTTCGCGTTTACAGTGTTGGCTTCTTAGAAAAAGTTACTCATGTACTTGATGGGTACTTTGAAGAAACTGAAGTTTTAAAACAAATTATTGGAACACCTTGTATATAAAAATCAATTGCTGTTCGTTTGTCTCGCTAAAACTCTGAGAACGGCTGGGCCGATTTAGGAGATTTTGGTTTTGAAATATTTGTCGTAGTCCAGGGAAGGTTTAAACGGTGAGAAAATACGGAAAAGTTGCGAAGAAGATAGTAAAAACAACAATTTCATTTTCCCATATAAACTTTGTAGGTGATACGAAGTACACCGGGTCATCTAGTAATAAATAAATAAATACTGGTGGACTTTCCACACAGGACTATCTAGCCGCAAACAAAGCAAAGCTTGTAATATGTGAGCTGAAATAATTTTTATATACTTATTTTGTTAATACATACTTATAATATGTATACACGCAGACTGAGAACAAACATCTAAGTTCATTACACGAGTCTTGTTCTTGGTGGGGATCGAACCAACGGCCTACGGCGCAGAAGGCAGAGCTACTACCAACTGAGAGCTGTCAAGCTTATGCTGCGTCCATCAACTTGAGGCATACAGATGTTAAGCCTCATGTGCCTGTTATGCCGGGCAACAATACTCTTCAAACCGAAACACAGCTTTGCTGCTTGGCGGCAGAAAAAGGCGTGGTGGTAGTTCTTCCCCGGACGAGCCACACACAAAAAGTTCTACTTCTCTTATTAAATGAAAATAATGCTTTGACAGATATTGCAAAATTCACGCTTTTGCAGATATACGCAAGATACGTAATCAGGGGCCGGTCACTGACCCCGGCTTAGAGGTTTTATTACGCTCATATAGTTGTTGAGGAATTTCATCAAAGTACTTTCAGGGATCTTCTTTTATTACTTTTAAGATGAGATTGAGTGGTATTAAGGAAAGGTAGCTACTGAATAATATTTTTAGAGCGTAAAATGTGTCTTTTACTAGCGTCCGCTGATATTGTCCGGATTTTTGAAACTTTCGCGATTATTACACTCGTATTGAATTTGTCACATATATTGATGTGTGGAGTGACAAGAATGGGTAAGATAAGGAATTACTTTATTAGAGGCAGTTTGAAAGTAGCGCCAGTGACTGAAAAAATTAGGAGCAATAGGTTAGCGTGGAATGGGCATGGTATGCGAAGGGATGAATGTCATGTAACGAAAAGAGTGTTCGGTATGAATGTGGATTAAGGAGTAGAGGTAGGCCAAAGAAAAGATGGATGGATCGTGTGTAAGATGACATGGGTAAGAAAGGAGTGACTACTGAGATGACGGATGATAGAGGAAAGTGGCGAGAAAATACCGGTTGTGCCGACCCCACATAAAGTGGGATAAGGGCAGGAAGATGATGATGACATATATTTATCGAGTATTGCCTTATTTATTTTACCCGTAGTAATTTGGGATAATATTCGCGCAACGGCGATGGGCTTGCAACCTGTCATATTGTGCAAATGAGTATAGGTGCGCATTTGTATAGATTTACTAAACAGCAAATCAAATAAAAATAAAACCGGCCAAGTGCGAGTCGAAGTCGCGCACGAAGGGTTCCGTACCGTTATCTATAAAAACGGCAAAAAAATAATGTTTGTTATATGGGAGCCCCCCCCCTTAAATATTTGTTTTATTTTAATTTTATCTGTCAAAGCAATAATTTTATTTTATAAGAGTAGTAGAGCTTTTTGTGTGTGGTTCGTCCGGGGAAAAACTACCACCATGCCTTTTTCTGCCGCCAAGCAGCGTTGCTGTGTTTCGGTTTGAAGAGTGTGGTTGCTGATGAAATTACAGGCAGATGAGGCTGTTATTTATTTTTAAAGTGAATATATAACTAAATATTCTGTGAATATTTCAAGCGTCAAGCTGTTGCCGTTATCAATATCGAGCGATAACGAGCAAAAACGAGCAAAAAAATCACGTTTGTTGTATCTGAGCCCCCTTAAATATTTATTTTATTCTGTTTTTTTAGTATTTTAGTTATAGCGGCAACAGAAATACATCATCTGTGAAAATTTCAACTGTCTAATTATCACGGTTCATGAGATACAGCCTAGTGACAGATGGACAGACAGACAGACAGACAGACAGACAAACAGAGAGACAGACAGACTGACGGATAGTAGAGACTTAGTAATAGGGTCCCGTTTTACCCTTTGGTAAAACGAGACTAGTGACACGACAAGAGAAGAGGTTACGAGCTTAGCTTAGTTTGGGACTAGATAGTGCTGTGTGGAATGTCCACCGATATACATTTATTTATTTTGTGATGCTCGCATTGTGTTCAGATTTAAAAGGTCAATTATGCCGGTTGCAGACCAAAAACGAAGCTATGCCGTAGCTAACCAACACCAAGAACTAAGCTCACTCAAAACTAAGTTGACCCAAGACACTGGACAGCACTGACGAAGGATGTGCGAAGGGGGTGCGGAGTAGGTGGGAGGGGGTTAGCTTAGCTCCTATATCTATGCATCGGCATGCACAACTTACTTAGTTTCCCATATTTTAGTTAGCTCACATTTGTTTTGTTTATTGTAAGGTAATCTTTATATCTATAATTCTACTGTACGTGTGTATGTCACTGAACTCCTCCTAAACGGCTGGACCGATTTGAATAATTTTTTTGTATGCGTTTGGGTGGTACCCTGGATGGTTTAGATTTATTACCGGGCTTGTTTTACAAATAAGCCCGGGCTTATTTTACAAATAAGCCCGGCAGATGGCGCTGCAGGCTGCTTTCATTTCATACTTTGTTTAATATCCTAATCGCTTGAAATATCATGCAGGACAACGTCTGTCCGGTCCGCTAGTATCTATATAAAGAGTGCTATTTATGACAATCAGTGGTTGCTGTTTGCAATGTCTAAGTTTTGCTCGTCTGTTAAAATTAAAAGGAGGGACGAAATGCTTCCAAGAGTTTTTGCTTACTGACGTCATGCCCGAAATGCAACCAATAAATGACATACTTTAAAAATGCGAGGGACGAATTGCCCATACACCGTTATTTTGTCCTATTTCGTTAGTTTGTAAGGTTTACAATATAGAATTTTCATTGATTTTAATTAATTCATTGTTAGATTAGTTTGCATAGTTTGCAGTCTGCACACATGTATCATTTGTATCGCTGCTTTGTCGCTTACTGGTGTCACGGAAGACCAGCGTTATAGCGTATGCTGCTATAAAATTTATGCTGAGTGAAGGCCAATTTATGTCACATACTTACCTACTTTTAATGTCTTTTCTTGAATTTGTATAAACTGTATACATGTGGCATATTGATTTTGTATTGTAAGTATCAAAAGCTTGTTCCTGATTTACATAAATGACTTACCAAAACAAGTAAACACACAATGTGTTCTCTTCGCCGACGACATCTCTTTTATAATGCCATGTAGTCGCACCGGTAACGCAGTTGAAAAAATACAAAGTACCCTTGCCGATGTCGCAAACTGGATGTCGAACCATAGTTTAGAAATAAATTATACCAAAACAAAGGTTATGGAATTCAGACCTCATCAAAAACCGGCTCTCAGCGTACAAGCAACTTTTAACAACATCCCCCTAGAACAAGTTGAAACTTTCTCACTACTTGGAATCACTATTGATACACACCTAAATTATAAACACCACATCCAAAAACTTAAGTCAAAAATATCAAGCTTCACGTATGCCTTGCGTGAATTGAAAACAACAACTAACCTTCCTACCGCGTTATCAGCCTACTATGCAAATATGTTCTCACACTTTTCTCTATCAATTATACTATGGGGCAATAGTACAGATGTGCAAGACTTATTTGTTCTACAAAAAAAGTGTATCCGTATACTAGTAAATATAAGAAGACGAGAAACGTGCAAGCCACACTTCAAAAACTTGAAAATTTTAACCTTACCCAGTATATACATTCTTGAAATATGCAAATTTGTTAGAAAGTATCCCCATTTATACAATAAGTTAGATGACCTGCCTCGCAGATACGCAATAAGACCAGGAAGAAATAAAATAATAAAACCGCGATCTCAACTAAAAATGCATAGCGACGGTCCGTATATAATGTCAATAAAAATTTATAATAAACTTCCGACTGAAATAAAAAATATAGAAAAAGATTGCCTATTTATAAAAACACTAAAGACATTTCTAATCAATAAAACCTATTACAGTATAAATGAATATTTAGAATAATCAAATAAACCATTGACATTAAAAATAATTTATGTAACTTATTTTAAATTTATTATAACCTAATATTTAAACTTACCTTAACTTTGACATTTTTAATTTTAATACTTGACATTATCACAATTTGACCTTAATATTTTCAATTTCTCATTTTAAATTAATAAACAAAATTTGACATAAATACCCAATACCTACATGACTATATATATATTTTTTATATGCCTACAACGATTAAATAGACCTACCTAAATAACTTATACGGTATTTATTATACAAGACTATACCTATGAACCTACTAGTAAATTGAAAACCTCGGCCTGCCTCCATGTTGCCATACCCTATGCAGGGTCCATGTGATACTTACTAACACCCAACAACTATTTTTGTACCTAACCAAACCATGTGTAAGCAATAAATATATTGAGTATTGAGTATTGAGTAAGCTGCGTCAGCTATGCATAAGCTAAACTAACTTAGCTTTGCTCTTGGTCTGCAACCGGCATTACGTTTAGAAATAATGGATGCAGTGCAATGCTATATCGTGCACGTCCTCCATGCAACGGTTGTTAGTTCAACAAATGGCCCAAAAAGGTGGCTGCGTATTGCGTAAGCTGCAATGCTTTGTTATAGGTGATGGTTACCACTTAACATCAGGTGGGCCATTTGCTGGTTTCATCAGCTATTTGTATTAAAAAAAAATTAAACGGGGGGCGGGGATTGCATAAAGTCCCACTTTTGGGTTCGCTTGTATCTGAAAAAGGTGCGTCGTAGTGACAAAATCTTGAATTGCTACTTGGTACTAAGAGATCTGAGGGGATATCTACCGTGCCTGGGAATCAAAGTCGTAAAGCTGTTTCTTACTGTAATCTAGCTAAATATATTTATTTATTATGGCACACAAAACAGAATACAACCAATAAACATTAAAAAATAATTCATGCACATGGGTTTTCAAACTGGATGGTATTCTAAATACATTTGTACACATCATGATTATTTGGTAGCAGTAAGAGAAAAGATGATAATTGTAATTTACATCTCTCATATTGGGTAAGTAGGTTTTTATTACCTCCAAATGGGGCTTGTAGGCGACTAATTAGCGCTCTAGGGTAATAATGTAGCTAGAAAAGCCCTAGGACGGTAAGTAATTAAAAAAAAAACGCTTCTTTCTTTCAAAAAGTTTGCGTACATCTAACAATCATACTAGCAATAGACATCATGCATTCAGCCTAATGACCAAAGAGGTCGCTTTGCTATTCAGCCTTGTCTTCGTGTGAGTATAATAGTCATCAATTTTAAATATCGAACGGTGAAGCTCAATTTCGATCTTGAAAAAAAATAATTAAAAAGTTCTTTACTTGATTCTTTTTAATGACAAAAAGGCGGGAATAATAAATTTGAAAATTGTTCTCATTTTACTATAAATTTCAACAAATAAAATGTTTTATTCCGGTATAATGCCGGTTTTTTTCTACTTACCTCATAATCGAGATGTAAAGCGGAATAGTTAGCTCGGGTGTAAGCACCAATTGCACCCTCGAACTATAGGCCAAATATCTCAGGCTGCAATTGATGCGTTACAGCCCTTGGCTACTAATCTACTATTAACAGATCGAGCTCAAAAACGAATGGATTGATTAATAATGTAAAAAAGAGTGATATACCTACACCTTTTTCATTTTCCAGCTGGAATATGAAAAAGCTTAAATAAGATTATATTGAATCCATTTAAAAGTTAACATTTTGAGCGCACTCTTTCGAAAGAGTGGCTAAAACATACTTTTTTTTTAAATTCTCTAAGTATAGGTAAAGGCTACGTACGAGTAGTAGAGCTCTTTGTGAAGAGCTTGTCCGGGGAAGTACTACCACCACGCCTTTTTCTGCCGCCAAGCAGCGTTGCTGTGTTTCGGTTTGAAGAGTGTGGTTGCCGGTGTAATTACAGGCACATGAGGCTTAACATCTGTATGCCTCAAGTTGGTGCATCGTAGGGCACGTTCCTATCGTGCGTGACTTACGAGGCAATGCTTTGTTATAGGTGGTGGTTACCACTTAACATCAGGTGGGCCATCTGCTTGTTCCATCAGCTAATAGTATTAAAAAAAAAACGTACAATTTAGGTGGCAAGGTTGTGACAGAGACATGCCCGAGAACGATGTATGTATATATGTCTGTGTGATGTATGTATGATATGTTGCCAATGCCCTACTCCACGAATACAAGGTTAAGTATACTTAAGTTGGCGTTGGAACTACAAGTGTTTATAGTTTATTTCAAGTGCTAAAACAAGATGTCGCATCAAAACTTTTTCAATTCCGTAAAAGGCAGAGATGTCTAGAAGTGAAGTAGGCAATTTTAGTGCGTTCACTTTCCTAATGAAAGTTTTGTTGCTTTGATGTTTCCGAAATAGCGGTGATCGTCTTTTATGGACACATTTGATTTTGGTCATAACATTTCGATAGTCAAAGTCAAAAGGTTATGATTCAGTTGAATCATAACTCTTCTAGCTCTTTGTGAAGAGCTCGTCCGGGGAAGGACTACCACCACGCCTTTTTCTGCCGCCAAGCAGCGCTGCTGTGTTTCGGTTTGAAGAGTGTGGTTGCCGGTGTAATTACAAGCACATGAGGCTTAACATCTGTATGCCTCAAGTTGATGGACGCAGGGCAGTGCATCATGGGGCACGTTCCTATCGTGCGTGACATACCAGTCAATGCTTTGTTATAGGTGATAGTTACCTCTTAACATCCAGTGGGCCATCTACTAGTTCCATCAGATGGTTGCATAAAAAAAAATGCCCGTTTAGAATTTGTCCAGTAGCTCACCAGAACAGTTTAACATGAGACATTATTGCGGCTGTTTTATGCCGGTCACCGATTTTTAGAATACTGGGAAGGTCTAAAATGGACGAATCCATTATACTTAGTATAATATTCGATGGTTATTTGACTCACCCACCTGTTGGTAGGTATCAGGAGTTTATATTACAGATAAAATCCCCGTTTAAATGACATAACGTTACCTTAAGTATTATTTAACAACGTTTTTATATGAAAAGTTTTATGAATGTAATTAAAGTTTTGGAATGGAGATCCTGGACCAAAGTTAACAAATTCCTTCTAATGTACACACGGATAAGCATAGACAATACAATGCTCGCTCGCTTTTAATTCCTAGTGAGCGAGAGCACTGGTGGTCTAGTGGTAGCGGCCTCGCCTTCCGATCCAAAGGTCGTGGGTCCGAAATCGGGCACCAATGAGTTTTTCTGTTCAAAAATGTATGTACACAATGCCAGTACTCTCAAACGGTGAAGGAAAACATCGTGAGGAAACCGGCATGTCGTGGAACCTAAAAAGTTCTATAACATGTGCCAAGTGCTCGAAAGGAGCCTCTTCAGGCGCACTTAAAATCCTTTCAACACATTGTTTCGAAAGGAACTAGTGATACGACAAGAGAGAGATAGAGTCCGTAGTAGGCGTATTTATTAACAACTAATAAAAAAAAAGGTTCATGAGTTTAATTCCCAGGCACGGTAGATATCCTCACAGATTTCCACTAATAGTACTATCTAAGTTCGCTGTGTGTATGTGTAATCTTATCTGTATAATCAATTTCTCAGTGATTGTCAAACCGCAGGGTGACAAAAATTAACAAAATCACAAGAGTTTCACCTAGTGGATCATGCTTACTACAAACACGAGCTTACCACTCACGCTGGCATTTTAATTCGCAAAACACTCACGTGGGTGGCGCTAAAGGCGAATGCCAAATTGAAACTGCGGATTCCACGGTCACTTGGGTGAATTTCATTGAGGGAATAGATCTTCAGTAAAAAAAAAAAAATACTTCAGTACCGTGATATTTCGGTTTGGGATAGCTGCTTTCAAAGGGATCCGATTGGACTGAATAAAGACCGGTTTGATTTTGATGTTGCCGTCCTATTGACAATTTGGGTCGTGGGTGTCTGAGGGCATTGAGGGGTGGCAAAAAGGTTGGCGAGAAAGGTGGTGGAATGTAACCTTTTTTTAAATGACTTTACTCATTTTGAAAATTTTTGTGCGCAACGCTGTTGCTCCCAAACGGTGAAAACATGAGTTTATATAGACACAACTAGACAAGAGACAAGAAAAAAACTATTTTGATCAAATTTATGATTTATTTTAATCTCATGGTTTTGTGTTGTGGAAAATAACCTAGAAAATGTATCAAAATCTTAATTCAATTTAAGAAAGAAAGAAAGAAAACTCGTTTAATCATCCACCACCGTAAAAAAAAAAAAAAAACTAAAATAACATAAATAAAACAAACCAGTTAGTATACAAACTAATAATTTTACTTCTTCTTGTTCTTGTCATGTCACTACTTTCTCTCGAAACAGTAGTGTGGTGAAAAGATTTTAAGTGCGAATAAAAGAGGCATCTAACCGCACTAAAAAAAATAATGAAGAAGCGTTTCAGGTAAATTCTTTTTCATATAACATTGGGTATCCATTTCTACAAAGATCATAAAAATTAAGTATTTTTTCTTCTTTTTATTGGAGTGACCTTTGAAAATAAAGATTAAAGGAAGATCCTAGCACCTCGTCCTTCAACAAAAACCATTAAAAGTTTGCGTTGTCGTGAAGGATTTGTACCGAATTCAATGTACCATTTATTTTCACGTACAATTTTTTTTTAAACAACTAGCTGATGTAACAAGCAGATCGCTCACCTGATGTTCAGTGGTAACCATCATCTATAACAAAGCATTGCCTCGTAAGTCACGCACTATAGGAACGTGCCCTACGATGCACTGCCCTGCGTCCATCAATTTGAGGCGTACAGATGTTAAGCCTCATGTGCCTGTTATTACACCGGCAACCACACTCTTCAAACCGCAACACAGCAACGCTGCTTGGCGGCAGAAAAAGGCGTGGTGGTAGTACTTCCCCGGTCGAGCCCTTCACAAAGAGCTCTACTACTCTTAAAAACAATACGGCCTTACAATACGGCCGGCGGATCTAGGTGATACTGAAGTGAGTCGCGAGGTCACAATAATGGTACCTACTATTCACTTGACTGCGTCGGCTTCTTTGATAATTGAACTGCCGTTTGAAAATGAGGAAATTGGACGTACATATTGGAATAAGGGTCGCGGATCCCGTATAATGAAAAGAAACCACTCTCTTCTCTTGTCGTGTCACTAGTCTATTTCGAAACACTGTGGTGAAAGGATTTTAAGTGCGCTTCAAGAGGCTCCTTTCGAGCATTTGGTACATGTTATGGAATTTTTTAGGTTCTACTGCATGCTGGTTTCCTCACGATGTTTTTCGTCACCGTTTGAGAGTACTGGCATTGTGCACATAAACTTTTGAACAGAAAAACTCCGTGGTGCACTGGTCTGGTCACACGTGGTCGTTTTAAACCCACGACCTTAGGATCGGAAGGCGGGGCCGCTACCACTAGACCATCGGTGCTCTCACTGCTTTAAGGATTAATTATATAAAACCACTAGAAAGTCCCCTAGCAAGTCGTGGAGTCGTGTCGTGGAGTTTAAAAATGAGATATTCACTAAAGAAGGTGGTTCTACAGCTATCAAACTCTTAACAAATAAAGATTAGTTTTTCCATCATTTAAATCAAATGAATCAACAGTACAGCTCGTTCATTGGAAGACACTGTCAAATTATCGAACCTCGTTTGCAGTGTAACAACAGTGGTTTGCCTAGATATTAGTAGCATTTAATGTAAATACCTCAGAGAAAAAAAATCTAATTTTAAACTAGGTACGAACAAATTATCAATACATATAATTAAAGTTCGACTATGGTGGTAAAACGGCCCAGCTCAAATGCTACGAAAATATCTAATAAAAAAAACATAATTTTTCCTGTGATTTTAATTTGGGTAAGTTTATTCCACCGGCTATAGCCAGCAGTAAATGTCAAGCTGATGATGATGAAACTTGTATGAACTATTTACCACAGGTTTTTCCTTACGATTTACCTAGTAATAGTGGGTTTGGTGTGTCAATATATAGCAACTAGCTACCGCCCGCGGCTTCGCTCACATATTACTAACATTACTTTCCCGTTACTGTTCGGGATAAAAACTAACCTATTATTTTGATCTATATTTGTTCTAAGTTTCATCCCGTTCGGTTTAGTGGTTAGGGCGTGATTGAGCCACAAACATCCAAACATCTAAATAACATGCGTATGTATATGGTAGGATGGGATAATTACTTCGTTAATTGCCCAATAATGCGTGAAACCAAATACGCCATTACTGGTTTGTGTGATATTACGCCCACGGTTATCAGGAAAGACAGCTTATAACGGTGATACAGCCGTGTTTGTGGAATTGGCTGATCGATTTCTTCAAATAAAAGGTGACTGACATTTTTATTAAAAAATTAGTCATGTTTGGGACTCAAGTAGGAAATCAGAATTGAGAAGAATGTAAAGAATACCCCAGCAGAGCTCTTTGTGAAGGGCTCGTCCGGGGAAGTACTACCACCACGCCTTTTTCTGCCGCCAAGCAGCAACGCTGTGTTTCGGTTTGAAGAGAGTGGTTGCCGGTATAATTACAGGCACATGAGGCTTAACATCTGTATGCCTCAAGTTGATGGACGCAGGGCAGTTCATCGTAGGGCACGTTCCTATCGTGCGTGACTTACGAGGTAATGCTTTGATAAAGGTGATGGTTACCACTTAACATTAGGTGGGCCATCTGCAGTTTTATAAAAAAAACACACTAGAAGCTACAACACCGCAGGTGCTCTACGAGGAAGCATTTTGTATTCCTCATAGAGCTATGGATATGGATGGGTCCTTAAATTGATTGGTGCTGTACAAGGAACAAGATTGTTGCTCGTTTTTGTGTTGCCCACGTCTCACTAAGTTAGATTTGCACCACACTGGAACTTCATTATTATATTATTTTGTAAAATGATAACACAAAAAAAAAGTGTAAGCTTCTTGCCTGTTCTTGAGCCTTAAATGCGTGGAAATGGTGCCTAAATTTACCAAGCTTCAAAGCGATCATTATGATTTAAGGTTCGGTCAAACCTGCGCGTCAGTAACGCGGGAAGCGGAAGCGTCTTCCTCGCGGCGGACGCTACCCATACCTTTCTATGGCGCTTTGCCCGCGTTGCAGTCGCGTAGGTGTACAAAGCGCCATATAGAAAGTATGGGTAGCGTTCGCCGCGCGACAGACGCTCCCGCTTCGCAGTCGCTTTGGTCGCGCAGGTTTGGCCGAAGCTTTATGTGAATAAAAAACCTTTTGTCTTTGATTTTGAAATCGGAACACAGCAATAAATGCACCACTGACGAATTCTTTTCCAAAAGCTCTTCTTTTTGACTTAGTACGTTGTATAAAAGCACTTTTATGTGGTTCATTCTGGTGCTACAAGTCAGCCAAATGAATTGCTCAGTGGAACGATGAGTTGAGAAGTACGTGGGTGTAAATCCATTGCGCTGAAGTTTGATATTATAAAGTTGAGCAACTTGTTTTAAAAGCAATCACAGTTGGTTAGAGCTTCTTTTATTATAATCGTTCTATTATTTTGGAACCCTTTTCATCAGAACTTTTGTTACCACTCACTGTGGCGTGTACGTGCTTATTGCAATGTACACAACATGGTAAAAAAAAACTTACGGCTGTAATCTCCTAGACATCAGTACGCCAAGTATGAGTTTTGTTTACCATATTTGGTTTTTCGTTTCAGTTCCATACTTGGGGTAGGTACAGCTCAGTTATTTTGGTACATACATAACATTTTTGAATTTATCCAAGAGATGCACGGCCAAACCATATTTTGGAACATACACATTATTGAAGAAAACAATATTTCTAGTTCTGTAGAAAAATAATTGTAACATAATTCAATCCGTTCATATTAATTTTATCCGGGTACGTATAAAAAAATATTCTAGGCCACGAACTACTTGAATTCCAAGCTTCATCCAAACACTCCAGATATGCGTGAGAGTAAAACACGCTGACAAGCTCTCGCATTAATGTTTATATTTTGTTGCAGCCGTCTGGCCTCCGGAAAGTCTGGAGAGGCAGCAGGCAGCACGGGCCAGCTCCATCGACTACATCGCGGCACTGTTGCTGGCGGCTATGGCGGCCGTGCTCCTGGCCGCTGTGGGCTACCAGTGTGCCGCTACCTGGAGGTGGTTCGTGGGCAGGTAAGTTTGGAGAAGTTGCCCAGGCAACAAATGGGAGTAAATTAGAAGCAAGTGAATAATGATAGGCTCATATCCTGGACATTTTGTTACCCCAAAATGAAACAATGAACAAATTATTATGATTAGTTTGAATAGCGTAACATAAATATTGGCTGCCTCAGCATGAATGCAATAGTCACATACGCTACTATAATGTTACTATAACACTTCAGTGATACTATTAGTGTGTGAAACAATAAAAATGTGTCTGCTGAGCAGTTTGTTGGATGATGGGAACAATAGCTTGAAAAATTATTGTGAATCATTTAAAAAAAAATAAAGAATATCGCGCAATTTTTTACTTTTGTACTCGCTACCAACTCAATAATTTCCATACTTGTGCTATGGGCACTGTCTAATATCTTTAGAGTGTTTGTACCAATCTCATTTCAACTGCTCATTTATCTTTTGTACTAGATAAACTTCCTCAAATATCCACTTTAGAACCTCTATTTGATTTGAGCCCTTTAGCAGTAGCTGTAATTTGATTATGACGGCACTTTTCATAATTGTTTGATAGCCTCGTGTTACTAATCAGACGTATAGAGCGTATTTTATACAAAAACTAAACTAAAAAGGATTATAAAAAACGCTAGGAACCAAGCCGTAAATTTCTTGCCTGTTGTTCTAGGCTTTGGTCGTGAGGAACTGGCGATAAATTCACCTAGTATATTAGACGTTTCAAAGTGATCCTTGTGATTGTACTGAATAAAGAGCGTTTTGATTTTGAATTTTTTTGATCTTAGTCGTCCTTTTTGATAACGGCTCTGAATCATGTACCTAGAGAAAATATATTCGTGTTTGCTTAAGTCTAAAGTAGAGGCGGAAATATTTTAATCTGACAGATGGTAAAAGGCCCGGTTGAAAACTCTGAATATAATAATAGCTTTCGTTATTATTCTGGGGCTTAAAACCAGTGACCTTTTGTTTGGGAACGGTAGACAAATCTCCACGAAAACCATCCGGTGAAAATGACATCTGCGGGGCAAATCAGCTATCTTTCCTTAATCGAGATGTCACTGCCTCGCACGCGACGCAGTGCAACTCAAAATTCCCATACAAACTCTTGAAGAAGAGTAGTCAAAGGATCGTCCAAGATATGAAAGAAAGAAAAGGCATTTATTCAAATTGTACACGACAAGGTACAGGACATATAAAAGGGTATAAAGCTATTCTAGATACGTAGAAATGAGACATAAATGAAAAAAAAACAAGAAATCAATAAAAATAGTGTAGTATTTATTAGTACTAGACTCTGTTTTATCTCCTTACATCGCAACCTTGAAGAGAGTAGTAACGCTAAGTAGTTCACACATCCCAACGAACCTTCTAATTCTTGTAAATAGAAAATACCACTGTACCATCAATGGAGCCACGGCAAAAAAAATATATCGTAGTACATACCATGAATGGTTTAACGGCAAATAAAAATTACCACAATACCATTGATGGTACTATCTAATGGTAACGAACGGGTGGGGGAATAAGATCTGCACTGACGTCCCATAATGGGGTGTATTGTGCATTGTCCCCCTGCTAACCTCGCTCCAGCCGGCCCAGCTCCTTAAAGTAGTGGTTGATGGCAGCGACCCTTATAGATAATTCTGTTGTGCCCTGTAGTACCCTGTTTAATTTGACATCCTCATTCATCAGCCACCCTCTGATAGGTGCTGGTTTCCCAGGACAAGACGCGCCTCGCAGCAGAGCAATAGCGACTCGTTGTCGCGCCAGGCGGCCATCAGGATCAGCCACTCGCTGCCAGACCTGCAGACGGAGCCGCTGAAGCAGGAGTATGTCCAGGAACATAAAGATCCGGCGAATAAGAAGGTAAGCGAAAAATCCACTTTCGAAAAGGTAGGATTATGTTTTAACGACAAAATTAGATGAACTAATCTGGTTTGTAAAAAAAACTATTGGTTTTTCATGAACATTTTTAACTATCAGCTCTGACTTATAATATTTTAGTTTACGAAGTAAAACCGAAAAAAACCATGTATTCCAAGCACGGTAGACACCTCCTCAGATCGTATGTACTCAATATCCATTTGAATAATTCAAAAAGGGCTAGACAGAGACAAATCCAAGCATTAGATTTGGCAAAATTTTGTAGTATTTCCGAAATAAAACTGTATTAATTTAACCCCAGATTAATGAAATTCCAGTAGAATTATTCTGCATAAGCCATTAATTCTTTATTCCAAGGGTAAGACCCTAAATAAAGTGACCTTTAGGAAGTGTTAATTTGTAGGTTATTTATTTAAGGAGTCTCAAGACTCAAAGACTTTAAGACTTATTGCAAATGTATTGTCAAAAAAAACAATAGACATCGTACAAAAAGTTTGTTTAACTATGTAGTTTTCGTACGATTATCTGGGCGTCTTATATATTTTTTATAAAACTAGCTGATGGAACAAGATGATGGCCCACCTGATGTTAAGTGGTAACCATCACGAAGCATTGCCTCGTAAGTCACGCACGATAGGAACGTGCCCTACGATGCACTGCCCTGCGTCCATCAACTTGAGGCATACAGATGTTAAGCTTCATGTGCCTGTTATTACTCCGGCAACCACACTCTTCAAACCGAAACACAGCAACGCTGCTTGGCGGCAGAAAAAGGCGTGGCGGTAGTACTTCCTCGGACTAGCCCTTCACAAAGAGCTCTACTACTCTTGCACGTTATTGCACCGTGCTTACAAGTGCTCGAAAGGAGCCTCTTTGAGGCACTTATAAATCCTTTCACCACACTGTTTCAAAAGAACTAGCGGACACAACAAGAAGATAATCCAGCATACCGGTCGTCAACCTACAGTCTGCACTTATAAAGAAACGAAGGAGTATAAAACTATCCGAAATTGTACGTAAATAAATGTTATATTTTTACGCACATTGAAAATACACCGGAAGAGAATTCAGCCATTTTTGCAATTACGCTTAGAGTAAAAGCTTTATGGTGTTGCCAACCGTACCTTTTAGTATTACCTCTGTGAGGCAATTTCAGCCTTTTTTTGCTAACCGTAGTAATAATATTGCAGCTGACGGTATTCTGACGATCGCGGGTAGTCGGAAAGACTACCACTTATTCCTAACGCCAAGCAATGATGCTCGCATTAAAAATAAATAAATAAAATAAATATTGGAGGACTTTCCTCACAGCACTATCTAGCAACAAACTAAGCCAAAGCTTGTTATATGGGAGCCAGATAGCTGATATGATACATATATACTTTTTTTTGTAAATACCTACATACTTATAATAATAAATAACACCCAGACAGAGAACAAACATCTATGTTCACCACACAAATGTTTGTTCTCGGTGGGGATCGAACCCACGGCCTACGGCGCAGAAGGCAGAGCTACTACCAACTGAGCTGTGAAGGCATTGATGTGTTCCGATTTGAAGGCGGCATACCTTTAAATCGGAACACAACTTTCAAGCGGTGCAATAACGTCCAAAGTTGTAGAGCCCTTTGTGAAGGGCTCGCCCGGGGAAGTACTACCACCACGCCTTTTTCTGTGTTTCGGTTTGAAGAGTGAAATTACAGGCACATGAGGCTTAACATATTCTGTATGTCTCAAGTAGAAGGACGCAGTGCATCGTTGGGTATGTTCTTGTTATGCGTGACTTGCGAGGCAATGCTTTGTTATAGGTGATGTTTACCACTTAACATTATTGCTTGCTTCTATGTATAGTTTAAACAATAAAAAATATGAATGAGGACTATGTCCTGAGTGGTGGACTTCTTCTGATGATGATGAACCTACAGAAGCCACAAAGTTCTAAGGCAGGAGGTGCGTTGGAGATGGCAGAACCGTCGTCTAATTTGTATCTTATCTACTGCATTGTTCTTATTGTGTTCTTGGAAATTTTTAATCAGACTCTAGCTTGGCTAAATGGGACTTGGAAACGGGCATAATTACAAAAAAACAACAGTTATATTAATATTTGTAACTGAAGTTGGGAATAAACTGCATTTAGTGTTGTGGTTCTTTGCAAATTCCATTTGTAACTTCTTTTAGTTTAGGAGAGAGCACCGGTGGTCTGGTGGTAGCGTTCCCGCCATCCGATCCTAAGATCGTGGATTCAAAACGGTCATGCACCAATGAATTTTTCTGTGCAAATATAAACGTGCAGTATTTCAAACGGTGAAAGAAAACATCGAGAGGAAAACGGTATGTCGTAGAAAAAAGTTCTAATACATGTGTCTAGTGCTCAAAAGGAGCCTCTTTGAGGCGCTCTTAAACCACACTGTTTCGAAAGAAACTAGTGACACGACATGAAGAATTAGGAGGTAGACTTTTTTGTGATATTTATGTAATAAATATACTACCGAAAACTTCAGGGGGCTAAAGTACCCATCAATATGAATAACTTTTTCTAAGGAACCAACACTGTGAACGCGAAAAAAAACAGCTGTTTCATACATTTTAGCCAGGTGTGTAGAAACAGTTTTTTTTTTTTCGCATAGCCGCCTGATGTTTTTGGCAGTAGTATTTTAACACCTTGTACAGGTTGATATTGATGTAATACATATAGGTATCTACCGTGCCTGGAGATCAAAGCCGTGAAGCTGTTTCTTTTTTTTCCATTACTTTATTGAAATAAATCTATATAAATCTTTTTCGTAACCGCTATGACAGTATTTTTCAGACGAAAATGGTGGTAACAAATGGGTACAATGGATATCCACTGAAGCATAATTCTGTGACACTATGATTAATGTTTCGAGGGACAAAGTTTCCCCCGGGTCCGTTTCATCTACTAGTCGCATGGCGGCATGATTTTGAATTTAGACTCGGACTGATTACAAACTAGACTCAAATTTTGAATGTAACTGTTTTTATTTATTTATTTACTAGCGACCCGCCCCGGCTTCGTACGGTTATTGTGGGTTATCCCTAAGAGATTATGCTTGTATTATGCATATAAACCTTCCTCTTGAATCACTCTTTCTATAAAAAAAAACCGCATTAAAATCCGTTGCGTAGTTTTAAAGATTTAAGCATACATAGGGATATAGGGACAGAGAAAGCGACTTTGTTATATACTATGTAGTGATTGAAAAACCAACAGCTTAATGAAACTTAAATAACATACATTATATAAAAACGAGAGAGCCAATTAAAGGTTTTCACGGATAAAAACATTATTGAATTATATATTGTGAACGCCATAATCGACAGTATATCAAAATGGATGGAGTAGTGAATATAATATTGTTAAGTTATATATATGTGCGTTCTATTCATTACCAAAGAATTCCCTGTTCAGCCGCTGTCTGGCTGAACCAACACTCATGGAAAAAAGGTCGAGGTATTTGTATGCTGTGTGCCCCGTACAAGGGGAAGGTCGTGGGTTCAAATCGCACTCGGATAATAACTTTTGGGACAATATAAAAACCTTTGTAGTATTTGTATGTTTTTTATAGGACTTGCTGATGGATCAAGATGGTCCAACTGATGTTATGTGGTAACCATCACCTATACATTCATGACCCCTATAACTATAACAAGCACAGGCCATCTGCTTCTTTCATTAGCAAATAGATTAAAAAAAACCTTTCGAAACGCAGTTTAATAATGTAAAACGTAGACGTTTAATAAACGTCATTTTTTTTACTGAAACATCTTCAAGACTTTGATCCCAGGCACGGTAGAAATCCCTTCAGATCTCTCCGTACTTTCAGATTCTTGAGGACGTCTAAGGGGGGTAGTCAGAGGTATGTCCAAACATTAAATTTGGAACGAACCCACATTTTGCAGTAGTTAGTAGGTATTCTATACGTGACAAGTTACAAGCCCATAGCCGCTGTTAGAATACTAACTGGTTTCTCACGATGTTTTCCTTCACCGTTTAAGAGCACTGGCATTGCGCACATGAATTTTTCGATAGGAAAAATCCATTGGTGCACAACCGGATTCGAACCTACGATCGGAGGGTGGGGTCGCTCCCATTAGACCACCGGCACCGGTGCTCCAAAAAGATAAAGATAAAGATATTTTATTTGCAAAACATAAGTAGAATAGTTGCATTCAGATATTAAAGTAGGTAATATAGGTTTCATTATATTTTGCCTTGACATAATGCTTGCAAATTTTTATTTTAAAATTATACAAATATTAATTAGTAGGTTACTCATTATTTAACACAAAAGGTACAGTTACATATTTTTTTTACACAAAAGGTACAATTGCATTATTACTTTTACAATGCTCAAAATACTCGCTCATTAAATAAAAACAGCAGTTTAAAAGCCAGTGGTACAGTTTGGACTTGAGACTGTTAATGGGAAGATCTTTGAAACAATCTGGAAGAGCATTAAAAACCTTAATTGCCATATAGAACGCATTTTCTTTGGTCAGAGTAAGTTTACACTTAGGGTAAAGGCCCCATGTAAACAGTTTCTTAGCGTCCTATACCTAAATCGTCCTATCTGGGCCCCGGGAGGTATTGAGCTATCAGTCACAGCTGCGGGCTAAGCGATTAGGGGTTAATAGTACCGTTTAATTTTTGGAACCTGGCTATTTTTCAACATAATTTACTGGATACTTCGTTAATTTAAGACTGACACAATGAATTTTATGGAATTTTATGTTTAAAATTATTTTTCCGAGTTTTTCTTTTTACCCAAGTGGCAAAGGACATATACTTACACTGTAGAAGGAAAATAAGAAATATTAAAATCTTGTGTAAGGGGCCGTTCAAGTATAACGTTTGAGATTTATTACAATTATTTGCCCCCCCCCACCCCTCCCCCTTGTCAGCAAAAGTAAGCAAAGCTCTTACCCTAATGCTTATGTAAACATTGGTATAATGCATTTTCATTTTAATGTAATGTATTCTGTTTTTTTTTATTGATTCATGAGCAGCAGTGACGGAAGAAATTTAGGCAAGTGAATAATAAATAGCACGCGGTAATTCCCCTTCTCGGTTCGAAGCGAGTACCTAAACGTATTAATTATTTGTGGGAATCCCCGAATATGCGTTTCGTTTTCAAGCATAGACAATGTGTGGGTTGCCATTATGTGTAAAGAAGTAAAAATTACTGCTGACGTAAACACCATCTAGACCCCTCCGCCCCCCTATAGTGTATTACGGAACTTACGGAATACTTGAATGGTCCCTAACGTGTAAATAAATATAATACTTAAGCTTGTTCCATCAGCTAGTTGTATAAAAAAAAAAAAAAGGATTTTAATGAAACTTTACAATAATATTATACATCAGAATAACACATAGGCTATAATTTATAAAGATATTGTGTGACTAATCCTGCGCAGAAGAAGTCGCGGGCACCAGCTTGTACTACATATTTCTGACTCCTTTATCAAGTGTCGCTTTTTATGAAATACTTAACCAATAAAATGAGAAAGTATTTTTTGATCGTATGTTTTTTGTGTAAGTCAAGTGGACAGTTTCATTCGATTGAACACTTTAGCGTTTAATGTACCGGAGGGTTCCCGCGCGGTTATTTTAAGAAGCACCTCGCTAACTGAATGAAGCTTTTAAAAGCCTCTTTATTGAGTGGACAAGGTGAAAAATAGAGTCAAATAATATGTCGGTTGATATATCGCAAAATAAAAAAGAGCTTTAAGACGCAGACAACCCGAAAACACTTCCGCTCGCACAATTTAAATTTTGGAAATTATTGAATGTGTTATTTAAAATCGCAAACAATAAATTTTCGGATGAGACCATTACGAAGGTTATTCCAAAAAAATACTGTAAACAAAAAAAATGGTAAAATCGTTTTTTTTTACGTCAATCAAAAGTAGACATTTTTCAGCCTCATAAGTAAATCAGAATTGTCTCCAACTAGCTTAGTGTTTTGTACTCAATGAATACATATACCTACTCGTACTTATCAATAATGTAATGTAAATAGTAAATATTGTAGCTATCTTTATTTCTTACATCTTACCACTGCAGTGCACTGTGAGAGCACTGGTGGTCTAGTGGTAGCGGCTGCGCCTTCTAATCCTGAGGTCGTGAGTTCAAAACCAATCATGCGCCAATGACTTTTTTTGTTCAAAAATGTACGTGCACAGTACCAGTACTCTCAAACGGTGAAGGAAGATCGTGAGGAAACCGGCATGTCGTAGAACCTAAAAAGTTCTAAAACATGTGTCAAGTGCTCGAAAAGACCCTATTTGAGGCGCACTTAAAAATCCTTTCACCACACGGTTTCGAAAAGACACGACAAGAAGAAAACCGCTTACCAAACGAAATAAAACCGTAGTCGGCTAAGTGTTATTTACTAAGCTCAAGCACAGCTTTTTATTAACCACTACATGTACGCGAGGAACACTAAATGTACCGACATTTAGGGTTCCTCGCGTTAAAAACTAAAACTGAAACAGCTTCACGACTTTTATCCCAGGCACGGTAGATATCCCCTCAGATCTCTTAGTACCAAGTACTAACTTAAGACTTTTTGAGGATGTCAAGGGAGTTAGTCAGAGGTACGTCCAAATATCACATTTGGCACATACTCACGTTTTGCAGAAGTTGGTACATATGTGACAGGTTGCAAGCCCATCGTCGCTGTTAGAACACTAACTGGTAAATTTACGAGGCAATGCTTGTATATAGGTGATGGTTACCACTTAACAGGTGAGCTTGTTCCATAAGCATGTAGGTTAAAAAATAAATTAAAAAAATGGTAAAACTTGCCCTAATTTGTTAATTAAACGTGTTCTAACGGCCGGTTTCTGAAAGCTCGATCAAAACTAATCGGATGTCAAGTCACTCGCCATTTCAGCTTTTACATCGAATTAGATAGAGATAGCAAGTGACTTGACATGCGATTAGTTTTGATCGGGCTTTCAGCAACCGGCCGTAAGTGTGCCGAACCCTATTTTAAAAAACATACTCGCACTTAGCTCAACTTATGTTATTAGCGCCAAGTCAGCTTACTGCAATAAGTAAACATTACTAAACCTTATTTTAAATTAATTTCGTTGGTGCTGGAGACATTTTGTCAACAATGTTGGTAATAGGTTTTCAAGATGGATTGTTGAAGATAGTTGGCCTTAGTGTATTTAAAGTTTTATTAGTTTTGGTCATAGCTCTGTTTAGATTAGAGCTAGGGTAGCCGGAGTAACCACACTTTGTGATCGTAAGGTCTTTTTGGCACGGTAGACATCCCGCTAGATCTTAGTATTGAAGGTTCTTTGAGGACGTCAAAATTAATATGGGTGGTGGTACGCTCAAATTTTTCTTTTATCCATTTTTATTGCCGTGTAACAAACTATGTTATGTACTTAACTTTTTAAATAATTTACCTGTGTATAATGTACCTAGTACGTAAACCTATCTATTTGAAAGGGTATAATTCTTGTGTACCTCAGAACTACTAAAATACGACGAATGTTTGCACCGAGACAAACCGGCAAAGTTTTTAAAAGTTTTAAACTGTTTGCCTTTTTTTATACAAGTAGCTGATGGGACAAGCAGATGGCCCACCTGGTAACCATCACCTATAACAAAGCATTGCCTCGCAAGTCACACACGATAGGAGCGTGCCCTACAATGCACTGCCCTGCGTCCATCAACTTGAGGCATGCCGGTAATTACACCGGCAACCACACTCTCCAAACCGAAACACAGCAACGCTGCTTTGCGGCAGAAAAAGGTGCCGTAAACGAATTACAGCCGGCAAACTATCACTTTTAGGATATTATTTTTTTTAAACATGTTTAGCGGTTTATAGGTATAAAAATGTTATATGTATAAAATGAATAGTGTTCATAAATAAAATGTAGACTGCTGATGAATAAAAACATCATTTTCTTAGGTGCTCCGTCAAACCACGCTACCGATCGTGCCGACCCGACACCAGACCTTCCAGCGTCAGCTCTCCCACCGCCTGGAGATGCCCTCCATCCAGTTCAGCATATGCAGCCTGGAGCGAGCTGATTCCTCCATTGGACTTATCAAGGTCAGTTTAAAATAAATAAATAAATATTGTGGATATTCCATACAGCACTATCTAGCCCCGAACTAAGCCAAAGCTTGTAGAGGTAATATGGGAACCAGATAGCTGATATAATACATATGTAAATACTTTTTTTTTGTAAATACATACTTATAATATGATATAACACCCAGACAGAGAACAAACATCTATGCTCATCACACAAATATTTGTTCTCGGTGGGGATCAAACCCACGGCCTACGGCGCAGAAGGCAGAGCTACTGCCAAATAAGCTGTGAAGGCTGTCATTTATAAACTAGTTTTCGTACTTAACCAAAATGTTTGATAGGAACTTGTTGTTTTTTTTTATACCATTATACATTGTTTGTACTTGTGTGATTTTTAATATTTACCTTCAGTAATTTGAAATATTCAAATACGTTGAAATGTGTGAGCGATTGCTAGCATAGCAAGTTAAACAAATGGTCGAATAAGTTTTTTTCTTATTTTACAATATTTCCACTTAATATTTAAATATTATGAAGCATTACCTACTTAAATAAAGAGTGTGGTTAAAAGAGTTTGTTTTGTAGAGTAAAATAAAACTAGAGATGCAATGATTAGCTTTTAATTTCCAGATAATATTTAAATAACAAGAGTGGCAGACGCTTTCAACTTTTTTTGGGATTTCAGTAAAATTCTAAATTGCAACCCGCTGGCAAGTCGTGTTCCGTCAGAACTTTTTAATCACTCTGTAAAAAACCACACAAAAAATAGACAACCATTTAAGTGTAGCTTTTAGCTTTTAATTTACTGTTACTCTTTGTTTTACTGACGTTTTCTGAACTTTTTCAAGAGTATCTTCTTCGCTACTAATTAAAATGAGAAGCGAAATATTTATTAGCTGTAAGAATTTTCGAGTTTTTGATTCGGTAAAAGAGTTCTTTAATTAAGAAATGTGCCAGAGTTTTATAAAAAGTAACTATGGCTGCCATTTTTTTTATGGTGGCATTTCACATCACTATTCTATTCGCGTATTATTTTTTCCCAAACAAGAATTTTTGTACTTTTCGTGTCACAGTTGTTTCGGATGGGCAGCGTTCGGGAAGTTACGCCACATCTTCTCGTCACAGATACCGCAGAGCCTCAAGACGAAAGTCTTCAACCAGTGTGTGTTGCCAATGATGACGTACGGAGCTGAGACGAGGTCGCTTACTATTGGCCTCACCAACAAGCTCAAAGTCGCACAACGGGCTATGGAGAGAGCTATGCTGGGTTTACTACGGGATAGAATCAGAAATGAGGAAATCCATAAGAGAACCAAGGTAGCCGACATAGCTCGCTGAATCAGCAAGTTGAAGTGGCAATGGGCAGGACTCATAACTCATAAATCTCGAAGGACTGATAACCGTTGTGGAATTAAGGTTCTCGAATGGCGACCACGAACAGGAAAACGAAGCGTGGGACGCCCTCCTAACCGATGGACTGACGACATTGTTAGGATCGCGTGAAGTCGGTGGATGGAGAGGGCTCGGAAATGTATAGGAGAGGCCTATGTCCTGAAGTGGACTTCTTTAGGATGATGATGAGTTCTTTCGAACCAGAGCAGTGAAAGGATTTTAAGTGCGCTTTCAAAGAGGCTCCTTTCTAGCACTTGACATAGTTTTAAGAACTTTTTAGATTCTAGAACATGCCAGTTTCCTTAAGATGTTTTCCTTCGCCGTTTGAAAGTTCTGGCTCTGTGCATAAAGATTTTTGAACAGAAAAACTCATGTGTGGAGATCAATAGAGATTTACCTATCCAGTGATTATAGGAAGGAAAGTATACGAAGATTTATCCCAGAAAATGACCAAGCAAACTCATCAATTACTTATCTCGGTACATTCAACTTCGATATACTCCAGGGTACGTTTATTGACGTCTTTTGAAAGTACTGAATAGGATGTAACAGATTGTTGGGGCGGAAACACGTCTTTGAGGCAGTTGTACTGTAGCAGACGTAACAAGATAATGTCTGTTGGATGTCAGCCTCGGTTCCGAAGAAACGGGAAAAGCTACCGAACTGGGACAATTGCGCTTGTTTTGGAATATGCTATTTGCCGAGCAATAATATTGGTTGAAAATATTGCGCTGTGAGGAACAAAAAAAAGACGTAGATGAATTGTTTTTATTTTTTATTAAAACTAGCTGATGAAACAAGCAGATGGCCCACCTCATGATAAGTGGTAACCATCAACTATAACCATCCGTGCTAGTTGAAAACTGTGTTCATCATCATCATCATCATCCACAGCCCGACTTCACCCACTGCTGGGTATGGGCCTCTCTCTGTATTCGCCATCAAAATCAAAATCAAAAATAAAAATCAAAACGGTCTTTGTTCAGTACAATCACAAGGATCACTTTGAAACGTCTTATATAGTAAGTGAATCTATCGCCAGTTCCTCCCGACCAAAGCCTAGAAGAACGGGCAAGAAACTAACGGCTTGGTTCCTAGCGTTTTTTTGTATGATCCTTTTTACAATTTTATTATGGTACCTACTTAATTGTATTTTTTTTTTTTTTTTTAATTGTCTAGTGTTTTTAATACATACATCGTTGACATCGTTGACGGTCCTGCGCTTGTCTCATCCAGCTCTTGCCCACGATATATGTAACATCATCTGCCCATCTCGCCGCTGGACGACTAACGCTTCTACACCCAGTTCTTGGACGCCATTCAGTTAGCGCCTTACTCCACCTATCATCACTTCGCCTTGCCAAGTGTCCTGCCCTGCTCCATTTAAGTTCCGTTATACGATTCCCAACGTCTTTGACCTTTGTTACGGCAAGGTAAATGCTAAATTGGTAAATTACTGTACAATGTAGTGAGTTAGCTGTTACAACAAAATCGACACCAATTCCGCACCTCCTTACATTGTATTGCATACTGTAGTTGATAAACGATGATTGGTTAAGGCTTCGTGTTGGTAGGCGTAGTGACGTGGCGATCGATACGCCGTGCCCGTGACCGCTTGCCGTGAAATTTCTTAATGAGCCATGCGTTTTGTGACACGTCATAATAATGAGCCTTAGAAAGTAGTCATAGACCATAGGCCTTTCATATACATTTCCAGAAATATTCATAATAATTAAAATGTCATTGTCATTTTTTGATTCGTGATCGCAATTCGAGAGCCTTTCGACTGTAATAAGTAATAATGCGTTTTTCAACAAGTGAAATTGTTTAGATTAATTTATTTACTTATTATTTATGCCTTCCGACACATATTATGTCCACAATACACAAAGGTTATCTGGAAGGTAATGCTTTATAGCATTAATTTCGCCTTTGTAATGTTTTTTTAATATTTGCAATCAATCAATCAATTATAAATTAACACCAACATTTCGGTTTCTTTTTTAATAAGGATTCAAAAAGAAGTCATGTAATTCACGCCACGCCGTTGTCTTCATAGTGATGTGTGATGATGATGTGATGTGTATGTGGTGGGAGACAGCAGGCGATAATTGATTAAGGTCTCGTCTAACGAGACGTGGTGACGCGAAGATCGATACCCTGCCTGTTGTCCACCTGCCAAGAGTGATACGACAAGAATAAGAAGCCTTGAGATTATTTAATGAGCCAGCAAAGTGAACAAGTGGATAATAAGCGTGCTCCACCTTAGACTGCATCATATTTAAGAGTAGTAGAGCTCTTTGTGAAGGGCCGTCCGGGGAAGTACTACCAACACGCCTTTTTCTGCCGTCAAGCAGCGTTGCTGTGTTTCGGTTTGAACAGTGCGGTTGCCGGTGTAATTACAGGCACATGAGGCTTAACATCTGTATACCTCAAGTTGATGGACGCAGGGCAGTGCATCGTAGGGCACGTTCCTATCGTGCGTGACTTACGAGACAATGCTTTGTTATAGGTGATGGTTACCACTTAACATCGTGTGGGCCATCTGCTTATTCCATCAGCTAGCAGTATAAAAAAAAACTGTCTTTCTGTCTAAACAGTCGTAAAATTGAGTCTGGTTATTGTACGACATGATAATGTACAGCACGATAATGTACAGCATGATATTTGGAATCCACTTTGGTACCTTTTTGGATTCGTTTTATCTGGGTGTACATTATCGGGATGTGTATTATCTGGATGTGCAATATTGTCACGTGTAGTTAATGTGCAGCAGATAATACACAGCATGATAATGTACAGCACGTTAATGTACAGCATGATAATTGGAAGCCACTTTGGTACCGTAAAAAATAATTTCTGGCACTTCGGCGGCCGCTTTGCTCGCTCGCCTCTTGCGTAATTTATATGTTTCAACATAACCGAACCAATCCGACACAACGGTACTAAAGTGGCTTCCAATTATCATGCTGTACATTATTGACAAGTGACGATATTGCACAGCATGTTATTGTACGGGATGATAATGTACACCCAATAATTCAAACCATTGGACACGGATTATCTGGGTGTGCATTATCGTGCTGTGCAATATCATGCTGTACATTATTTGGCCGTACATTATTGGCTCCCGTAAAATTCAGCTCCATTTTCAACTCTGTAACACTAACGTGCATTCAATTATTGACATTCAATGACGCCTGCCAACTCGGGCCTGTTGGCTACAACAGTAACTGACATGTGGACATTCGATTTCCACACGAGCAGGCATTTTTATGGCACGAGTTCTTTGCGCTGTCGATTTGCCTCAAATTCGAAGGACATTATCAAATCAACGTTTATTTTGTGTCTCAAAAACATAGGTGAAATACAATATATATAACAATATTATTGATAATACTTATCTAGTTATATCACAAGTTAAATAAATCTATGTGAATATAATAAAAATAATATAAGTTTATTTCACACAACATAAAGGTCCATATAGATACAGAGAGAGAGTACCTACATTAATTACACAAAAAATAAGACAATACTAGAGAATATGGCACAAAAATACACTGTTAAATAAAGTTATTTAATTTAATTTTAAATATAGGCCAGACCAGTACAAAGCGACTTAGCCTCGAATACAATGAATTTGGTGTGAACGCATTCTAACATCCTATGGTTTACCGTTCACCGATCCAAACACATTCCGAACTTTTGACCCTTTTGGAACGTCAAAACCGTTTGCAAATAACACAATTGGGCCCCAGACCCGAGCCTGATTTGGTCATGATATTACCCGCTGGTAAATAACGACTCTTACAAATTAGAAATTATTTATTCACATAATAAATAACATTACAGATAGAGTACAAAGCGTTAAATCTAGAAAATACAATATTAATATTGCACTTTAAAAAATTATATATAATATAGAGGTATACTTAAGTAATATGTACATAGTCTTAGTTGGTAATAAAATACTACAAAAATTGAGAAACATCAAACAAGAAATATGAAATAATGTAACCAATGGAATCAAAATACCTACGAGAAAAAAAAAACTTAATAACAATATATCGGCGTCTTTTATGGAACTTGTTTATTATACTGACTCCTGACGGAATGACTTGAATGGCTACCATAAACAGGAAAACGAAGCGTAAGACGCCCTCCTACCCGATGAACTGACGACATGTGAAGATCGCGGGATGTCGGTGGATGGAGAAGGCTCAGAATCGTTCTTCCAGGTGCATAGGGGAGGTCTATGTCCAGCAGTGGAATTTTTAAGGATGATGATGATAGCCTTCGGTTACAAAATAACTCGTGCTAGGTACTGACCGACTATGAAATGCATTGAACGGGACTTTTGTTGTAGAACCGAGAAGGTATTCATTTATCTTTGAAACCTATTTAAACAAGAAGTGCTCGTAATACATTGATGAAAGGGTCTTTTAGGGCGCGTTCATATTGACGCGATTTCATATTGTACTTTAAGTGAATGACATAAACTGTAAATTCAAAAGTTACATGAGGAGCAAGCGGCGCTTACGTAAGCGAAATCGCGTCAATATGAACGCGCCCTTGTTAACGTTTGCGTTAGGTACTGTGGTCTAAGCTTAAAACTTATTTTACTCCGACATTGAGAGCACTGGTAGTCTAGTGGTAGCGGCCTTCCGATCCAAAGGTTGTGGGTTCGAAACCGGTCGTGCACCAATGAGTATTTCTGTTCAAAAATGTATGTGTACAATGCCAGTACTCTCAAACGGTGAAGGTAAACATTTAACATCGTGAGGAAACCGGCATGTCGTAGAACCTAAAAAGTTCTATAACATGTGTCAAGTGCTCGAAAAGAGCCTCTAGAGGCGCACTTAAAATCCTTTCACCACATTTTTTCGAAAGAAACAGAGAAAGACACCAACATTCAAGGTATTCTGATATTTCAGCGCAAATATTGTTTCACCTGCAAACTTTTGAACTTATAACAAATGCGAGTGAGAGGTGATAAGCGTAGCCATTTTGGATTCGCTTCCCTATTAGCAGGGGGTTTTAGATGACCTGATGTTAAGTGGTGACCATCCCCTATAACAAAGCATTGTCATGCTCATTTGCCTGTAATTTTACCGGCAACACTTTTTCCTTTTTTTTATTCTTCCCAGAATTTCCCAGATAGTACTTCCTTGGATGTATTGTGTGATAAACTGGCTACTTTCATCACCTACCTGTCATTCTTTAATTAGGGGTCAGCAAAACTTACTGTTGGTCTGTTTTTATTAGCTCAGACGTTGCGAGAGAAAAAATACAGGAAACTCTAACAGCTCACTACTCGAGCTACATACCGGCGCGTAACGAGCATAGTTTTGTTACTAATAGCATTCCGAGTAGCTCTCACAGCTCAAGCTCTAGTTGGCATAGACTAATACCAGAGTAGACGCGTGTTGTGAAGAGATACTTGTGCTACCCCGTACGCTCGTAAGAGTAGTAGAGCTTTTTGTGAGGGACTCGTCCGGGGAAGTACTCCACGCCTTTTTCTGCCGCCAAGCAGCGTTGCTGTGTTTCGGTTTGAAGAGTGTGGTTGCCGGTGTAATTACAGGCACATGAGGCTTAACATCTGTATGCCTCAAGTTGATGGACGCAGGGCAGTGCATCGTAGAGCACGGTCCTATCGTGTGTGGCTTACGAGGCCATGCTTTGTTATGATGGTTACCACTTAACATCAGGTGGGCCATCTGCTTGTTCCATCAGATGATTGTATAAAAAAACGCTCGAATCGCAAAATTGCTTCTTCTTCGTCGCTCCTTCAGCACCTGTCCGGCATTAGACAGAGAATCTTGCCAGTGTCGATTAGTTTGAATACTTTTCAAGTCAGTCCCTAGTAAAATCAGCCGTCATTTGGTTTGAAGAAAATGATGCCGGTTGTCTTCAAAATTTTCATATCACTTACGGCCGTTCTCAATTTCAATCTAGGTATCTCTTGTTTTTCTATGCTAAAGATAGAAAAGTCTGTCTATCTTTCATTTTACTGTCCCAATAAACATATCAACGCAACGATAGGAATTTCGACCACTTACAAGGACAACTTCAAGTGACAACTTATCAATTGTCAAAGATAGCTATCTATCAATCACCAAAGATTTAAAAGAAGAAGAAGAATATTGGGAACTGTCATTAAACTACAAACAACACTAGAACAGCAATTGAAATGAAAAAGCTACGTTGCTTTTCTTCTTCTTCTTCTCTCCGTTTATGGCTCCTGTCTGTCATTCGACAGACAATCTTGCCAGTGTCAAGTGATTTGTATTGAATAAATACTTTTTTGTCAAGTCAAGTCGGCCGTCATTTGTTTTGAAGAAAATGGTGGCGGTTTTCTTCAAAACATCGGAAACATTTTCGGTCAAATCAGGATATCACAATACACTTTCATTCTAAATGTTTACACTTTGTGCTAAAACGTCAAGTAATGTTGGTTAAAATACCACCGAAATTACACAACACAGCTCTAAATAACACTAGAAAAACAAATAAAATGAAAAAGCTATGTTGCTTCCGAAAATGTCAGAAAGTGAATCGTATGTTGCTTTTCAAAATGACAGAAAACGACTATTCATATTTTGATATGAATATACGAATAACAAAACTACCCTCTGCCCACTCAGTATTGACTTCACCCAAGTTACAATGGCACTTGACGATTCTATACTGATTCATGAAGAATAATATTGCACGCATTGACGACGCGACGCTCCGACATATATAATTATGATATTATATTATAATATTATAATGAGTATATAATTTACTCAAGCCACCATAAACATGCAGGGCACAAAAAACTGGGAATTACCGTATCTCTCCCCGTTGGTATTGCTCTGAGGGTTGCACTGAGCCCTGAGCGCACTCAAAAGGCTTGATGTGATTACTAGGAAGTCTGCCTCGGTAATCCTCTTGAAATGTCTGTCTGTAGTCTGTATGTACACGTACCTATATCCATTTGCGTGTTATTTACGTTGCTATGAATGTGTTATATCTTTTATAGGAGTCTATTTGTATATTTAGCGGATATACTGGAGCGGATATAAGCGGATAGATTGTAGTAATTTTGGTGTAAAGAATCAATCAATGTTGATTGACCAGTGTCGTCTGTGCAAGTGACATATTAAAATTATTAAACTAGTTCCTAACGCCCATATGATCACACTGCGTTTTGATGTGTGTTGCTATTGTAAATTGAGAAGGCGTTGGCCTGAACACTAATATTATGTATTTTGTAGGTACATTTTGTGAATAACTTTATTCATTGTCATTTTATTAGTAAATAAAACGCCTGTTATATTTATCGGAACATGTCGAATACGTCATATGTCTTTTAGCTACAACATAATATTTTTCCCATCCAGATCAAATTATATGGTGGCGATGGGCTTGCAACCTGTCGTATGGAATACTAACTATCCACCGCAAAATGTGGGTTGTGCCAAATGTATGGTTTGGACATACCTCTGACTACCCCCCTTAGACATCCTCAATGAATCTGGAGATAGTAGGTACTTGGTACTGAGAGATCTGAGTTGATATCTACCGTGCCTGGATCAAAGTCGAGAAGCTGTTTATTTCTTTTCATCAAATTATTTAATTAACTAAATCCACCCTAAAATATCAACATTACCTAGCTACTCATATTGTTGTATAATGAAAAGACTCCAACAATTTTAGCGCTTATCGAACAATTTTCTCTGTGCAAGTGACATTTAAATTAGCCAAAGCTAGTTGCTACTTAACAAATAATTACACTACGTTTTGATGTAGATTGCTATTGCTATTTGAGAAGGCGTTGGCCTGAACCGGATGCTTAGGTTGGCAGTATTATAACAGCGCCGCATACTTAGGTACATTTTGGCGCTGCAACCTGCCAAAATGTAAGCATGCGTCAAATTTAATACCTGGGCGTACCTTTGACTACCTTAACAAATCCTCACGGCGTGAAAAAGTTTCGGTGGGTAGGGAACCGCATTATTACATTTACTATTAATGTGTACTCGTACATCTAGCTGTCACCAAAGCAATTTGGGTTCATTTCATTACGAGTATGCAGAGTTTTTATGATTATTGCCATATTACTTTGTATATTCTGGCTTCTGAAAATGAACATTAAGCTGCCAGATTTTTTTTATACTTGGCTTATTCATATAAAATAAAATCGGATTTATAATATAATATAAGTATAAAAAGGTACAAATAATTTACAAAAATAAGTTTATTTTGCTTTAAATCGTTAAATCATGCCGTAATGCAAACATTTTAAAAACAAAATATCTACGGGCTATTTATAAACTATGACACGAAAACTGTAATTATTTTGTAAATGAACACCCGCAGAAATTAACCAGAATCGTAGTAGAATGTACCAGATTTTCTAATTTAATCAGAAAATATTGCGGTATAACTCTATTTTACAATGAAAAATCAACTCTAAATCAAAGATCTTAGATTTCAATTTTGAATTTCATAAACGGCGCATTGGGCTCGTTAGTTCGGCCGAAATATTATACGAAAAGTAAATTCAAGTATTTTTTATGTGTTAAAAGACACCGGCCTTTCCATCTGGTGTACAGGTATATGATTTATCATCACGGGCAACTTTTCAATCATGCCCCTATTTACGGGACGCCCCCCTATTATACTTGGCGCAATTTTTTTAGCGTCTGGTATATCACGGCCGTAATGTCGTCAGCTGTCTTCTTAAAACATTACAATAAAAATTTACGGCTGTAATAAAAACCACCGCCACGAAGTAACTCTACGATCATTTTCGAACCAATAAAATAATTCTTGTAATACGAACCAAATTTTATAGGTTCTCATTAAAATCCCGAAGCCTTTAGTTACAATGACACCAACTATAATATTGGAAATAACATTAAATTGGATTGCTTATTTACCATTAAAATATTTATCAAAACGATTTTTATTCAATTGAATCACAAGGATCACTTTAAACTTACACACTTGTGGCCGGTTTCTGAAAGCTCGATCAAAACTAATCGGATGTCAAGTCACTTCTTATCATCTCTATCTTATTTGAAGTAAAAGCTGAAATGTGATTTGACAGCTGATCGTTTGATCGAGCTTTCAGAAACTGGCCGTTAACACTCAATCGTCTAATAAACTAGGTGATACTAAGCAATTGAAAATTGCAAGGTGAAACGCACACAATGATTGTAAGCTGTTCTTGTAAAAACTAAAGTATTGTTACGGTCAAGCGTTTGTCTAAAACGAGTAACTTGCGAGGCGATGCTTTTTTATATACCCTTTAACATCAGGTGGGCCACTAAATTTTAATTAAAAACAGACATTACTCCCAAAAATAAGTAAGGAAGCTTTTTTTATACAACTAGCTGATGGATCAAGCAGATGGCTGTTAAGTGGTAACCATCACCAATAACAAAGCATTGCCTCGTAAGCTACGCTCGTTAGGAACATGCCCTACGATGCACTGCGCTGCGTCATCGATCTTACACGTTGTTTGTTCCAGCCGGAGCTGTACAAGAACGAGCTGGTCCGGCAGCCTTCGACGGACAGCGGAGACCTGGAGTTCTGCGGAAAGCTGCACTTCTCCCTCAAATACGACCAGGAAGTCGAAGCGCTGGTGGTCAAGGTGAGGTTATTTCTACTTTGATAACCCTGTACTTCTTTATTTTTTATGCTACTTGCTGATGCTTGTTGCAAAACTGAGCAACAAGCTGACTCGAGTTGATGGACGCAGGGCAGTGCATAGTAAGGCACGTCGCTACCGCGCGTGACTTGCGGGACAATGTTTTATTATAAGTCGAAGTCAAAGTCAAAAGGTATTTATTCAATAAAATGACAAGGATCACTTTGAAACGTCTTAAAGCTAGGCCACGCGACCAAAGCCTAGAAGAACAGGCAACAAACTTACGGCTTGGTTTCTACCGTTCTTTTGTATGATCCTTGTTACAATGTAATCAAATTAGTTTATTAGGTGATGGTTACCACTTAACGTGCGGTGTGCAATATGCTTATTCTATCCAGGAAGTAGCGTAAGAAAAGTCGTTGAATGACGATGGCTCAAAATCGATACTTGAAATATTTTTGAAAAATGTGGGTATGTTCCTATATGTGAAATATTTTGACGTGTTGACTTTTTACAAATTCTGAAAAATCAAGAAATAATACTTGTTGAGGATGATGATGATGATGACTAAGAGATCTCAGGGGATGTCTACCGTGCCTGAGAATCAAAATCGTGAAGCTGTCTCACCTTATTCCATGGTCTAAAAGACCTTTGTAACCTCGATTTGAAGGGACAAGGGGCACTTGAGGTCGAGCAAATAAATTAAGGCTGACAGAGAAATATTGGTTTCTTTAAAAAGCTGTGAGCAACATATGACGGTGGCGAATTCAAAACCTAAACAGCGCCCCTAATAAATTATTTAAAATGGTTTTGCAACAATAACTTTTTAATTAATTAACTCTTTAAAAAAATATTGATTTAGGCTTGACTTTGCGGAATTCCATTGTTTATTAATATAAATTAACTGAAATAAATATGTAGTACTAATTCGCTAATTTAATCTGTTTAAAAGCTGATTTTACCATGCTCTGTTAGTTACTATTATAGGATTAACAGGCCGTTAAATGTAACCTAAGATGTCAAACGTACATTTTGACATATTTAACGGCCCTTTAATCCTTTGTTAATCTAAGACAGCATGGTGATATCAGAGATATGCTTAATAAAATTTAGGCTCGTGTGGGTACCCTACGCAGCACCTGCAAACCTTGCAAAGTGAAATAAGGTGTATTAGACTCAACAAAAAACCACAAAAAATAAAACTTGAAGTCTTGTTAAGTTTTATTTTTTGGATTAGTACTATATATTTGTTTCAGTTATTTTATATTTAACTCTTTTAAATTCGAGTAATTAAAGAACTAACTGAAGAACCAAACAAGATGATACATTTTTCGAGAACCATCTCCCTATACTTTTGAGTACCAAGAAATTTGAGAGGATGTCTACCGTGCATGGGAAATAAGTGAGACAAATTTATTTCACATCGTAGAAATCATTTTCAAAAACATAGTAACGTGTAACGTGCCTGTGCGTTTTTCTGTCGCCATGCTATTAAGAGTAGTAGAGCTATTTGTGAAGGGTTCGTCCGGGGAAGTACTACCACCACGCCTTTTTCTGCCGCCAAGCAGCGTTGCTGTGTTTCGGTTTGAAGAGTGTGGTTGCCGGTGTAATTACGGGCACATGAGGCTTAATATCTGTATGCCTCAAGCTGATGGACGCAGGGCAGTGCATCGTAGGGCACGTTCCTATCGTGCGTGACTTACGAGGCAATGCTTTGTTATAGGTGATGGTTACTACTTAACATCAGGTGGGCCATCTGCTTGTTTCATTAACTAGTTGTATCAAAAAAAAAAAAAAAATGTGCCGTGCACCGTTTTTTAGAAAATCACCGATTTGTTACAATCGAAATTCAATTTATTTTATGATGATTCGTCGATAATATTCGTTGAGTTATTACTAAGAAAAGCCATTGGCTGAGAATGTTGATAGAAATAACTGACGTGAAAGGTTAAAATATTGTTTGTATATTAAGTTTTTTTTTTCTAATAAATGCGTACAATTTTTGTTTAGGTTTATTTTGTTTTTTAAATTTTTTCAGCGGTTTTTTCTTATATGTTGTTTATTTTGTATACTTGTATGCAGTTAAATTTTATTCTCTGTTTTTCTATAGATTACTTTTGTTAGAATTTTCTGAAGCCACCAATGATTTTATTAAAATTGTCATTTTTTAACAACTCTGTGTCTATCTTTTATACCAAGGATTCAGACAGACCTTGTAATTATTAATTTATACATAACATTTTTTTTTCCCCAAAATGCTATCTTTTTTAATGCCTCAGAACGGTATTAAACTATAGTCCGAGCAAGGTATGTTTTAGATAAACAGTAACTAATTTCTCTAATCCAATCTAGTTATTATGTAAAAGTAAAAATGGTTGGTCTAATAAATAATTATGTGAGCTACGCCGTCGTAGCTATAAAGTGGCAATTTGTTATTTCTTATTAGCTAGTAGTGCTACGCCGTAGCTTCGATTGGCTACGACGTAGCAGACAGTGTTGAGGGGGCTACTTTAGTCAAAAGAGATAATTAATTAAGTTCTTCTCGACATAAAGACTTAAAAATACGAAAAATACATTTAGAAAAATTTGAATATTCTGCATCGAGATTCTAATCTATATTAATAAAGTCGAGTTCTCACCTCTAGGCATTTTTAAATGGCTACAAATGTAAAATTTAATCAAAAACCACCCACAACCAAGAAGCGTAATCCAAAGTTCATTGACTTACTACGAACCAAGTTCAATGATCCCGTGCTGACCTTAAAATATAAATTACACACACTCGCCCTGCTTTCTGAATGACAATTTTATTGCTAGCACGCCCACGTCCATAATACTGTTGTTTGAGATATTACGCAGAAAATTGAGTGCTGTCAAGTATTTGGAACGGTGTTCCAAATTCAAAACGCTACCCTAGAAACTGACACTCTCAAATGATTCGTTTTCTGACATAGCTTTTTCAGTGATGTGTGGTTCGTCTACCAATATTTACTTATTTATTTATTATTTATGTATTATTTTTTAATGTACCCACATATTTATTTTCTACCGCCTATCTTTTTACTTGCCTGTGTGTGTTTTTAGTCCAATAAATGTATATTATTATATTTTCTACATTTTGAATATAAACCAATTAAATTAATTATAGACTTACTCGTACATTGTAGTTAGATAAACAATAACCAGTTTTTACGTCAGTAAGGCTCTCGACCATAAACTACTTGTAGGATTTTATTAATTAAAACCATTTTGCAAGTCCCGGTAATCCTTAGGCACGGTAGAAGCCTCAGATCGCTTGTACTCAAGACCCTTGAGAATTTCGAAGTGCCTCTGAGTGTGGCCAGCCTTAAGCCATCCTCAATTGATCTTTTGATCTATCGAGGTCTTTGAAGTTACAAGGTAAGTACCAAGAAATCTAAAAGGATGCCCACCGTGCTGATTGCAGTTGTGATTTTCTTGTAAGCTTTATCTAACTATCATTGTGATTACCCTCAGTTTTTTTTAATGTTTATTATATCAAATAAATGTTATCTACTTATGTACCTGGACACAGAGACTATTTATGTCGCTATTACCTACCTTTTGTGAAGTTGTGAAAAAACGAAAGGGTAGTTCGTGCACTACCCTTTCGAGTTAATGGAAGAGAATGCTTTCAAAATTCAATTCGCCTATATAGCATAAAATTTTTGTTTGATGCAAAAATGAATGAAATTTTATTACGACTGTGCTTGGAAAGGATTTGCCTGCTCTCAAATTTTATGGTCACTATAAAAAGAGACATTAAAATGGCTTTGTAGAGGTTATGGAACTTAAGAGGTAGCTCAAACTTAAGGAGTAGCTCTTCTTCTTCTTCTTGGTCGTTACTTCATTCCTGAAGATCGTGATCAACCAGGTGTTGTTCTGTAGGCGTATACTGGCCTGTCTCCAACGACTCCGATCCAAGCCATTTGGACCACACTGTAGAATGACGTGTCCCTTTCTCTAAGCTGGTCAGACCATCTGGTTGGGGATCTTCCACGGGATCGTTTCCCTTCCACGTGGCCGACTATGACCAGCTTTTCTAAGTTGTTGACTCCACGTCTCGCAATGTGGCCAAAATAAGCGGTAGCGAATGACGTTCCAAACAGCAGTTTTATTTTTGAAAGTTATCATTAATTTTTCATTTGTATCACGACCGATGCTGTCGTTATACAGTCATTATAAGAAATGAGAAGTAACAGATGCTATAATCATCATCAGCGTAAAGAACTGCTGAATATGGATGGTCTCACCCATTATATTTCCAGAGCAAATGTTTTTTCCTCTCCATCCACCGACTACCCGCGATCTGTTTTTCCTGACTTCCCTGGTTTATGGAAGAGACCTATTTTTTTTATACAACTAGCTGATGGAACAAGCAGATGGCCCACCTGATGTTAAGTGGTAACCATCACCTATAACAAAGCATTACCTTGCAAGTCACGATAGGAAAGTGCCCTATGTTGCACTGCCCTGCGTCCATCAACTTGAGGTATACAGATGTTAAGCCTCATGTGCCTGTAATTACACCTGCAACCTCACTCTTCAAACCGAAACACAGCAACGCTGCTTGGCGGCAGAAAAAGGCGTGGTGGTAGTACTTCCCCGGACGAGCCCTTCACAAACAGCTCTACTACTCCAAATTCTTATGAAAATGATTCACAGTATTGATTGGAACCAAGCCGTAAGTTTTTTGCTTGTTCTTCTAGGCTTTGGTCGCGAGGAACTAGTAGATTCACCTAGTCTATATGAGTCTCAAAGTGATCATTGTGAATGTACTGAATAAGGACTGTTTTGATTTTGATAATAATGATGACTAAAAAAACATTGATAATAGATTTAATTTAAATGCGACCAAAATTGTATATATTTTTCTGAAATATTGCTCCGTTTCAGAATTCAATTTGTATCCCTTTTACCCTTAACCTAATTATCCAAAGGATTCCAGTATCACCGCCGACGAGGGTAATATCTCATAATGATGTTGTGTCACTTCTAAAACTCATCAGTCATTTGTTAGTCTGAGGAGTACAAGGTCGTCTGGGAGAGTGTTTTGACGGAGATTGTGGGTTATTGATGATTGAAGAGAAATATTTTTAAATCCACATTTAGACAACTCATTTTTTATATTATTTGCGATGGAACAACCAGATGGCCAACCTGATGTTAAGTGGTAACCACCACCTAAGGCAATGCTTGCGAGGCAAAGCATTGCCTCACAAGTCAATACACTGCCCTGCGTTCATCAACTTGAGGAACAAAAGATCTTAAGACTCGTGTGCTTGTAATTTCACCGCTACCAACACCTTTTGCACTGAAACATAGCCACGCTGCTTGACAATAGAAATAGGCATGGTGGTAGTACTTCCCTGGACGAGCCCTTCACAAAGAGCTTTACTACTCTAAAACTTGCAAATCAAATTATTATAATTTTTTGTATCATTAACCTAAATACGAATATATCTTCCTTATTCCCCCGAATTTGCGGTTTTGACTTAGTCATCATGTTTTTAAGCAAAAAAATATTTTTTCCCTCAGATTTTCGAAGCCCGTGACCTACCGATAAAGGATGTAACAGGAAGCAGCGATCCGTACATCAAGGTGTTCCTGCTGCCAGACCGGAAGAAGAAGTTCCAGACCAAAGTGCACAGGAAGAACCTGAACCCGGTGTTCAACGAGACCTTTTTGTTCAGGTTTGTCAAAATTATATACACAATATACAATTGTATTTAGGGGGTAAAGCACCCATCAATATGAATAACTTTTTCTAAGGAACCAAGACTGTGAACGCGAAAAAAAAACAGAATCCAAGTCCCTCGTTTGTTTTTCCTCTTCCATGATAACCACCTTTTCAAACTAAACGTATAATTAAACTACCTTCTGCCCACTCAATATTGACTTCACCCAAGTGATTGACAATGGCACTTGACTTTTCCATACTGATTCGACAGCCAATAGATTCAAATTTCGATTTATTCATTTTCTGTCATTTTTAGAAGCAACATAGCTTTTTCATTTTATTTGTTTTTCTAGTGTTATTTTGAGTTGTGTTGTGTAATTTCGGTGGTATTTTAACCAACATTACTTGAGGTCTTAGCACAAAGTGTAAACATTTCAAATGAAAGTGTGATGTGATATTCTGATTTGACCGAAAATGTTTCCAATGTTTTGAAGAAAACCGCCACCATTTTCTTTAAAACAAAATGACGGCCGACTTGACTATGGACTGACTTGACTAAAAAGTATTCAATACAAATCACTTGACACTGGCAAGATTGTCTGTCGAATGACGTACAGGAGCCATAAATTGAGAGAAGAAGAAGAAGAAGATTCAAATTTCAAAATGTATTTATAGATGGCGCTTAACTAAAATATGAAGAATAATATTGCACGCATTGACGACGCTCCGTTAGGTATATAAAAACAAATATAAAATGTTGAAACGTGTCGTATTAGGAGCGTAGTAGAGTATAGAGTACAAAGCAATTCAAGATGTTAAAACGAAGTCGGTGGAATTTCGTTAAAATCACAAGACTCGCTGTGCTCAATTTCGCATAAAAATTTTCTAATAACATAACCTCAAAATTCATTCATTCGCATAATTCATATATTTTTTATTCTATCTAATACTGCCTGTACAGACACCTTCATTAAGGTGTTATAAAAATGGTGAAGGAAAACACCGTGAGGAAACCAGTTCGTATTCTATCAGCGGCGATGGGTTTGCAACCTGTCATGTTTGGAATACCTCTGTATATAATAATATTCCAAATAAATACATGGACGTTACCTCTGACTACCCCTCGTAGACATCTTCAAAGAATCTAGAGTACTGCAAATAAATCTGAGGGGATGGTGAGTGCGTGTGTATGTGTTCGTGTATCTGAGGGTTCTCCTGATTATGCAAGTCTCTTAAGAGCCAAGGTTTCACAGGAGAACCCTCATGCGTATGTGCGAGAGTGTGTGTATGAATGCATGCATAAGGGTGAGGGTGTGTGTGTAGTATGTGTGGTATGTGTATGTGTAGCATGTGTATGTGTAGCATGTGCATGTGTAGCATGTGTATGTGTAGCATGTGTATGTGTAGCATGTGCATGTGTAGAATGTGTATGTGTAGCATGTGTATGTGTAGCATGTGTATGTGTTGCATGTGTATGTGTAGCATGTGCATGTGTAGCATGTGTATGTGAAGCATGTGTATGTGTAGCATGTGTATGTGTAGCATGTGTATGTGGCATGTGTATGTGTAGCATGTGCATGTGTAGCATGTGCATGTGTAGCATGTGTATGTGTAGCATGTGTATGTGTAGCATGTGTATGTGTAGCATGTGCATGTGTAGCATGTGTATGTGTAGCATGTGTATGTGTAGCATGTGCATGTGTAGCATGTGTATGTGTAGCATGTGTATGTGTAGCATGTGTATGTGTAGCATGTGTATGTGTAGCATGTGTATGTGTAGTATGTGTATGTGTAGCATTCGTATGTGTATGTGTAGTATGTGTAGTATATGTATGTGTAGTATGTATATATGTAGTATGTGTATGTGTAGCATGTGTATGTGTAGTATGTGTATGTGTAGAATGTGTAGTATGTGTATGTGTAGTATGTGTATGTGTAGAATGTGTAGTATGTGTATGTGTAGTATGTGTGGGTGCGTGTGAGGGTGTGTGTATGTGAGTGTGTATTTGAGGGTTCTCCTGATAATGCAAGTCAGATAAGGTTTGACAGGAGATCCCTCATGTGTGTGTGTTAGTGCATGTGAGTATGTGTTTGGGGGTGTGATTGTGTTAGATGAGAATATTGGATACAAAGAATAGTCGTAGATATCAATATCAAATATCACATTCCTGTACTAAAAGAAAATAATGTCTGGGATTATCACTGACCTTTAAATTATTTTTATACACTTTGACTGCATGAGATGAATACAAGTTATACGAACGGGTACTGACCAGACAGGGCTGACCTTCACAAACTTTCCAACAATCAATAAACAAACAAACAAATTATTTGTTAAAAAGTCATAGAAACTTATAATAACGGTTCAAAGACCTGACGGAAATGAGAAGGCTATTTGCTTTTAAGGCTTTTACAAAAGTTTGAGCGGCTCCGGTTGAATAAACTGAAAAAGTTTGAGTTTTAGCCTCATAATCATATTCCCTGCCATTTTATAGCGGCTCTATAAAGTATACTTGTCACTGTCACTTTCACACCAACGAAAAGAGACAGCAACAGACTTATTCGTCTGATAAGCTATTGGAGCGCTCAATATGAATAAGAGCTTTGTTGTTTTAAGTTTATTTCCCACGGCGTTCTATAGTGTAATGAATGAATGATTGAATGACAATACTTTATCGTACGCCAAACAGAACGGGGTGGAAGTAGTCGCCGGTGAAATTACAGGCACATGAGACTTAACATCTGTATGCCTCAAGTTGAATCGACGCAGGGCAATTCATCGTAGCGTACGTTTCTATCGTGCGTGGCTTGCGAAGTAAAGCTCTATAGGTGATGGTTACAACTTAACAACAGATGTACCATCATTCTATCAGATAGTAGTTTAAAAAAGAACAACAGTACACTTAAAATTATATTATATGGGGGGCCTTATCGAAGCGATCTCTTCCAGACAGCTTCTTCCAGTTTGCTATACTGCAACTCAACTCTTTCAGTGTTTTCCTAGAAAAATCGTGATAAAGACCGTTATTCTAACGTTCTAGTATCAAATAAAAGGTTGGAAAAATATCTGGAAGAGATCGGACTTTTATCGATAAAACCACCTTTTGTATAATTTATGTTTAATATTATTGTTTTGCCTTGTTTAATGTATACAACAAAGTATTTCCATCCAATTTCTTTTGTAAGTATTATTTCTGAAACACAATTTATTTCTTTCCGTGAAATTCTCATCTGGTATGCAAACAGCTGTACAATGTAACATAGAGTTCCTGTTGAAATATCAGTACCATAAGTCTGAGTTGTTTTTCGTATTTCGTTTTTCGTAACGTCATTTTTGTATCGAGATTTGATAAGCGCCTCTTTCGGGTTTATTGAGAACTAACGAGTCTGCATATAAAAAGGTTTGACGTTACGAAAAACGATAAACAAAACACAGACTTAGGGTTCAGGATACAAATCCAATATCCAATTTTATTGTTTACTTGCAATGAAATATGCTCTAGACAATATATTTTATACTAGCTGGTGCCCGCGACTTCGTCTGCGCAGGATTAGTATTTCGAGTAGTTTATGTGTAACACTACGGTTTTGGCAGCGCACGCCGGAATACCTCGCAGATGGTAGATTTTTTCCTACTTACTTGACACTTATCGTCATATTTTGGACAATTCACACAAAATCTTTATAAATTGTAGCCTATGTGTTATTCTGATGTATAAGCTATATTATTGTAAAGTTTCATTAAAATCCAAGTAGTTTTTACTTACAAACTTTCGCGTTTATAATATTAGTAGGATTATTCAACGTATGAAGAATATATATTCTTCATACATTCTTAGAAGATACGTATTAGTATTAGTATTAGTATCTTCTAGTTCTTAATAGATTATTACAAAGAAACTTACCATCAATACAAGACAAGTTATTTGAAGAGTAGTAGAGCTCTTTGTGATGGGCTCGTCCGGGGAAGTACTACCACCACGCCTTTTCCTGCCGCCGCGTTGTTGTGTTTCGGTTTGAAGAGTGTGGTTGCCGGTGTAATTACAGGCACATGAGGCTTAACATCTGTATGCCTCAAGTTGATGGACGCAGGGCAGTGTATCGTAGGGCACGTTACCATCGTGCGTGACTTACGATGCAATGCTTTGTTATAAGTGATGGTTACCACTTAACATCAGGTGGGCCATCTTCTTGTTATATCAGCTAGTTGTAAAAAAAAAGTTATGATAATGTAATGTCATTCTCAGAAACTCTGTTCTATGCGATTTTTTCATAACTACATAAAAAAACTGAATTAGCTTCTCGACTTTGATTCCCAGGCACGGTAGATACCTATATCCCTTTAGATTTCTTTATTCCAAGTACGAACTCCGGATTCTTTGAGGACGTGCAAGGGGGGTAGTCAGAAGAACGTCTTAACACACACCCACAATTAGCAGTAATATTCCACACGTGACGGGTTGCAAGCCCATCGCCGCTGTTAGAATACTAACTGAAAGAAAAGAAAAAAAAGAAAAAACAGGTGGAGGATAACCGTGAGGAAACCCTCACGGTTATCCTCCACCTGTTTTTTCTTCGTCTCCTGATTGTATTTTTATAATTTGCAATAAACGTAAAAGTTTCGTTCCTACGCTTTTGTTATCTTACAAAGCGTGAAATGACACCTGACCAACAACGCACATAATCTGAAGAAAAAAAAACACTGCAGCACAAAAAACACTATAAAAGAACATATTTTATTCTGGGTCTCGTCTATGTAAGCCACAAAGAAAAATTTGAAAAAAATTGAAGATTACCATTCAAATGCTATTTCATTAATATGTAGGCTAATAAAGTTGTTAACACTAAATGTTGATCTATTCGAATTTCTTACTATGTGAACATTTCTAGAGGCGCCATGACAGTCTGTAATTGACGTTTGACATAACGTTTGATATCACGCATTGCATTTTTAAATTTTTTGACAGATTTGTTGCTTTTTTGACGGTAATGACTTTCACTCTCAAGCTTGACTTATATAATAGTTGTCAAAATGACATTCACGTATGTCAGTCCGCCATATTTTTAGTGCATTGTGTTGCCCTTGGTCAAGACCAAGAAAATCTTGATGAGCAAGAAAACGAATTAAAAATAAAGCAAATAATAACTTAAAACAGTTACTATATTGCTAAGCGATAATTATACCTCTATATACTTTATACAGACCCGACCCCGGCTCCATATATTGATGAAACAGCTCCTTTGCATTCTGCGCAGTTTAGTCCTTGGGTTCGTTAGAGCAGTTGTTCGTCACAAACTACGAATAAATAATAAGTTATTCGTAGGTCACAAACTATACAAAAATGCTTGTTATACAAAATAATGACGCTCTTGTTGATGACGCCATCCAATTTGAAGGTCTAGCGTTGTGATTGTATTTTATCAGCGTTATGTATGAGGGTGTTGCGTTCTGGTCAGAGAAATTGTACACACGGCACATACCAAGGTACACAAAGCCAAAGGACAATAACACTTACTACGTGGACATAAAAGCGAGCAGTGATGCCTCATCGTATCTGTGTGTACAATAATGTATCGTTAGTATATTGAAGGTTCTTAGATTGAGGACAGGCTTTAGATTCGATTCTTGTAAAAATAATTACGCTATAATAAATATCAATATAATAATATCTTTCAGAAAGTTTGTATGGAAAATATTGTTATAATATAACTTTTATTTTGAAAAAAAAAATTTGATTCTTTTTATTGTACTGTTAAGGATCAGTTGAGGTATTTCTAGCTAGATCGTTTGCAACAAATTGCAACGGTAAGCAGATAGCTCAACTGTGTATTTTGTACATTTTTTTGAAGAGTACTTTGGAGCTCTTTGTGAAGGGCTGGACCGGGGAAGTACTACCACCACGCCTCTTTCTGCCGCCAAGCGTCGTTGCTGTGTTTCGGTTTGAAGAGTGTGGTTTGCCGGTGTAATTACAGGCACATGAGGTTTAACATCTGTATTCCTCAAGTTGATGGACGCAAGGCAGTGCGTCGTAGGGCGTGACTTACGAGGCAATGCTTTGTTATAGGTGATGGTTACCACTTAACATCAGGTGGGCCATCTGCTTGTTCTATCAGCTAGATAAATAAAAAAAAAAATACTCGTATATTTATTGTATTTTTCTTTATATTGAAATATTACATGGGTATTTATCGCGTTTCACCTTTATTATTTTCCCGACCACGGCTATTGCAACATGGCATGTTGCAATAGCCGTGGTCGCGGGTAGATTGGATTCGACGATGTTCTTTTGGTGTTTTTGTTATATCTAATCTATTAATTCTTTTTTTTAACAGTGTGGCCTACGAGGAACTCCGTCAGCGTTACCTACAGTTCTCAGTGTACGACTTCGACCGGTTCAGTCGGCACGACCTGATCGGCCACGTGGTGCTGAAGGGACTTCTGGAGTCGGCAGACCTGGAGCAAGAGATAGAGTATACAATGAACATCCTCGCACCACCTCAGGTACCAATGTCTTCGTACTTTGCATGTTTCATATTTGTATCTGTATTTATTTAAACATTACATATATCATTACAGGTTAGACTACTAATATTTACACATTACATTACACAATTAAACTATCAATGTCATAGAGCAAACAATAAATTCAATCAAATATTCATTCAAATTATTAAAGAATATATAAAAATATAAATTATAATAATACAATTACATTCAAAACTTCACAATGCCATAATCCTAATCTAAATAATTATAATTTGTAGCAAAACAGTAATTATTACCAACTTATTTACAATAACACAAATTAAATAATGTAGCTCTTACGAACTCGCTCATTGGACTATGGAAAACGTCGATGGTCACCGCCACCAGATTTAACGTGCATATGGTCCGCGTCAGTGGTGCCTTGCCAAGCAGGTTGGTCCTTCCACGGGGCACTGCGAAAAGAGGCGGACGCCTGCGACGCCCAACATACTCGTCCGGCACGCACAGTCCTACCATCTCCAGGATGGTTGGATTAGATATCATCCCCCTGAACACGTATGTTCCTCCGAGGTCCACTTCCTAGTATTCGTCCAGTCCTCAACAGTCAAAGTCGAAGTTCAAAGATATTTATTCAATTGAAACACAAGGAGATTTCGTTTTCAAATTCGAAAGTAGCTCTATAATTTTTATTATTTCCTAGTGATATTTTGGGCTCTGTTGTGTACCTAATGTCACTTTAGTTTTATCTGTACGTGAAATTCACTTAATTCTTAAGAGAAATAAATATATTCAACAAACATTCGGTACAACAACAGACTTAAAAAACACTTTAAGGCGAAGACAAAAGAATCACCATGTTGAAAGAAATAAAATCACTAAACTCATTTTTGAAAAATCGCAATAAACCATTTTGTGTGCAATCACATTGCAAACAGTTTTGATCGATACAAGTTTTCCTACTTAAAAGTTAGCTTATGCACAAAAACTAGTAAAGCAAACTTTTGAGTAGGAAAACATTGTATCGATCAAAATGAAATTTTTACTAAACTGTGTGCAATATGATTGCACACAAAATGGTTAATTGCGATTTTTCTAAAATGAATTTAGTGATTTTAATCTTTCAACATGTCGAAACTTGCGAGCGAGAGTCACATTAGCTCTTGTGATCTGTGATGAGATCATGAGATACAGCCTGGTGACAGATGTACAGACAGACAGACAGACGGACGGACAGCGGAGTCTTAGTAATAGGGTCCCGTTTTACCTTTTGGGTACGGAACCCTAAAAAAGAAACAAAATGTGTGTTTAATAATGAAAAAAATATCTCGTTCCAAGAAATTCCCTACAGTATTTACGTTACGCAGAAGCGACATTATGGTATTCATAATTAAAGTATCCTGGTCTACCATGAAAACCGATAACCGATGTTTCATATTGACGTTTTGCGTTACACTACGTGGTACATGAGGTACTGAGAACTCAGCTGTGCATCAGGTACTAATTTTCCCCGCAATGTAACTAAAATAAAAACGAAACTGTTTAACGTTTTCAGGATAGAACAGCTGTTACTCCCGTCGCCTTTTTGTAAGAATACTTAAGTCAGCTGTAGCGTTTCGAAGAAATGGATTTTGTATTCGAAATGAGGGATGGGTTTTTGTAACAGCTCTAATTCAGGTCATCATCATCATCATCATCATCATCAGCTTGAAGAAGTCCACTGCTGGACAAAAGCCTCTTTAGCATTTCCAGGAAGAACGATGAGCCCTGTCCATTCACCGACTTCCCGCGACCCTCACAATGTCACGTAAACCCAACAAAAAATTATTTTCGCACATTATAGATTTAGACGATATATATATAGACACGATAAATACACGATGAAGACACGATATAGATTGGTGGTGTTAAACTTTAGCTCGACAATAATTATGTAAATTGTATACGGCGTGCTATTTGTAAATTGTATGCAGCAAGATAATAATCTGGCTTCACCATGTGCCTTAACCTGTTGAACGCACTGGCTCTATTTGGAGTAAGGAACAATAGAAATGGAGGAATAGAATAGAATTTTCAAGAGTAGTAGAGCTCTTTGTGAAGGGCTTGTCCGGGGAAGTACCACCACCACGCCTTTTTCTGCCGCCAAGCAGCGTTGCTGTGTTTCGATTTGAAGAGTGTGGTTGCCGGTGTAATTACAGGCACATGAGGCTTAACATCCTATCGGGCGTGACTTACGAGGTAATGCTTTGTTACAGGTGATGGTTACCACTTAACATCAGGTGGGCCATCTGCTTGTTCAATCAGCTAATGCTATAAAAAAAATAGAAATTCGTTTTGAAGGGTGCCGGTGAAATTACAGGCAAAACATCTGTATGCCTCGAGTTGATGGACGCAAGAAAGTGCATCGTACATAACGTTCATATCGGGTATGACTTGTGAGGCAATGATTTGTGATGGTTACTACTGAGCATAAGTAGGCCATCTGCATGCTATATCAGCTATTAAAAAATAATAACGTTATTATGTCTGTCTCAGATCCTGGTGTTTTAAGAGTTAAAGTTCTAAAACGTATGTCAAGTGCTCTAAAGGCGGCTTTTGAGGCGCACTTTATACCTTTCACCACATTGTTTCGAAAAAAACTAGTACTTCTTCTTCTTCTTCGACAAGAAGATGAAAAAGAGCTAAACAAGATTATACAATAACAATAAAACAAACGCAAAACCTCTAACTATGAACCTACCGCTCATCAATAATTCACTCTATTGACTTAATGTCATAATCCACCCTCGGCCATTAATCTCCCTTACCCTACTTTCCGTCCCTTTTATTTAACGATCCCTTGGGCTTCAGGGGCGAATCTTAACCCAAGGCCTCTTGGCATGGAGGTGAATATTAAAGTGTAGTTTTTGTTTACGTGCGCGATAGTGATGTGGTTGAAAAGAAAAAAAAAGAAAACAGGTTCTTTGATCCCCAGGTCCCCACAGATCTGCTAAAACCTACTCAGGATTCTTTGAGGGTGTCTAGGGGAGTTAGAGGTTCGTTCATTTAAGAGGTTCGTCATTTGACAGATCTTGGCTGTGTCAATAAAGTTTTTAGTCAAGTCAGTCATATTACGTCAAGACCTAAGCGGAACGCGATTTAATTTTGGCAGATGTGTGTCATAGGCAACTTAAAAACCAGCCAAGTGCGAGTCGGACTCGCGCACGAAGGGTTCCATACCATTATCTATAAAAACGGCAAAAAAACGTTTGTTGCATGGGTTTTTTATTGTTGCTAAAGCGACAACAGAAATACATCATCTGTGAAAATTTCAATTGTCTAACTATTTTGATTATGTTCATGAGATACATCCTGGTGTCAGACAGACAGACGGACAGCGGAGTATTAGTAATAGGGTCCCGTTTTACCTTTTGGGTAGGGAACCCTAAAACACTGAGAGCATAGTTAGCCGAACTTTAAGCGTCGTTCCTTCAGTTGTGGGTACACTAAGATTTGAATCACTGAAATCGTTCAAAAACACATTTTATAGAACTCAAAAGTTTGTAAGCCATTCAACTTCAAGCTGGTCACTGACTTACCGAAGAAAGAGCGACATTGTAGTCTCTCCATTATTTTTATTGACTACAGACTTTCGAACTTTTGCTTGAACTTGAAAGTAACATTTTATTGAAAGTATTGGCAAGCATAACTTTAATTCAAAGTTTTATGTTATTTGAAAAAGTTTTCATTTGAAATTAGCATGCCGAATGCATAGAAATACTAACGAATTTACACACCCACACAGATTTACCAATAGGTAGGTATGTATATGTATATGATAGTAATTTTTGAATTGAGAATCCTTTGTTTCTTTGTAGGTAAGTTTGATCGTTTTTTTTTCGTTTAACGTTTAACTAACGTTTCCTTAGAAGTCGACAGATATCAACCCGAATATTTTTTTTTTGTTTTTTGTTTGTTTATTTTGTATGTTAGAAATTTTGTTAATAATTAAAATACTACTTGCAAAAGGTTTCTTGCTTAGATAACAATTATTTTAAAACATTATTACATAGATACTAATCAATTTTTTTTGTTTTTTGTTTGAGTGTCTTGTATGTTAGAAATTTTGTGAAAAATTTAAATACTTCTTGCAAAAGGTGTCTTACTTAGATAACAATTATTTAAAAACATATATTATATTTATACTTATTACGAATGCCAATTAATTTGTCTTATTTAAATACGAATCAAATCACTTATTTGAACAAAAGACACAGTTCCTGTGAAACGATTTGTTTTATAATGAACAAATTACTTTCGAAGAACTGAACCTTTGTCGTTGTCAAAGTTTTTCCTTATTAAATTTCGGGGAGTAACGGAATTTTGTTTGTTTCTAGGAGAAAAAAGACCTTGGCGAGCTGATGTTATCGCTCTGCTACCTACCCACTGCCGGCCGGCTGACGGTCACAGTCATCAAGGCGAGGAATTTGAAAGCAATGGACATCAACGGGTCATCGGGTAAGTTTTGGTGTTTTTTTTTATACAACTAGCTGATGTAACAAGCAGATGGCCCACCTAGAAAGAATATAAAAAAAGAAAACTTTTTATTCTTTTTTGTAGGTGTTTTTTTTTAAATATAAAATAACATGTAGGTAAATATATAGGTATCTATGATACCCATGCATCGTAGTGTGGGGTCAAAAAGGTCATCGTCTCAGCTTGATGTTAAGTTACACCACCTTTAACGAAGCATTACCTCATAAGTCACGCACGATAGGTACGTGTCCTACGATGCACCGCCCTGCGTCCATCAACTTGAGGCATACAGATGTTAAGCCTCATGTGCCTGTAATGACACCGGCAACCACACTCTTCAAACCGAAACACAGCAACGCTGCTTGGCGGCAGAAAAAGGCGTGGTGGTAGTACTTCCCCGGACGAGCCCATCACAAAGAGCTCAAAAAAAGTTCGTCCTGGAAAGTGGGAGACGTTTCTCTAGCAGTAGACTTCTTCAGGTTGATTTATAGATAATAAATGTAAACAGTTTCAAAGTTCTGCAAAATATAACTTTTCTAATATAAACCTGCTTTCTATTCTATTTCGATGAAGTTTTGATTGCAAACGATGAATATTGAACAAAAATCTAAATGTGTCTGCGGTCTAGTGGAACGAACAGATGCATAGTGTGATTTAGTCGTTAGTCGAAAAAGTTATTCATATTGATGGGTACTCTAGCCCCCTGAAGTTTAGCTAGCCCCCCACAAGTATTGGATCACCTTGTATATGTCAAAAACCATTTTTTTTTGAATCTGTTATTGTTTTACTAGTTTATCTAGCTATACCTACATATTTAGTATCGTGAGACAATTTGTCTTGCTCAGGATTCACTTAATTAATTCCAACGTCGTAAGTAGAGTGTGACCTTCATTTTTGGTATAAACATTTTGTCTGGCTTTATATTCTAGTCATTTTTCTTAGCTAAAGATTTTCATCTGTGTCTTTTCATTTAAGACAGAGACTAATCTCTAATACTATAAGAATCAAAGTCCTGACTGACTGACTGACTGACTGACTGACTGACTGACATATAGACAACGCACAGCCTAAACCGCTGGTCCTAGAGACTTGAAATTTGAGGAGTACATAGCTCTTATGGCGTAGAGGTGCACTAAGAAGGGATTTTTGGAAATTCAACCCCTAAGGGTGTAAAAAGGGATGAAAACGTTTGTATGAAAAATAGTATTCCTTGAACCTACAAACTTGAAACTTGGAGAACATATACGTCAAAGCAAAAAAATAGGAAAGGCATTTTTAGTTTTTTAAAACTACCCTTAATAAGTGTGCAAAGGGATGTAAAAGTTTGTATGGGAGTTTTTTGACCGATGGTCCTAGAGATTTGAAATTTGAAGAGTACATAGGTCTTATGACGTAGAAGTATACTAAGAAGGGGTTTTTGGAAATTAAACCCTTAAGGGTGTAAAAAGGGATGAAAGCGTTTGTATGCAAAATTGTATTCCTTGAACCTACAAACTTGAAACTTGGAGTACATATACTTCAAAGCAAAAAAATAGGAAAGGCATTTTTAGTTTTGTAAAACTACCCTTAATAAATGTGCAAAGGGATGTAAAAGTTTGTAAGGGAGTTTTTCGACCGATGGTCCTAGAGACTTGAAATTTGAAGAGTACATAGGTCTTATAACGTAGAGGTGTACTAAGAAGGGGTTTTTGGAAATTCAACCCCTAAGGGTGTAAAAAGGGATGAAAGCGTTTGTATGAAAAATTGTATTCCTTGAATCTATAAACTTGAGACTTGGAGTACATATACTTCAAAGCAAAAAAATTGGAAAGGCGTTATTAGTTTTTTTAAACTACCCTTAATAAGTGTTCAAAGGGATGTAAAAGTTTGTATGGGAGTTTTTTGACCGATGGTCCTATAGACTTGAAATTTGAAGAGTACATAGGTCTTATGACGTAGAGGTGTACTAAGAAGGGGGTTTTGGAAATTCAACCCCAAGGGGTGTAAAAGGGTTGAAAACTTTTGCATGAAAAATAGTATACCTTGAACCTACAAACTTGAAGCTTGGAGTATATGAACTTTTAGGCAAAAAAATAGGAAACGTATTTTTAGTTTTTTTTAACTACCCTTAATAAGTGTGCAAAGGGATGTCAAAGTTTGTATGGAAGTTTTTTAACCGATGGTCCTAGAGACTTGAAATTTGAAGAGTACATAGGTCTTATGACGTAGAGGTGTACTAAGAAGGGGTTTTTGGAAATTCAACCCGTAAGGGTGTAAAAAGGGATGAAAGCGTTTGTATGAAAAATAGTATTCCTTGAACCTAAAAACTTGAAACTTGAAGTAAATGTACTCCAAAGCTAAAAATTAGGAAAAGCATTTTTAGTTTTTTGAAACTACCCATAATAAGTGTGCAAAGGGATGTCAAATTTTGTGTGGGAGTTTTTTGACCGCTGGTCCTAGAGACTTGAAATTTGAACAGTACATAGGTCTTATGGCGTAGAAGTATACTAAGAAGGGATTTTTGGAAATTCAACCCCAAGGGGTGTAAAAGGGTTGAAAACGTTTGCATGAAAAATACCTTGAACCTACAAACTTGAAACTTGGAGTATATGAACTTTTAGGCAAAAAAATAGGAAAGGCATTTTTAATTTTTTAAAACTACCCATAATAAGCGTGCAAAGGGATGTCAAAGTTTGTATGGGAGTTTTTTAACGCGTGGTGCGATTGACTTAAAACTTGAGGTAAATATACTAAGAAATAAATAATGAATGACGCTTTTAACTTTTGATAATTCCCCTGCAAAGGGTTCATCAATCAATGACTGTAAAAGTTAGTATGGGAGATTTTTAACGCATAGTGCGATTGATTTCAAACTTGAAGTAAATATACTCCACAATAAATAATTTAAAATCACGTTTTCAATATTTTAAAACTACCCCTGCGTATTCTCTTATCTGTGCCCCTGCAAAGTTTCAAGATTTGTATGGGAGATTTTTAACTGTAACTGTGTAATTAACTTCAAACTAAAAGAAAATGTGTTCTGTAGATAAATAACATAAAGACGTTACCCTCCTTCGTTGCGCTCGAGTAAAAAGAATACAACGAGGCGTCAATGTTCTAAAAACGGGAATCTTGAGTTGGTACGAAGATCTGAGGGTACCTATCTACCGTGCCTGTGGATCAATGTCGTGAAGCTGTTTCGTTTCGTTTGCTTTTGGGGTAGAAACTAGGAACAAATAAGTACATATTTTCCGTGTAAGGTTGTCTTTGTTGTATTTGTCATGTTTGTGCTAAACTCACCTATACCTACCTCAGTACCTATACCTACCTACCTAATATAGGTAATGTACGCCTATAGGTATTCCTTATACCTACGTAGGTATTTAAAATCCTACCCTAATAATATACAAATCAATGCGAAAGTTACGATGTTTGGATGTATGTGGTTCAATCACGGTTCACCACTTCAACGCGTGCGAAGCCGCGGGAAGCCACTAGTTGAAAGATAAGAATCAAAAAAATATCAGTTTTGATTACAAACTTAAGTAATTTCGGTGTTGAATATAATATATGTATTAAAATACACGCTACAAAAATAATATTTTACAACTCAAGGTTCTCAAAATTGCGGCTAAGTATAGGACTAAATGGTAATGCTGAATGGATCAGTATAATTATAATTTTTATTATAAGCCTTCTACTAAATTCCACTGCTGGACAAAGGACCCCCCCATTCCCTCCACTCAGTGCGATCCTGTGCTGTGATCTTCCACTCCGGCTAGTATTTGTCGAGTTCATCTGCCATATCTTTCATGGACTGCTGCGACGCCGTGGCCCTTGCGCACCCCTCTGTGGTCAATTTGGCTCAGAGTTCATTGTACATGTCGCAGACATGGCCGAGCCTCCCACTCCCAATTCAATGTTGATGGACGCAGGGCAGTGCATCGTAGGGCACGTTCCTATTGTGCGTGACTTGCGAGGCAATGCTTTGTTATAGGTGATGGTTACCACTTAACATCAGGTAGGTCATCTGCTTGTTCCATCAGCTAGTTGTATAAAAAAACTTCCGCTTGAATAGCAAAGTAAAAAACAAAAAACTGCCGTTTTTTTAATGAAAATATCTCAAGACTGCAATCCTATGTGGATCAATTTGTGTCCAAGGTTCTAAAAGAGGTAGTTAAAGGCACAGGTTACACTCGACTTTCAAGCATTGATTTCAGTAATATTCGTATTCATCCCTTGCTCAGGTGTTTCTTTATCGGCAGCGATAAAATAAAACAAAAAAAGACTCGTTCGATTTCGGCCAATTTCAATTTGGGTTTACGCGCGGGTTACCAATGAGAACGAATGTGGGTTCGAATTAATGTAAAGCGATATAACGCGAAGATAGAATAGGTAATGTAAAACAAATCGCAAATATGTTCCTTAGCGACAGTACTGCTGTTCCCAAAATCATGAGAAATATCACCTAGTGGATCCTCGCTCACTTTGATTACGAGCCACTATGTATCCAAACATCCAAACATCGTAACTTTTCTTAATTATTAGCAGGATATACACTGAGAGCACTGGTGGTCGAGTGGTAGCGGCCCCGAACCCAATCCTAAGGTTGTGGATTCGAAGCCGGTCGTGCACCCAATGAGTTTTTGTGTTCAAAATGTATGTGCACAATGCCAGTACTCTCAAACGGTGAAGTAAAACATCGTGAGGGAACCGGCATGTCGTAGAACCTAAAAACTATAATAATATATAATAATATGTGTCAAGTGCTCGAAAGGAGCCTCTTAAGGCGAACTTGAAATCCTTTCACCACACTGTTTCGAAAGAAACTAGTGACACGATAAAAGAAAGAAAAGCAGGATATAAATAAATTAAAGTCAAAAAGCCTTAATTCAAAACAATTAATATACCTACAACTTATTATAAAAATAAAAATTTGTTACCCCTCTTGGGTAAAGGCCTACTCCAGATTTATCCAGCTGTCCCAGCACAGCTAGATCAAGCCAATTTGCGGGTTTTGCTTCTTTCTGTATCTCATCTGCCCATCTAGCGTTTGGTCTGCTCATTCTCCTTGTTCCTGTGGAACTTTCCCACTTTGTAATGACTATAATTAGTAGGGTACATTAATAATAACAAGCATCTAAAGATTTTAACTTAAGAAATATTGAATTATTATTTAAACGATACAACATTATTTGTTCGAGGACTAGCCTGTATCGTAGGAAATATCTATATTTATAAAAGTTAGCTTTGTTATTTGGCGATATAAATAAATGAATCTCTGGCACAATAAATAAATAATATTGGTGTCTACCACACAGCACTATCTAGCCCAAAACTAAGCCAAGCTTGTAATATGGGAACCACATAGCTGATATGATACATTTTCTCTTTGTAAATACATACTTATAATGCATAATAATATCCAGACATAGAACAAACATCTATGTTCATCACATAAATGTTTGTTCTAGGTGGGAATTGAACCCACGGCTATAAGAAAGAGCCGTGAAGGCTGTCAAAACACTCAATCCATTTGAGTATTTCGATTACAACAAAATAAATATAAATAGTGAAAATCCAAGTTCAGATAATTAGGTTCACTAATTTAATTTTGTGACGTACCGACCTAATTCTGCGCACTAATTGATAAAGCCAGAGGGATGTTTGTCGTTGTCTCGTCTGAAGGTCGGTTGCTGATGCTCACGTATTTAGGGTTCCGTTACAGAAAGGTTACAACAGGACCTTACCCAAGCTAAGTTCAACATCAGTTTATCTATATATATAAAAGGCAAAAGTGATCGACTGATGTATAAACGCACAGTCCAAGCCCTTAGGGCACGTATAATTTCGCATACGTATTCCTCTTATGACGTGGGATGGAATTTTCAAAATTCAACCCCCAAGGGGGCTAGCGGGCCGCCCGACTATGTAGAGATTTTTTTTATAAATTACCTATAAAGAAAGGTTAAAGAAGTTCTAAAGTGAACGTGCGCGAGCGAAGCCGCGGGTTAGGGCTAGCTATTAAATAACAGGGGAAGTACCACTACCATGCCTATTTCTGCCGCCAAGGAGCGTGCTGTGTTTAGGTTTGAAAGGTGTGGTTGCCGGTGAAATTACAGGCGCATGAGGCTTAATATCTGTATGCCTCATGGACGCAGTGTAATGCATCTTAGGGCACGTTATTACAGTGTGTGACTTGCGAGGCAATGCTTTGCTAGTGATGGTTACCACAAAACATCAGGTACACCATCAGCGTGTTCCATCAGCTAGTTGGAAAAAAAAGTTATGATAATGAAAAAAAACTGAATTAGCTTCTCGACTTTGATCCCCAGGCACGGTAGATATATCCCTTTAGATCTCTTAATACCGAGTACGAGCTCCGGATTCTTTGAGGACGTGCAAGGGGGGTAGTCAGAAGTACTCCATCAGGAAATTGTATAAAAAAATCCATCCGACTTCGTGACGTCAGATTCAATGAAAAAAAACACACATAAAAAACGAAATTTAAATTTAATCATTGCTTTAAGTCTGTCGCTGTTTAATACCCACTCATTGGTAAAAATGGCAATTAATTATAATTGTATAGATTTTTAAAAAGCGATAATATCCACAGATCCCTACGTGAAGATATGCCTGATATGCCAAGGAAAACGGATAAAGAAGAAGAAGACTACAGTAAAGAAGAACACGTTGAGTCCAGTCTACAACGAGGCGCTGGTCTTCGACCTTCCAGCAGTTAATGTCTTTGATGTCACGTTGCTGGTGAAAGTAATTGACTATGACAGGTAAGAGCAAAAATAAAAAATGCTAGTGTTTTATGATCAAATGAAAAATTTTTTTTTTAAATTGTTTATTTTATTTACATAGAAAATTTCATTTAACATTTGTTGATAAAAATTTCAATTTACAATTAATTTCATTGACTTATAACAAAAAACTATGTTCTTTTGATGTTTTACTTTGTTTTTTTTACATAAAACTATACCTACCTTATGATACTTTATTTTCCGAAGGATATAGATAAAAAAAAAATATAACACGTGTCAAGTGGTCTAAAGGAGCCTATTTAAGGCGCACTTAAAATCCATACCACAAGAAGGATATAGCCACATAGCTGACACAATATTTATACTTTTTTTATACATTTCTTTTCGTGGCACAAATGTATGTTTTCGGTTGGGATCGAACCCACGCTATTACTAACTGAGTGAGACCTGTCAATGATGATGATCGTACACATTAAGTTTGCTTTTCAGCTGATATTTTATTACAAGCTTCCTGTTGGAAATGGTTGGCAATGGATAATTTCGCTGAATTTCCAACGCTCGATAATTGAACTATTCGGGGTATTCAGCGCTGTTCGTTTCGATTGTGGTAACACACGGGCAACTATAATCTAGCAACAGCCGTCGTTGTCACAGTCCACGGGTTTTTCTACAATTTTTTTTTTGAGAAAATTCATCTATTCATTAAAACTTCCATTTCCAATACTATTTTATCATCGATACGACGATTTTGGACAAATTTTGGATACGATAAGAAATAAAATAAAAATAGAAATATATCGAAAGGGCGTAACTTGAATAACTCAGAAACCACTCATATAATGTTGTTATAGTTATAATAACTGTTTGTTAAGCTTACGGCCGGTTTCTGAAAGCTCGATAAAAACTAATCGGATATCAAGGCACTCGCCATTTCAGCTATTACATCGAATTATCGAAGCATCGATCGAGCTTTCAGAAACCGGCCGTTAGTGTGACAATTCATACATATCTGTCGATAAAGTTATAACCTCTTATACCTGCATGTTTTAACTAACGAACTCGGCTTACGAATGCTAACAGTTTTTTTTTTTTTATACCACCAACTCATGGAACAAGCAGATGGCCCACCTGATGTTAAGTGGTAACCATCACCTATAACAAAGCATTGCCTCGTAAGTCACGCACGATAGGAACGTGCCCTACGATGCACTGCCCTGCGTCCATCAGCTTGAGGCATACAGATGTTAAGCCTCATGTGCCTGTAATTACACCGGCGACCACACTCTTCAAACCGAAACACAGCAACGCTGCTTGGCGGCAGAAAAAGGCGTGGTGGTAGTACTTCCCCGGACAAGCCCTTCACAAAGAGCTCTACTACTCTTAAATTGCTAAATGTTGCTCAAGTTGCCTGTTTACAAGCAACTATTTTGTGGAATTAAATATTACACCGAACCGTTGTTTCCACCCCAATATACAGCTTCAAGATTTAATTGAATTCCAAACACGTGTAAATTGTGTACCGGTCAAGGCCATTAGTAATATTGTTATGTACGTAAACGACTTAACATTTAGTTAGGTATCTGAATCAGAATCAGAACAGTCTTTATTGTAAATTGTTTAAAATATAAGTTGGTAGTAGTAGCTATTCGAGCGTACAATGAAAAGGTTTTTAAATCATTTTCGTGAAAGTATTTTAAGCATTTGAAACTCAATTTTTTGGAATAGTAGAGCTCTTTGTGAAGGCTCGTCCGGGGAAGTACTACCATTATGCCTTTTTCTGCCGCCAAGCAGCGTTGCTGTGTTTCGGTTTGAAGATTGTGGTTGGATGTGAAATAACAAGCACATGAGGCTTAACATCTGTAAGCCTCAAGTTTATGGACACAGGACAGTGCATCGTAGGGCACGTTCATATCGAACGTGACTTACGAAGCAATATTTTGCTATAGGTGATGGTTACCACTTAACATCGGTGAGTCATAATATTATCTTTCACTCAACATCTACTAATTAATTCACTTTGATTTTGAAATAAGCGTGCGAAAAGTTGACCGTTTCATTAATCCATTCCGAAAAGCTTCAGAATAACACATAGGCTACAATTTATAAAGATATTGTGTGAATTGTCCAAAATATAAGCGACTCGAAATAGTATTCCTGCGCAGACGAAGTCGCGGGCACCAGCTAGTCTAAAATCTCTAATACTATAAGAATCAAAGTCCTGACTGACTGACTGACGGACTGACATATAGACAACGCACAGCCTAAACCGCTGGTCCTAGAGACTTGAAATTTGAGGAGTACATAGGTCTTATGGCGTAGAGGTGTACTAAGAAGGGATTTTTGGAATTTCAACCCCTAAGGGTGTAAAAAGGGATGAAAACGTTTGTATGTAAAATCGTATTCCTTGAACCTACAAACTTGAAACTTGGAGTACATATAATTCAAACCAAAAAAATAGGAAAGGCATTTTTAGTTTTTTAAAACTACCCTTAATAAGTGTGCAAAGGGATGTAAAAGTTTGTATGGGAGTTTTTTGACCGCTGGTCCTAGAGACTTGAAATTTGAGGAGTACATAGATCTTATGGCGTAGAGGTGTATTAAGAAAGAATTTTTGTAAATTCAACCCCTAAGGGTGTAAAAAGGGATGAAAACGTTTGTATGTAAAATCGTATTCCTTGAACCTACAAACTTGAAACTTGGCGTACATATAATTCAAGCCAAAAAAATAGGAAAGGCATTTTTAGTTTTTTAAAACTACCCTTAATAAGTGTGCAAAGGGATGTAAAATTTTGTATAGGTGTTTTTTGACCGCTGGTCCTAGAGACTGGAAATTTGAAGAGTACATAGATCTTATGGCGTAGAGGTGTACTAAGAAGGCATTTTTGGAAATTCAACCCCTACCGGTGTAAAAAGGGTTGAAAACGTTGGTATGAAAAATTGTATTCCTTGAACCTACAAACTTGAAACTTGGATTACATGTAGGTACTCCAAAGCAAAAAAATAGGATAGGCATTTTTAGTTTTTTTTAAACTACCCTTAATAAGTGTGCAAAGGGATGTCAAAGTTTGTATGGGAGTTTTGTAACGCGTGGTGCGATTGACTCAAAAGTTGGGGTAAATATACTAAGAAATAAAAAATTAAGAATGACACTATTAATTTTTGATAGTTACCCCTGCAAAGGGTGCAAATGACTGTAAAATTTAGTATGGAAGATTTTTAACGCATAGTGCGATTGATTTCAAACTTGAAGTAAATATACTCCATAATAAATAATTGAAAATCACGTTTTCAATATTTTAAAACTACCCCTGCAAAGGGTGCAAAAGACTGCCAAAGTTTCGAGGTTTGTGTGGGAGATTTATAACGCGTAGTGTAATTAACTTCAAACTAACAGAAAATGTGTTCTGTGGATAAATAGACAGTTTGATTTTAGAAAACAACCCCTAAAAACGTTACCCTCCTTCGTTGCGCTCGAGTAAAAAGGATACAACGAGGCGTCGATGTTTGTAAGAAACATTCTAAAAACGGGTATCTTGAGGTGGTACGAAGAGATCTGAGGGTATCTACCGTACCTGGGGATCAAAGTCGTGAAGCTGTTTCGTTTCGTTTGTTTTTGGGGTAAAAACTAGGAACAAATAAGTACATATTTTCTGTGTAAGGTTGTCTTTGTTGTATTTGTCATGTTTGTGCTAAGCTCAGTACCTATACCTACCTACCCAATATAGGTAATGTACGCCTATAGGTATCTCTTATACGTATATTATATTATATTATATTATATTATATTATATTATATTATATTATATTATATTATATTATATTATATTATATTATATTATATTATATTATATTATATTATATTATATTATATTATATTATATTATATTATATTATATTATATTATATTATATTATATTATATTATATTATATTTAGGTATTTAAAATCCTATCCTAATAATATACAAATCAATGCGAAAGTTACGATGTTTGGATGTTTGTGGCTCAATCACGGCTCACCACTTCAACGCGTGCGAAGCCGCGGGAAGCCACTAGTAATTATATAAAATTGTGTAAAATTAGATTTTTACTGGCGCGGGTTTTCCACAGCTGGCCACAGTCTTGCTTTTCTTCTTATCAAAAGCCATTGTCCCCAGGATCGGGCCGAACGAGCTGATTGGCTGCACAGCAATAGGGTCCACCCTCATCGGCGTCGGTCGTGATCACTGGCTCGAGATGGTTGACAACCCTCGGAAACCAGTCGCTCAGTGGTACCCGCTGAACAAGAGTCCGCCGTCAAATATAGCCTTGCCCACTGCTGATCAGAACAATGGAGGCTTGAACTGCTTGAACGGAAGGTGAGTCTGATTCCCGACACTGTTTTAGGTATTTGATGGTAGAGAAACACTGTGTGGACTGAGGTTGGACAGAAAATTTTACGTTCAGTAAATATTTTATTGGTGGCAAGTTTTTACCTTGAAAAAATCACAGGGACTACGAGGTATACCCACGAGCTTTGTATCCTTACAAGGAAAATGTCCATGTACATAAATCTGGATAAATATTGATTAGCCGGAAAAAATATCATAATAACATAAATCGGATTAAGTGTGTACACGTTCTGAAGTTTCTAGGAAGGTTTTTATTTTGTTCTTACCAGAATAATATTACCTACGTCCTTCAGGTCCTACGTTTTTTAGGCCAATGATGATGTATTAAAATTATGCTACTTTTTCAAATTAAGCTAGCATTCAAGGGGAATTATAAGTTTATCTAATTTAAAATAGGGTTCAAAATGTGTTTATTCATATGGACGTAATGAAATGAAATGAAATGAAATATTTATTGTTTGTGAAACTAGGTAATGCAGGGTGTTCAGATTACATTCACTTGGATCCGCTAGTTCAAACCAGTCGGTGTACATTTTTTTGTGTTAAACACAGGTAAAAACAGATTTTTTTGGAATAAAAATTATAATATAAAATTAAATCGCATCGGTACAGTACATTATCAATTAATTATAACAATTTTTTTACAAACAAATAACATACCTACATTTTGTCTTGTAAAAATTTGTCAGTGGAGTTACATTTTCTCTATAAGGAACGTGTTGAGGGTATGCTTAAACTCCGATCAGCTTTCTTTTTCAATAAATATTAATAACTTACTCTCAAATATTTCAGTAACATTGGGCCTTTCTAGTTTTAAATATATTTTTTTTATGGCTCTTTAGCATATCATGGTCATCTCGACTGAAGAGCCATTGTCTGCCTCCAAAGCCTTTGTCCTTGACATCATTGAGAAAGCCCCCGGGCAATCTTCAAGCATCCCTTTCAGAGACGGTATTTACTGTCAGTTCAGCTTCAAATGTTTTCTATATTCTATTTTATTATTGCCCTTTTAACCCTTGACTCAAACAATGATATGAGGAATGTTATAAATTTGACAGCTTGTGTCCTTTCTTTTTGTCACTTTTTGTGTCATATTAAAACTTGTTCGTATAATATGTCGTTATTGTACATTTGTCACTTTCTCTCTATGTTTATTGATGCTGTACTTTCTAGTGTTTCCCATATTTTGTCTACAACTGATTTAATAATGACAATTAAGTCATCTAACTTAGAAAGTGATCAAAGTTTGTTTAGTTTGTCCATTTCTTTAGATAAGACAGAATCACCTGAAGTTCCGATGTTTGAATGTTTGTGGCTCAATCACGCCCGGGATGAAACTTAGAACAAATATAGTTCATAGCCTGAATTAACATATTGGTTACTTTTTGTACAGAAAAATACCGATAGCGTGGTTTAAAACGTGAACCCAATTAAAGGAAAAAGCCTTATACAAGGTGTTCCATAAGTTGTGTATATAAACTTCAGGGGGCTAAAGTACCCATCAATATGAACAACTTTTTCTAAGGAACCAACACTGTGAACGCGAAAAAAAAAAACAGCTGTTTCATACATTTTAGCCTGGTAGGTATTGAACTTTTGTATGAAACAGCTGTTTTTTTTTCGCGTTCACAGTGTTGGTTCCTTAGAAAAAGTGGTTCATATTGATGGGTACTTTAGCCCCCTAAAGTTTAAATACACAACTTATGGAACACCTTGTATACATGTTAGCAATCACTTCCAATATGTGTGTGAAACCACGGGCGGCAGCTTGTATCATATACAGGGCAGAATTATCTGTTAAGAGACCCAACCTTCTTTAATTCACCTTAAAAGTTGTATTTTCCACAGATGAAGAGACTATGTTCGAACGACTGAAGCAAAACAACACGGCGTCAAAATTATGATGGATTTTGAAAAACGTGAAAGGCACGAGAAGATGCTAGATCTCATGTGGCCAACCTATATAATGAATGTGATTAGAAGACGGTTGTATGTCCATTTACTGTAGAAGAAACATATATAATCAACGTAGAATATACCGTAGATGTTAGAATAGAGGTTGCTAGTAGGGGAAATGAATTTATCCCATAGATGAGATTGTTTAAATATGTTTGTGTATCGTTTTAAAAGTAGCAGATAACAGTAGAAATACTCGCGTAACCATTTTTATACTTTCCTATGTGTACCCTATTCCTTTTCTATATCATGTACACTGTTACTATATTTATATCTTATACGCACACTTCAAATTCAAGACTTTGTCATGTACATACATTATTGATAGTATTTAAATTGATGTTGTATAGTTGTTGTCTTTTTAGCGAATAGTTATATCACTATCGTAAGAGTTTTAAGTATTTAGTGATAGTTACTGGATCAAGTTGTTCGTCAAACTTCAAGGCGAAGTCTTGAGCCAAAATAGTAATTAAATACTTTTCAATTCTACTCATGAAGGTAAGTATTTTAAACGTAACTATGAAGCTTGAGTCTTGGAAGAAATAACTTATACTGGCATTTGTAGTTGAAAAGAGCTTAGTATATATTTAATATCAGACATATAATATGCCGCTTGTTATATGCAACACAAAAATATATAAGTAAGTAAAGTACATCTCTCTTGGCTTTCTGATATTATTATTATGAATGTTGTAAACATTCTTTAGTTAAAACATTATTGGACAATAATGTAGATGGGATTAATCCAAGTTTTTTTTTCAGTGCATAATATAATATTCTATAACTCACATACGCGTAATTGTTAAAATATTGTATGTTATGATCTTTGTAAGATAAAAACGAAGCTTTAAATCGTGTTAAATATAAATGTTATATATTGAATATATTATGATATAAATGTATACTTGGATCAATATAAATTTATATGAATTGTTTCATATTCTGCAACCAAATCAATGCACTTAAAAGGAAACTACTTTATGTAGAATGCCAATTTCGCCAAAACTTAATAAACTTTACTAGAAAAAAAAAAAAAGTGTCTGACATACTTTATCTATACGAAAATAAAGTTTTTTCTCAAAGTACTAGTTTTTTAATTCTCTATGAAATACCACCTTTTTAAAAAAATAAGTTTCTCTAATTACTATCACAACGGCCCCCCAATTTTCTATACTCAATATATCAAAATCAAATTTTAAAATAATTATATGAAATATACATTCTATTGAAATATAATGATTTGTAAATCTTTTATCATTGAACGCGTGTTGAATACTTACCTATTATATAACGATCGATACACTTTTTGAAAATTTCTATTTGTATAAACCTACAATAATTATATATTCTGTATTATTTGCACATATGAAAGATATCACTAGTTGAAGCGGTTGTGTCATAAGCAGGGGTTGGAATAGGTAGAGTTTTTAAGTACCAAATGACGTCAAATAAGCTACTACGAAATCTAAATTTGGATATCCCTTTTTTAATCCCTGTGTCGGAAACGATTCGGGTTCAAAATCAAATGTGATAAGAACTTACGTTTCTGATTGGAAACCTTTCCAAATGTTTAAAAATAGCACTGCTGTACGTGTAACGTGTAACGCTACTTAGTTTGTGTTTAACCTAGGAAAAAAAGAGTTTTAGTTTTAGAAGACAATAATATCAATCTTAACATTAGTTGGGCCATCTGCTTGTTCCATCAGCTAGTTGTACCTATATTAAAAAACAACCATAAATATTAGAAAAGTTCCGGGTTTAAAAAGCATATCCATGTTAAGATTGCGTAGGTAATTTTACGTCATTTGGTACTTAAAAATTCTACCTATTCCGACCCCTGGTCTTAAAACACAAAGTGCTAAGTTCAACTGCTGAAAATTGGAAGGACATGCAGCTATGTAGGTTTCAGCAGTTTAAAGACTACACAGCAAAACATAATATAAATGAAGTTTGTTTGAAAATTTACGTAAAAATTAACTATTTTATATAGTCAATATCATTTGTTACATATCATAAGCGCTTAAATTAATAATGAAACTTATTAACCCGATAATAAATATATATTTCAATGAAATCGAAAAAAAGTTATTGATATACTGTTGCTTAGTTTTTGATATACTGGCTGTTATTTCTTAAAGAAATTAAATCATGAAATGTCTATTTTTGAAAATGCACTATCAAAATTTCTCATTGAACTTCTGAAGTAATTTATTGATAAATATTTTGTGTCAAAAAATATATAAATCACGTTGCTTGGACGAGATGATATTTTTGTATGAAACTAAGCTATTTGTCGTAATAGTCTTTATACTATAAGCTATACTTGTAGATAGTTGTAAGTGGATGTAAAAACTGATTTATGAATAAAATGTTGACTTTTTAATAACATTTGCATTTTACTTACATTCTTTGGCATTGGGCAAGATGATTCATTATAATATGATTAATACACATGAATGTGGATGGATATAGGAGTAGAGGTAGGCCAAAGAAAGATGGATGGACTGTGTGAAAGATGACATGAGTAAGAAAGGAGTGACTGCTGAGATGACGTATTTAGAGGAGAGTGGAGGGATAAAACCTGTTGTGCCGACTCCACATGAAGTGGGATAAGGGCAGGTAGATGATGATGATGATGATGATGATGATGATGATGATGATGATTAATACACATGGTGTGTACACTGAGTATATTAGAGGAAGTTTGAAAGTAGAGTCTGTGACGGATAAGTTGAGTAGCAATAGGTCAGCTTGGTATGGGCATTTCATGAGGAGGGAAGACAGTCATATTACAAGAACAGTGTTAGATATGGGTGTGGATGGTTTTAGAAGGAGAAGCAGGCCAAAGCAAAGATGGATAGACTAAGCAAATTAAATATTCAAAGTCAAAATGGTATTTATTCTACTGAATCACACGGATCACTTTGAAACACCTTAAAGCTAGGTGAATCTAGGGGTCAGTTCCACGCGACCAAGCCTAGAAGAACAGGCAACTTTTTTTTTATACTACTAGCTGATGGAAAAAGCAGATGGCCCACCTTATGTTAAGTGATAACCATCACCTATAACAAAGCATTGCCTTGTAAGTCACGCACGATAGAACGTGCCCTACGATGCACTGCCCTGCGTCCATCAACTTGAGGCATACAGATGTTAAGCCTTATGCGCCTGTAATTACACTGGCAACCACACTCTTCAAACCGAAACACAGCAACGCTGCTAGCGGCAGAAAAAGGCGTAGTGATAGTACTTCCCCGGACGAGCCCTTTACAAAGAGCTCTACTACTCTACTAACTTACGCAACAGAACCGACACAGTTATATCGGTAGTTACTATTTTTAACCGACAAAAAGGTTATGTGCGCCCACAAGCCACAGGCATTCGTTCTCGTTAGCCACTGGATCCGATGTCAAAGAGGGTTCATTACTGCGCGGCTCCACAGGGCTGATGAAGATAGTTCAAGTTTTTTTATACCAAAAAGTATGTTTAAATACTCTTTTGTGAACTTTGAATTTGGAACGTTGTGACGTTATTTTAGCACTCAAGTTATTTATTTATTTTGTACTATATTAAGAGCTGATTTCACCATGCTCTGTTAGTTACTAATCAAGTATTAACAGGCCGTTAAATCTAACCTTAGATGTCAATTTTGACATATTTAACGGCCCTTTAATCCTTTGTTAATCTAACAGAGCATGGTGAAATCAGCTCTAAGGGATATGGATTTTATTTTAAATAAAATATTTTGATGAATTTTAATAAAACGAAACTCATTAATAATGAACTATAAAAATAAATACCTCTTTGTGTTAGATTTATTCTGTATGTTGTAAATAATTATAAAAGAAATGAAGGAAATAAATATAAAAGATAAAAGAAATAATGATATAAAAAGCTTCAAAAACAAGACATAAAGACAATATTTTTATGCAGGGCAGTGCATCTAGGGCACGTTCATATCGTGCGTGAATTACAAGGCAATGCTTTGACAGGTGACTGTTATCATCATCAGGTTTGCCATAAAAAAAAAACAGTGCCAATCGGAAGCATTCTTAAGACACTGGTTTACTAACAAATAATTAACTTAATTTACCATAGACAAATCCAAATCGTGATTAACTAGGCGAGGGTTGTGGTTGTGACCTACCCGAACCACGCTCCATTTGCGCTCAAATATATTGCGGAGAATGTAACCATGGAGATATTATGTAGGACAAGGTCGTTTCCGAGTTTCCGGAATGCTCCTTACAGCGGCAGGGCTATTATCTAAAATCAAGCAATAGCGATAGAAGCAATATGAGCTGTAAATGATAATAAAAAAACTGTCAAGCCCTTCGATCGTCGATTGACTTTTGACGGAAATCGATTTTTAGGACGTTTTAAGAGTAGTAGAGCTCTTTGTGAAGGGTTCGTCCTGGGAAGTACTACCACAACGCCTTTTCCTGCCGCCAAGCCGCGTTGATGTGTTTCGGTTTGAAGAGTGTGGTTGCCGGTGTAATTACAGGCACATGAGGCTTCTGTATGCCTCAAGTTGATGGACGCAGGGCAGTGCATCGTAGGGCACGTTCCTATTGTGCGTGACTAACGAGGCAATGCTTTGTTATAGGTGATGGTTACCACTAAAAATCAGGTGGGCCATCTGCTTGTTTCATCAGCTAGTCGTATAAAAAAATAACACGATAATCAACTAGCACGTCAGACAGCGATTGCGATAGCGGTGAGATTTGTTTGAGACGCAAACTACTGTCAACTTATTTTCGTACTTAATCAAACTTTTAGATAAGAAAACTGGTTTATATCAATATTTTTTTTTAACTGAACCTTTTTTCTCCAAAACTTGGTGGTTTGCGATTTGTCATAACAACCTTCAGTAGTTTTATATCTGCAAAAATGTTGGAATATGTTGTCGGGAATTACTTTTCTTTAACGCTGGCTTTCTTTTTGTATTAAGCCGGCGCCAGACTTAGCTTCACTTGTTTGAACACTTGTTTGATTGCTATGTGTGGGACAAGACTTTGAATACAAAGCCTCGTGTGCTCGTCACATAGCAATCAAACAAGTGTCCAAACAAGTGAAACTATGTCTGGCGCCGGGGTTAAACGAATTACATGGAATAATGTAGAAATGTTTGTATTCTACACGTATTAATGAGTTTTTAAAATCTATGTTATCTTCTTCTTTCGTGTCGTGTATTGTAGCGATTGTGAGCGTTTGCGATCACTAGAAATAGCAATTTATTTATCAAATTCTAGATTAATCCATTTCAAATAGGCAGACTCGTTGTACATGAGTGGCAAACCAATTACATATTCTATGTAATACCACACATTCTAACTTTCACCAATAAATAGACACTATCGTTTTATACAAGTAAACAAAATAAATTCGAAAAGTTTTTCAGTAAAAATAAAATTACTCTGTTCATTGGATTTAGTGCTGGGCCACGAAACCAGACGAAATAATTGCTACTAGCGTATCTAATATGTGCTACTAGCGTATCTAATATGTGCTACTAGAAAATCTAATATGCTGATTTGAATGTGCTTGTATTGTTGTAGTGCTTGGATGGTTGACTAAAAACTTGCATCGCGTTCGTCTGGGGAAGTACTACTACCATGCCTATTTCTACAGAAAAGCGCGTTTCTGTGTTTCGGTTTGAAAAGTCGAGAGCACTGGTGGTCTAGTGGTAGCGGCCCCGACTTCCGATCATAAGGTTCGAAACCGGTCATGCACCAATGAGTTTTTCTGTTCAAACATTTATGTGCACAATGCCAATACTCTTTTATAGTGAAGGAAAACATCGTGAGGAAACCGGCATGTCGTAGAACCAAAAAAGTTCTAAAACATGTGTCAAGTGCTCGAAAGTAGCATCTTGAGGCACATTTAAAATCCTTTCACCACACTATTTCGAAAGAAACTGGTGACACGACAATAGAGAGAGAGGTTTAAAAAGTGTGGTTGCCGGTGAAGTTACAGCCACTTAAGGCTCGAACAACAACATCTCTGTCATCTGTGTGTGTGACGTCAACATCTGTATGGCTCAAGTTGATGGACACAGGATAGAATGCATGATATCGTGCATAACTCTTGAAGCAATGTTTCGTTATAGGTGATTGTTACCACTTAACATCAGATGGGCCAGTCAGGTGAGTGTGAATGGGACTGTATGCAGAGGATGACCTCGACGTGTGCATTACAGTCAGGCGCAGATCCAGCCCTCGAAAGAGGTTGTGGTCACAGCCAACCAAAAATGCGGCTGCGAGTCTGATATAAACTCACTCATGACCGATATAGTGCATTTTGCATCATTAGACATGTTTACAAAGTATAATATGACGTTCTGAACAAAATTTTGTACAGTGTTGTAGTTCCACACGCTGTGTGTGTGACGTCAAACGGCTATTAGCGTTATGGGCATGCCCATCTTGCCCACAGTGGTGGATCCGCGCTTGATTACAGTGTGGTGCCGTCGGAGTTGCTAAAACAGGCATCTACGCCTGCAGAACGACACCTTGCTGATCAAAATCTTCAAAGAAGTACCGGTGACGAAGAAGTACCCCTCGACTCGATGGGATAAAAAGTGACAAGTCTGCAAACCCTAAACAGAAATAGCCTCGCGACTATGCCTGGTTGGTATCATCATCATCATCATCAACCTATGTTCGTCCATTCTTGCCAGCTACATTTCGCAGATCGTCGCCCCACCTCGTCAGAGACCTTTGGTTGGTATCAGATATCAGATACCATCATGTACCAATTCAAGATTCTGTAAGGAACTTATGAAATACCAATAACTACAAATTGTGTGTATGTGTCAAATTTAGTATTTGGACGTGCCTCTGACTACACCCCTAAGACATTAGGGGTGTAGCTAACTACACCCCTAATGTCAATGTAAATGTTAATGGGATGGTTACCTCTAAAGGTAACCATCCCTAAGACATTAGGGGTGTAGTCAGAGGCACATCCAAATACTTAATTTGACACGTACACTCAATTTGCAGTTATTGGTATTTCTTAAGTGACAGGTTTCAATCCCGTCGATGCTGCTAAAATGTTAACTGGTTTTCTCACGATGTTTTCCTTCACCTATTGAGAGCATCAGGCATTGTGCACATTAATATTTGGAAGACAAAAAACCATTAGTGCATGACTGGATTCGAACCCTTGTTATTAGAAGGGTCACTCCCGCTAGGTCACCGGTACTTTTTTATATACTACTAGCTGATGGAACAAGCAGATGGCCTACCTGATGTTAAGTGGTAACCATCACCTATAACAAAGCATTGCCTCGTAAGTCACACACGATAGGAACGTGGCCTACGATGCACTGCCATGGGTCCATCAACTTGAGGCATGTTAAGCCTCATGTGCCTGTAATTACAGCGGCAACACACACTCTTCAAACCGAAACACAGCAACGCTGCTTGGCGGCAGAAAAAGGCGTGGTGGTAGTACTTCCCCGGACGAGCCCTTCACAAAGAGCTCTACTACTCTTAAAACTTTTGGTACTCCTGCTTCATAGCCACATTCTACGCAGCTGAAACAGAAGACATCTCGGGTGGCACGGCAATTGACTCGTAAAACTAACATAATGAGCTCCAGCCTCTTTGAAAACTGATCCTATTCCTTGACAAGAACTAACTTTGAATTGGTAAGTACTCACATGTACCTATGTAAGGTTCGGTCCTTAGGATTTTTGTCAATAACCCTGCAAAAGTGGGGTTTTGGTCTTTTTAGGGTTCCGTACCCAAAGGGTAAAACGGGACCCTATTACTAAGAATCCGCTGTCCGTCTGTCTGTCTGTCCATCTGTCACCAGGCTGTATATCATGATCCCTGATAGTAAGACAGTTGAAAATTTTACAGATGATGTATTTCTGTTGCCGCTATAACAACAAATACTAAAAAAGAAAATAAAATAAATATTTAAGGCTCCCTTACAACAGACATGATTTTTTGGCCGTTTTTATAGATAATGGTACGGCACCCTTCGTGCGCGATTCCGACTCGCACTTGGGCGGTTTTTTTTTGTAAGATGGGTAAGGTAGTTGCCTAAAAATAAGAAACTGAAATTACAGGCACATGAGGCTAAATATGTCTCAAGGTGATGAATGCAGGACAGTGTATCGTAGGGCACGTTCATATCCTGCGTGACTTGCGAGGCAATGCAGATTTAAAAATTATAGGTGATGGTTACCGCTTAACATTAGGCGTGCCATTTGCTGAGATTCATTATAAAAAAAATGTATGTAAAACGATTTTTCTAACTTTTATCCGAAGGCACGGTAGACCTCGGATCTCTTAGTACAAAGCTAACTAAAGATAATTTGACGATGCCTAAGAGAGGTCGTCAGTGGTACGTCCAAACATTACAAATGATAGCATACTAGTGCGGAAGGAGATATCCTGGGAATTTCATTCGCAAATATGCTCTCGAAAAATGAAAATATTTACTTTCACAGCTGTTTCTGAGATAGGTCTTGACAGCTAGACAACAAAGAGAACAGTGTTTTTGTTTGTTGATTTTTTGAACAAAAATGATTTAATTGTTGATGGAAGTTGAGACAGCTTTTGTTTATGCTGGGGCCACACTATCGCGAAGATACGCGTTGTCGCGACACGTCTGGCCAAAGTCTTCGTCCTATCGCGAATCATCTTCGCGAATACGAATGCCCTTCGCGACGTTGTCGGTAAATAGCCGAACATCAAAGGGTTTTGTCGCGACAAAGTTCGTGCGGTTGGCTACACTTCGCGCGCAGCGAGACGCCGCCGTAGTGAAATTTATCGCGACTTCGCGAAGTTTTTTTTGGTGTGGCCAAGCACTTCGTCGTGGATCGAACATGAACTTTTATCGCGACAACGCGAACACGAATCTTCGCCTTCAAGTGTGGCCGCAGGGTTAAAAAAAACGCGATAATATTGCTTTTTATTTATCAGTGTTGTTTGATAGACGTCTTGTATCCTAAGGTTTCACGAGCGCAATGCCAGTGCAAAGCAAACCCTTTCATATGACACCTCACTTGGTATATTTGTGTAACAATTTTTTTTTGCTACTTTTGAAAATCCCTTCTCAATAACCCCTTGTCTTAGGTTGACTGTAAAATGTTCGTTCGCTTCGCTCACTCAATCAATAAATTTAAGACGCAGACTACCCCTAATATACTTCTTGCTCGCATATTTGGAGATATAAAATCACTAAATAATGTTTCGTAGAAAAACGTTACAATTGTAATGTTATATAACTAAAGTCAGTAATTTCATATCTTCAAAAATTTTAAAATGTCGCGCGACAAGTTTTTCAGTCAGCAAATAAAATGTACGAAAATTTTATTGTGATATTTAATTCAAAGCACTTATATTGATGAATAATTTTAATGCAGATGATAGCAAACAATGATATGGAATTATCGTGAATAATTACTGTTTATTAAGTCCAACTCAGCTCAATTAATTATGAGTAAACTAATATTCAATAATTATTCAGTGGACATGCTATCGAGTGATGAAGCATAACTTAATAAGGCCACAATGCCTATAATAGGCAGCTATGGGCGTGGTAACCTATTATTTAATTTTATTCGCGATAGATTTGCAATCAACGCTTATTACCTAGCAGAAACAGCAAAGTTAAGGCGAATAAAAGAGCTAATGTGACTCTCGTTCGCACGTTTCGACATGTTGAAAGATATAAAATCATTACTAGTGATTTACTAAAAAAGTTTAGTGATTTTATATCTTTCAACATGTCGAAACGTGCGAGCGAGAGTCACATTAGCTCTGGTATTCGCCTTAGGACACAGACTACATTCATTGAAAGAGTGACACGATCGGAAGAAGAATGTAACGAAAAGTCTGCCATAAAAAAGAGAAGTCAGAATTTTTCCATGCTACATATATCAGATTTATAATAATTTAGTTAAGTTAAACAGTTATTTCCATAAATACAATTCTAAACAAAATAACCTGTACTTGAATGCCCTCAGGTAAATTTGAATTTGTAGTTTGTAATGTTGTTTTGTTTCTTTGTTGAATTGCGCCCGAGGTTTGTTAAACTGTCGGATAATTTAACAGTAACTATAATACTTTATCACGTCTATTTCTCTTCTTAAATTAACAAAAACTGTATAAAGGTTTTTAAACGACTTCTCTAATTATGGCTCCTGTCTGTCATTTAGACGGTATCTTGAAAGTCTCGAAGTCAATTCTATCAAATAAGTCGAATCGGCTGTCATTTGTTTCAACAAAATAAGTTGCAAAAAAAAACCGATTTCAAATAAGTACACTGAAAACAAACAACAGAATACGCAATTACTTGGATGACTTTTAAGATGACTTTTTAAGAGTAGTAGAGCTCTTGTGAAGGGCTCGTCCTACCTAAGTACTACCACCACGCCTTTTTCTGCCGCCAAGCAGCGTTGCTGTGTTTCGGTTTTTGAAGAGTGTGGGTGCCGGTGTAATTACAGGCACATGAGGCTTAACATCTGTATGCCTCAAGTTGATGGACGCAGGGCAGTGCATCGTAGGGCACGGTCCTATCGTGCGTGACTTATGAGACAATGCTTTGTTATAGGTGTTGGTTACCACTTAACATCAGGAGGGCCATCTGTTTGTTCCATCCATCAGATTGTATAAAAAAAATATATTCAATAACTCAAAATATGTAAAAATAATAGTAAGAAATGTTACTTGAGCACTTTGAATTTTAACCCAATGTTTTTATAGTTCATTTTCGAAAGCATTCTGTTCATAGAGACACTGCCCTTTACTGCTGTTTACCTCAAAGGTCAGTCCTCGGGTAAACCGTTGACGTTTCGGTTAAATACATTTGGGCAAGCTACTTTATAGTTTGTAAGACTTCATTCTAGGTACTCCCCAAGGGCGGTCCACCAAATGAGACACGGATAAAGGGCTATTAAAAAGTCACGTTTATATGTATCAGATACTATCCGGATAGTATCTGATACATATAAACGTGACTTTTTAATCGGAGATAAAGATGGCCCACCTGATATTAAGTGGTAACCATCATCTATAACAAAGCATTGCTTCGTAAGTCACGCACAATATAAACATGCCCTACGATGCACTGCCCTGCGTCCATCAACTTGAGGCATACAGATGTTGAGCCTCATGTGCCTGTAATTACACCGGCAACCATCTTCAAACCGAAACACAGCAACGCTTGGCGGCAGAAAAAGGCGTGGTGGTAGTACTTCCCCGGACGAGCCCTTCGCAAAGAGTAGTAGTAGAGACTACTCTTAAATATGGAGAGTTAAATATTTCCTGGAGTGCACTTATTAAGGTCGATGATGATGTTCTAAGCTAATCTATATTTCGTCGATGCCCTTCATGGTCATATCGTCTTATTTTTCTTCTGTAAGGTTGAAATTTGATCCACGCATACTTACGTTGGGTTGTTCTGTGTAATGCGAAATTCGAGTTAGAAAGAGACATGCTGTGAAAGGATATAATTTGCAGAGTTAGGAAGTGTTAGAGAGGAAAGTTTGAATTCATTTATTGATACGGCATCAGAAAATAATAAAGACATAGAGACAGTTCTCAGAGCTTAGTTTGTGATTGTGGGTTCGATCGCCACCGAGGGCAAACATTTGTGTGATGAACATAAATAGGTACATGTTTGTAAACTATTATTCTATAAGTGGTTATAGAATAATAGTTTACAAACATGTACCTTCATTCTATTATTCTATAACCACTTATAGAATAATAGTTTACAAACATGTAGCTATATTACCCGATACCACTATCGGGTTTCCAAAAATCAATCTTCGCTTAGTTCGGAACTAGTGAAATATTCCGTAAAAATATTTAGTTATTCATTTAACTCTTCCGTATGCGTCAAATAATAAAGTTCATAATCAACTTGGCCTCTACCAGATAAGGTTAGAACACCTTATGATCTGTCCTTCTGCTAATCTGGGATTTTGCTATTCCTGGATTTTGCTTATCTGTCCTACTGCTGCAGAGACATCTTAATCTCTCCTCAGCCGCAGAAATAAGCTTACCTACTTGTATTATGAAATCGTTACTTGTTCTATATCCACATTTAGACTCCATTATGTTTGAATAGTGAGCCAAATATTTATTTTTATATTTTAGTTAGCAAATTAAAGAAATTTGTAAAAAGTAACAGTTTTTTTAAACAATTCGTTGTTCACCCCGAACTGAAATCTCGCCGATGATAGCCATCTTAATACAATCTTTTATAGATTGGATCTAAATAAAATAAATAAAAAAACATTGGTGGACATTTCACAGCCCCAAACTAAGCCAAAGCTTGTCTTATATACATATATGTACTTTTTGTAAATACATACTTATAATATATACACCCAGGCAGAGAACAAACATCTATGTTCATCACACAAATTTTTGTTCTCGGTGGGGATCGAACCCACGGCCTACGCCGCAGAAGGCAGAGCTACTACCAACTGAGCTGTGAAGGCTGTCAAAATCTTCCTTGATGAATAGCCTAATCCACAAGAAATACATAGTCAATACTAGCAGAACTAAGCCGCAGGCTAGATACAAAGTAAATTACAGATCCAATCTATAGAGGTAGATTAAATTGAGGTGCTCGGCAAAAATGTCCCATTTTTTTTATAAATATTGGTGGACATTCCACACAGCACTACCTCGCCCCAAACTAAGCCAAAGCTTGTGATATGGGAACCAGATAGCTGACATACTACTTATATACTTTTTTTTTGTAAATATATACTTATAATATTATATAACACCCAGACAGAGAACAAACATCTGTGTTCATCACACAAATATTTGTTCTCGGTGGGGATCGAACCCACGGCCTACGGCACCGAAGGCAGAGCTACTACCAACTGAGCTGTGAAGGCTGTCCCATTGGTATAAGTGAAAAAGTTGCACATGACACTATTTTACATAATCATTTACAAATACTGCAAAGACATGTAGAGCTACACGTTTCCGATCTATAACTTCCTATTTTGCCTCTCTTGCTTTTGTTTTATAAACAAAAACGTCATTTTTGACAGCCTTCACAGCTCAGTTGGCTTTGCCTTCTGCGCCGTAGGCCGTGGGTTCGATTCCCACCGAGAACAAACACTTGTGGAATGAACATAAATGTTTGTTCTCTGTCTGGGTGTTATTATTAATTATAAGTATGTATTTACAAAAAAATGTGTTATGTATTATATCAGCTATCTGGTTCTCATAATACAAGCTTTGGCTTAGTTTGGGGCTAGATAGATATGTGTGGAAAGTCCACCAATATTTATTTATTTATTTCCGAACGGAGGTTTTCGATTTTTTTTAATAGCGTGCTGTTTACATCGTCATCATCGGCCCGTTGGTAAAGAGTTGTCTTATCCTTATATTCGGCTTAATCACAGGCATGTTTCTTAAATTTATTATACAAGCCCATCAAAAGTTTTAAATATATTGATGTAACCGCAAAAAAACTCTCTAACCTTCTCTTCAAGAAAAGATTTCCAAATAGCAACATGAATGCCAATTCTTTGATTTCGGGTCAACCCAATCGTAAAATCCAGCAATATTGCTCCGATCAATGCTGCCTTGAGGACCACCTGAGATTCAAGTCACGTTTTGATCAGCCGATTGGATTCCGACTCCCGAAGGCCCGGCTCCAAATCTACAGTGTAAAAGACAGCTTCTGGGACGAGGCATGATTCGTGTATGATTTAATTTCCAATTTATCTAAAAAATAAAGTCCTGACTAACTGCATTACAGATACGACGCTCTAACCAATGGTTTCATAGAATTAATTTGAAGGGTGTATTACACAAAACCCGATGGACTGACGACATTGTCAGGATCGCGGGAAGTCGGTGGATGGAGAGGGCTCGGAATCGTTCTTCCTGGAAATTTATAGGGGAGGCCTATGTCCAGCAGTGGACTTCTTTAGGCTGATGATGATAATGATGATGATTACACAATAAGAAGGGAATTGTGAAATTTTGTATCATCATCATCATCATCCCTGCCTGATATCACCCACTGCTGGATATAGGCCTCCATCATGTTTTGCCAGCCTCCTCTGCCCTGTGCGTCTCTGGTCCAGGTGTTTCCTGCGACCTTCACGATGTCGTCCACCCATCGCGCTTTTAGACACCCTAAACTTCTTTGGCCTTTGGCCAGCACTCAGTCAAGGTTTTGCTCCAGCGGCCATCACCACGTCTAACCAGGTGTCCTGCCCTAGAAATTACGTATAGGTGTTCGTATAGTCCAATATAGAGGCAAAAGTGTACAACTTTTAAATTCCTCCAAATTTCAAGCTTCTAATAGGACTGAAATGGGTAAGAATAGCACAGAGTTGCGATACCTAGTTGCCTTCAAGGTTCAATACAACAATGCGTTCAGGGTCCTGTTGGGGCAGCCACGTTTCTGCAGCGCTTCGGGCATGTTTGCGGAAAGCAGAGTGGATTACTTTCATACCATAACATGCAAAAGATGCGCGTGGCAGCCCGAACAGCATCGTGAACGCACTGTCTGAGGTGAGACTATTCCTTCAACCATTATTGGATGCAGCTGCACACTCAGCATTACCTTGTTACAAAACCATGAAATGTCACTAACACTATTTTTTTAAGTTATAATGTTACTAACAAAGACACCTATGGATAAAGTATAAATATATTGAATTGATTAAAACTGGCATAACTAAGAGAGGCCTGCAGCAGGTAGCTATGGATGATGATGGTGAGGTTTGACGGGGATGTATGGTTTAGACTGTACTTTGATTTTCAGTTATTAATTCGGTCAGTCATCACAAAGAAGGCAAAATCTGAAAGAATACCTTTTAACGCATAATAGTACTAATGTATTCTCCAACTCCTAAAATTTAAACAAAGTCCGCTTTATTTTCAGCACTTTTGGCAAATGTTCAGCTAGTTATTAGCATAGATCTTGTTTGCAGAAAGTTTCAGAAATAACTCATTCAGAAAGGCACTGGCTGGGTGCTGTGTCATCATTAGTATTAGCTTGGAAAAGTCCGCTGCCGGAAATAGGTCTGCAAATAGAATTACTGTACGAATAATTTTAAGCCATGGGTTCCTCGAATTAGTTCTGGGTCTAGAACTTGTTATGCCACCTTGTTGTTTTGTTATTGTTAAGGTTTCCTTGACGGAGGCCTTAAAGTGAACGTAGCTCATACGAACGAGTTTTTTTTTTATACAACTAGCTGATGGAACAAGCAGATGGCCCACCTGATTTTAAGTGGTAACCATCACCTATAACAAAGCATTGCCTCGTAAGTCACGTACAATGGGAACGTGCCCTACGATGCCCTGCGTCCATCAAATTGAGGCATACAGATGTTAAGCCTCATGTGCCTGTAATTACACCGGCAACCACACTCTTCAAACCGAAACACAGCGTTGATGCTTGGCGGCAGAAAAATGCGTGGTGGTAGTACTTCCCGTAGACGTGGCTACGAACACGGTGATTGCTACGAAGCAATCACCGTGTTCGTAGCCACGTCTACGAGCACTAAGGTCTACAAACAATTATTTCGTCGTAACGTTCGCCTGTTGATTTCCTCTGAGCATTGAGTGCCTACGAACAGCCAAATGTATTTACTTAAGTTTGTGTTGTATGGTCACTTAATTTCATTTACTCGTGTTACGAAACCTAAGGGCTGTTTTACACTCGTAAAAAAACGACGGCGAAACGTTGTCTTTTTAAAATGTAGTCATACCACTACGCGTTCTAGACACGAGACGTCGCATTATATAAATCTACTATACTACTATCTTGAGGTAGTCATAATGTTTGCATGCCACTTGAAATTATGGACCTTACTTAACTTGTAAAAAAAAGCGGTGTTATAATGGCCTAACTATCAAAATTTTATAGCAAGGGCGGTTCAATATTACGTTAGGTAGTGTTTTATAATTAGAACAAAAAAGAAACAAGGTGATAGCTCACCTGAAGCTAAACTACCTCTGCCTTTAACAAATGCATTCATTCACAGAGCACGTCCAGTCGTCCACCGAAGACGTGCACTATGTGGCATTGTACGTCCATCACTCCGACCAGTAAAGGTGTTAGGTTTTAAGTGCCTATAATTGCACAGGCGTCCTTCAAATCATAACAGCACAATGCTAACATCACTGATTAGTGACAGCAATAGGTACGGTGGTAGTATTTCTCTGGACGAGTTCTACTACTACTAACTACTCTATTATTTCTCTTTGAACCCTCCTATACAAGGTGTTCCAATAATTGGGTTTAAAACTTCGGTGGGCTAAAGTAGTAAAGTATATGAATAACTTTTTCTACCTACCTGGCTAAAATGTATGAAACAGCTGTTTTTTTTTTCGCGTTCACAGTGTTTGTTCCTTAAAAAAGTTATTCATTTTAATGGGTACTTTAGCCCCCCGAAGTTTTAAACCCAATTATTGGAACACCTTGTATAGAAATATTCTCCACTTTTTTATCGAAGAAGATGTGATCAAAGACGATTAATTTTTTTGAACTGCCTAACCTAACTTTAGACTCCTTCCGTATAACAAGGTCCAAAAGGCAAATTGTCCTTCTGGTCGTAAAACGTAAACTCCTGAATGTCTTGGCCAAAGTATGAGTAAAAAGTAATTTATTTAACACCAATACCACGCGACTAAGTCAGAAGAACCCAGTCAAGAAACTAACAGCATCACGGAAGACCAGCGTTGTAGTAGTGCATCAAACACTGTTACAGCATAAAGCTGAGTGACGACCGCTTTTGTTGTCACAATATTGTTCTTTATATTTTCACCTATGTTTTTGTGACACAAAATAAACATTTATAGTTATTTTGATAACGGCTTTGTAAGTCCTACCGTAGGTACCTACTCGTTTACGATCCTTTTTACAAAATAATAATGAAACTCCAGCGTGGTGCCAATCAAAATTAGCTAGACAAGACAGTCTAGTGTCGTTAATCTGGGTCAAGTCAAATCTGTAACTAGCTCCTTATTGTCAGTTGGATCACGTAGTGTTTCGACCTTCGGCCGGTTTAGCTGGATTGTCCGGGTATAAATAAACGCAGCCCTGACAAGTGCGGACATGTTTTTTTGCAAGGGCTACATCAATTTTGGTGTTAACATTTTGTAAATAAATACTGGGATTTTTACTGGAGGAGCTATGTTATTGTTGGGTGTTTTTTTATTGCAAACTAGATCAGGCGAAAGGTTGAATCACAAGGATCGCTTTGAAACGTCTTAAGGGGCTGACAACTATCAACCAACTTCTCGCTCGCACGTTTCGACATGTTGAAAGATATAAAATCACTAAACTCATTTTCGAAAAATCACAATCAACCATTTTAAGAGATTTTTTTTCTTTTTTTTTTGAGTTTTTAAAAGATTTTTTTACTAAACTGTGTGCAATGTGATTGCACACAGTTTAGTAAAAAAATCTTTTTAATCGATACAAGTTTTCCTACTTAAAAGTTTGCTTATGTACGAAAACTAGTAAAGCAAACTTTTGAGTTAAACTTATCCGTCAAACATATCCGCATCAGGCTATGAATATGTTGGTAGGTACACTTGCCTAAAGCGGGACAAAATAAAAAAACCGGCCAAGTGCGAGTCGGACTCGCTCACGAAGGATTCCGTACCATTGTCCATAAAAACGGCAAGAAATCACGTTTGTTGCATGGGAGCCCGCTTAAATATTTATTTTATTCTGTTTGTTGATAAAACAGCAACAGAAATACATCATCTGTGAAAATTTCTACTGTCTAACTATCACGGTTCATGAGATACAGCCTGGTGACAGACGGACAGACAGACAGACGGTCGGAAAGCGGAGTCTTAGTAATAGTCATATAAAATAATATTCCAGACACTTATAGGGGCATGAGTAATAAATTTGACCCTGACCCCAGTGCCGACAGACACTCTGTGTATAAATCAACTACAATAAGTGTAATATGTCTATTTAATATATTGCTTCAGCTAATGAACTATGGAAATAATTAAACTTTTTTCCAAAATAACTTCAAATATACTGAAATAAAAATACAAACCTTTTGCTAAAGGAACAGAAACCAAAACGGCATTGGTGTATTTATTAATGGATTTCTTGATTTTTTCAAAAAGCACTAAATTAATTACAAACAAAAATCTCTCAACTTTCAAAAAAAAAATTAAATTGAAATATGAGTATTCGCGTACAAACAAAAATGTAAAGGCGAATTGAGAGCCTCCTCCCTTTTAGAATTCGGTTAAAATTATTTACATAATTATGTTGTGTTTAATGTTAGCATTTTCGCAAAATTAATGCTGCATTTCATTTTATTTTAATAACACATAAGCTGCTTATAACATCTCGCTCTGAATACGGTTCATCAAGAAATTTAGCACAAGAATTAATTTCATTTGAACTTCAGATATTCAAAATTATGAAAATGTACGTGTAATGTAGGGCTAAAATTAATTCATTAATGAATTCCAGAATTTAAAGCATTAATTGTAAACACAAAATTTATCATATTATTCAAAAATTAGACAAATACTGTTACACATTAAGAGGTTTTATTGATAATCAGAAATCTTTACCAGCGCTTTTGAATGGAAAATACTACCAAGTTATAATACCTATTCGTTTTTATAGTGTTTACCTACCTACATAAGGAAAATCACAAAATGCTACCACGGTCGCATAAGTACCGTAGTAGCATGTCCCTGAGTTATAATAGGTACCTAACTATTTCTCAAATACCCCAAAAGGTAAGAGTGGGATCCAAACACACGATTGTTCCCGTAATTTACTAAAAAGAGTAGGTACTGGTGGTATAATGGTAGTGGCCCTGCCTTCCAATCCGAAGGTAATGGGTTTAAAATCAGTCGTGCACCTATTTTCAAAAATTTGCGTGCACCGTGCCAGTACTCTTAAACGGGAAAACATCACCATGAGGAAACCAGCATGTCGTGGAACCTAAAAAGTTCTTAAAAAATATGTTCAAGTCCTCGAAAGGAGCCTCTTTGAGGCGCACTTGTAAACCTTTGACCACACAGTTTCGAAAGAACACACGAGATACGACAGGAGGAAATAAATAAATAAATATTGGTGGACTTTCCACACAACACTACTTAGCCCCAAACTATGCCAAAGCTTGTTATATGGGAACCAGATAGATTATATAATACATATAATACATAGAAGAAGACTAAAATGAGTGTAAATTGATTAAAAACCTTAATAATTCATTGAAGTCCGGAAAAATCCGAGAAAAAGATAAATCCAGAACATCCTATGCATAATAATGACGGCTAAAGGCCAGCTGCTCTTTATATAAATGACGCAATGTCAATGTCAATGTGAAATTGTCTATACCAGGAAAGGGGTCACGTGACCGTCACGTGTCCACGCTCAGAACCTGTGCTCAGAACACTTGAATGGGATATTGCGACTGTTTGTACCAGAGGAGGCGGGATATAAGTCCTACCTGAATAGGAATACAATTGACGTAGCTAAAAATAGTACACTGCTAGTGACGTAGTTTGCTTGTAAGTTGTCTGTTCTAGGCTTTGGTCACGTGGAACTGTCATTCACGTAGTTTTAAGACGTTTCAAAGTGATCCTTGTGATTTTACTGAATAAATTCCTTTTGATTTGACTTCTTATTTGAGACAGTATACTAAGCTTGGCAACGCTCAACGCAGTCGTCGTGAGATGGGTGACCGTTTGTGGCAGCTTTAAACTGGCTATACCAATCGTCGTTACGTTTTCATGCGTGATAGTTTGGACGTACTGAACCCCCTTAGACGTCCTCAAAGAAGGATTACGTGGTGAAGCGGTTACAGTTTGTTTTAATTTTAAAATAACTTTTTTTATACAACTAGATGATGGAACAAGCAGATGGCCCACCTGATGGTAAGTGGTAACCATCACCTATCGACCATCAACTTGAGGCATACAGATATTAAACCTCATGTGCCTGTAATTACGTCCAAATAATTAATTTGACATGCATGGAATACCAAACACGATCGTTATTCCATGCGTGACAGATTACAAGCCCATCGCTGCTGTTAGAGTACTTACTAACAGATTTCCTCACGATATTTTCCTTCGCTGTTTGAGTACTGGCATTGTTTTCATTGCTATTCGAAGAGAAAAATCAATCCAAAATCATTCACAAACCAATAAATTCTTCTACACGTACCACGGCCACGGTTTGGTATTCCATGCCTGTCAAATTAAGTATTTGGACGTAATTACAGGCACATGTGGTTTAATATCTGTATGCCTTGTTCCATCAGCAAGTTGTAAATAAAAAAAAATACCTCTGACTACCTCCGTAGACATATTTAAAAACTCGTGGGTTAATTTTTTGCTATTAAAAGATCTGAAGGAATATGTACCGTGCCTGAGGAATAATGTCTTGAAATAATTCTGTTTTGTGTGTCACGGAAGACCAGCGTTGTTGTAGTGCATCAAACACTATTACAGCATAAAGCTGAGTGACGACCTTTTTTGATGTCACAGTATTGTTCATTAAATTTAATTTTCGCCTATGTGTTTGTGACACAAAATAAACATATTTTGATTTTGATTTTGTTTTTTTTTTTCATTGATAAAAATTACTTGGTCTTGTTCCACAAAATATCTCGTGCGAACCGCGCAAACCACGTTTTCTGTCACGTTGGCTAATCCAGTTCACGACAGCACAGTCACCTTTATATCAATAACTATAAGGTTGAAATTCCTACACAAAAAATGTTCATTATCCACTGGTGCTTATTATGGTATCCCACGTGTTCTCAGATGAAACGGGATTCTGCTGTTGGATTTTGAGTCGTATTGCGTCTGTAATAAGGCAGGTAGTGAAGTTTATGTAAGAAGTCTATTTCAGAAGCGTAATGAAGTGTGATGAAGGGTAGTCAATTTGCTTTTAGTTGGTTTGTCAATCGTTTAGTTATTACGTAGAATGAGTTGATAATATTATGGAAAAGTTACTAGAGAAAATAGATTGAGAAATAAACGTATTTCATTAAAGAAATAACGCAAACAAATTTTATCAGGAAATAATGATATTAATATTATAATATTTTACATAAATGGAATGAGTGCCTAGTTTACAAATATAAATTAAAACTTCTAAAATACAAAACATAATTTCTTTAAGGTAAATAATTCTGAACAAGCAGAGAATAAAAAAGTAAAATGCAAAAATGATTTTGGCAGCGGTGGGATTCGAACCCACGCCTCCGAAGAGACTGGTGCCTTAAACCAGCGCCTTAGACCGCTCGGCCACGCTACCATATGGATGCGAGCTCGAAATTATTGATAATTTTATCAGTTCCGCTCTTATCTAACGTCGATTTCGTCATCAGTTTAAAAAAGTTTTGTATCAACATTGAGTTCATTTTCATGATGTTACTGGATATGAAAATGTAGATAGGGATATTATCGGTAATCTGGGTCAACTCTATGTAAACAACAGTGTATAAAATTACGTTATAATTATGTTTAGTTTAGCACAATATTTGAAAATATTTACCTATAAAATGTCCTGATTTAAGAGATGCTTTATTGTCGCGTTCCGTATTAATTTTACTGCAGTGTTTTGGGTTTGCATGAATTTGAGGAACTAAAATCATTATAAAATGTGGCTGGCAATCCTAAAATGTATATAAAATAGAAAATTACTCTATCGTATATATTCGATAAAAAAAAGCTATGGGTAAAACTAGAGCTACAATATGGCTGGTCTTATAGCTAAAACTAAAACCAATAAGATCAGCCTATCTCTTCTAGATAACATTTGGATGTAAAGTCACATATTCTAAAATAATAATATGTGTCTTTATAATGAAATAAATAAATATTTTACTGGTTACACACAATAAAACAACTATAGTTCATAAAATAGTACACAAAAAAAAACTATAGGTCTATGCCATATAGGTCTATATAGGTCTATAGCGGATAGTTTATACCAGGAGTGGCGTACCTTTTTCAATAAAAGTACCATTTTTTCAAAAAAAATATTGCCCTCAAATAATTACAATCATAATATAAAAACTTTAATGATTATTATAATAATTTCAACATAAATTCCAACAGTGCCCTACTATTTAGCCAAGTAGTCACTGACCAGATCGGGTGGGCGGTTGAAGTAGCGGATAGTTTGAACTAAAAATGCAAACCGTTTTGATCCGTGGTGTGCCAAAAATATTATGTCGCGTGCCATCAATGGCACGCGTGCCACTGGTTCGCCATCACTGGTCTATACACTATACAGGTCTCAACACCAAAATCTTGCCTTGCATCCTCAAACGTTTCACATTCGTATTAATTAATTACAACCTTTACTTACTTTGGAGCAAGATGGCGCTGAGTAAATTGTCCGTCACTAGTTATTATCTTCCCTACCAAGTATTTTAATTATTCAACCTTTGAACAAAGATTACACCTACCTTACTTACCGTGGGGTTGTATGGGATGTAGGGAAATCGATTGCAGATTATTCCGAACTTTTGTCATTAACTTCAGATTAGCGGATTAAATGTTGCGTGAGTTCCACGAATAAGGACTGCTATTCCGTAAACAACAAATCACGGGGAGTAAATGTTCACCCTGTGGATTCGCGCTCACTTACTTGTAACTAGTAGAGCTCTTTGTAGGGCTCGTTCGAGGACTTCCTTGGTAGAAAATAGGTTGTAGGTACTACCGCCATGACTCCTTTTTTCCGCCAAGCAGCGTTGCTGTCTTTTGGTTTGAAAATTAAGCCTGAAGTGCCTGTAAATTTACCGGCAAGGTAAATTTACAGGCACATATCAGGCTTAATATCTATATAATTAATGTTCATGGCTGCAGGGCATAGCATCGTAGGTAGTATTAAAAAAACTTCGATCATTAGCTTCGATCATTTAGCTTGGCATTTCCCCTCGCCAAAACAATACGGCTGGTGCTAGTGATGGGTAAATGTACCTACTACAGAATGCCAAATTGAAAACTCACTGCGGCGTCACTTAGGTGAGTGTGTAGTTGATGGAATAGTACTACTGTCATGTGGGATAATGTGTGGCTGAAACTGTTTGGACTAATGAGCTGAATAATGGAAATAATTATGTGAGCCCTCTTTTGTGTTTATTCATTATCTATTGAAATAAATGAATTTTATAATGTTTTTTTTTTCATACCATTACTTGTAGCGGTGATCCACACTGGTGGTGAGCTATAGGAGTGAACCTTCTGATCGTAAAGTCGTGAGTTTGATTCCGGTCGTACACCAATGCTTTTTTCATTCATGTACACAATGCCAGTGCTCTGAAAAGGTTAAAATAAACATCGTGCACTGAAAAAAATGATTGCTTACTGTCACACAGTTAAGAGATTTTCATTAGGACTAACTACTTTAAACATTATCGACAAATGTTTCAATAACAGTTAAATACAAAACAGTAACTCTAAATGATTAAACAGTACAAATTACTAAAAAAACTAAAAAAAAAAAAATTGTCACCATTACTGTAATGTCAGTAAGTTTTAATGGTTAGAACCGTATCATTAAATGAACGAACCCGTTGTTTTAACTGATAGCACAGTACAACTAACTGACCATGGTTTTCCAAATATGTCTGTATTGTAACAGTAAATTTTAATGTTTTGATCGTGATCACTAAATGAACAAAACAGTTAATTCAACGAATAGTACAGTTCAACTAACTGGCCATGGTTTTCCATAGGTGTCTGTGTTGTAACAGTAAATTGTAATGTTTTGATCGTGATCACTTAATGAACAAAACAGTTAATTCAACGGAAAGCACAGTACAACTAACTGTCCATGGTTTTCCGTAAATGTCTGTGTTGTAGCAGAAAATTGTAATGGTTTGATCGTTATCGCCTAATGAACAAAACAGTTAATTCAACGGATAGCACAGTACAACTAACTGTCCATGGTTTTCCGTAAATGTCTGTGTTGTAGCAGAAAATTGTAATGGTTTGATCGTTATCACCTAATGAACAAAACAGTAAATTCAACGGATAGCACAGTACAACTAACTGTCCATGGTATTCCATAAATGTCAATGTTGAAACAGTAAATTGTAATGGTTTGATCGTTATTACTAAAAGAACATAACAGTTAATTTAACGGATAGTATAATACAACTGACTGACTATGAGCTCTTTAAAATTATCTGTATTGTATCAGGAAATTGTAATGATTTGAACGTTATCACTAAATGAACAAAACAGTTACTTCAACTGATATCACTGTACAACTAACTCACCATAGTTTTCCAAAAATTGTCCGTGCTGTATCAGTAAATTGTAATGGTTTTAACGTTATCATTAAATGAACAAAACAGTTAATTTAAATGCTAGAACAGTACAACTGACTGAACATGACCTCTACAAAATGATCTGTATTGTATCAGTAAATTGTAATGATTTGAACGTTATCACTAAATGAACAAAACAGTTACTTTAAAAGATATCACATTAAAACTGACTGATCACTACCTCATAAAAAGATAGATATGTATTAAAGCAGTATATTTTAATTATTTGAGTGTACTTAACTGTTATTTAAACAGTTTCATTCATTAACTAATAACTTTCAAGCCATTATAAAATATATACCTACTTCAGGTGCTATAACTACTACCGTTCGAATATTAAAAAGCCGCTGGCGCTGAGTTAACCATTTTTGTGACTATGATGAAAACGTGAATTTTGTCTCGTTGGTTTGTGCCGTACTCTCACTTTTTGTGTTAAACGGTACGATTATTAGTTGACCTACCCGGACGTGTTAATATTTGCACTATAATAAATAGCTTTACGTAGTGTAGTAGGTACTTACTTATTTCAACTACCTATGTGCCTATTTGTTGGTACCTATTTTGTTATAACCGAAATAAATATTTGATTGCCAATTTGTTTAAAAAACTACCTTTATGTAAATATATATACGTACTTATCCTACCTACTACCTACTTATAGCCAACCTACTGTCAGTAAGTACCTAATTCAAACAACCGTATGTTGGTAACCTACCTACCTAGTAACGTTACGTGAAGGTATACCTACCAGAAGTTAGTGCACAGAAATAACTACCTCTACTTAATCCATAATAGGTATAGGTATTATCCTTACATAATAGGTATAAAATAAAGTTTCGTTTCGCGTCTGTCTGTCTGTTTTTCATGCTCATTGGTGCCCTCCAAAAGCTCCTCATATTAGGTAGGTAAGTATATCTTATTAGGCTTATTATATTACACATAAGTATTTATTGACAATAGTTGACACGAAAAATTTTATTTTCACTTGTTCGGAAGACTGGTAGGTACGTAACGTGCATTTTGACTATCGAAACATTAGTAGGTAGGTACCTATATTAAGATTTCTAATACCTATATTCCGGATGGGCAAACTTAGCGGACGACGAGTTTGAGGGAAAAGAAGGAAACGAAGACGATGGAGGATGATCAAAATTCACAAAAATCGTACAAGGCCGCCGCCTTGCTAGATACCTAACAAGCTTTTGGATACATCGCCGACACGTTTGTCGAACACCTGTGATTTGTGCACAAAAACCGACACCGACGTCGATCACTGGCAAACACAAACGAAAACAGCCAAACACAAACAAAAACAAACAAACACCCATCCACATGTTCGTGTTTATTGTTTGGTAGGTACCTACCTACCTATTCGCTGTTTGCTGTTGTTTTCCAAGCATTTGGATCTTTTAACCTTCCCCTCTCTTACGAGTTGTATTTTGTGGAATAAACGATTAAACTAACTGTTAATAATAATAATAACAATTTAAAATATTGTTTATCTCATTACTTAATTGAATCTAATGTTTCAAACAATAAACGCAAATGCTCGCTCGCGTAAGTACGTAACACGCGCCGCTCCTCCGCCCACCCCGCGCTTACGCCGCGCCGCCGCTGGCCGCTGCGTGCGACACGCTAGTTGTAGCCATGGGTAACTCACTCAAAAAACATGATCTGCAGCGCATCAGCTCATTTACAGTCTCGAGCCGGAGCCGAACCGCAGTTCAAACGGCTCAGAATTTCAGGACCAATTTATTTTCATGGTACCTTCAAATACTCCAAGCAAGCACCGATAAGACTTGGCAAAAGGACTAGACGCCAAAACAAAAAAATACTACGATAAAAATAATTTTGTAGAAAAATAAACGAGTCTTGCGGAAAATAAACAGGAAAAATTCCGTGAATTTGTATGTTAGCAATAACTAATAAATATTGCTAACAATGAACGACGGAATGAAAAAAAATTCAAGTCAAAGTTCTACTATTCAAAATGAACCTTACTTGATTAAACGATAAAACGTAAAATATTTATGCAAATTATGACGAGCCTTGAACGCAAAATATCCTTAAATATGTATGCTAAAACGCGAGGGCACCCACGGGCTGTTGCTAAAACAACTCAAGTTAATAATTCAAATTCGTAACCCATTTAAAAACATGCTTTTCTAAAAAGAACCATAATCCTTCAATTCATCCTAACTCCACTAACTCACCCGTGCAGATATTACTTCAAACGATTCAACGGTTCAAGTATGTAGTAAACCTCCCAATGAATCAAAATAAATATTCTACTCAAACGGTTCAGGGTTCTGTTTATCATAAAACCAATCTTTGAACCGTTTGAGTTGTGTATCACATTTTATGAGTAGACCTGAGAACCGCTCCACAGATGAGCGGCTCCAAAAATGCATCATTGGAAATTAGATCATATTATCTAGACAAAACAATTCAAATTCATTTAGCAAAATTTTTGATCTGGATATCTTTTTTCTAATGTAGACCCTATCAACCTAGGAATAAAATTTATATTAGGCTGGCATGAGAGCTGTTGAGCCGCTCCAAAAGAAATAGAGCCGGTACTGACGGCTCACTACAGTATGAGCCGCTCCAGACGCGTACGTCCGACTCCTTCTACCCACGGCTAGCTAGTTGCCTTCTACCCTTCGCTATGTTCAGTTCAGTATAATTTCGGCAAGTTGTTAATTATTTCTTCAATCTTTTGTGGCGAACGCACCTATTAATGTATTCCGAAATCATCTATTATTGTATATTCCGAACGCATCTTATTCTGAGCGCATCTTGGCATTGTGATGGCTGCACTGTGTGTGGCCGCCAGTGGTAGGACTTGCCGCGCGGTTCGGCGACGCCCCTTCACAGGCAGCCAACATAACCCGGCTCTGTGAGCGCGTGGCCGCGCGCGAAACATTCGCTCTCTTCCCTCCTGACCTCGCGACAAGCCAGACATATTGTAAACGTATCCGTATCTGACTATCTGTCTGTGAACTCAATATTATAGAGGTTTTATAATTGTAATAATATCACAATTTAGGAAGAATCATATAAACCCTAAACTTTTTTTCAGTTGAGTTGTGTGTGACAGTGCAAAATGTTGTGTATCAATCTTAGCGAAAGTGTATGAGTGACGATACCACAAAAACACTTCTTACAGACTGGGGATTCGAGAAGTACCTACGTGAATTATTTTGAAGGTAAGTCAATTCATAAGCATTAGAGATAGAGATCAACCATTTTGTGTGCAACCACATGGCACCCGGTTTACGACTTTTTGTATTGGACTTAGTCGTAAAATTTTCGGGGTTTTCTAACAACATACTTCTCTCTCATTACATCTCTTAATTCCAGCTCACTGCAGACTTCAATCATTGGTATCCTCAAAATGAACATTCATTGGATGATAAACTACCGCTACTAAAGAGCAAATTACTCCTCATCATCAACACGATCACCATTTGTGGAAGAATTGAAGCAATTTGCACAAGGTTAGTTTGTAATTTAATTTAGTTTAATGTATTGTCATATACAACACGATTTTTTTTCCATAGTACTAACCAGTTGTCAGTATAATTCGTGAGTAAAGAGTAGGTAGGTACCTATAAACGTTCGACGATAAAAATCTTAGTCACTAATTTTCGTTCTTGTTGCTTTACAGATCAAATTCCCGAAACGAGCAACCTGGACTTATTGCTACTTCTGCCGCACATCATTGGCAGAATTGAAGCAATTTGCACGAGGTTAGTTTGTAATTTAAATTAGTTTAATGTATTGTCACATTCAACACGATTTTTTTCCATAGAACTAACCAGTTGTCAGTATAATTCCTGAGTAAAGAGTAGGTACCTATAAACGTTCGACGATAAAAATCTTAGTCACTAATTTTCGTTCTTGTTGCTTTACAGATCAAATTCCCGAAACGAGCAACCTGGACTTATTGCTACTTCTGCCGCACATCATTGGCCCGGTGCAAATGAAACGAAAAAGAACATGAGTCGCAGAAGTGCGCCAAAGCTTTATTTCACACATCGAAGATGAAACAGAAATGTCCAGGAAGAGCGACCAACGTTTTTATTTTTAGTTTTTTCATCTTAAATAAATTACTTCAATTAAATCTTTTTTAATTTATTTCAGGTCGCCTGCATACCTGCCTACCTATGCAGTACTGCGTAGGCAGTAGGTATCAGGGACGGTCCTTCACAACCTTTTACTGTGCTTTTACAGTACTCGCTACTGTAGGTGTACAGTTACAGGTATTGTGAAGGATAGTGCTTTTTAATGTGCATTCTCAGTAGCGGGTACTGTTACTGATCAGTAAGTACAGTACCCGATATTGTGCGTACACGTTAAACAATACTATCCTTCACATTATATGTAACTGTGCACTTACAGTACCCGCTACTGTTCTTGCGCATTAAAAAGTACTATTCTTGACATTACATGTAACTGTGCACTTACAGTACCCGCTACTGTTCTTGCACATTAAAAAGTACTATTCTTGACATTACATGTAACTGTGCACTTACAGTACCCGCTACTGTTCTTGCGCATTAAAAAGTACTATTCTTGACATTACATGTAACTGTGCACTTACAGTACGCGTTACTGTTCTTCCACATTAAAAAGTACTATTCTTGACATTACATGTAACTGTGCACTTACAGTACCCGCTACTGTTCTTGCACATTAAAAAGTACTATTCTTGACATTACATGTAACTGTGCACTTACAGTACCCGCTACTGTTCTTGCGCATTAAAAAGTACTATCCTTGACATTACCTGTAACTGCTCACTTCAGTACCCGCTACTGTGCATGCACATTAGTTTTTTTACTGTTTCAAACAGTACTAATATTTTACTGTTTTAAACAGTAACATTTTTTTACTGTTTAAAACAGTAACATTATATTACTGTTTAAAACAGTAACATTTTTTACTGTTTAAAACAGTAACTTTATTTTACTGTTTAAAACAGTAATTTTTTTTTACTGTTTAAAACAGTAAAATTTTTTGACTGTATAAAACAGTAACATTTTTTACACATTTTTGCTACTCAAAACATTTAAATTTACTGTCATAACGGTAAAATGTTGCCTCGAACTTTAACTGTTTTAGGAGCAGTAAATGTTACTGATTTGCTCGGCAGGCTCCCCTGGTACTGTTCAAAGCAGTACACATGAACGTTTTATCAGTTCTTTTTAATGATTTTTTTTTTCAGTGGAGAGGAAACTTTAGTATTCTAGCAGCGGCGATGGGCTTCAACCTGTCACGTAGTTGATTTTTTATTTGATATTTTAGCGAAATAGTAAAATTATTATTTAACTTTGCGCAGTGGAGTAACGATAATAAACTTTATTTCAACAGTTCAAAGTGCTGTACTATCACCTATGGCCGTGCACGAAATCAGATTATTCATAACTACAAGCTGGATGTAAACAACATTGGTCGCGTAGATTCGGTTCGTGACTTAGGGATTCGTATGGACAGATATTTAAACTTTCGCAATCATGTGAAGGATATCTGTAAGAAGGCCTTCAGAAACCTTGGCTTCATACTGCGCCAGAGCCGTGACTTCCACAATATAGGTACTATCAAGGTGCTCTATAATGCACTTGTGAGAAGCAGGCTCGAGTGTGGAGCTATGATCTGGAGCCCCCATGAAAAAAAATACAGTAATATGGTAGAAAAAATGCAGAACAAGTTCGCAAGGTTTCTGTATTTAAAATTGTATGGGGTTTACCCCTTTTACCCCTTAATGTACCCCACTCTATTCGTCTTAGGCATGGTAGGTTATTTTAAATTAGAAGTAAGACGAGAAACTATGCTGATAGTTTACATTTTTCGACTCCTGAGAGGTATGGTGCACAATCCGCGAGTGCTCGCGTGTGTAGGTTTGTGCGTACCTGATAACTACGTGGGCGCGCGACGACGACCTAGGCTGCTTGCAATTCCGAGGGCTCGAACTAATCTCGTTAGTGAATCACCATTTACGCGAGCCCTTATAACAATCAACAGTCTGTGTGCAGCCGAGGATGTTGATATATTTGAAGTAAGCTTGACCAAATTCACGGATATGGTTGTTTATTTTTTGTCTAAGTAAATTTACATTAGTAGTAGCTCATAGGCTTTTCATTGTCGCTTTGGTTTTTACTGTAATGTCAATGTAAAATTTAATAAATAATAAAAAAAAAAAAACTATATCAAAATATTATTATATTATACAAGGTGTTCCATAAGTTGTGTATATAAACTTCAGGGGGCTAAAGTACCCATCAATATGAACAACTTTTTCTAAGGAACCAAAACTGTGAACGCGAAAAAAAAAAAACAGCTGTTTCATACAAAAGTTCAATACCTACCAAGCTCAAATGTATGAAACAGCTGTTTTTTTTTTCGCGTTCACAGTGTTGGTTCCTTAGAAAAAGTTGTTCATATTGATGGGTACTTTAGCCCCCTGAAGTTTATATACACAACTTATGGAACACCTTGTATAATATTATATAAAATCCGTTGTTTTGAGTTTACGGAGAAAAGAACATCACTAATAACAAACGACGAAGCCATTACAGCTCGCCGTCCAGACGTGGCAGCTGCAAGCGACGTGTCATTCTGCTGCAGTTTCACGATAAAATGTTCAGCCACAACACTGTCTTGTAGATACGCAACTTGTGGATACTTCTCAGATTTCGTGCAATTTTGACGAAATTACTAGAAATATATATATATTACTTTTTGTTATGCTTATCTATGAATAACAAACAATATTATGTAAATAATATAATATTAGACATAAAAATTTGCGAAGTAATAGACCTATCAAGTAAATTTATTTCAAAATATGAGGTTCTCAAATCAGCTAGGTATATTTTTTAATCACAAATAATGTTATTTTCCAAAATTTGGTCATTTCATAACTTCAGTCAGTATCATCATCATCAGCATGAAGAAGTCCATTGCTGGCCCTCGCTAAGCCCTCGCTAACGATCCACTAACTTCCCGCGATCCTCATTCTTCGGTTCATCGGGTAGAAGAGCATCCCACGATTTCATCTTCCTTCCAGTTCGTGGTCGCTATTCGAGAACCTTCATTCCCCAGCAGTTTTCAATTCTTCTGCTTATTCTGCGAGCTTCTTCTTGTCGTGTCACTAGTTTTTTTTTCTAGTTCGAAACAGTGTGGTGAAAGGATTTTAAGTGCACCTCAAGAGGCTCCTTTCGAGCACTTGGCATAGAACTTTGTAGGTTCTACGACATGCCGGTTTCCTCACGATGTTTTCCTTCACCGTTTGAGAGTACTGGCATTGTGCAGATACATTTTTGAACAGAAAAACTCATTGGTGCACGACTGGTTTTGAACCCACGACCGACACGATCGGAAGGCGGGGCCGCTACCACTAGACCACCGGTGCTCTGCGAGCAATTTCGGTTACTTTGGTTCTTTGGATATTCTAATTTGTGATTCTATCACATAGTATATCGCCCAGAATAGCTCTCTCCATAGCCCGTTGAATGAGTGATTATTTAACGTAACTTAAATATATAATGTAACTTCGAAAATCTAGAAATGTACGATCGAGAAGCTGTCCGACGGTTGTCAGTATCTATATATATAATTTGTTTTTGTCATTTCTCCTGTCCCAATACAAGGTGTTTTAGTACTTGTGTTTAAAACTTCAGGGGGCTAAAGTACCCATCAATATGAATAACTTTTTCTGAGGAACCAAAACTGTGAACGCGAAAAAAAAAACAGCTGCTTTATACAAAAGTTCAATACCTATCTGGCTAAAATGTATTAAAAAAGTTCAATACCTACCTGGCTGTGTATGAAACAGCTGTTTTTTTTTCGCATTCACAGTGTTGGTTCCTTAGAAAAAGTTATTCATATTGATGGGTAATTTAGCCCCCTGAAGTTTTAAGTACAAGTATTGGAACACCTTGTATAATATATACTGTTTTGTATTCTTTGTATGGTAATGTATTCTAATTTCTTTAAATAATGTAATTAGTTATGTATAAATGTTTGCACCGTGTGTATAAAGTTAGTAAATAAATGGATGGATGAATGAATGAATGAATGATCAAGCGATTGAACGATCAAACGAACGAACGAATGCATGAGTGAATGAATAAATAAATAAACATCAATTGGCCATCTGCTTGTTCCATCAATAAAACAGAAAATTGTCAAATCTAAGTCATTTTGATGTTTTGGAATTTCGTTTCTACGAGACTAACATTATGGCGTGTTGGTATCATAGATATCATTTGAATGTTATACTTACTCTAACTGTTTGTTTGTTCTGAGATTCAGACATTTTGAGATATAGTTTAATTTGTGAGCAGACAGACAGTTTATTTTTATCATCATAATCATCATCAAAGAATTGAATTGAATATTTATTTTCGCAACTTAATAGATTGCAATAGTTTACATAGTTTGAACATTTAAAATATTAGGCAAAGGTTTTATGGTATCTTACAACTATCTACAAAAAAGTTGTCAAATTACAGTGGTTGTGGTGAAGTAACAGGCACATGAGGCTTAACATCTGTATGTCTCAAGTTGATGGACGCAGGGCAGTGCATCGTCGGGCACGTTCCAACTGTGCGTGACTTACGAGTCTGTATGCCTCAAGTTGATGGACGCAGGGCAGTGCATCTTAGGGCACGTTCCCACCGTGCGTGACTTACGAGGCAATGCTTTGTTATAGGTGATGGTTACCACTTAACATCAGGTTGTTCATCTGCTTGTTCCAAGGTTGTATAAAAAATATATATATACGATTGAATCACAAGGAGGGCTTACGAGGCAATTATGTAACTAAATAAATACCTTTTGACTTTATCTAGCAGTACTTTTCAGGCTGATGATGATAATGATGGTGTAAGTGTTTATTTAAGTAGGTTAATTAGGTATGTTTGGCTTCCATGTGAACCAGAATGTGAATCCACATTTGCTGCTGAATTGAAAGCATTCCCGGAATTGCATTATGTATAGTAACTGAATATTCAATCTGACAGCACTCACAGCTCTGTACCCCAAGTATGAGTTGTGTTTACCATATTTGGTTACTCGTTTTTCGTTCTTGTTCCGTGTTCATGGCGGGTTTTGTATGAAGACTCGATATATATACCAATACGGAACTATTATGTTCTACTACTAATTTTCATCATACCTACTTGCAACATAAAGTTCCGTATCGGTATCTCTATCGCGTCTTCATACTAAACCGCAATGAACGAAAAACCAAATATGGTAAACACAACTCATACTTGGGGTACTGATGGTAGTAGCTGAAACAATATTAAAGGTTTTTTTATTTTCCATTCTACTCTTTGTCTAAGAGTAGTAGAGCTCTTTGTGAAGGGCTCGTCCGGGGAAGTACTACCACCACGCCTTTTTCTGCCGCCAAGCAGCGTTGCTGTTTCGGTTTGAAGAGTGTGGTTGCCGGTGTAATTACAGGCACATGAGGCTTAATATCTGTATGCTTCAAGTTCATGGACGCAGGGCAGTGCATCGTAGGGCACGTTCCTATCGTGCGTGACTTACGAGGCAATGCTTTGTTATAGTTGATGGTTACCACTTAACATCACGTGGGCCATCTGCTTGTTCAATCAGCTAGTTGTATATAAAAAAAACTCGATTGTAGTACTTTGGTTTGGGTCCTTGGGTCCCAAGGGTCTTGTATACATCTGTAATACATTATGCTATCTATCACTATATTGTATACATTGGATACATCTATGTCTGTATTTTTCTTGATAATAAATATTTTATAACATAAAATATAAAAAGTTTTAGCAGCCAGTAGGCAAGTACTATCGTGTGGATAAAATTTGCGTCGTTAGCCTCGATTCATATTTAAATTGCGTCCATGGAGGCTGCGGGTCGATATCGAGTAGCACGCTGCTCGCGTCTGTACTTCCCATGCTTGGTACCGTCGGCGACAAAGTGCATATACAAAAAAATAAAAGTTTTATTTCAATAGTTAGCCGTCAAATATATTGCGTCCACGGAAGCTGTCGAAAATCGATATCGAGTAGCACACTGCTCGTGTCTGTACTTCCCGTCCTTGGTACCGTCGGTAACAAAGTACATATATAAAAAAATACAAAAGTGTTATTTCGATACTTAGCCGTCAAATTAATTGCGTCCATTAGAGGCTGCGAAAATCGATATCGAGCAGTACGCTGTTTGCGTCTGTAGTTCTCCCATGCTTGGTACTGTCGGTGACAAAGTACATAATATAAAAAAAAAACATTCGATTTATTTAGTACACCTTAGGGCAATACTTTGCTATAGGTGATGGTTACCACTTGACATGGAAGGCTATCTGCTTGTTCCTTGAATGAGTCCTTTCTTCATTCAGAAAAAATGGGAAATCAAGAATTTTAAAACCGCACAAATACCGAGGTTAAATGAGCCAATAGCTTTGTACTTAACTTAACTATAATAACATACGTAGCATGTTAACCTTTCTTGGAAATTAATCCTAACTTACTATATAATATATTATAATACAATGAGGTTTAATTTCCAATGAATGAATGAATGAATTACAAATTAGACTTTTATCTAATAAGATAACAATAAAAGTCTTGTTATTGAGCTAAGAATTGTTGAGATAAAAAAAGACACTTTGCTCTTTTTTATCTCAACAATTCCTAGTATTGTTGAGCTAGGGATTGATGAGATAAAAAAAGGCAATGTGCGTCGCTCATTCATTGGGAATTAAACCTCATAGAAACCAATATGATGTGGGTAGAAATTCTAAGATATAAGAAAGAGACTGTTAATGCAATATTTTTACGCGAATTTAGATAACACGTAATTGAAGAATCTAAATAGAATAATACTAAATTTAAGAATGTCAGTCTTGGGTGGTATGCAAATTTAAACCTTAGAGTATACAGAATAAGAACTTTCTTAGCAACAGAAATGCCAACACTAATTGCCGTCCTATGAAATTTTACAAAGTTGTATAATACAGCCAAACATCCAAAGTTACACAGGCATAATAGCGAGCATATTACTATAACACCTTTATAAAACGGAAAATAAAAAACTTCGTGAAGCTACTTAGTACCACCCTTACTCACACCAGTCAATAAACACGCACACATCTGTAAATAAAGCTTGCAATCCAAGTTCCAGACGAGACGAGTCGAGCCCGCCGTCAGAACGAAACAGATGTACGAAATTACAGGAGAAAAAGGGAGATAGATAGGTGATATTGACCTTGCGCGCGTGTGACGTCATTTGCGACCTAGCTGCAGCCTTCCGATGTATGCGTGTGTGCGTGATCCAGACCCTGAAAGGTATCAGTGTGCGTAGTCGTGTATTCGTCGTCTGTGTTTTCCAGGCCCCGAGCACCGCGCACGTTGTTTAGTGTAAAATGAATTTTATTGCTTAGACGTTAAGATTGAATATTGTAGTCATTAAGAAAAAACTGTTTCAGTGTAAACGAAAAAAAAAGCCAATCGGATTACAGGCAAGGCAGATATTTTTCAGTTTTGTTTTAGATTTAAAATAAGTAATTTTGAAAGTTTTCTGAAATTGGTTTATCCTTAAACTAAAGGACCTACTGCTATGTATTCTTTGGTACCTAGGTACCTACCATAAAGTTATTTCCAATAAACATTATTTTGTATTCTGTGACTTTCTATACGTTAGTTTTAACACTCTGTGGCTCCTGTAAAATACGCTAGTGTGCGTGAATTTTCCGTGTATCCACACAAACTCGTGCAACAGGTATGCGTGTGTTGGTGACATTGATTTCTCATAGCAACAGGCTCGATTCGTAGTTATCTGAGCTACTAGTGTAGCTCAGATGAATACGATATATCTTTCGAAACAGTGTGGTGAAAGGATTTTAAGTGCGCCTTTTTAGAGGCTCCTTTCGAGCACTTGACACATGTTATAGAACTTTTTAGGTTCTTAGACATGCCGGTTTCCTCACGATGTTTTCCTTCACCGTTTGAGGGTACTGGCATTGTGCACATAAATTTTTGAACAGAAAAACTCATTGGTGCACGACAGGTTCCCAACCCACGACCTTAGGATCGGAAGGCGGGGCCGCTACAACTAGACCACCAGTGCTCTCGAGTGTACGATATACTGTTATTACGTAATTCTTATTACTTAGATGCTGAAGATCTATCTTAAAGATCAAGTGGCAGGACCGCATACCCAACACTGAGTTCCTTCGTCGTTCTGGAATGTATAGCATGGGCATGCAGCGATAGCTAAGGGGAACTAAAAACTGAAACAGCTTCACGACTTTAATCCCCAGGCGCGGTAGATATCCCCTCAGATCTCTTAGTACCAAGTACTAACTCCAGATTTTTTTTGGGGATGTCTAAGGTAGTCAGAGGTACGTCCGAACATTAAATTTGGAACATACCCACATTTTGCAGTAGTTGGTATTCCATACGTGATAGCTAAGGGGCCATCCCTAAATTACGGCACACGAATTTCATGATTTTTGACCCCTCCCCCGTCCTTGTCACAGCTGGTCACATTTGTGAGACCCCCCACCTACCTAGTGTCATGACACATATTTTGCAATTTTAATTAGGAAATTCATGATATTAAAAAAAAAAAAAAAAACTATTTCAATAAAATTTTGTGTTGTAATACTTAGATATAACATATAATATTTTGAAAAAAATAATGTCACAAAATTTGAGACCCCTCCCCACCCCTTGTCACACTTGGTCGACCCCCTCCCTCCCCCTTAACGTGTGACGTAATTTATGACTGGTCCCTATGGTGGTGTGGACACGTTCTTCGTATGGAAGACCACCGTTTACCCAAAAACTGTTTTCTACTCAGAGATGTCGGAGGGTAAGCGGAAGCACAGTGGTCAGCATCTGCGCAACAAGGATGTGTTCAAAAGACATCTACTGCCTGCGCTATTAAGGGGCTGGCAACTATCAAACAACTTCTCGCTCGCAAGTTTCGACATATTGAAAGATATAAAATCACTAAACTCATTTGCGAAAAATCGCAATCAACCATCTTGTGTGCAATCACATTGCACACAGTTTAGTAAAAATTTCATTTTGATCGATACATGTTTTCCCACTCAAAACTTTGCTTTACTAGTTTTCGTACATAAGCAAACTTTTAAGTTTTAAGCGTTTAAGTATCGTTCAACATGTCGAAACGTGCGAGCGAGAGTCACATTAGCTCTTGTCTTCGCCTTAAACCTGATTGTTGGGAGGAGCTTGCCTCAAAAAGGTCGTCTTGGCGTTCAACCATCTACAAAAAAATAAAAACGTTTGAAGAAAACCGACTCGAAACGCTCGACATAAAACGCGAAACACGCAGTCCCAATACATATACATACATCCTATTACCTAGTCCCTATACTTATACATACAACTCGATCGGTCAAATAGAGGAACATGCGGTCGCTACAAAATTGGTTACTGTTTTTGCAATGAAATATTACTAAAAAATACTTTTGTCTTTTTTTTAAGTTTATAAACAAAATATTAATCATATCGGCAATGTTTATTAATAATATCATATGTTGCAAAAATGCTGGCGTTTCATTGAAAACTTTGACAGATAGATAGGTACCCTTTTCAATTGTTTACAAGCGCATTGAAAAAAGTTATCTCTAAATATGCACCTTATTACGACGAAATAAGAGCTTGTGCAAACCTGCGGACGGCATGGAAGAAATCTTAATTTTGTCAAAGTACTTTTATTATTATCTTATCTTATCTTATCGATTGAAGTATTATGAAACACTCATAAAGCCCACCTCGGAGCAACACCAGGGCTCGCGGGGAATTTCAAATGCCATTAAAATATAAACAAAGTATACTTCGATTCGATAAGATAAAATTCATTGATAATCTTTTATCTATAGCTCTCTACCATGTGTGGTGACTGAATGTGACAGTATCTGTCAAACAAAGTCAGTTATCATAAGAGGGGCTCAAGGCGTAGCTTGATTGATTAATCTTAGCTTATCAAAATCAAACTCTAAAAGAGCAGTAGAGCTCTTTGTGAAGGGCTCGTCCGGGGAAGTACATCCACCACGCCTTTTTCTGCCGCCAAGCAGCGTTACTGTGTTTCGGTTTGAAGAGTGTGGTTGCCGGTGTAATTACAGGCACATGAGGCTTAACATCTGTATACCTCAAGCTGATGGACGCAGGGCAGTGCATCGTAGGGCACGTTCCTACCGTGCGTGACTTACGAGGCAATGCTTTGTTATAGGTGATGGTTACCACTTAACATCAGGTGGGCCATCCGCTTGTTCCATAAGCTAGTTGTATTAAAAAAAACTGAGTTTCAAAGTTATTCTTGTAATATACCTAATTGATAAATTCCTTCGTAACTTATTAAAGTTATTTATTCGTTCTTCTTTGAGGTTGGAGTCTTTGATCCTGATCCATGACTTAAGAGGGTGACAACCGTCAAACAACTCACTCGCAAATTTCAACAAATTCGAAGATATAAAATTTATAAATGTAGATAGTTATGAAAAATAACAGATAACCAAGTTTTAGAGAATAATATTGCAAAGGTTTGGTAAAAATATAATAATGGTCTAAACAATTTTTCTTATCTAAAGTTTGATTGAACTTGTTAAATAAAGTATTAGGTAAGATAACTTCTTGGATCATATTGTTTTTTACTGAATATTTGTTATGTTCTTCTCCGACACTTGGTTGTTCGATATTTTTCATAACTTGTTTCAGTGAACATATACCATCAAAAATGTTGAAATCAGCGATTGAGAAATTGTTTGAAAATTCTGCGTCTTATGGCGAAGACAAGAATAATGTACGTACCTCACGCTTGTTGAAAGATATAAAATCACTAAACGCATTTTCGAAAAATCGCAATCAACCTCAACCATTTTGTTTTCACCTCAACCTCAACCATTCACAAACTTTAGGCAGTTTAGTAAAAAAAACCATTTTAGTCGATACAAATTTTCCTACTCAAAAGTTCGCTTTACTAGTTTTTGTACTTATGCAAACTATAGGAGTAGGAAAACTTGTATCGATTAAAATGATTTTTTTATTAAACTGTGTGCAATTTGATTGCACACAGAATGGTTGATTACATTAGCTCTTGTCGTCGCCTTAATCTATCCCTCCATTTTAATAAATAACTTAAGCATTGACATTTACCCAGCTTAATGAAACTTGTGGGTAATTTAGAAAAATACTTTCGCTAGCCTCGATCAGAAAAACAATAAGGGGCTATAGCCGATAAAGGTCAACTAGGAAATGGCTCGTTAAATGAAAATATTGAGGTCATTTCTTCCCACTCTCTGTTAGCTCAGTGAAACCTCATTTCGTTCTGTCGCTGTCGGTCGCCCACATTTCTTTTTCGCAGGGCTATTGGTGGCACTGCACATTATTAGTTTCCGCTTACTCGTCGTCATCTCCATCTTCCTGCCCTTAACCCACTTCATGTGGGGTCGGCACAACAGGTTTTTTCCCTCTACTCTCCTCTATCAGCCGTCATCTCAGCAGTCACTCCTTTCTTACTCATGTCATCTTTCATACACCCATATTTTCCTTGGCCTACTTCTACATTATTCACATTCATCCCTAGCATTATTTTCGTTTAATGACATAAACTTTCGTTATAATTTCCCAAATACTGTGTGTACTATACTACAAATATAACAACAACAACAGCAAACAGCTTCACGACTTTGATCCCCAGGCATGGTAGATATCCTCTCAGATCTCTTAGTATCAAGAACTAACTCCAGATTATTTGAGGACGTCTAAGGGGGGTAGTCAGAGGTACGTCCAAACATTATGTTTGGCATATACCCACATTTTGTAGTAGTTGGTATTCCATACGTGACAGGTTGCAAGCCCATCGCCGCTGTTAGAGTACTGACTGGTTTCCTCACGATGTTTTCCTTCACCGTTTAAGAGCACTGGCATTGCGCACATCAATTTTTCGATAGAAAAATCCATTGGTGCACGACCGGATTCGAACCTACGACCTTACGATCGGAAGGCGGGGTCACTCCCACCAGACCACCGGTGCTCTCTATACAAATATAAATATACTACAAATGTGTATTATACTCTATTCGCCTATATTTGTCTATTTGATGAATTCGAAAATACACTGGACACTTAACCACTGGATTTGGATGAAACTTTAGTCCACAAACATTCAAACATACAAGTCCCGCGCTCACAGGTCGGGTTTTCTTAAGCGATTTCAGGCTATAAGCCTATTTATCCACAATTACAAGCCACAAGTTATAGAAAAACAAAATTGAGTATATTATTCAAATAATGTTGTTATTTATTAAAAAATCTATTTACAAATGCCCTTACAATATTGGAGTACATGCAAGTACTATTCCACCTCACTCGTTACATTTCAAAATTTAAGAAATACAATATTTATACTATCACAACTTCAGAGTAGGTACCTGGAAAATAGATGTTATTTGGAAAATTAAATTTTATAATTAATTCTGAAAATACATTTTTACACATTTTCTTGTGAATTTTAATAAATTCCGATACCTATACTAACTATAATAAAAAATAAATCATGAAGTATCTAGGTTGACAACAGAATCGGGATAATACCTAAATTAAATTATAAATGTTATTAATTAAGTTTTTTATGACATACATAAAAAAATAACTTAACTAAATTTTGTAACATGCATCCTTTTCATTTTCTTACTTATTCTAGAAGTACAAAAATAATTACATTCGCTATAAAAATATTATTTTGTAAAAACAACATAAAATCTCAGTTTATTATGATTAAAATTCATTTATGGCATAATAATTAACATACACATTTTAAAAGAAATATCGTAAACAAAAAGAGCAAACATGCATTTCCAACAAAAGCATTTTATAAACTTTGAGGTGTTAGGTACCCTAAAAAATACCTTATACGGTTAAAAACTCTAATATTATCTTTTAACACAATCTTTATGAGCCAACGATGATTTAAATCCTAAAGTATTATCTAAATATAAGTAGGTAGATTACACGATTTTAAGCTTTATTGTAAATTGTAAATCTTCAAATCTCTTTCGCAATTTAGGTATGGGTGTAAAATACTAAAATACTACATACTCTCGAAAATACATCAATTATTTATGAGAATGTGTATTGCTGTGTTTATTGTTAAATAAATAAATGAGGTACTGACGACCAATAGACAAACACAAATTTATCTGAAAACCTATAAGAAACTTAGATTTTGAAATTGAATTGTGAATAGTTTGTTTTTTAAACCTAACTATATTTTTACTTGATAGTTTTGGTGATCTAAAAGTATTTCTGAAAATCCTTTTTTAAGGTTTTCCATAATTTAAATTTCAGATTACAGTAGGTACAATACAAAATCATTAATTTATGCCACATATAAACAAAGATTACTAGTAGGTGGCGCTAGGTAGCTAGGTATTAAATATTTTGTTGTAACAACATTATTATTCGCTATTATGAAAAACGCCTATTTTTATTTCAAGAATCACTGTTTTCATGCACTCAAGCGCTACAAATTTCACCGTGAAACTCTTTCAGTGTTTTACGCCTGAGGTTACCAGAAGAATCACATCACCACTATGAACATGCGAATGCGATTCTGCCAATTCTGCCTATTCAAACCTCAAGAGCACGTATCACACCGAACCAATCCAACCTCATCACAGTTCATGCACTTGAGCGCGACGAACTCCGCCGTGAAATGGTTTCGGTGTAAACTCTTCTTCGAGCCGTTGCAGATCCTGCATGGCAGGAGTCGGAAGCCACCGCACATCTGGCAGGTGGTGCACGCATCTGGACTCTGGAATTGAAAGAGAATTACATAAATAAAAAATATCAAGCAATAACAGTTCTTATGAGCTTGTTGCCTGTTTTTCTAAGCTTGGCTGCGTGGGACAGGCACTTAGACTCACATAGTTTTAAGACGTTTCAGTGATCCTTGTGATTCAACTGAATCAATGCCTTTTGACTTTGAATTTGAGCAACGACGTGCGTGGGATGGCTGGCAGCAACAGGGTGGAGAAACTAGATGACTGGGCTCAGTTTCACGCCAAGGGAGATGCCTATTTCCAGCAGTGAACTGCAATAGGCTGATGATGATAAGCCTGGCTAGTACGGACGATAGATCTAAACAATCGCAAAGCCGCGAGACTGGAAAAATGGTTGGTCACTGCATAAAGTCGTAAAGTCTGTCACTTAGTGAATCTGCGAACTACACTTTTGCCAAGATCCGACGACCTAACTGGTAGGTGTCGTAATTTTTCATAGAGTCCGCGTAATTTTTGATCGTTTAAATGATTTAATGTCTCGTCTGGAAACACATCACTTCAGTAAAAAATCTTCTAAGCGATCTTGTTTGATAAGTTGGCACTATTTCCGAACGACCAATCACTTTTGCAAATTAGTCTCGAGTACTCCGACTTTTATTAGAACTTTAGTGAGACTGAAAAGGTCTTAAAGTTTTTAACGTGCTGTTCGTCCACTTTAGGACGTATTTCAATCACCCTCATCAATCCTCATTACTCAAAAACTTTCCCTAAATAATTTCCAGTAATAAATCATCTCTCAAAATTACCTCAAGTCAACATTATCTTTCATTAACATCGAGGCTCTTTTTACGGAATGTACGAGTGAGTACATAATATAAAATTATGTGGTAAGTATTTGCCGCGGTTGCAAAAGTCGAAATAAGTGGGTGATAATAATAATTCTGTTATGCAACCTTTACCGCACCTTATCTTGCTTCATTGGTAGTAAAATGAGATGACATCGTGCGTAGTATCGCTAGCTTGTCTGTTTAGTAGAGGGCGCTACTATTGCAAACTTTTAAATAAGAGATAGAACTTAAACTGAATCAATAGAGGTTAATGTTGACCCAAATAAACACAAGTTCAACCGTGTTTATTGAATACTCATAAAAAGATCGTGAGGAAACCGGCATGTCGTAGAACCTAAAAAGTTTTAAAGCATGTGTCAAATGCTCGAAATCCGTCTCTTTAAGGAGCACTTAAAGTCTTTTCACCACACTGTTTCTAAGAACTATTGACACGACAAGAAGAACGCAGTGGTAATCTAACAAGAAGCTTAGTTCTTAGGATTTCGCAGACAGTCGTCAAATACTTGTTTGCCCATCCTTAACAAGTCATACCTAAGCTTAATTTGTCAATTTCGCAATTCGTCGAATCCTTTATTTATCATATCCTACTCAAGTCAAAAACTTAATTTATCATTTTCGCGATTCGTCAATTCAATTATTCGTCAAATACATAATTTATAAAGACATTGTGAGATCGAACACTAAAGTGTTCTATATACTAGAGAGGTATCTTTGATAAAACCTACGTGATAAGCGTAATGCAACCTATTTGTATATAATAAGTGTTTCATTAACGATCAATTTGAATAATTTTTACTTTTTCAATAGGTATCGTAATCGATTTTGGGAATAGTCTTCATACACTCTCTATATTTTCCAGTTCACTTTTATTTTTCTTTGTAGACCTAGGAAGGCTCGTAAACGTCTAACCATTCAGCACAATGCCGTAGAAATCAAAGAGAAAAACACATTTCCCACGGCCCATAAACAGCGCAGCTCATTCATGGCAGAAAGGGTCCGTCAGTCTGTCTGTAGGAGCTTGCTTCCTGTTCTCACAACTTCACTGGATATTCCAACTGTCGCTGAGGGGAGGGGAGAGGATAGGAGGGAATTTTCCGCTTCTTTGATGGCTTTAATTGTTTTTTAACTGACGAAAAATGGATAAGTCAAAGAGAGAGTTTTTAATTATCAATCAAGTCCACGTCTGAACATAGGCCTCACCATTTTTTTTTACAACTAGCTTATGGAACAAGCATATGGCCCACCTGATGTTAAGTGGTAACCTTCACCATCGTAAGTCACGCACGATAGGAGCGTGCCTTGCGTTCATCAACTTGAGGCTTACAGATGTTAAGCCCCATTTGCCTGTACTTATACCGGTTTTCCACTTACACTCTTCAAACCGAAACACAGCGTTGCTGCTTGGCGGCAGAAAATGGCGTGCTGGTAGTACTTCCCCGGACGAGCCCTTCACAAAGAGCTCTAACTACTCTTAAAATATCTGCCAGGGAGAACCATTTTGAGCCTTTTTTGTGGAAGAAAAGCGCTCGATATCGTTCTTCCGGCAATATTTTGTTGGATGTGTTATCCATGTGTCTTTTTGACCACGCATAACTTTTTTCATTAGTCCGATTTGAGGTTTTTTTTTTATTGTTTACTAACAATAGTTTTTTGTCGTTTCGGTGTTAAAGTCAATTAATTATTTTGCCCCAAATGTATTTTTTTAAGGGCTGTTATCTCGGTTGTTTTTAGGTCTGCAAAGTTTTACTGGGTCGTATGTCTGACTATCCTTATTGGACTAGACTATTAGGGATAATCTTGAGGGAGAGGAAGGATAATCGTGAATAGGTAAGTACTCAAGACTCCAGTATACATATTTGCCGCCAGAGGGCTATTTATTCATGCCGCCTCTACTGACCTCTACAATTCGATACCCTTTATAATCATATTAATTTAAAAAAAAATGTCAATAAAATTGCAACTTTATGATTTCTGCAGTATTGTTCTCATTACATTAGCTTTTTCCCGTTATTAGCATGATCGTTTTGTAAACTAGGGGATCGATGTGTCAGTTTCTTTTCCAAAAGCTCCTATAATTAGAAGGTACATGATTGAGCTTACATATAAGAAAATCCAGATATACATATAAGAAAAAAAAACTAATTTGCCGCCCCCTGAAATCCGGCGCCCTAGACTCCAGCCTACTAAGGCTGCTGGTAAATCCGCCACTACAAGACTCACATGGGAAATCTTGTCTTTTTATTTTTTCTTTCATCATACCCAATTCAGTCTGGTATCTCTGGCTGGATTTGAAAAAATGAGGAGCAGTAGGTTAGCGTGGTATGGGCATGTTATGAGAAGGAATGAATGTCATGTTACGAAAAGAGTGTTAGGTATGAATGTGGATGGATTAAGGAGTAGAGGTAGGCCAAAGAAAAGATGGATGGATTGTGTGAAAGATGACATGGGAAAGAAAGGAATGACTAATGAGATGACGGATGATAAAGCAAAGTGGAGAGAAAAAACCTGTTGTGCCGACCCCTCATAAAGTGGGACAAGGGCAGGAAGATGATGATGATCTCTGGCTGGATTTGTCCTCTTTTTACTGCCAGTAATTTAGTTCAGTCCAACTTGAACACACCAGAAACTAGGTCATCACTGAGAACACAATACAATTACAGGTAGAACTATAACTATGAACAAGTTTTGTATTGAAACGTCCATGTAGCGAGCCCTTGACATTGTATCTAAATTGCCAGCAGTAAAAACAGAACATGATACCGAAGATAAAACTTAAAACACTAAGCATGGAATCGACGCTATATAAACTCTATACTCTTAACTATAGTTTCTACAAAACTAACTATAATAAATAAATAAATAAATAATGGTGGACTTTCCACACATCACTATCTAGCCCCAAACTAAGCCAAAGCTTGTAAATATGGGAACCAGATAGCTGATATAATACATATATACTTTTTTGTAAATACATACTTATACATAATAACACCCAGACAGAGAACAAACATCTATGTTCATCACACAAATGTTTGTTCTTGGTGGGGATCGAACCCACGGCCTACGACGCAGAAGGCAGAGCTACTACCAACTGAGCTGTGAAGGCTGTCTATACTATACTTTACTGTAGTTACTCTCTCTCTCTCTCTTGTCGTGTCACTAGTTTCTTTCGAAACAGTGTGGTGAAAGGATTTTAAGTGCGCCTCAAGATGCTCCTTTCAAGCACTTGATACATGTAATAGACCTTTTTAGGTTCTACGACATGCCGGTTTCCTCACGATGTTTTCCTTCACCGTTTGAGAGTACTGGCACTGTACTAGGTATAGTTACTACAAAACTAACTACTACAGTGTTGCAAGCGTGCATAGGCTACGGTAACAGCTTTCCATCAAGTGGGCCGTACGCATGTTTGCTTTCCTAGCAATATAAAAAAAAGCTCGTAACTAGCAACGTTGCTGTGTTTCGGTTTGCAGGGTGTGTGCCGGTGAAATTACAAGCACATGGGCCTTAACATCTGCATGCCTCAAGTTGATGGACGCAGGGCAGTGCATCGTAGGGCACGTTCCTATCGTGCGTGACTTACGAGACAATGCTTTGCTATAGGTGATTGTTACCACTTAACATCAGGTGGGTCATCTACTTGTTCCATCAGCTAATGGGATAAAAAAAAATGCCTCAAGTTGATGGACGCAGCTCTGTGCATCCAAAGACACGTTTTTAACGTGCGTGGCGATGCCTTGTTATAGAATAGAATAGAATATTTATTTCAAGTTTGACAGTAAGATTACAGTATAACACCACAAAACGCTTACTATCTTAATTAATGATTCCAACTTAAATATGTTCATAAGGACTTATAAATAGAACTAAGGCTATATATAAGCTTATAGGACCACCTGCATGAGGTGGCCTATCAGCTTGTTCTATGAGCAAGTAGTATAAAAAAAGGAAAAAGCTTCATGACTTTGATCCACGTTACTACACTATCGAGTGTTTTATCTTGATTTTATTTGTACGACCAGTAGTCAGGGCAGCTAGTCTAGACATGGAAGTAACCTAAAGAATTGGGAATAAATTCTCAATGTTACGGCCACTTTCTGCTATCGGTAGTACGGTAGTATTATATTTATGTTTTTTGTAAATATATGCTTATAATTATTATTTAGCACAGGAATAACAACCAGGTCTGATAATCCCGATGCTATATCACGGTCGCCATTTCTTAAGAAGCTTTTCGTAGCATGTGGCTTCCTGTGACACATCTGGGAGTGATGGATTGGACGTTAAGGCTCTCCATCATCAGAAGGTATATAGGTACATAGTTGTTAATGTTAAAGAAAACTTTGAAGATATGACAAAGTTTTGATAAATGACATAACGGGTTGTTTAAAAATAAATATGATAATAATTTTATAGCATTATAGAAAAAAAAAAATTTTTTACTTCTGTACACGAAGTCTGAGTTTTGTTTTCGTTTTCGTAAAAACAAAAGTTATGCCAGAATTTACCAAACGTGTGGATAAAAAAGTGAATACATCATTTAGAAAAGTACGAAGTGGTTAGTGCGAGCGACTGTCACACGGATCAGTTGTTTTATTTTATTTTTACTATTTTTTTTATTCTCGAAATATGACGGAATGATGTGGGCTCACTGGACTGTGAACGTGTTAAGAAATCAAATAAGAAAAAAAAATATTTTATAAGTACCTTGTATGGTTTAAGCATTTTCCTCAGCTCCCCAGCTTCGTTCAGTTTCTCCACAGTGTCTGCATCCTGAAACGAAAGAGATGAAATTTAATTAAAAGTTCTTAATTAAAAGCCATCTTTGTCAACACTTTCTACAGTCGCGAGTTGCGAGTCTGTTTGTGGCTCTGTACTTTGTACTTTGTGATACTGGTGGTTTTGTACAGTGGCCTTCATAAGTTCTAGCGTCCTATAAATATAAATCCTATATTAATCCTGATAATTTCGTATTAATTTTAGAAGCTAGGCTAGCTATAAATAATAAATAAATAATAAATAAATAAATATTGGTGGACATTCCACACAACACTATCTAGCCCCAAACTAAGCCAAAGCTTGTGATATGGGAACCAGATAGCTGATATACTACTTATATACTTATTTTTTTTTTGTAAATACATACTTATAATATTATATAACACCCAGACAGAGAACAAACATCTATGTTCATCACACAAATGTTTGTTCTCGGTGGGGATCGAACCCACGGCCTGCGGCGCAGAAGGCAGAGCTACTACCAACTGAGCTGTGAAGGCTGTCAATTATTAAACGACTTGATAGGTTATTTATTATAATTCTGCTGTCAGTATCGTTACACATGTTTTATTTATTGTAGGTACTTTAAACTTTAATTCTAAATAAAAAATACTTGAATGATCGTAAAATCGTTTTCACTAAAACTAACAAATTGATTTAAAATCTAACAAAACTAATAATTATCATCATCATGGGTTTATAGCTCCCATACGTTTCCTGTAAAAAAGTTATTGAGTCTTCTCTATCCTTCAAGCGATCTTTACAATGTGGTCAGTCCATAGGGTGGAAGGCCGAAGAAATTGCATGGCAATGTTCAACTACTTACTCATTTAAAATGTTTAATTGTATTAAAAAAATGATTTTTTTTCTTATACAACCAGCTGATGGAACAAGCAGATGGCCCAGCTGATGTTAAGTGGTTACCGTCACCTAAAACAAAGCATTGCCTAATAAGTCACGCACAATAGGAACGTGCCCTACGATGCACTGCCCTGCGTCCATCAACTTGAAGCATACAGATGTTAAGCTTCATATTCCTGTTATTACACCGGCAACCACACTCTTCAAACCGAAACATAGCGTTGGTGCTTGGCGGCAGAAAAAGGCGTGGTGGTAGTACTTCCCCGGACGAGCCCTTCACAAAGAGCTCTACTACTCTTTAAATGTTTCCTATTAGTACATGTGGATGTGATAAATCACACATGGTTACATGTTTTATGTGTTTTATAGTAACAAAGAAAAAAAAAAAATGGAGAAAAATAGAAAAATATATATAATATGTATCATTGATTACGTTTCTTTTAAATTCACTTGCAAGGTGAAACCTAGAAAAAAAACGTTAAATATATCCCACTTTAGGAATCTACCCTCACTTATGTCTATGTTGCTTAGCCGCCCGTTGCGTCGCGAATGGAGTCCGTAATTACGTGGACTGTACTTTGTACTTAGCTGGAACGGGAATGAGTCCGTTTTGTTGCAAAAAGAAGTTTAGTTTAAAAGCGAAATGTTTCAATACGGATCGATAGGTTTGTGTGGAGGGTTCACTGGATGGTTTCATGCAGGATGGAACGAAAAATTATGACTTTTATTATTTCAATACCAATTATATTTTTGAAGCTCTATGTGAAGAGCTCGTTCGGGGAAGTACTACTACCGAACCTTTTTCTGCCGCCAAGCAGCGTTGCTGTGTTTCGGATTGTAGAATGTAGTTGGAAATTATAGGCGTATGAGTTTTAACATCTGTAGGTATGCCTTATGTTGATGGACGCAGGGCAGTGCATCGTAGGGCATGTTCATATCGTGCGTGACTTACGAGGCAATGTTTTGTTATTTTGGTTAACTTAACATCAGGTGGGCCATCTGCTTGTTAAATCAGCAAGTTGTATAAATAAAAAAACAGTAGGTTTTTTGTATACCTATTAGTCGAAGTCAAAATGTATTTATTCAATCTAGTATAAAGTTAGTACAATAGAAAAAAATAAAATTGTAAATGTAGAATAGTTTTATGCTGTATGGAGCCAACGTTAATATTCCAATACATTTTTGTATAAAAGGTTTTCCGGATAGTTTCATGCAATATGGAAGCAACAATGAAAGATTAATTTTATCATTTTCACTACCCATGAATAGGTTTTTGTATTGAGAAGGTTTTGTGGATAGTTTTATGCAGTAAAAAACGAACCAAATGTTTAATGTCAATAAGTTTTGTATAAAAGGTTTTCTGGATAGTTACATGCAATATGGAATCAACAATTATAGATTAATTTTATCATTTTCATTACCCATCAATAGGTTTTCGTATTCGTTTTTTGGATAGTTTCATGCAACATGGAAACAAAAACGAAAGCAATATGTTGCAACGGACCATAATTAATGTATAGATAGAAAGTTTTCTCGGTAGTCTAATGCAATATGGAAGCATTTTTCTGTGAATTCTTGGATTCTCTGAAACATTATTTCCAGCTAACTTTTTACGTTTTGAGTCTTATTTTTCATTTGAAAATGAATGTTTACCCTCCATATACATTGTTATAAAGTGGCGCTAGTGACTGAGAAAATGAGGAGCAATATGTTAGAGTTGTTTTAACTCACCGGTGGTCTAGTGGAGCTCAGGGGGCCCTCTAACCTAAGCTTTGAAAAGTGAGAGTCAGCCAGCTCACAAAACTCATTCTCTATGCCCGATTCTTTATCTATGCACCGGGGCCCTTGTCCACCTAGCTACGCTACTGGTCAGAGGTACCGACGGCCAAATAAACGTTTGGCAAATACCAACATTTGGCATTTGGCATATAACCACATTGTCTATATTTATATATATATATTTCATAGTCCTCAACATATTGTTGACAAATCAAATAAAATGTACACTGTCCAATAAAACGAGTTGTGTGATTTGTTTTATTTACAAGTCGCTCATTTGGTGGAACAATGACGCAATTGACATTTTTGGCAATAATGAGTTCAATTATGTCAGAACACCTGTAACAAGTATCTCGATTTGGAGATTTTTTTTATACATTAATAAGTTAATAAATTATTAATAATAATAATCCTACCACCAGTTACTTACAAATTCATTAAAGAATTCCAAAAAAAAAACACAATAATCACTCTCCTGTAAAATTGGAATACTGTCAATTACGTGGAACATCGACTAAATGAGCGAAGTGTCTTTTTGGGGTAAGAACTACCGATTTACTCATACAAAAGCGCTTTAAAACCTAAGACAGACCTAATTTAGAGTAGTAGAGCTCTTTGTGAAGGGCTCGTCCGGGGAAATACTACCACCATCCCTTCCTCTGCCGCCAAGTATCGTTGCTGTGTTTCTATTTGAAGGGTATGGTTACCGGTGAAATTACAGGCACATGAGGCTTAATATCTATCTGTATGCCTCAAGTTGATGGACGCTAGGCAGAGCATCGTAGGGCACGTTCCTAGAGCGTTCCCACGTAGAGCGTGACTTACTATGCAATGCTTTGTGTTTTTTTTTATACAACTAGCTGATGAAACAATCAAATGGCGCACCTGATGTTAAGTGGTAACCATCACCTATAACAAAGCACAGCCTCTACTCTCTTTGTTATAAAGAATGCAAAGATATATAAGACGGTTGGTTTCATCTATAATAATTGTGTTTCTTTATAATTTTTTGTATGGTGTATATTCAATATATCTTATATCTTAACTAGCAGCTTCTCGCGGCTTCGCACGCGTTTTCACATACCTTTGCACAATTATGAAGGGTAGTTTAAAAAAAATTATAATGCCTTTCCTATTTTTTAGCCTTGTACATGTACTCCAAGTTTCAAGTTTGTAGGTTCAAGGAATACTATTTTTCATACCAACGTTTTCAACCCTTTTTACAATCTTAAGGGTTGAATTTCCAAAAATCCCTTCTTAGTACACCTCTACGCCATAAGACCTACGTACTCCTCAAATTTCAAGTCTCTAGGACCAGCGGTTTAGGCTGTGCGTTGTCTATATGTCAGTCAGTCAGTCAGTCAGACAGGACTTTGATTCTTATAGTATTAGAGATGTAGTTTTTCATTCATCCATTCATGATTCTTCCGCAACAATATAAAACATTTTCCTTATAACCGTCATAGAATAATTTTTCTCCATTCGCAAAGACAAGTGAATCCGGAGCGTGGCAAAGACAGATGGGGGAAATCTATTTGCATTAATCATTCTAACCGATTTATTTCTACTGTAATATGTGTGGTGTACATTGCAGTAGGTATTTTAATACAACTGGCTGATGGAACAAGCAGATGGCCCACCTCATGTTAAGTGGTAACCATACCTAAAAAACCAAAGCTTCGAAAGTCACGCACGATAGTAGCGTATTGGTTTTTTGAATTGCGATCCTGAGTTTGGTGGTTTTTGGATGCAAACTCTCGGATTTGAACCCTACCTAACGATCAGAAGGCTGTTTCATTCCCGCAAGACCAATGCCCTACGGTTGAACAATGAATAATAGCGAAAATACTCAGAATTTTCCATTTAATTTACTCAATTGTCTGTAGCGTGGAAAAACTTCAGTAACAATCAGAGAATTATAGAAACAACGATTCTCGAATTTTGTAATGACTAGGCTGATATTTATCAACGCTTTAACCAGTTGTTTTAGTATCTTAAGGCAGCCTTCACAGCTCAGTTGGTAGTAGCTCTGCCTTCTGCGCCGTAGCCCGTGGGTTCGATCCCCACCGAGAACAAACATTTGTGTGGTGAACATAGATGTTTGTTCTCTGTCTGGCTGTTATTATAAAGGTACATTATGTTTTATAAAAAAATAACGATGTAATATATAATAATAAGTAGTAGTATAATAATAAGTAAAATATAATAATAAGTATTATATCAGCTATCTATTTCCCATATTACAACATTTGCTTAGTTTGGGGCTGTTTGGAAAGTGCACCAATATTGATTTATTATACCTATATAATATTTAGCTAATATTTAGAAGTAGTAGACTAAACACAATACGCAGGGCAGTGCATTGTAGAGCACGGTAATATCGTAAGTGACTTACAAGGCAAAGTTTTTCTATATGTGATGGTTACCACTTACCATCAGGTGGGCCATTTGCTTGCTCAGCAAGAATTAAAAAAAACTTTGAGCTATATGGGCCTAAAATTTGGTAACTAGAGTGATGACCAGGGGCATCCCACAATCATAATACCTCTATAGGTAAAAAATATAAACACGTAAGGCCTTAATACAAAAAATCTGCCAAACGAATATACTATGCTTAAACTATTGCCATCTCTTACCAATGCGTAATGGCAAACAGAGACAGCGCTAATTTTAAGCATTATTTAAATTTAAACACACACATGTTTAAAATTACTTCGAACCTCGTTTAGCTATAAAAATATATTCCAGCACTTTTATAAAATTCAACTAAATATTCCTTTATATCATTCTTATGAAAACAAACTAGCTAAATGATATACACGTTTTATTATAGCGAGTGCAATGAATATTGAGCTAGAAAGAATAAAACTTATGACACCATTAATACAGCTACTGCGACTAGCCACCTTATTCCTTTACGTGTAGGGTTGAATATCGCGCGCAATTGCGACCATAAATCTCCCTTGAATATTGTCTTGAACATTCTCATTATAGTAAAGTTCAAGAAAGTTGGTAAACTTTGTACGCTAGGAAGAGATAGGCTGGAATTGACTTTTTTCGCTCAGAATAGCCACACTGTGTTTTTTTTATACAACTCGCTGATTGAACAAGCAGATGGCCCACCTGATCATAAAAAACCGAAACACAGCAACGCTGCGGCAGACGCTCAGTAGTGGAAACAGCGAGCTTATCCTTGTTTGTATGACACGATATGCCACTGTTTGCCTCAAGTTTATGGACGCAGGGCAGTGCATCGAAGGGCACGTTCCTATCGTGCGTGACTTGCGAGGCAATCCTTTGTTATAGGTGATGGTTACCACTTAACATCAGATGGCCCATCTGCTTGTTCCATCAGCTAGTTGTATAAAATAAAAAAGTAATCTTTGAACTGAATTAGGAACATTTTCATTTTGATTTTAATCTGTTTAGTAGGGGTTACTAGTTTACTACTCAGCAAAATTAAATAAGTACCTACACCGGGAGGAGCTTTACTACTATTTTGTGAACATGTCTTTAGTTAGAATATCATACGAAGTCCATAGACCCTACAAATAGGGAGTAAATGAAAGTATTTACTTCCTACTACAATTGGTTGCTATTTACTCAAATATTCATCCAATCCAATTTCACCCGACGTATTGACAAACATGTAAATAGTATTTTTTTGCCAATACCTTAACCACAGAATGAATAATACTCAGTAAGAAAACTCAATAAAAGTTCGATCAAGTACAATTACAACAATTGATAACCAGACGTCGAGATCTCTGAAGCTCGTGAGTAGACGCACAGTTATAAAGCGAGTCAGAGGCCTATTCGAACTGGTCTCGCATGTGTGATAGGGTTGACATTTTTTCTAAAAGAATGATGAACGTAATTTTTTTGCTTTTACCAATATGATTGATAATTTCGTGTTGCTTTTTTGTTTCTACTTTCAAAGCTCAAACTAAGCTACGAGTAGTTTCTAAAGCTGTTAATTTTTACTCCTACAAAATAACCGTGTTACATATTTTTAATTTTTATAACTATGCCTTATTTACACAAATATGGATGAATGTTATATTTAATGTACATAAATGTTATATAATATCATATAGTTTTATGTCATCAAAACTGACATGAAAACGATCTTTCTATAACACCAGTAAGTAGGTAAGTAGGTTTAGCAGCTAAGACACTATCTACACGCGCGCCACATCCTATTGTTTATTTGTTCTACCTGATCACTACTCTAAAATAATCCTTCAAGCGAGTGGTAACCCTAGTGAAGGTCATTCCCGCACGTGTACAGCAAGCAAAAGCACAGACTAATAACAACCCAGAGATATCTCATAATAACAAAACAAAAAATGCAAAATGTGGGAATGTGCCAAATTGAAAACTTGGACGTAGGTATCTGTAGAAATGTCGTTACAGGGAAATAAGAACAACTTCTAGCTGTGCTGTAAAGATCGTCATAAAATAAGACGTGTCAATTATTTGCGATTTTGTACCCCAGCCCGTGCCTTGAAGGACTGCTTCCAGTTTTTATTTGCGTTACCTGCTACAGATCAGAGTAGTAGTAGTTTAAAGAGTAGTAGAGCTCTTTGTGAAAGGTTCATCCGGGCAACTACTACCACCACGCCTTTTTCAGCCGCCAAGCAGCGTTGCTGTGTTTCGGTTTGAAGAGTGTGGTTGCCGGTGTAATTATAAGCAGGCTTAACATCTGTATGCCTCAAGTTGATGGACGCAGGGTAATGCATCGTAGGCGCGTTCTTATCGTGCGTGACTTACGAGGCAATGCTTTTTTATATGGTTATGATTACCACATAACATCAGGTGGGCCATCTGCTTGTTGTATAAAGAAAATGCAGATAATCTTACTGGGGGGTAATCTGTTAAGTGTTTACTTTTTCAGAGGTTAAGCTGTCGATTAGATACAACTGTTGTGACGGTAAGATTATATCGACATAAGCCGGTAATCATGGTGTGGTGTCAATTCCAGGGTTGTCAGTATTGCACACTGAGAACTTATTTATTATATTGACTTTTGACTTTTTTGTAGTTCATGACAAAATGGGTTTAGTATTAAAACCACTCGCGAAGATATAACAAGGTCTTTTTATTTTAGGAACAAGAACTGCCCTCCAGGATACATAAATAGATTTTTTTTTTTACACTTTTGGCAGTAGTAGACTGCCAAAAAAAACTTATTAGATGTTTATTTTAGGTACAGAAACTGCCTAACTGCGTATTGAGATCGATTACTACACAGCAGTTAACTTCAGTTTGATCTCAATAAAATTTAAGTACTTACGTGCTTAGTTTATTTATAAAATACAGGTAATTGATTCAATAAATATTGGTGGTCACCACTATTTAGCTCCAAACGGAGTAAAACTAGCAATATGGGAACTTTGCAATGTTTGTTCTCGGTGGCGATCAGACCCACGGCCTACAGCGCAGAAGGCAGACCAACTACCTATTGGGCTGTCAATTAAATAAACTAGGTATATTTGAACGGCTGAGGTAGCCCTAAATAGGCTTCTATCACCCCACGCAGACTTTACCTATAAATACTACTGTCTTCACTTAGATATGCAAGCTGTCTTTCAGAAAACCGCAAGCAGCATGTGGCCTCGTTTAGCACTGTGAGTATTTTGGTGGTATGTTTGTATGTATGTTTGTCCGAACCAAACTTTTGAACTATTGATCCGATTTACTTGAAATTTCATTGGTACTTATTACAATCGTACTTAAGAAATGTACTGGTAAATACGATGGCTTTGACTGATTTGCCATGTCAGACGGGCATACTGGTCCGTTGTCAGACTCACCTCTCAAAGTACTAGAAATCACCCAGTGAAATAATAACTTCCATGCCAATTTAGAAGTGTCGAACGCGAGTTTTTAGTAGTAGTAGTAGTAGTAGCGAAGAAGTTTTAGTAGCCTTGTTTATCTCTTTTATAATTTATGAAATCATTATACGTAGTTACGTATAATGATTTCACTTAGTTAAGTGTACGTATCTTTTTGATTGCAATAGTTTTTGTATTTTCTTACAGACTTACCCTCATTTGTATAGCTTGCTATGAAGCTAAAATTACCAGCCAGAGACAAGATGTGAGGAAGATTCCCGATGGTTTTCTATTTGGCACCTCCACTGCATCTTACCAAATCGAAGGTGGCTGGGATGCAGATGGTAATGCTTTATTTATCGCCACGATGAATGTAGGTTCCTTTTTTATCTAATATTTTGATACAAGCAGTATTTAAATTACTACTTAGTTGTGATACTACGGAACCCTGAAATGCGCATTCAAATACTTTTGAGTAGGTACTAGAAAGTTTTAAACCGGTTATTTATTCTGCAGGAAAAGCTGAAAACATATGGGATCACATGACCCATGCCAATCCTTGTATAATTAAAGACTGTTCAAACGGAGATGAGGCAGATAACTCTTACTACCAGTACGAGAGAGATGTCGAGATGATGCGAGAGCTTGGACTCGACTTCTACAGGTTCTCAATATCCTGGTCGCGGATCCTTCCAACTAGCTTCCCAGACAAGATCAACGAAGCTGGTGTGAAGTACTATGATAATCTGATTAATGAAATGCTCAAATACAATATCGAGCCCATGATAACATTGTACCACTGGGATCTCCCGCAGAAACTGCAGGAGATGGGAGGTTGGACCAACCCACACATCGTAGATTGGTACGCGGACTATGCGCGTGTAGCTTTCGAACTGTTCGGAGACAGGGTAAAATATTGGATCACAATGAATGAGCCACGAGAAGTGTGCTACCAGGGATACGGCACGACCGGATTGGCTCCTATGCTGAACATCGAGGGGATAGCAGATTACATGTGTGCTAAGAACTTGCTAATGGCTCACGCGAAGGCTTTCCACATTTATGATGAGGAGTTTAGACCAACATTTGGCGGAAATATATTTATTACGCTGAGCGCTCAATGGTATGAGCCTGAGACAGAAAAAGATGTTGTTGCAGCTGATGAAACTAACCAGTTTGAGGTAGAAAAAATACTACTCTTATTATTCATATTTTGTAGCGTTCACTTAATTATATAACTTTCTTATTACAGTGGGGGCTGTATGCTCATCCCATATTCTCAGAGAGCGGAGGTTTTCCTCCAATCGTGGTAGAAAAAATTGCCGAAAAAAGTAAAGCTCAAGGATTTCTTAGGTCCAGGCTACCTGAGTTCAAGCCTGAAGAAGTGGAATATGTTAAAGGAACATCCGATTTCTTCGGATTAAACCACTACTCAACATACATGGCGTACCGAAATGAATCAGTTGAAGGCTATCATAGCAGCCCCTCATACTACGACGATCGGGAAGTTTTAGTTTACCAGTCAGCGGAATGGGAACACGGTGCTTCGAGCTTTCTGAGGGTAAATATCTTATTAAATGAATCTTAGTACTGCACCAATAATGTCATATTTTTAACTCTTGAAACTAGTTTTAGATTTGGCTAATTTGATCAATCCCTTATGTTTCCTGTAAAAGTATTAACTTTTAGGTTGTACCATGGGGCTTCTATAATCTGCTAACGAATATCAAAGAGATCTATAACAATCCTACCGTGTATATCACTGAAAATGGCTTCTCCAGCTACGGAGGATTGGTTGACGATGACCGAGTCTCTTACTACAGACAGTACATCAGTGCCATGCTGGATGCTATAGAAGATGGCGCTGATGTTAGAGCGTACACTGCTTGGAGTATTATGGACAACTTTGAATGGACGCAAGGATATACGTAAGTGCCTTCTGTTCTTCATTAGTCTTAGTGAGTCATCCGCTAGATCGAAGTCTCCACGCTTGGCATTTGTGACCGCAGTGTTATTCATAAGTATGAATGAGAAACTGCTGCGTATCTTCTAATCCCATGGTGCGTTCCCTTAGTTGCCTTTTACCACATCCACAGAATGTGATGGAGGTGTCCTATTCTATGCTAAGACTTCCACGGCCAAACTCTGAGCTGCAACTGTTTAATACGTTATAATAAAGGTGTATTAATAAATTACATAGATTCCATCTGACGAAAATGTTAACAAATGTCACTTAAACTGTGGCGTGTTTGCCCATTGAAATTTCCGTCCAAGACGAAGATGAAGGGAATTTCACTGTTAAAATTATTTCAATGTGCGTTTGTATCAATATGGCTATGAGAGAGCTATGCTGAGAGTTTCACTACGTGACAGAATCAGAAATTAAATCCGTCAAAGAACCTAGGTCACCGACAGAGCTCGCAGTTAGCAAGTTGAAGTGGTAATAGGCAGGTCATATAGTTCAAAGAACCGACACCCGCTGGGAAATAAAGTTTCTGGACTGGTCGTATTTTTTTTAATGTTTAGGGGATGTAATATTATGTGGATAATTGTTCAATCGTTTATTTTTCTTATTCAGGGAGCGATTTGGTCTCTACGAGGTTGACTACGAAAGTCCGGAGAAAACACGCACACCACGCAAATCCGCCTTCGTGTACAAGGAATTATTGCGCACACGCACCTTGGACTTCGACTACGAACCTGACACCACAGTAATGACTATTGACGATAACTAATTATATTATACAAATGTACAGCAATACTACAGGAATAAATGAATTGATTATGCATTGTATCCATTTATCTTCCTAGTACGTACGAGTAGATGTAAATTTACTTATGCACACGCTGTGCAGAGATCTCTTATACTATAAGAATCAAAGTCCTGACTGACTGACTGACTGACTGACATAAAGACAACGCACAGCCTAAACCGCTGGTCCTAGAGACTTGAAATTTGAAGAGTACATAAGTCTTAATATAGCGTAGGGGTGTACTAAGAAGGGATTTTTAGAAATTCATCTCTCATGCTATAAGAATCAAAGTCCTGACTGACTGACTGACATATAGACAACGCACAGCCTAAACCGCTGGTCCTAGATACTTGAAATTTGAAGAGTACATAGGTCTTATAGCGTAGGGTGTACTAAGAAGGGATTTTTAGTAATTCAACCCCTAAGGGTGTAAAAAGGGTTGAAAACGTTTGTATGAAAAACAGTATTCCTTGAACCTACAAACTTGAAACTTAGAGTACATGTACTCCAAGGCTAAAAAATAGGAAACGCATTTTTAGTTTTATAAAACTACCCTTAATAAGTGTACAAAGGGATGTGAAAGTTTGTATGGGAGTTTTTTGACGCGTGGGGCGATTGACTTAAACTAGGGGTAAATATACTGCGAAATAAATAATTAATAATGACACTTTTAATTTTTGATAACTACCCCTACAAAGGGTGCAAATGACTAAAAGTTAGTATGGGAGATTTTTTATGCATTATGCGATTGATTTCAAACTTGAAGTAATTAAACTCCACTGAAAATAATTTAGAATCACGTTTTCAATATTTGAAAACTACCCCTGCAAAGGGTGTAAGACTGTCAAAGTTTCAAAATTTGTATAAGAGATTTTTAACGCGTAGTGTGATTATCTTGAAACTAAAAGATAATAACGTGTTCTGTTGATAAATAACAAAAAAACAGTTACAGTTTTCGAAAATAACTCCTAAAACGTTTCCCATAACGTAAACGCGCTCGAGTTAAAAGGATAGGTACAACAAGGCGTCAATGTTTGTAAGGGATATTCTAAAAACGGGAATCTTGGCTTGGTACGAAGAGATCTGAGGATCTGAGATCTATACCGTGCCTGGGGATCAAAGTCGTGAAGCTGTTTCGTTTTGTTTCTTTTTGGGGTAGAAACCAGGAACAAATAAAAACATATTTTCCGTGTAAGGTAGGTATTTGTCATATTTGTGCTAAGCTCAGTACCTATACCTACCTACCTAATGTAGGTAATGTACGCCTATGGCATCTCTTATACTTACGTATATGTATATGCTTAAACGTGTTTAAAATCCTACCCTACTAATATACAAATCAATGCGAAAGTTGTTTCAGCTTCTCGCGGCTTCGCACGCGTTAAAGTATCACGGCTCACCACTTTAATGCGTGCGAAGCCGCGAGAAGCTGCTAGTTGAGTGACATAGGTAAGTCAATATGCATGCCTGTCAAAACACACTTCATTATCTTTCTTTAAAAACCTATCAAATTTGGCTTATATTCTAGGGTTGTCAGCGTCGTACGCTAAGAACAATAACTGGTCTTTTTTTATTTCATAAAAAGTAAAATTCGTGAGGACGTGTAAATCTCATCTAATAATATTTCGGGGGTCGCCCCGAAATAGATTTCTTTGAATTTTAGGTACAAAAAATGCCCTCGAGACAACATTTTACACCAAATATAACTTCAGTTTGATCTCAATTCGACAGCCAAAAGTAAATATAAGCACCTGCATACTTCGTTTATATAAACAGTATATTTGTACGACTGCGGCAACCCTATCATAGATAGGCTTCTATCACCTCACGCAGACTCTCCCTATAAATACGACTGTCTTCACTTAGATATGCAAGCTGTCTTTCAGAAAACTGCAAGCAGCATGTGGCCTCGTCTAGCACTGTGAGTATATCATGTTAACAAGATACAGTATTTTTTACTTTTATTTTAAAGTTAATTATATACCTACTCTTCTTTATATGACCCTTTTTACCAAGAGGTTTATATCAACAAGTTTCAAAAATGTGAATTAAGACTTAGGCCCAGTTTCACCATGCTCTGTTAGTTACTAATCAAAGATTAACAGGCCGTTAAATCTAACCTTAGCTGTCAAACGCGTACATTTTGACATATTTAACGGCGCTTTAATCCTTTGTTAATGTAACAAAGCATGGTGAAACCAGCTCTTACTATCTTGTCTATTAATTTAACGTGTATGTGTTAATCAAATTTTTTTAGCTAATAAAAAAATGTTTACTGTAAAATAGGATACACACATAATGTGTGTATGTATGTATCCTATTTTACAGTAAACATTTTTTTATTCGCAATTCAAGTTGGTTTTGTTTACAGATTAACCCTCATTTGGGTAGCTTGCTATGAAGCTAAAATTACCAGCCAGAGACAAGATGTGAGGAAGATTCCCGATGGTTTTCTATTTGGCACCTCCACTGCATCTTACCAAATCGAAGGTGGCTGGGATGCAGATGGTAATGCTTTATTTATTGATGAATGTAGGGTTCATTTTTATCTAATATTTTAATACAAGCTGTATTTAAATTATCACTTAGCTGTGATACTGCAAAACCCTGAAATGCGCATTCAAATATTCATGAGTAGGTACTAGAAAGTTTTACACTAAGGTTATTTATTCTGCAGGAAAAGCTGAAAACATATGGGATCACATGACCCATGCCATTCCTTGTGTAATTAAAGACTGTTCAAACGGAGATGAGGCAGATAACTCTTACTACCAGTACGAGAGAGATGTGGAGATGATGCGAGAGCTTGGACTCGACTTCTACAGATTCTCAATATCTTGGTCGCGGATCCTTCCAACTAGCTTCCCTGACAAGATCAACGAAGCTGGTGTGAAGTACTATGATAATCTGATTAATGAAATGCTCAAATACAATATCGAGCCCATGATAACATTGTACCACTGGGATCTCCCGCAGAAACTGCAGGACATGGGAGGTTGGACCAACCCACACATCGTAGATTGGTACGCGGACTATGCGCGTGTAGCTTTCGAACTGTTCGGAGACAGGGTAAAATATTGGATCACAATGAATGAGCCACGAGAAGTGTGCTACCAAGGATACGGCACGAACACAATGGCTCCTATGCTGAACATCGAGGGGATAGCAGATTACATGTGCGCTAAGAACTTGCTAATGGCTCACGCGAAGGCTTTCCACATTTATGATGAAGAGTTTAGACCATCATTTGGCGGAAACATATTTATTACGCTGAGCGCTCAATGGTATGAGCCTGAGACAGAAAAAGACGTTGTTGCTGCTGATGAAACTAACCAGTTTGAGGTAGAAAAATTACTGCTCTTATTATTCATATTTTGTAGCGTTCTCTTAATTATATAACTTTCTTATTACAGTGGGGGCTGTATGCTCATCCCATATTCTCAGAGAGCGGAGGTTTCCCTCCAATCGTGGTAGAAAAAATTGCCGAAAAAAGTAAAGCTCAAGGATTTCTTAGGTCCAGGCTACCTGAGTTCAAGCCTGAAGAAGTGGAATATGTTAAAGGAACATCTGATTTCTTCGGATTGAACCACTACTCAACATTCACGGCGTACCGAAATGAATCAGTTGACGGCTATCATAGCAGCCCCTCATACTACGACGATCGGGAAGTTTTAGTTTACCAGTCAGCAGAATGGGAACACGGTGCTTCGAGCTTTCTGAAGGTAAATATCTTAATAAATGAATTCCCAGTATTGCACCAACAATGTAATATTTTTATCTCATGAAACTAGTTTTAGATCTGGCTAATTTGATCAATCCCATAAGTGTCCTGTAAAAGTATTAACTTCTAGGTTGTACCATGGGGCTTCTATAATCTGCTAACGAATATCAAAGAGATCTATAACAATCCTACCGTGTATATCACTGAAAATGGCTTCTCTAGCTTCGGAGGATTGGTTGACGATGACCGCGTCTCTTACTACAGACAGTACATCAGTGCTATGCTGGATGCTATAGAAGATGGCGCTGATGTTAGAGCGTACACTGCTTGGAGTATTATGGACAACTTCGAATGGATGCAAGGATATACGTAAGTTTTTTTATATCAGAACAAAAGATTGGCACACCTAACGTCGTGAGCAGTTACCTCTGTTCTTCATCAGTCAGAGTGAGTCATCTGCTAAATCTAAGCCTCCACCAATATCCAAGCTTGTCATTAGTGGCCACAGTGCTATTTTTAAGTATGCATGAGAAACTGCTGCGTATCTTCTATTCCCGTGGTGCGTTCCCTTAGTTTCCTTTTACTACATTCACGGAATATCATGGAGGTGTCCTTTTCTATACTAAGACCACCACGGCCAAACTCTGAGCTACAACTGTTTAAAACGTTTTAATGATATAGATTCCATCTGCCAAAAATTTTAACAAATGTCATTAAAACTGTGGCGTGTTGGCCCATTGAAATTTCCGTCCAAGACGAAGATGAAGGGAATTTCACTGTTAAAATTATTTCAATGTGCGTGTGTATCAATATGGCTATGGAGAGAACTCATCATCATCATCATCATCAGCCCAAATGTGTCCACTGCTGGACATAGACCTCCCCTATACATTTCCAGGAAGAACGATTCCGAGCCCTCTCCATCCACCAACTTCCCGCGATCCTAACAATGTCGTCAGTCCATCGGGTGGGAGGGCGTCCCACGCTTCGTTTTCCTGTTCGTGGTCGCCATTCGAGAACCTTTATTCCCCAACGGTTATCAGTCCTTCGACAGCCGACAACCGACAGCCGCTGGGACATAAAGTCTCTCGATTGGCGACAAAAACTGGACCACGAAACGTATGAAGCAACCCACTCGATGGATCGGAGACATAGTCGCAGAAAGTAACATGGATGGAGAGGGCTTAGAATCGTTATTTTTGGAAATGTATAGGGGATGTATTATTATATGGATAATTGTTCAATCGTTTATTTTTTTTATTCAGGGAGCGATTTGGTCTCTACGAGGTTGACTACGAAAGTCCGGAGAAAACACGCACACCACGCAAATCCGCCTTCGTGTACAAGGAATTATTGCGCACACGCACCTTGGACTTCGACTACGAACCTGACAACACAGTAATGACTATCGATGATAACTAATTATATTATACAAATGTACAGGGCAATACTAAAGGAATAAATGAAATGAATATGCATTGTATCCATTTATCTTCCTAGTACGTACCTACGAGTAGATGTAAATTTACTTATGCACACGTTGTGGAGAGATATTATTGAGTGATATAGACGATATAGGTAAGCGAATGCCTGTCAAAACACACTTGAAGATATGTAAGGTTTTATTATCTTTCTTTAAAAACAAAAATTGACATATTGACTTTGTACATGTAGTTGAATAATAAATAAGAAAATGCCATTCAAAACTCACTAGAGAGGTATAAATCCAATCCAATTTCAGCTGGCATGCAAATCGTAGGTACGTTTTTGCATAGCGGCGAGCCGGTCATATTTTCGCCTCTCCGTGACCGCCCAACTGACTACAATACCGTCTTATGAGCTGATTTCACGATGCTCTGCTAGTTACTAAACAAGGATTAACAGGCCGTTAAATCTAACCTTAGATTTCAAACGCGTACATTTTGACATATTTAACGGCCCTATAATCCTTTGTTAATCTAAGAGAGCATGGTGAAATCAGCTCTATGTGTTTTATTTTTAGTCATTTAGAGATTTGCTATAGATTAGATACAAAATGATGTGACAATGAGATTGTATCGAGATAAGTCTGTAATCATGGCGTGGTGTGAATTCCCTATATTCTAGGGTTGTCAGCATGGTACACTAAGAACATTATCTGGTCTTCTTTTATTTCATAAAAAGTAAAATTTGGATGACGAGTAAAGTCGACCCCCAAAATATTATCAGATTTCTTTGAATTTTTGGTACAAAAAATGCCCAAACATTTTACACAAAAGTTAACTTCAGTTTGATCTCAATTCGACAGCCAAAATTAAATATAAGCACATGCATACTTCGTTTATCTATACAGTATATTTGTACGACTGCGGTAACCCTAGATAGGCTTCTATCACCTCACGCAGACTCTACCTATAAATACTACTGTCTTCAAGCTGTCTTTCAGAAAACTGCAAGCAGCATGTGGCCTCGTCTAGCACTGTGAGTATATCATGTTAACAAAATGCAGTATTGTTTACTTTTATTTTAAAGTTAATTACATACCTACCTTTCTATAAATGACCCTTTTTACCAAGAGGGTTATATCAAAAAGTTTCAAAAAAGAAAATTAAAACTGATTATCTTGTCTATTATATTATCTATTTTCAAACGTGTATGTGCTAATCAAATTTTCTTAGCTTATATGTGTATCCTTTTTTACATTTAACATTTTTTTATTCGCAGTTATAGTTGGTTTTCTTTACAGATTAACCCTGTTTTGGATAGCTTGTTATGAAGCTAAAATTACTAGCGAGAGACAAGATGTGAGGAAGATTCCCGATGGTTTTCTATTTGGCACCTCCACTGCATCTTATCAAATCGAAGGTGGCTGGGATGCAGATGGTAATTATTTCTTTAATTATTGCCCCGACTATGTTTCTTTGTTACCTAACAATTCAATTTAGCTTTACGCACCTGAAATGAGCATGCAAATACTTTTGAGTAACTAGTAGGAAGTTTTATACTAGTAATTTCTTCTGCAGGAAAAGCTGAAAACATATGGGATCACATGACACATGCCAATCCTTGTGTAATAGCAGACTGTTTAAACGGAGATGTGGCGGCTAACTCCTACTACCAGTACGAGCGAGATGTAGAGATGATGCGAGAGCTTGGACTCGACTTCTACAGGTTCTCACTATCCTGGTCGCGCATCCTTCCAACTAGCTTCCCTGACAAGATCAACGAAGCTGGTGTGAAGTACTATGATAATCTGATTAATGAAATGCTCAAATACAATATCGAGCCCATGATAACATTGTACCACTGGGATCTCCCGCAGAAACTGCAGGAGATGGGAGGTTGGACCAACCCACACATCGTAGATTGGTACGCGGACTATGCGCGTGTAGCTTTCGAACTGTTCGGAGACAGGGTAAAATATTGGATCACAATGAATGAGCCACGAGAAGTGTGCTTTCAGGGATACGGCTCGACTACAAAGGCTCCTATGCTGAACATCGAGGGGATAGCTGATTATATGTGCGCTAAAAACTTGCTGATGGCTCACGCGAAGGCTTTCCACATTTATGATGAAGAGTTTAGACCAACATTTGGCGGAAACATATTTATTACACTGAGCGCTCAATGGTATGAGCCTGAGACAGAAAAAGACGCTGTTGCAGCTGATGAAACTAACCAGTTCGAGGTAGATAAAGTTACTACAATTATTATTCTTAAATTTTGTAGAGTTCACTTATTTATTTAACTTTTATATTGCAGTGGGGGCTTTACGCTCATCCCATATTCTCAGAGAACGGAGGCTTTCCTCCAATCATGGTAGAAAAGATTGCAGAAAAAAGTAAAGCTCAAGGATTTCTTAGGTCCAGGCTGCCTGAGTTCAAGCCAGAAGAAGTGGAATACGTTAAAGGAACGTCTGATTTTTTCGGTTTGAATCACTACTCAACATACTTAGTATACAGAAATGAATCAGTTGACGGTTACCATAATAGCCCCTCGTACTACGATGATCGGGAAGTTATTGTTTACCAGTCATCCGAATGGGAACACGGTGCTTCAGGATTTTTGAAGGTATTTTTTTATAAAGTAAACGTCTATCCATACCAGTTAGTACCAAGAATGCCATATTTTCTGAAATCAGTCTTAAGTTAACCAAACCGGCTCGGAAGTTAATATTTGACTGTGGTAATGTTGTTGGAATGAGCTGCAAAGTTTTAGGAAGCGCAATACACTCAATTGATATAAAGTATGACCGATGACCGTTTTTTAATAAAAACAATCACAATAAACCGCACCCGGTCCAGGTATTGAACCCTGAAAGAACAGATAAGAAAGTATCATATACTCCTTATCTGCTATATCAAATTTACAATCCATGTTTTGGAAAACAAAATAGACTTTTGTGTGATCAATATTTTATGTGTACCTACTATAAAAGTAAACTGAAACTTTTAGGTTGTACCATGGGGCTTCTATAACCTGCTAACGAATATCAAAGAGATTTATAACAATCCTACCGTGTATATTACTGAAAATGGCTACTCCAGCTACGGAGGATTGGTTGACGACGACCGCATCTCTTACTACAGACAGTACATCAGTGCCATGCTGGACGCTATCGACGACGGCGCTGATGTTAGAGCGTACACTGCTTGGAGTATTATGGACAACTTCGAATGGATGGAAGGATATACGTAAGTTCTTTATATAAGGACAAACGGATGGCCCACCTAGTGCCTAGAGCGGTAACCTCTGTCATCAGCTTAAGTAAGTCTTATGCTGAATATTAAAAGTGGTGTAGATTTCATCTGCCCAAGATTTTTCAAATGTCTTTCAAACTGGGAAATAAAGTTAGTGGATGGAGAGGGCTTAGAATTGTTATTCCTGGAAATGTATAGGAAAGGCCTCTAGCCAGCAGTGGATTTTTTAAGCCTCATGATGGTATATAATATGCATTATTAGGACCTGTACTAGTTTCTATAATATTATTTGAGTATTTTTTTTATGCAGAGAGCGATTCGGTCTCTACGAGGTTGACTACGAAAGTCCGGAGAAAACACGCACACCACGCAAATCCGCCTTCGTGTTCAAGGAATTATTGCGCACACGCACCTTGGACTTCGACTACGAACCTGACACCACAGTAATGACTATTGACGATAACTAATTATATTATACAAATGTACAGGGCAATACTAAAGGAATAAATGAATTGAATATGCATTGTATCCATTTATCTTGATAGTACGTATACGTAGATGTAAAAATATCTATGTTTAGAGATATTGTGATAAGTTAGAAGAATGCCTGTAAAAACACATTTGAAGTTATGCAAGGCTCTAGGTACTTATCTTGATATATAAAAACAAATTGACCTTTGCACATATGTTATTCAGAAATATTATTGAATAAAAAGTACTCCCGTTGAAAACAAACTTGAAATCATTCAAGGCTAACCTACTTATCTTGGTAAATGAACATATACTGATCTTGGCGCGTTTTTCAGAGAGATTCCTATAAATGATAATATAGCGTAAATTCGAATATTGAGATGGATTTGTGGAGTGACAAGAATGGATAAGATAAGAAATTAATTTATTAGAGGAGGTTTGAAAGTGGCACCAGTGACTCTGAAAATGAGTAGTTATAGGTAAGCGTGTTATGCGAAGAGAAGAATATCATGTTACTAAAAGAGTGTTGGGTATAAATTTGGATTTAATAAAGAGTGGAGGTACAAGGCCATAGAAAAGATGGATGGATTCTGTGAAAGATGATATGGGTAAGATAGGAGTGACTACTGGGATGACTGATGATAGGGAAACCGGAGAGGAAAAATCTGATGTGAAGTGAGTTAAGGGCAGAAAGATGGTAATAATAAATATTGTCGTAACGCACTTGAAATTATGTAAGGCTAAGTACCTACTTGAACAGGACGATTTGAGAATCTATAAGAATGAACATTATTATTGCTATATTTTTTTTATATAGGTAGACTTTCCACACAGCACTATCTAGCCCCAAACTAAGCCAAAGCTTGTGATATGGGTACCAGATAGCTGATATATTACTTATATACTTTTTTTGTGAATACGTACTTATAATATTATATAACACCCAGACAGAGAACAAACATCTATGTTCGTCACACAAATGTTTGTTCTCGGTGGGGATCGAACCCACGGCCTACGGCGCAGAAGGCAGAGCTGCTGCCAACTGAGCTATGAAGGCTGTCAAAATTTGTCATCTGATTTGTGAATTTAAATAAATAACCACGAACATCTGAGGCTGCTGCTAAAACATGTTGAGGTAGGAATTCTAATCAGCATTGATAAAATTAGACCACACCTTCATCACGTTAGATTTATAGATTTTTTACAAACTATGAAAGATATTTTACTGTCGGTAGTACTTGATTCTGTGATAATCTGGCTACTTCAATCATCTCTGCATTACAGTACTGTTCATTGTAGTGGTCAATAAATAAAGCGGATGGTAAAGAGTTCTACTATTTCGCGGTCGCATAATGAACCTGATGTTGAGTGGTAAATATGTCAGCCAATTTTTCACGACCAAGACGAATACCCAAATACACAAGCAAATAAAACACGAATATAAAATAATAGATACAAATAATGTTGGCAAAGTCTCTGTATCGTACTTACTCTATGTAAGGGGTTACCAGACGCGTGGTTTTGACGGTTTTATGCGGAAAAGAACTAAGTTTTTTTTTTCGTCTGCTCTCAGACATCTTAACTTAGGTTGCTTATTATTGTAAACAAAGTTGTATTATTTCGCTGTAGATATAAACATTGGTAAACTTTCAAGTTAAAATTGAACTAAAATTGAATTAACCTCCATACTTATAAACGTTACTGAAATTTAAACATTGCTTAAAAGAAGCCCTATCACCTATTTAGGTAAGAGATAGCAATTGTTTGAACATTATTTTTATTAGATTTATAGTGTGAACAAAGATTTTTTCGTCGTTATCAGCCATGAGTCCAAATCCACTCGGATAATATCTGGGTTGTTATAAATAATTTGAGTTATAAATATATTTTGTATTTTTATTCCCATTTTAACAAGTCATCCAAATATAACTTTGTAGGTATATCTTGAGTGAACGTCAATTTTTACTATTTTTACTAGGTAGTAGAACTGGTAAAAAAAAACTGACGCTATGCATTTATATGGGATTTTTAATATTATTAGGGCTCGAAAAGTGCCTCTTTGAGGCGCACTTATCCTTTCACCACACTGTTTTGAAAGAACTAGTGACACGACACCAAGAAGAAGAATATTATTCAATTTAATATTATTATTTATTTAAACATTATTGCTCAATAATATAAAACTTGAATAGGTACAGTAATTCTTAATGCTAATGAAGAATAATATATTATAATTCTTAAAAAAAAAAAATTGTGGGTGTTAAACGATTCCCAATTCAAATTAGGAATAGCTTCATTTTGCATAGCACTTGTAAGTTCTAATAGCAACCAGCGCTTAGCAACACTCGACAGACTTCAGTGCTGCCACAGTTAATTAAACTAGTCACACCTCCCCAGGTGCGAGGTTTTATAGATTAATGTGAATTGAGATCCAAAGAAAATTGCCGTGGTGGTCCCGGCATAGAATTGGCCCTTCCATCACCTACCGTGGATGACGTAAAAGGCGACTAAGGGAACACACCGAGAAATGGGCAACAGCATTTCCAAAGTAAACACCATCAACACTGCGGTCATGGTGACTATGGCTACCCCCCCCACAAATTTTGACACGGCCCCCAGTCCCCGGCAGTTCCGTTATTCCTGGCACAGGTGGCGGTCATGATAATGGACTGACGACATTGTCAGGACCGCGGGAAGTTGGTGGATGGAGAGGGCTCGGAATCGTTCTTCCTGGAAATGTATAGGGGAGGCCTATGTCCAGCAGTGGACTTCTTTAGGCTGATGATGATTATGATGAGATCAAAAGCTCCGTAAATTTTTAGAACTCAAAAATAACAAAATCTACTTATGTTTTGTTTGATCGTAAAATTCAAATATAAACTAGTAGTTTGTTATGGGACAAGAATTGCGCTTGATCAGATTTGGTTCGACAAAAGTTCGAATCGCTCTTAGCGATAAGGCCGCCCATTGTGCCTTAATTAATAAAAGATTTATTAAATTTAATATGAGTGAGGTCAATGCACTTACGGGCTACAATATTGTCACTCTAGTAGGAAGTAGTTAGATACATACCTATTTTTTTATGTTAAGATTATTTTCATACTGTACCTTTTTTTTGTCCCTAAATAAATAAATAAATTTGCTTTTGCATGTTATTATATGTTTTTTATTTATGTACACTACAGTATTATATCTATCTCATTTTACAGCAAATTTTATAGAACACCTTCGTAATTCCATGCAGATCGGATAAACGGCTCTAATACTCTAAAACCAATCTGCTAATTCGTCTAATTCGTTTGATATCTTCGCTTGCTTCGCTCGTTCAATAAATTAGTAGTTTACTTATCGTTTAGTTTAGCTTATTGAAATACCGTAAACACACCAATTAGTAGTACGAGTCGGAACTAGTTTACTAGCTCAATTAGCAGCTTAAGGCCTAATTTCACCATGCTCTGTTAGTTACTAATCAAGGATTAACAGGCGTATGTCAAACGCGTATATTTCGAAATTTTTAACGGCCCTTTAATCCTTTGTTAATCTAACAGAGCATGGTGAAACCGGCCCTAAATCAACCATTGAACGCTGCCCTCGAATCAAGTGTTAGGGAAGCCTTGTAACTACGTAGTAGGTCGTAGCCTCCATTTGAACCCTTATCCTTATAATACATATTTGACAACCCTCATAGCTCAGTTGGTAGTAGCTCTGCCTTCTGCGCTGTAGGCCGTGGGTTCGATTTCCACCGAGAACAAACATTTTTGTGATGAACATAGATGTTTGTTCTCAGTCTGGTGTTATATAATATAACAAGAATGTATTTACAAAAAACCGGCCAAGTGCGAGTTGGACTCGTGCACGAAGAGTTTCATACCATTATCTAAAAAAACGGCAAAAAAATCACGTATGTTGTATGGGAGCCCCCTTAAATATTTATTTTATTCCGTTTTTTAGTATTTGTTGTAAGAGCGGCAACAGAAATACATCATCTGTGAAAATTTCAACTGTCTAACTATCGGCTGGATGTTGATGATAATTACACAAAATGTTTGTGCTGGGTTGGGATTGAACCCACGGCTTACAGCGCAGGAGGCAGAGCTACTACTGAGCAGTGAGGGCTCAAAAAAGTGTTACGTTTTTTTAAAACTTGATAAACATATGCGGAACTCTAAAAACTAGTTTAGTTATATTTTTCCAAAGTTTTGGTATAAATCTTAAAGTTTTCAAATATCAACCTTAGTCCAAAATATAGGTCACTAGAAAGTAGTCCAAATAACATGATAAACTAAGTCACAAGGGTGTAACCCAAAAAAATATTTTCAAGTGAAAAAGCTGCTTCAAGATATTTTATATCTACATATTTTTGCAAATAGATCTTAACTTCACAAACCAGAAATGCTCTACGTGTGTCGCTAACCGAACAAGGTGTTTTATTTTGTCTCTTTACTATCTATTTTAGCAGATAGGATTTACACTTTACGAACTAGAAAGGTTCCACGTGTTTTTTTAAGATTAGTAGAGCTCCTTGTGAAGGGCTCGTCCGGAGAAGTACTGCCACCACGCCTTTTTCTGCCGCCAAGCAGCATTGCTGTGTTTCGGTTTGAAGAGTGTGGTTGCCGGTGTAATTACAGGCACATGAGGCTTAACATCTGTATGCCTCAAGCTGATTGACGCAGGGCAGTGCATTGTAGGGAACGTTCCTATCGTGCGTGACTTACGAGGCAATGCTTTGTTAAAGGTGATGGTTACCACTTAACATCAGGCCATCTGCTTGTTCCATCTTCTAGTTGTATAAAAAAACGTGTGTCGCTGACCATGTTATAGGATTTTAACTACACAAACCAGAAATGACCTTACTAGATGTTTATTAAGTCTATTTTGGCAGCTCATATATTAATTTAAGGCGACGGATTAATCGGCATCGTAGGGTGTTTCTTTATAAGGGTCGTAAAACTGAATTAGGGATAGGAATAACAGAGTAAAGAAAGATAAGTCGAGAGTCAACTTTACTCTTCACCAGGGCCGGATTATCCATTAGGCGGATAGGCAACTGCCTAGGGGCCCCGCACCGACTAGGGTAGGGGCCCACGGGGGACTAGTCGATGAGGGCCACCATTCGCCATTATTTACATCCGGTAATGTTGCCATAAAAAAAATGATTTTACTTAGTACTGTAAAAAGCGCCATCTAACGGTATTTGATCATCATCACTTAACTATAACTCTAATCTATCTATCTATCTATATTTTAAAAAGTAAGAAAAGGGGTAAAGGAAAGCGGCCCCGAGAATCGAATTGCCTAGGGGCCCCGATATAATCCGGCCCTGCTCTTCACTGTGCAAGCTTTATACATATATGTTTTATAGTTTTCCTAAAGTATAAGCTTGGAAGAAGCAGATGGCCCACATGATGTAAAGTGGTAATCATTACCTGAAAAAAAAGCTTCACGACTTTGATTCCCGGCCACAGTCGATGTCCCATTAAGGCGAAGACAAGAGCTAATGTACCTCTCGCTCGCACGTTTCGACATGTTGAAAGATATAAAATCACTATACTCATTTTCGAAAAATCGCAATCAACCATTTCGTCTGCAATCACATTGCACACACTTTAATTTAAAAAAAAAATTGTTTGATACAAGTTTTCCTACTCAAAAGTTTGCATAAGTACAAAAACTAGTAAAGCAAACTTTTGAATGTATTACAGAATGCCAGATTGAAATCTCACCGCGGATACCGCGTTCACTTGGGCGAGTGTTGTTGACAGAATAGCACTTCAGATAACAGGCTCTCATTGCGCACAAAAACCGTAAGAGCAACTCAGACTTGGCACTCTGTTTCAGTTTTACTATGTCATTGTTACCCCGGAAATATTTCCAAGTAAACCTTTCCACCATAAGGCAGATACCTAACCTTGTATGAAGGTCTTTTCCCTTTGACAGCACCCTTAAATCATTAAAAAATCATTGGGTCCTTATTTTGTTTAGGTGCTTTGGTTATAATCATTATTTTCAACGTCATCCGTCCCGGATGTACTATAATATATATGGAAATAAGGAAAAAGAACCGGACATTATGTGGTAACCATCACCAATACCAAAGCAAACACAATATCAGCGTGCCTTTCGATGGACTGCGTCCATCAACTTGAGGCATACAGATGTTAAGCCTCAAGTTGATGGACGCAGATTGCGATTCACCTCCACACTCTTCTAACCGAAACACAGCAACGCTGCTTGGCCGAATAAATAATAATCGTCAAGGTAATACTTCCCTGGACGACTTACACAATTTGCGGTTTTAATTAACTTTCTTGCGGGTGCAATTGGGTTCAAGTTCACCTAAACAAAATGGCGCGCATTTATTCGTTAAAATTACACTGTTAAGGTTCCACACCTGCATCGTATAATGGCATTTGAAAAAGTGCACTTAAAACTATACCCATTCAGTTTCCATTGCCCTGGGTTAATGCCCTGCGTCATTAAAGTACAGTCGGCTCCACATCAGGCTACCTAATTATAACTACACTACATCTCTTCTTAAATTTAACAGCTTAAATCTTGTCAGGGGCCTGATGCAGTTACCTCCAATTGAGTCTTTCCAATGACGAAATTCGAATTTGACGAAAGACGCGTAAACGTATCGCATGCCTAACTACAACAAAATAAGGTTGATTATCGTTACGATAAGTTAACGTCACAAATGTCAAAATGTATTCATGATCAAGACCCAGGAACGTGCCTCGTAATGCACTGCCCTGCGTCCATCAATTTGAGGCACAGATGGTTATGTGCCTCTCATGTGCCTGTAATTTCCCGGCAAGCACATCCCTGCCAAGAATTTGAATTAAGGCGAAGACAACTGCTAATTTACCTCTCGCTTGCTCATTTGAATTCAAAGTTTGCTGTACTAGTTCTCGTACTAACGCAAACTTTAAGAGTAGTAGATCTCTTTGTGAAGGGCTCGTCCTGGGAAGTTCTACCACCACGCCTTTTTCTGCCGCCAAGCAGCGTTGCTGTGTTTCGGTTTGAAGAGTGTGGTTGCCGGTGTAATTAGGCACATGAGGCTTAACATCTGTACGCGTCAAGTTGATGGACGCAGGGCAGTGCATCGTAGGGCACGTTCCTATTGTGCGTGACTTACTAGGAAATACTTTGTTATAGGTGATGGTTACCACTTAACATCAGGTTGGCCATCTGCTTGTTCCATTGATATAAAAAAAAAACTTTTCAGTAGAAAAACTTGTTTAGATCAAAATGATACTTGGTTGATTGCGATTTTTCTTAAATAACTTCAGTGATTGTTTATTTTTCAAAATTATGAAATTTGGAGCGAGAGGTATATAGGATTTTTTTTCACTACATAATAAACGGGTATTTATCGCGTTTCATCTTATTTCCTTTATTATTATGTCTGCCCGCGTCCACGACTATTGCAACATAGCCGAAACGTCTGGAAAATAAATAAATAATACGCGATAAATAATATTCAATAAATTGTCATCGCCTTAATCCCAAAACCCCGTATTCATACCATCTGATAAAATGAATATCCTCGTAAAAATCTCAAGAAAAGGGTGTAAAAACGGTCGCCAACCAACCCCTTGGTGTTTGTATTGTTCTTGTTTGTGTGAGTTCAACAGGTAGAGGTCGTTTGTAGTAACTAGGGTTGCTTCTGTGGCGGTATCGATTGGCAGAGCTTTGTGTGCGACTTGGCAGCATGTTTTAGGGTTATAATTCATAGTACGGTTAAAGCGATATTGTAAGGTTGGAGACATCTTTTTGAGGGCGTTGAACTGAAACCTTGCAAGTTGAATTTTGTGGAAGGGTTTTTGGTGGCGTTTTCTGTTAAATCTATTAACTGGGCTATAGCTGTATTCCTAAGTAGCTCATGCAATGTATAAAATAAATAAATAAATAAATATTGGAGGACCTTCCACACAGCACTATCTAGCCCCAAAGTAAGCCAAAGCTTGTTATGGGAACCAGATAGCTGATATAATACATATATACTTTTTTTTTATAAATACATACTTATAATATTATATTACACCCAGATGGAGAACAAACATCTATGTTCACCACACAAATATTTGTTCTCGGTGGGGATCGAACCCACGGCCTACGGCGTAGAAGGCAGAGCTACTACCAACTGAGCTGTGAAGGCTGTCAATTATGTGCAATATTATGTACATTCTTATTTTATAAAGTGCTATTCAATACTTTTATTTATTTCTTTGTATTTCTTTTTTAATTTTAATTACCCATGTTAGTGGAAGGGCAGTGAATCGTAGAGCAAGTTTCGTGCGCGAGTTACGAGGTAAGTGATGGTCACCATTTAATATCAGGTGGGCCATCTGCTTGTGCCATCAGAAAGTAGTAGGTATAAAAATATATATAAATTAACCGTTTCTAGTAAAAAAAAACAGTATCGGTCGAATTGAATTTTAGTTGATAAGCTGCCCCCTGGGGTTCATATTTCAAGTATTTTCCCTTTATTTGTGAGTTTGTATATTTTTTTATGGAAAATTTCAGTTTTTTTTACTATGTACATTACACATTATAAAGTACTCTACTTATATGACAATCTAGTCACAATAGCGGGCTAATGAGAAAAATTTTACTTTGACCTAAATTTATTGCTAAAAATTTCGGGATAAAATATTAATTGAATAATCCTGGTTTCGAAATATGTTTGCTCTAAGATCAGTGGCAGTGCGTGATTGAGTCATAAACATCCAAACATCGTCTTTTTCGCATTTATATATTCATCATCATCAGCCTGAAGAAGTCCACTTAAAGACTCCTCCTCTACACATTCCAGGAAGAACGATTCTGAGCCCTCGCAATCCACCGACTTCTCGCGATTTCACAAATCAATCTATCCCAGGTCTTTCCAACCGGTGGGACGAGCCCCCCTGGTGGGGCGTAGAGAGATTTTAAGGGGGGCTTGAAGTGTTCGGATATTTTAATCTAATCTAATAATTGACACACCAAATGAATAAGTCATTCAACTTTCGTGTGTAATATACGCCGTAAAAATAATTTGTTTTTTTATTGAAGCAATGATGAAAAATAGGGGGCATGGAAATATTTTTATAATTTAGAGGGGGGCACCATGCATAAAAGGTTGGGAAACCCTGATCTATCGGGAGGCCTATATTTATAACTAGTAGGATATTATACTTTCTTACTTATTGAGATCACTGGTGGTCTAGTGGTATCGGCCCCGCCTTCCGATCCTAATGTCGTGGGTTCGAAACCGGATGAGTATTTCTTTAAAATTTATGTGCACAATACCAGTACTCTCAATCGGTGAAGGAAAACATCGTGAGGAAACCGGCATGTCATAGAACCTCAAAAGTTCTATAACATGTGTCAAGTGCTCGAAAAGAGCCTCTTGAAGCGCACTTAAAATCCTTTCACCACACTGTTTCGAAAGAAACTAGTGGCACGACAAGAGAGACTTGTTGGGTAATGCACGATCTTCAATAGAAAGAAATAGGGTAGGTGTATCCTATGTTTTTCACTTCGCGCAGAGTGTTTGGTGCAATAAAGTCGTGCAAAGGGGAGCAGTGCGTGAGTGTATGAACATGTTAGGGTTGCCAACAGTGGCGTAGCTAAGTGGACAAGGGCCCCGGTGCATAGAAAAATAATCGGGCCCTCACCCCCTCTTTCCTCATAGCTTGAACTTATAAAGGCAATTAAAAAAAAACATTAATATTGTGAGCAGGCTCAAGGTTTTCTAGCTTCGGGAGCTGGCTGACCCTCTCTTTGCTAAGCTTAGGTGAGAGGGCCCCCTGAGCTCCGGGGCCCTGGTGCACTGCACCACCTGGCCCTAATATAGCTACGCCACTGGTTGCCAACGTTATGTTTTAAATTACCTGTTTAGAAAAATAATAATATAATGTATAAAATAAAATAAAAAATCAAGATTTACCTATTGTACGGTCACAAAAGTACCGTTTCAACAGATCACTATGAGTTTTATACAACTTTTTGTTGGAATAAGCAAATGCCCACCTGATGTTAATTGGTAACAATCACCTGCAACAAAGCATTGCCTCGTAAATCACGATAAAATCGCGTCACACGATGCACTGGCCTGCGTCTATCAATATAGTAGGTATCGTCGGTAGTAGTCTATCAATATAGTATATATCGTTTATAATGTAGAGTATATGCCTATGGATTATTACTGTAGGTATATTATTTATTTATTTCACCACACTTTTTCGAAAGAAACTAGTGACACGACAAGAGAAAGAGTTACAATGATTTTTGCGAGAGTTGTATTCCTACTACAGAAAAAAATAATAGAAATAAGATTTTTTTAGATATTAGAATTAGATATTAGAATATTTAGTTTAAAAAAAAGTTTGTAATAAATAAGCGTGTAATTTAGTAGTAGAAATAAAGGCTTATTTTATTTATTTATTTTATTTGTATTCCTAGCATTTAAAAAAAAGAAGAAAAGTGACAACCCTAAGTTAATGCGATCATACTTCGCTTTTATGACGGTTTCATTGTCGATACCACTTTTTTAAACTAAGTAGTTTAATTGGAACCAAGTTAGTATTGTGGTTGTGTATTCTAGCAGCGGCGATAGGCTTGCAACCTGTCACGTGTGGAATAACAACTTTTGCTAAAGGTGTCAAATGTTATATTGGGACTTAGCTCTGACAATCCCTTAAGCATCCTTGAAGAATCTTGAGGGAGTACGTGGTAATAAGAGATCTGGGGGAATGACTACCGTGCCCTGTGATTAAAATAGTTAGTACCTGTGTGTTTTAAGCTGCTTGCTGATATAACAAGCAAATATCCTAGCTGATGTTGAGTAGTAACCATCACAAGGCATTGCCTCACAAGTCACGCACCATAGGAACGAGCCCTACGATGCACTGCTCTGTGTCAATTTTGAATAAGAAAGTGATTCCTTTAAGGGGCTGACAACTATCAAACAACTTCTCGCTCGCACGTTTCGACATGTTGAAAGATATAAAATCACATAAGATGGTTGATTGCGATTTTTCGAAAATGAGTTTAGTGATTTTATATCTTTCAACATGTCGAAACGTGCGAGCGAGAGTCACATTAGCTCTTGTCTTCACCTTAATTGAAAAAAAATTAAAACCTCGTCGAGAGGTTCATATTTTTAATGAATCTTCGTTTTTACAACCCTTACTCGCAATTGATTTCAAAACATTATTAACAATAACATCCATAATTCATATTCTATTACAAAAAAAGATTAATGTTTGTATTTTCTGTTTAATTTCAAAAGGCGTGTTATTGCTTACAAAGTGCTGCTAACATTAATCCATTGATTTATAGATAATCCCCAACGATCGTAAGATAGACAGTAAAGACTTAAAAACTCATGAATATAAATTACGCTTGCTTAATTTATTTCATTATCCGTAAAAGAACCAAGGTCACCAACGTAAGCCTTAAAAAAAACGCCTTATGGGGATGACCTATCACAGCCCTTCTCGTTCGGACATTTCAAAATTTTGAGATTTATTTGTGAAAAATCTCAAAAATTGGGTGCGATTTTACGGATAAAAAAGTTTTAAAAGATGGAAGTTACCAGATATATTTTTTTCGCTTTTAGGTATCGCTAGTTTTTATTATTTTTCTGTCGTATAATACGTATAGGTTTAGATTAAAAAAAAACTGTCTTTTATCTATTTTTTATTGTGTGTTGCAAATAGAATTGATTCTATTCTATACTATTCTATATTATTAGTTCTATAGAACAAATGGGCTAGTTCTCATTTCAATAGTCCTACCATTGAACTACAGGGATTAAAAAGTTTTAACAATTTTATGACGTAACAGTTCCATAGAACATATGGGAGGTACCGGATTTTACAAATTTGCATCACTTTTCAGTTTTCGAAAGATATTAAATCACTTTTTTGTTTCAAAATGTTGAAATGTGCTAGCAAAAAGTAGATTTGCGCTATTCTTCGCCCTAAATATTAATGTAATAAATAAATACCAATCATCATTACTAACACGCGCGAGAGCACTGGTGGTCTAGTGGTAGCGGCCCCGCCATTTCGAATCAAGGGCGTGGGTTCGAAACCGTTCGTGCACCAATGAGTTTTTCTGTTCAAAAATTTATGTGAACAATGCCAGTACTCTCAAATGGTGAAGGAAAACATCGTGAGGAAACCGGCATGTTGTGGAACCTAAAAAGTTCTATAACATGTGTAAAGTGCTCGAAAGGAGCCTCTTGAGGCGCACTTAAAATCCTTTCACCACACTGTTTCGAAGGAAACTAATGACACGACAAGAGAGAGACTAACACGCGAGCCCAGCCGCGCGCGGCTTCTAGCACTGTTTTTTTTCTATATCGTCCACCCAGCGCTTTTTCTTTTTATATATTGCTTATATAGTCCGAGAAAATAACAAAGTAAAGGAAACAGAAAAATAGTTCAGCGTCTAATTAAAAGACGTCTTCATAAGGTGCAATTTTGTGCAGCAAACATTAAGAAACGTAGCAGAGTGGCTACTAAGCCTTCCTTTGTCGTAATTAAACCTGTAATAAAAGCTCCCAGCCTTTATGAAGCTTTCCAACGGTGGTCGCAATATTACCTACCTTTATCAACCGCTGTCGTTTTTATCAACTTGCGTCAGTAATATAGCGGGTATAAACACTTCTATGAAAAAAATATTATTAAAATTTTCAACTGTTTTTTATCTTGCCTTTGGCACAGCTCAACGGGTATTTCTGCCTTCTGCGCTGTAGGCCGTCGGTTTGATCCCCATTCAAAACAAACATTTGTGCAATGAACATAGATGTTTATTCTCTGTCTGGGTGTTTTGACATAAAAGTAAGGATTTACTTCTTCTTCGTGAATTCGTTGTTTACGGAATAGAGCCACCGATGTTTCCAATCGCATAACGTTTCCAAATGTTATAAAATAGCCTTTCTACGGGGAAGTTGTGAACCTGCTTGTTTTTTCTAAAGTTATAGGGCCTATAACTTCAGAACTATAACCTATAATATAGGTCATCCGTACCCACTTGAAGTATCTCTCGCAGTCCCAGTTTTCTGGTCATAGAAACTAATCTCGACCTCGTTTGAGCAGCTTTGTTGAACTTTGTTGTTTCAATAGCTTTAGTCCAGTTGGCCAGTTAGCTTCTAATGGTCTAGCTTTAGCAATCCTACTTTCTGATCACAATGTTTGAATTTATATGTGCGTCCCCAACGCTTTAGGTATATCTACTAAATTAGCAGTATTTTCTGTGGCTGAACCTTTCATGTAGATATTATAATTAAATGATATTATTTTCATTTGGGTATATATATAAATAAAATAAAATAAATAAATATTGGTGGACATTTGACACAGCACTATCTAGCCCCAAACTAAGCCAAAGCTTGTGATATGGGAACCAGATAGCTGATATACTACTTATATACTTTTTTTTTGTAAATACATACTTATAATATTATATAACACCCAGCCAGAGAACAAACATCTATGTTCATCACACTAATGTTTGTTTTCGGTGGGGATCGAACCCACGGCCTACGGCACAGAAGGCAGAGCTACTACCAACTGAGCTGTGAAGGCTGTCTAAATTAATATCTAAATGAATTATTTATATATCGTAGAGGTAGATACATCTAAATGTTTTTTTTAGCAGTTTGCAGATTTTTCGTAATTTCTTAGTACCCAGACCTCATCTGAAAACCAGTGCAGGCTCTAGGAGGAAAACTTGATAGAATTAGAATTCTATTTTTGTTGAACCTTTGTTATGCTATTCTCCGAAAGTTTGTTGAATGCAATTTTTCAGTAATCTTAAAAAATGTTCAAGTCTGCGAGCGTTAAGTTTATTGTCGGTTGCATGGAATTAATACCCACGTCGGCTGTTCGTCTTAGTAAGTTAACAGTTGATTCAACTAAAGTTGGCTTGCCTGCACAGTCAACTTCTCTCGCTGATCGTCAAAGACAAATAAAGCGCTTCCATCTTCAAGTCGGAACTGTGTCTCTAAACCAAACATCATTGTGTAATTCGAAGATCAACATACGTTTGTCAGGTTGGTATATTACATCAACACCATTCTGAGCGTGTTTGTAGGTTTGACTGTCATTACAAGAACCATTGCTGTATGATTCATATCAAAAATACACTCAAAGAGTAGTAGAGCTCTTTGTGAAGGGCTTGTCCGGGGAAGTACTACCACCACGCCTTTTTCTGCCGCCAGGCAGCGTTGCTGTGTTTCGGTTTGAAGAGTGTGGTTGCCGGTGTAATTACAGGCACATGAGGCTATCTGTATGCCTCAAGTCGATGGACGCAGGGCAGTGCTTCGTAGGGCACGTTCCTATAGTGCGTGACTTACGCAATACTTTATAGGCGATGTTTACCTATTCTCTCCACTTCGTCTGTGAGCCGTAATTAATTTAAGTAAGAACTGCAAGAAGTATGCATGTGCAAAATTTTATATTCGTACTTATGCTTGGCTATCCCCTTAGACATGGTCCAAGATTTCGACCAATATATTTCTGAGGAGATGTGTACCTTGATTTAGGATCTAGGGGGTGCTAGGTCGGGTAGACTCCTCGTGGTGCACCCTGGTAGCACTATGAATCACGGCCGCAGAGTACTACGGAAGTGTTTCATGGTGGCTAATAGCCGCTAAAACGCTGTGCCCTCCCCATTGCCCATTCGTAAAAACAAAAAAAAGAATTTCATTTGACGTTTCATTTTATTTTATTATTTAGCCTAAGTTTATTAGCATCTGTAAAATGCATAATTCCATCGGTAAATGTTACAACTATCATCACCTTTCAGTTGTTTTATCAAACGACTGACCTACCTAGCGTAATCTATTAATCTATTCAGGAACTTTCTTTAAGCACCTCTTAAGCAAAACCTTGAAATGACATAAATATTTGGCTATTAGGCCTCTTAAGCAGGTTCGTAGCCAGGCCGAAATGTTGGGGCGAAATGTATTTTGAGTCGAGACTACACTTCAGAAAGCAGAACATTGAACGAACCCTTACTTTATTTAAGGGTTTAGCTATCTTGTCTTCATGTTTGGTTCAAGTCGTATAACTTCGGCCTGTCTGTAAATTTATGAGAAAGGCCTACAATCAATGGCCGAAATCATGTTGGTCCCTTGGCAGTCATAAGGGCAACTGTGTGTATTGTTTAGCAAATTATTTCAACGACATCATTTTAAAATAATTTCAGCAAGATTTTAATAAGCTAATTTATTGACCTATTTGCTTATATTAGTTGCACATGCCTTTTTCTGCCGCCAAGCAGAGTAACCGTGTTTCGGTTCGAATAGTGTGGTTGCCGGTGAAACTACAGGCACATGAGGCATACACAACTTGAGACATACATCTGTATGTCTCAAGTTGATGGACGCAGGGCAGTGCATCGTAGGGCACTTTCCTATCGTGCGGGACTTACGAGGCCATACTTTGCTCATCCAGAGGACCAAATCGCTATTAGTTATAAGTTACTAACCTATGTATAAACTTTTTCTGTTACTAACACTTTTTCTGTTACTTTTTCTGTTTCATTTACTGTGACCATATTGTCTGAACAAATAAATGAATTATTATTATTATAACAGGTGGGGCATCTGCTTGTTCCACCAGCTAGTTGCATAAAAAAAACTAGTAGCTCTAGCTAATTCGAACCGAAAACTGCCCTGGTGCCTGTTACCTTGAATTACTGTAATAAATACCTTGTTTTGCATTTATGGAATCCCGTGTAGCCTTGAGCGGATTGTCTGTTTCATTCGACTTTAGAGGATAAGAGACTCTCTAAATCACTCACTTTTCCGAGAAGGATAAATTCTTACAATAAACATTGTTTGATTTTCAGAAAGCCCTTGAAATTTGTACGTACTACTTTGTAAAGCAACGATATTCCCGAAATTTGTTGTAGGTACAGGGCACCTTTCAAGATAATCTTTTAGGCAAACCGCAATTTTCGAGTCGTTAGTCAGTTCGCGGAATCACCAAGAAAGAGCTAGCGTGCCATCATGAAGAAGCTTGTGTTGATGGGTCCAATACTGTTGAAGCCTAATACAGTACCTATAATATTAGTCATGGATTTAACGTTTTGGTCAGACGCTAAGTTTCTTAATATCTTAAATGTTTTCTTCACGTGAACAAAATAATTAGAATACATATGTTATCTAAAAACCACTCACCCCAATATGAATTCCATCTATAAATAGCTGCGGAACCAGGATATCCTCACTCTTCATGCGGTCCCGGATCTCATCCTGGTATTCCGTGCTCATGAAGACGTCTCGCTCCTCATACTTGACGAGGAGGTTCCTGAGGATCTTCTTCACGAGGACACATCGCTGGTAGGTGCTCCGAACGATGCCCATTGTGGTGGTGTAGAGGACCACCTTCCCTGCGTCTTTTTCTCTGTAGCTCTGTTGAGAAGGAAAATGAATATGTTAGTGATATTTTTTAATTTAAAAGTAGTAGGTAAAGGTTTTTGTAGTTTTCGTCTAGCGAAGTACCTGCTACCGTACCTGTTTCTGTCGTCAAGCATTTTAATGCATGTAAAGCAATTGCTACCAGTGAAAAGATCAAGATCATATCATAATAGGGTTTGTCGGTGCATAATTTCTGTGAAGTATCTAATGATTCGGCGTCAAATGATCTATAATTGGGTGTATTAGCAAAATCGACACCCGCATCTATAATTTACAGTGAAAACGTAACAAATTGACAAATAAACACATTTCTGAGCTTTTAATATTACATTTTACAAATGAACTTAACAGCGACATCTATCGAAAAAGATCATGAACTAAATGGTCAGCACGACGAGAATCTAGCGAACCAGTTTGAAATTAAGATTAGAAGGAAGGCCGGTTTCTAGTTTGCTTGTGAATCAATAGATGGCGTTCAATCGTTTAGTGAGTTGTTAAATATTTTATAACTTTTGGCAGCAGAAAATTGCAAAAATTTGAAAATAATAGAACAAAGATTTGACAATTTAAAAAATACATCATCCCGTTAAAAGCATTGCCTTGCAAGTCACGATATAAACTTGCCCTAAGATACACTGCCCTGCGTCCATCAACTTGAGGGTTATAGTTGTTAAAGTCTCATGTAAGCAAAACACAGCAACGCTGCTCGGTAGCAGAAATAGTCATATTGAGATGGTACTTCCCCGAATGAGCCCTTTACGAAGAGCTCTAATCACTACATAGTATAAAACAAAGTCGCTTTCTCTGTCCCTATATCCCTATGTATGCTTAAATCTTTAAAACTACGCAACGGATTTTGATGCGGTTTTTTTATAGAAAGAGTGATTCAAGAGGAAGGTTTATATGCATAATACAAGCATAATCTCTTAGGAATAACCCACAATAACCGTGCGAAGCCGGGGCGGGTCGCTAGTAATCTCTAAATTACAACCAAGAGATCTTAGGGGATATCTTCTATGCTGGGGGTTATTGATTGGGTCTTAGATCTATTATTTTTTTACTGTTGGTGTCCTCCCAATCCCCACCGAGACCAAAAATTTGTGTGATGATAATTATATTAAGTGTGTATAATAAAAAAAAAATACATCAGCTATCTGGATCCCACAGTACAAACTATGCTTACTTTGGGGCTAGATAGTGTCCAAACAAATGGACAAACAAGTGACCCACTAACTAGTACGTAGACGTGTCAGCAAATTCACATGTTTGTGCTATGTCTATTCATACGGATTCTAAGGTACAGTCTATGTAAGTGCTATGTGACGAAATGAATTATGTGATTGTTATAAGCAACATTCGCTGGGCAATATTTATGCAATTTTTCACATAGGTGTCACCTGCACTGAAATGGTTATATAAACTTTATTATTTACTAAATTACGTCTTTACTTTTATATTCACGTTTGGTAGATTCTATTACTATTGCATTTACATTGGTGACCTACCAACAGACGAGGATACGAAATAATTTTACGTAGGTAACTATATCAATCAAATAACAGTACAACATGGTGCAAAAATGTGTGTATCTCTTAATGTTATCAGAAAATTATTATTATGGCATTTAATAGGATCTAACCTACATCAAGTTTGGATAAGTTAAAATGTATCACAATATAGTTTAGAAAAGGAACGCACAATGGGAACGTGCCCGCATATGTAGCAGGTCTTCCCCGGACGAGCCCTTCACAAAAAGGTCTACTACTCCTATAATTAGGTTTTACACTCAGCTCAAGTCCGTGGAAATGTGCAGAAACATGAGCGGAGACTTGGGCAATGCGAGAATGTAAACAGGCCACTTCCATGTCCACTCGCGTTGCCCGTGTTGCGTGAACACATTGCCGGCGACGCTGCCGCAGACATATGGACGGCAACATTTCCGTCCGTATGTTCCGTTATTAAATGTACACGCAGTATTAGATGGTTAAAATAAATATTGAAATAAATATTGGTGGACATTCCACACAGCACTATCTCGCCCCAAACTAAGCCAAAGCTTGTGATATGGGAACCAGATAGCTGATATACTACTTATATACTTTTTTTTTTTGTAAATACATACTTATAATACTAGTAGTTCGCCCCGAACTGAGATCTCGTGATGCGACCCGACGAACGCATCAAAACTTTGAGTCGGTAGTAGTCAGAGGCAAGTCCAAACATTATCTTTGGACTTTTTTCTGACTACCGCCTACTAACTTGGTATGGTTACCAAGTTTCAACTCTATTGGCCTATTTATTGAAGAGTTCCGTTGAACAGACCTTGGCTCCATCATCAGACCTGGTCGTCGTCACCATTTTATGAGAACTGAGTACCTCCTTAAATTATTTCAAGAAAAAAAAATAAGAAAAATCAAAGGAACTGGCCGACCAGTAGAAAAACCTTGATTTCAAGGAAACTCTTAGAGATGGGAGCTCTTGGATCGCTGGTTATCTTAATTTAACTTTTTAAATTTTATCTCGAAAACTGAGCGTCCCAAAAAAAAAAGTAAAAATTGTTTTGGAATGTCCAAACAAAGCCCTTTCATATGACATGTAACTTGATTTTTTTATGTAACTTTTTTTATTTTTGCCCTCTTAAAAAACCCTATATCTCAAAAACCCTTCATCCGATTTTACTCATATACTTACCAGTAAATTTCTCAAGTACAAGCTATCGACATATCAAATTTCATGGAGATCGGATCAACGGTTCTAGAGTTATCGCCAGACAAACATACATACATACATACATACATACATACATACATACATAAAATGCCAAATCGCCCAAGTTGAAACTAAGATCTTCTTTCGCTTCGCTCACTCGATCAATTATATAACACCCAGACAAAGAACAAACATCGATGTTCATCACACAAATGTTTGTTCTCGGTGGGGCAACTGAGCTGTGTAAAGATGGTTGTTTATATTAAAACGAAATTACTCTATCCATTTACTTATATTATTATTTATTCAAATAGTTAGAACGACTGACATGGTTAGAACATGGCTATTACTCCATGGGGTAATTAAATCCTTGCTAAACCAAGTATGTGATTTAATCTACTGCATGCCGCCCCCTCGACGTTTGAAATGATTATTACATGAAACGTTTTAATCATCTCAGAATATTCATAGTATATTATGAATAAATGGAAATTATATAATTGCACACTCAATTTTTTATTGCTTACCAACTTTTTCATGACTTAGTTATGTGTTTAATAATAAAGATGAACTGCTGGTATCTACTTACAGTTGATTTAAAAGAGCTAAAAAAAAATATGGCTTTTTTGAATTTAAGATCTTTCGTCTACATATTTTTTTCATTTTTAAAAAAATATGTAGACCTATGTAATTTAATTTATGTATTGTATTTATTTTTCTTGGTTTGTGGTGACACGCCACAAACACAAAAGCCATGAACCACGAAGGCAGCAACTCATACGGACGGTTTCTGAAAGCCCGATCAAAATTAATCGGATGTCAAGTCACTCGCTATCTCTATCTAATTCGATGTAATACCTAAAATGGCCAATGACTTGGCATCTGATTAGTTTTGATCGAGCTTTCAGAAACCGGCCGTTAGTGAGGCATTTTTTCCTTTTGACTCTATATTTGTTTTACTATCAGTGCATACTATACGTTTCAGTGGGCTAGTCACGAAAGAATTTGACGTTAGCCGCGTAAACGTATCGTATCCTAACAGCACGTAACTACAGGAGAATAAGGTCGAGTTTCGCTTGGATACGTTAATGAGACAAATGTCAGAATTGATTCGTGATCAAACCTCTTAGTAAAATTTGTTAAAATGACATGTCTTTGTTCGTAGGTAACTATACCTTCAAAATCCCCCCAACACAACGTTATTACAGCGTGTATTGACTACATTATGCAATTGACTATTACGTCAATATTGACGGACCGCTGACGGGCTGTGAACCGAATGGATGACATGGGGCTGGTCATGTTGTTTGGAGAAAGCTGTTTATCAGACTGCTTAAAATTATTTATTGTTTGTGAATCCAGGTTACAATAAAATAATAAGATGGTAGAGGTAGGTGGGTGTGGTTTGGAATCTCCAAATCCTGCTTCTTAGCATACAAAATATTTATATTATACCTTATACTGTGTACTTGGTGCTAAGAGATCTGAGGGATGTCGACCGTGCCTGGGGATCAAAGTCGTGGAGATGTTTCAGTTCGAATTTTGAAAGGGTGTGTTTTTAAGAGTATTTTTAGGAAGCTTGAACTATAATAGGTTTCCCTATGATATTTTTTTTTTAAACATTTTATTAAGTATCTGGTGTCGGGTGCGTTAAAAAACATTATTCAGTGACGTAGACACTTATAAAAATTGATAAGATAAGCTGGTGCCCGCGACTTCGTCTGCGCAGGATCAGTCACACAATATCTTTATAAATTGTAGTCTATATGTTATTCTGATTTAAGGCTATATTTAGTGTAAAATTTCAATAAAATCCATTCAGTAGTTTTTACGTGAAAGGGTAACAAACATCCATCCATCGATCCATCCATACTTACAAACTTTCGCGTTTGTAATATTAGTAAGGATTATCCAAAAAGTGTTTCAAATGTTTGTAGGGTCGGCAACGCGCGTGTGATGCCTCTGGTGTTGCAAGCAGTCATAGGCTACGGTAACCACTTTCCATCAGGTAGGCCATACGCACAGAATACAAAATACTGTGTTATGTGTTTGTGTGGACGTAAGCTTGCATCATTTAATACAACTAATAAAAATATAAAACATTTTGCAAGTTCAGTAACAATTTAACTCTTAGCACCCATTCTCACATAATAACTTTACACAATAACATAACTAACTGAGATAAAAGAATATAATAATATGACTTATTGCAAAAAATCTCACGACTTTTACGGCACATACGCATTCCTAAATATTTGCTCACAAGGCAAATATTAGACAAACCGCAACGACGTTTTGTAAGGTGGGAAATCCAAAGCCTACATACCCAGTTGGCAAAAGCCGATTGCCAAAACTTTGACATTTTTATCTTTATTTATGTTTTTGAAATAGTTTACCTTTTGGCACCAGCTGGCTGATCGTGATCACATAACTTTGTTGCAATCAGTTTCAATCAGTTTCTGTTTCTAATTTTAATTTTAACTATAACTAAGCACTACTACTTTAAACTATGATAAAAAACATGTACCTACATGGACAAAACTAACCCCCACAACACAGGTTTTTCCTAGGGTGGAGGTTAGTGCGCTACCAAATCGGTCCACATGTGACATGAAAGTCGAATTAAATTTACCTATTACATCTTACTCCTATGTATTATCATGTTTACTTTATAAGTTTCTGAATAAAGTTTATGTTTGTAATAGTTGTAATCTAACTTTTTAAGCAACTGCAGCTAAAATGTAACCGCATAGCCGTCATATTTACTTACTAGCTGGTGCCCGCGACTTCGTCTGCGCAGATGGTAGATTTTTTCCTACTTACTTGACACTTATCGTCATATTTTGGACAATTCACACAATATCTTTATAATTTGTAGCCTATGTATATTCTGATGTATAAGCTATATTATTGTAAAGTTTCATTAAAATCCATTAAGTAGTTTTTACGTGAAAGAGTAACAAACATCCATCCATCCATCAATCCATACTTACAAACTTTCGCGTTTATAATATTAGTAGGATTACTAACAGAAACTGATTGCAACAAAGCTGTTCCTGTGATTCCTTTACCGGCTGATCAGTCAGCCGGTAAAGGAATCACAGGAACAGCTCCAAGATTTGATCCCAAGGCACGGTAGATATCCCCTCAGATCTCTTACCAACTCAGATTCTTTGATGTTGTCTAAAGGGGCTAGTCAGAGGTCCGACCAAACTACACATACCCTCAATTTTCAGTATGAGGTATTTTATATGTGACAGGTTGCAAGCACATCGTCGATGTTAGAATACTAACGAAATTTACAATTTGTGGCAATTTTCCAAAGGCTCCTTTTATTTCGTAATGTTACTTGTAAAATCCCACAAACCATTAACTTAAACCACGTTACATCACTTGACATGAAAACGTTAAGTACACGCAGTTACTCAGCAACTTAAAAGGTTTCTGAGTATTCGAAACAGGTTAAAGTTATTTACAAATGGTGAGTTGTATCTTAGAAATACTCTATTAAACTTAAGAATGATACTAGGTGAGTACCAAGAGATAGTGGTAGGAATGTCTACCATGCCTAAATATCACAGTCATGAGGAGTACCATTGAAAAATACATTATGAGGATATCTGAATAGGGGCGACTGCTCATAAAAATCTTGCCCTTCTTGTATAAAATTTCGGGCCCATGTCTCATTTTGATTAAATTCTCAAAATTTAAACGTCAAAAAGTATTTATTAAATTAAATCACAATGATTACTTTGAAAAGACTTAAAGCTAGGTAAACCTAGGTACCAGTTCGGAAACCAAAACTAGAAGAACAGAACACTCAATAAACATTCAGCTGGTTCCTACGCGTTTTATAGTATGATCCTTGCTAAAATAATGAAGCTCCAGTGTGGTGCCAATCAAACTTAGTGCGATGTAGACAAAACAGAAAACATATTGAATTTTTCAATAATGTATTTTTTGTTGTTGAAAAATCTTCTTCTTTTCTTTGTTTATGGCACCTGTCCGTCATTCGACAGACAATTTTGCCAGTGTCAAGTGATTTCGATAAAATAGAGGTACTTTATAGTCAAGTCAGTCCATAGTCAAGTCGGCCGTCATTTGTTTCGAAGAAAATGGTGGCGGTTTTCTTCAAAACATTCGAAACATTTTCGAACAAATAAAGATATCACTAATACACTTTCATTCCAAATGTTTACACTTTGTGCTAAGACCTCAAGTAATGTTGGTTAAAATACCACCGAAATTACACGGCACAGCATAAATAACACTAGAAAAACAATTAAAATGAAAAAGCTAGCTTCCCAAAATGACAGAAAACGAATCCTTGTTGAAAAATGATTGTTATATAAAATTGCTGTCATTTGACATTTGACGAGTTGAAAGATATAAAATCACCGAAGCGATTGAAGAAAAATTGCAAATACCAAAGTTCAACAAAAATATAATGTGAATCTGTTTTGTGTGCTTATAAATAAATAAACAAATGTATCTATTATTGAGCTCAATTATGGGTTTGTTAAGTATGCAATTATTGTTTGATTTGAATGTCAAGTTGTTTTAAATTAAATGTTTTCAAACATAACAGGTGGCCTTGATTATAAACCTTGAATTTCGTTGAATAGGCAATTATTTTAGATTGCAGACTGTGGTTTTTAGGGTTCCTTTCATTTATTTTAATTTAAATCTAAGCGCACCTTTTTTCACCTCAATCAAAGTTAGCCCAAAATTAGATTTTTTTTACTTTCAAATTTATTTATTAAAAATTTATTTCATGTTGTAATAAAAATGAAATGAAGAAGTTTCTGATGCAATAAATAAAACGTGCAATGAGTGGTTTAACGTAAAAAGATCGCTTTTTACGTTAAACCACTCATTGCACTCTTCCAGGCAACCGTTACGGGCTACATGAAATTTATATTATGAATAAATTACTATTAATGTTATCATTGATACGCTTTATAGCTTTATAGCTTTATACATGAGAACTTCTGATAACTGAGTAAAATATAAATATTGGAGGACATTTCACACAGCACTATCTCGCCCCAAACTAAGCCAAAACTTGTGATAATGGGAACCAGATAGCTGATATACTACTTAAATACTTTTTTTTGTAAATACATACTTATAATTTTATAAAACCCGCCGACAGAGAACAAACATCTATGTTCAACACCCTAATGTTTGTTCTCGGTGGGAATCGAACCCAAGGCCTACGGCACAGAAGGTAGTAGCTACCAAATGAGCTGTAAAGGCTGTCAAATGAATGAATACATTAATACAATTTTTCGAACATCTATGTTATTTACACAAATGTTTTTTGTTTCCTTTTTCTTTTATAACTTTTCTTTTGGAATTTAAGAAAAATTGAACCCACGTGCCGTGCGGAAGCAAAAGCTACTATCAAATGAGCTGTCAGACTAATCAACATACATACATTTATTACAATTGAATACAAAATAAGACCACGGAACTCTCGGACACCTGAGGATTTTTTTATTGTTTACCTATAACTATTATAACAGGTGATTGATTTAGAAAATTGCTTTTAAACAAGATAAAAGCTTTATTTCGTTCAAAACTGCGACCGCTATGACGGCCGTAATTAAATTATATTGCTTCATTATTAAATGGCATGAACTATCTTTAACAAGGCAAGAACGAATTGTGGTAAGAGAATGTTTACTTTCGATATTGGCGCGTAGCTATTTAATAAATAAATATTGGTGGACATTCCATTAAGCACCACCTGGCCCTAATCTAAGCAAAGCTTGTAGTATGGGAACCAGATAGCTGGTATATAATTATATATTTTTTCGCAAATACATACTTGTAATCAATTATAACAGACGAGAACATGCTGTACGAGTATGTTCATTATAGAACTGTTGACAACTGAAATAAAACTACTACCAACTAAGCTGAGAAGGCTGTCAATAAAATTAAACAAACTTTATAATAATGTTTTTTTTATACAACTAGTTTATGGAACAAGCAGATGTTAAGTGGTAACCAACACCTATAACAAAGTATTGCCTCGTTAGTCACGTTCGATAGGAACGTGCCCTACGTTGCACTGCCCTGCGTCCATCAACTTGAGGCATACAGGTGTTAAGCCTCACGTGCCTGTAATGACACCGGCAACCACACTCTTCAAACAGAAACACAGCAACGCTGCTTGGTGGCAGAAAAAGGCGTGATACGTTTAGTAGTAGAAATTAAAAAACAAAAAAAACAGCCCATCTTGCGCATTCATATTTAAACTTACACGACATTACCGAAACGAATTATAAAAATAAATTTAATAATGTTTGTTGAAGTATGTTATTTGGCCATAACGGTCAACGTTTTCAGAAAAACACAGTTTCAAAGTTGATTATTGAATAGGGAACTATTGAAACTTAGTTAAAATACATTTATTGCTGTTTTTATACATATATCTATCATGAATAGTTAAAATATATTTAAATAATTGTTATTACTTGAATGTAATTCGATAGAATAACATTTTATTCCCTGCTTGTCATCAACCGCAATAGGTTTGCAACTTGGTAAGTATGAAATATTTTTTGAAGATGAATTGAAAACAATCGTAGGTAATTTCGCGAGAAGTTGTTTGATAGTTGTCAGCCCCTTAAGGTAGTGAGTTCAAACACCGGCCAGTACTCTCAAACAGTGAAGGCAAACAATCAAAGGCATGTCATAGAACCTAAAAAGTTCTAAAACATGTGTCAAGTGCTCAAAAGTAGCCTATTTGAGCCGCACTTCAAAACCTTTCACCGCACTGTTTCGAAAGAAAGAAAAAGACTCGACAAGAAAAAAGTTTATTTATTATTCCATACTAACTGTTAGCGATTCAAAGCTAGAACTTGCTGGTACTAACTGTTAACTATTCCATGCCAGTGCTTACTATCTCAATACCATCACGATCCAGCCACGCGACCTTGTGAGGCAAACCAGTATGGGTTCCGTCCGTACCATTCATTAGTATACCGGTTTTTACCGGTTTCTATCGGTGTACCGGTTGGGTGGAAACTGGACAGTTCTTGGTCCACTTTCCAGAGCTGTGTGGTATTTTGTTTGAGCTTAGGAATTTCTAGAGGATAGGTATAATACCTACCATAAATGGGAAATGTGGTCATGAACAATTGAGTAGGTACTTATCGTGCGTGACTTACGAGGCAATGCTTTGTTATAGGTGATGGTTAACACTTACTATCAGGTGGGCCATCTGCTTGTTCCATCAGATAGTAGTAAAAAAAATTGCTAGATTGGAGAGTAAACGTCACATTTATTAAAACAATAACCGCGCTGTTTCTTCCTGTTAGCAACTTCTCTGGTAATTTATGTTGGTATTATAAAATTGGTTCTTGCAAACTGGTGCAAGCGAAAATCGACTCTAAGGTGGCGAACCTTTTCATTCCGTGATAAATTAAAGTATCTAAATAACCAAAATATAAAATATGTTACTGTTGAAATAAAATATAGTAAAATGAATTTATTTCAAACAGAAATAAAGATGCATTTCACAGAAGCAACACTTTAGAAAACATCATAATAAACCTAACCTATTTCTTCAAATATTCTTATAAAATTTAGAAGAAATTCAACAGAGCAGATGAACAGGCTTGTAATAGGCCGACCAAAATGAGGTCATTGACCGATATGGGAACTTAATTTCGGTACCTTTCGCTTCATAAAACAACAGAGGTCGTCCAAATCACGAATTTCCAAAATGAGCCATAAAATTGTGATTATGCTGATGAAATCCACAGGAATATAATAGTGTGATTCCCATATTTGATTTAGACTAGTGTTTACCAACATATGAAAGCAGTCGTCATGTAAATTTCTTAAGGCGAATGGCTACCGCGATACTAGCGCCACTACATATTTTATTTAATCATTAATACGATAAACACAGGAATTATCAAAAATTCGTACCGGGCGTAGACGATACGATACAAGCTTTTTTTTAATGTATCTGTAATAGTTTGGTTTCGTGTTACTCAGTCAGATACCTTGTTTGGAGAGCTTGGTGGCCACCAATAGGAACTAAACTCTTGAAACAAGTATTTGCCTAAATAATTTCTAATACTATAAGAATCAAAGTCCTGACTGACTGACTGACTGACTGACATATAGACAACGCACAGCCTAAACCGCTGGTCCTAGAGACTTGAAATTTGAGGAGTACATAGGTCTTATGGCGTAGAGGTGTACTAAGAAGGGATTTTTGGAAATTCAACCCCTAAGGGTGTAAAAAGGGATGAAAACGTTTGTATGAAAAATAGTATTCCTTGAACCTACAAACTTGAAAATTGGAGTACATATACTTCAAAGCAAAAAATAAGGAAAGGCATTTTTAGTTTTTTTAAACTACCCTTAATAGGTGTGCAAAGGGATGTAAAAGTTTGTAAGGGAGTTTTTTGACCGATGATCCTAGAGACTTGAAATTTGAAGAGTACATAGGTCTTATGACGTAGGAGATGTACTATGAAAGGGTTTTTGGAAATTCAACCCCTAAGGGTGTAAAAAGGGATGAAAGCGTTTGTTTGAAAAATAGTATTCCTTGAACCTACAAACTTAAAACTTGGAGTACATATACTTCAAGGCAAAAAAATAGGAAACCCATTTTTTGTTTTTTAAAACTACCCTTAATAAGTGTGCAAAGGGATGTTAAAGTTTGTAAGGGAGTTTTTTGACCGATGGTCCTAGAGACTTGAAATTTGAAGAGTACATAGGTCTTATGACGTAGGAGATGTACTATGAAGGGGTTTTTGGAAATTCAACCCCTAAGGGTGTAAAAAGGGATGAAAGCGTTTGTATGAAAAATAGTATTCCTTGAACCTACAAACTTGAAACTTGGAGTACACATATACTTCAAGGCACAAAAATAGGAAACCCATTTTTAGTTTTTTAAAACTACCCTTAATAAGTGTGCAAAGGGATGTAAAAGTTTATATGGGAGTTTTTTGACCGCTGGCCCTAGAGACTTGAAATTTTAAGAGTACATAGGTCTTATGGCGTAGAGGTGTACAAAGAAGGGATTTTTGGAAATTCAACCCCTAAGGGTGTAAAAAGGGTTGAAAACGTTCGTATGAAAAATTGTATTCCTTGAATCTACAAACTTGAAACTTGAATTAGATGTTCTCCCAAGGCTAAAAATTAGGAAAGGCATTTTTAGTTTTTTAAAACTACCCTTAATAAGTGTGCAAAGGAATGTCAAAATTTGTATGGGAGTTCATTAACGCGTGGTGCGATTGACTTAAAACTTGGGGTAAATTTACTTAGAAATAAATAATAAGGAATGACACTCTTAATTTTTGATAATTACCTACCCTTGCAAAGGGTACAAATAGCTGTAAAAGTTAGTATGGGAGATTTTTAACGCATAGTGCGATTGATTTCAAACTTGAAGTAAATATACTCCACAATAAACAGTTTAAAATCACGTTTTCAATATTTTAAAACTACCCCTGCAAAGGGTGCAAAATACTGCCAAAGTTTCAAGGTTTGTATGGGAGATTTTTAACGCGTAGTGTAATTAACTTCAAACTAGAAGAAAATGTGTTCTGTGGATAAATAACAAAAAGACGTTACCCTCCTTCGTTGCTCTCGAGTAAAAAGGATACAACGAGGCGTCAATGTTCTAAAAACGGGAATCTTGAGTTGGTACGAAGAGATCTGAGGGAATCTACCGTGCCTGTGGATCAATGTCGTGAAGCTGTTTCGTTTCCTTTGCTTTTGGGGTAGAAACTAGGAACAAATAAGTACATATTTTCCGTGTACGGTTGTCTTTGTTGTATTTGTCATGTTTGTGCTAAACTCAGTACCTATACCTACCTACCTAATATAGGTATCCCTTATACCTACGTAGGTATTTAAAATCCTACCCTAATAATATACAAATCAATGCGAAAGTTACGATGTCTGGATGTTTGTGGCTCAATCACGGTTCACCACTTCAACGCGTGCGAAGCCGCGGGAAGCCACTAGTACAATATAAAACTATTACAGATACATTAAAAAGAAGCTTGTGATAGGTATCGTGTACGCGCGGTCCGATTTTTTGATAATTCCTTTGTAATAGCGTGATGATAAAATAAAATATGTAGTGGCGCTAGTATCGGGGTAGCCATTCGCCTTAACCATCTCTTTATCTACGAATATTTAGGTGTATAATTTTGGTCCCTATTTTCTTTTTATTATGTATTCAAGGACAAAGGCATTTATTTAATAAAATCTCAAGGATTTCTGTAAAACGTTTTATAGCTAGGTGCATCTTGGTGGCACGGGCGGCTTATGACAAAATGTCTGCGTGTTAAAAAGAGGGAGGTATCATTGTCGGTTTTTGATCTTGAGGTCTGAGGCGTTAAGTCCTTTTATACATAACTAGCGGCCTGTTCCAGCTTCGCATGGGTGGATATATATTATCTGAACATTTTAGGATAAACTAAGACCGTAGGTTCGAGTCTCCCGTCTACTTATTTCATACATTTACGCACCCTTCTCCCTGAGTGAGTAAGAACGCGCCCCGTGGAACCACGCTTACGCTAATAATATTTTTAGGAGAACTAAAATTTTTAATTTCGTAATATTTTTTGAATGGAATGTCCGATTTGAAAAATTCAAGAAGCTATAGGTATTGAAATAGTCTTGAATACGAAATTATTTATTTGGGTAAGGATTAATATATATAGGTATGGATAACATGGTCTGATTTTAGTCGTGATTTCTATCAACTTTTTAAATGTAAAAAAAGAAGTTATAGTAACTTACTACGATAGTTAGACATATAGTATTGCTGAGTTTTTTGTAGATATTGATGTGTTCTTTAATATTGTAGAATATTTTTGTGATCTATCGTCAATAGTTTTCGCAGCGCATGCGATGAAAGGTCAAATGTGTTACACCTTGGGTTACATTATTGAAGTTTTAGAAGGAATCTCTAACTTTTTTAGTAATAAATATAGCCTATGTTACTCAGAAATAATGTAGCATTCAAATGGTGAAAAAATTTTTGAAATCGGACCAGTAGTTTTTGAGCCTATTCGTTACATACAAAAATACAAATCTTTTCTCTTTATAATATTAGTGTAGATTTAAAACTACGTTGGGAATTATCAAAATCCAAGTTTTCTAAATACACAAAAACTTATATTTATCAAGTTTATTTATAAAGTAGCAGACAATTCGTCTTAACTGATTACGGTGGCAATCAGGTAGTGTAGCCAATTTCTTGGTGAACACTAGATTTTGCAATCGCGCATGCGTGATAAACAAACACGCATGTCCAAATTTAAGTTTACTTCTGTCGAAATCGGATTCGCATTAAGCTTTAAACATACAAAGCTATTTATTATCAGTTGAGTGTTGTTGTTTCATATACCTCTATAAGTGAAATGTAGTTTTTTTGTGAAAACAAATGTCATATCCTGAATAATATACATATACAACCCACATACTACAACCTCGCAAACATACACAATTACTGTTTCCAGTCTTTTTTTTCACTGAATTCACTTCTTCCAGACACTCACAATATACACGACTAACATACACACCTTATCATATCATTTTTTTTTTAATTAATCTTTCTTTGCCAACTTTTTTTAATTTATATTATCTTTTATTCGTTCTTTTATGTGTGTCTCTATTTTATGTGTGAACATCGTAGGGAGAATGCACTGTCTACTGTAACACAGTTTTTTAAACTAAAACAGGAGACATAGTCTGCTATTTTATAATGAACACACATTTTTTATGGAAAAAAATGATTTTTTATTGTATTTGTATTTTGTATAATACAGTAACATGATGCTGTTGTCGGTAAAATGATATAAATCATAAACTTGTAAAAAGTGTAACAACTACAACGTTATACAAAACTATAATAATTAGCGAACACGATTGTCGAGCTCATTAATGATGATTACTTACTACCATTTGTAACAATTTGTCTATGATTCAATAAACAAGTAATTAAATTGTTTTACTAGTTAGTCGTACTTTTTGCAATCTGTCATGATCTTATCCCACTTCATGTGGGGTCGGCACAGCAGGATTTTTCCCTCCACTCTCCTCTATCAGCCGTCATCTCAGCAGCACCTTTCTTTCTCATGTCATCTTTCACACAGTGCATCCATATTCTTTGGCCTACCTCTACTCCTATATCCATCCACCCACATTCATCCCTAGCATTCTTCTCGTTACATGACATTCTTCCCTTCGCATAACATGCCCATACCACGCTAACCTATTACTCCTCATCTTTTCAGTCACTGGCGCCATTTTCAAACTGCCCCTAATAAAGCCATTCCTTATCTTATCCATTCTCGTCACACCACACATCCTTCTCAACATTCTCATCTCCACTACATGCAGTATTCTTAAACTTTAAGGTAAAATCACATTTTCGCTTGGCAATGTAATTCTCCGAAATTATGTTGTATGCGAATTTTCAACTACCTTCAGTTATTTCATGTCTTCAAAAATATTGAAATGTGCGAGCGAGAAGTTGTTTGACGGTTGTCAGTCTCTTAAGATTCGTTCATTTATTGGCTCGTTATATCATACATTAACACAGTCTTATCTCAACGATCAATATTGTCTAACCAAGCGTTCTAACTACGATATCAGTTCTACGTTCCAACACGCTAGGAGTGTTGACGAGAAAATTGTTCAAGAATTTGTTTGGTTGAAACCGCCTTAATATACCAATATTAAAGCTATACTGTGTCTGTCTGTTTGGTATGATATCATGGCTGAACTGCTCAACCAATCAATGTGAAATTGGTCATAAAGATAGCTTGCATTCAGGAGACGAGTATAGACTTTTTAGCTGTCTTTTTAGCGGATGAATCGTTATTACAAATATTTTTTTTCGTTAAACGCGGTCTTAACCTCAAAATTTTATTATTCCGCCTAGACTGGTAAAACCTATCTTAAAAATTTTATATTTTAGAAGTGTTTTTTGTGAAGGGCCCGTCCTGGCAAATACAACCACCATGCCTATTTTGCCGCCAGAGCGTTGTTGTGTTTCGGGAAGGGTGTGGTTGCCAGTGAAATTACAGGCACATGAGGCTTAACACCTATATCCTCAAGTTGATGGACGCAGGGCAGTGCATCAGCACGTTCCTAATTTGCGTGAGCTGCGAGGCAATGCTTTGCTAACCGCCGGTTTCTGAAAGGCCGATCAAAACTAATCGGATGTCAAGTCACTCGCCATTTCAGCTATTACATCGAATTAGATAGAGATAGCAAGTGACTTGACATCTGATCAGTGGCGTAGCTATCGTAGGGCCAGGTGGTGCAGTGCACCAGGGCCCCGGAGCTCAGGGGGCTCTCCAACCTAAGCTTTGAAAAGAGAGAGTCAGTCAGCTCCCGAAGCTAGAAAACTTTGAGCCTGCTCACAAAATTCTTTCTCTATGCACCGGGGCCCTTGTCCACTTAGCTACGCCACTGCATCTGATTATCGGCTTGATCGGGCTTTCAGAAGCCGTAAGACACTGAAAGCAGCTAATAATGTACTTCTCGTACATACGAGACTACAACATAACTACATAGTTTGCACAATTGAGTTTTTGAGTATGACATATCAGCGATAAGGCCGCCCTTTGTACTTTAGTAACGCCTAGATTTATGATGTATCCTTGTGTACAATAAAATGGTATCGTTTATCTTTACGCTCCCAAATTTCTGAATTTTTGAAGAAAGATAATCTGAATGTAATGACTAAAATGACAAACAACAAAGTTATCGGTTGTCAGCGTTTTAAATATAATTTCTGACTTAAGTGAAAAATTAGTTAGTTCCCTCATTATTTTTTTGTGATAGATGTTAAAATCTCTACATAGATGTTAACATCTCTACATAGATGTTAACATCTATCACAAAAAAACTATGGAGTCGCGAGCAACAGCTAGTGCAAATACATGTTTATACTTTAGCTACCTATGAATTAACTTGCTGTAATATTTATTGTATTCAAGTATAACAAATAATCCACAATAGTCTAATTGATTGGACAGTAGTGAACTATGTGGCACGCGGCTTGCCTTGAGCCCACGAGCGCCTACGAGCTGGGAAGAGCTATAAACTTGATACAGTTCACACGGATGTAGACCATGACAGGTTTGGATGAGGTATTCATACAAAAGAACGGTAGGAACCAACCCTTAAGCTTATTGCCTGTTCTTCAACTTTCACTGTTCAAAGTGATCCTTGTAATTCGATTGAATCAATACCTTTTGACTTTAGAGTTTTATTCACAAAAATATTTTACTTTTACATATATATCAAATCTTCGATCACATTACATCTTAGGAAGGTCTTTGGATTAAAATAAGTCTCAGCTATAACAATATGAACAGAAGCCATCACTTTTCAATGTTTTAAAATGATTTTAACGAATAAACACTTTCTGATTAGAATTTTACAAATAAAAGTGCTATAATATGGTTATGCTGAGTGGTCACTCCTTTGTTGAACACCACAACTGCACACAGAAATACGACATACTTTTAAGTAGGTTTCAAGATTTTTTCTTTCACTTTACCGATTTGTAAGTGCTTATTTATGCAGCATATTTATTTTTATTTTTTATTTTGTAATTCTTTTGTATACTATACTTGTATTAATTGTAATTCTATTTGTAAATAAATGTTTCTCGTAAATAAATAAATGCCTACTCTTACTTATAAACGTTACTCAAATAATAACAATACTCACGGTTTTACTGCAAAAAATATGTCAAAACGATAAACTATGCTTAAACTATTGCCATCTCTTACCAATGCGTCATGGCAAACAGAGACAGCGCAAATTTTAAGCAATATTTAAAAATCACCAATATAAAGTATGAGGGTCAATGTTTAGTCCTGCCAATTTCTGACATTAAGTACCTATTGGTAAGAGATGGCAATAGTTTAAACACTTATTATCATTATCATATTTGTACTGTTTAAAAGCCACATCCACTCCATTATTAGCTTGTTGAAAACAGGTGTCCGAGAACACCATACGATCTAGTTCAATGACGTATTAAGTACTTGTGGTGAAGCGTGAGAGATATTTGCATATCGATGCTGTTTTCCTGGTAGTGTTACATATATTGATAAAGATAATAATATATATGTAAATATGTTTTATTGTACGGAAGGATACCTACAACATTAATCTCAGCGTACCTTTTAAATAAAATAAAATTAAAACAAAACCATAGGGAATTATTTTTGTATGGAATAAATCCATATGAAAACCAAAAACCCATTCATACACGGCCGGATTCGAACTCGTGACCCGGATCGGAAGACGGGTTTGCTACCACTGAACACTAGTGATAGCTACTGACCTAAAACGCACAGCCTGAGACTAGAGACTTAAAACTTGGAGGCTGGTCCCTTTCAGTACAGGTCCTTGATTAAATTTGATTATGTTTACCTTTTTCTGTATGCCTACGCCTCACTAAAATTCATTATTGTATTATATTACTTTGTAAAAGGATCATACAAAAGAACGGTAGGAACCAAGCCGTAAGTTTGTTTGCCTGTTCTTCTAGGCTTTGGTCGCGTGGAACTGGCACCTAGAGTCACCTAGCTTTAAGACGTTTCAAAGTGATCCTTGTTATTTTATTGAATAAAATTAAATACCTTTTGACTTTGACTTTCCTATGAACCTACCAGTTTTCCTGAGACCTAGGAACAATAGAAAATGTATTGTGCCTGGAATCTAAGTGTTTCGAAGGTTAGGCATTTAGCAACAAGAGGCTTAGGTACCCAATATATTTAGCTATTGTTTACTTAGAAAATTATATTAGAGGTTAGCACTAGTTAGACTCATTTAAAGCGAGACTGTTTGAAATTTGAAATACAAGTTATTTTATAGACGTAGGTTACGTGCAATTAAAGCAACCGCTGAAAATTAATATACACTCGCCCGCAAAAATAATGGGTTACCTAGTTAACTCCAAATAGTTTTGAAACCACACAATGTAGATCTTTAAATTAAAAAGTATCTGAAAGAAAATTTAATCATGCATAAAATAAACTACCACCACTCTGCGCTGGCTAAACCCAAACTCTAACATGGTGATAGTTCTGGTACATTCTTTCAAAGTCAAAGGCATGATTTTTTAAAAATAACTCGAATTGAATAAAGAAAATCAATTTCAAGTCCCATATTTATACAAAATTAAAAAACAAAATCAAAGAAGTCGTAATTGAAAAATGAATCACAATTTGAAAACAGGTCATTTTTACTTATAACGCATTTGTTTATGCCATTACAGTAAAAAAGGTTAAATGAAGGGTCGCATACCCTCTTTTAGTGTAATTACATACATACATACATAAAATCACGCCTGTTTCCCATAGGGGTAGGCAGAGATCACGGATTTCCACTTGCTACGGTCCTTACATACCTCTTTCGCCTCATTCACTCTCATAACATTCTTCATACATTCTCGTCGGTTTAGGGTACTCTTGACCTGGCCCTTCTCTAGAAATAGTGTAATTTCATAAGCAAAAGAAGTTATCTTGATCATTTCTTGAAGATATTGCTGTTTTCAAAGGTGACCCTTTATTTTTGCGGCCGAGTGTTGATTTTAAATCTTGGTTATTAAAATATAAATTACTTACCATTAAATTCCTAACTCGCCAAGCACTTGCGACCTTATTCAATGAAGTAAATAACCTACCTACCTACTGGTTTTGCAATTATATTAAACGACTCGTATTGATTCGAAAACGTTGAAACTAGTGCCAGCTTCCTGGGCTTTCACACTGCGGTCTGAGGTTTAGGCATTCCTAACTTTCTTGGTAATTTTGAGAAATGTGTTGTTTACTTGATATAAAAGTTGTTGAAATGATTGAAAGCTTTAGGGCCGGTTTCACCATGCTCTGTTAGATTAACAAAGGATTAGAGGGCCGTTAAATATGTCAAAATGTACGCGTTTGACAGCTAAGGTTAGATTTAACGGTCTGTTTATCTTTGATTGGTTACTAACAGAGCATGGTGAAATCTAACCAGAAATGGTGAAATCATAAAATGCAGAGTCAGGGCATGTCACTAGTTTCTTTCGAAACAGTGTGGTGAAAGGATTTTAAGTGCGCCTCAAGAGGCTCCTTTCGAGCACTTGACACATGTAATAGAACTTTTTAGGTTCTACGACATGCCGGTTTCCTCACGATGTTTTCCTTCACCGTTTGAGAGTACTGGTGTTGTGCACATACATTTTTGAACAGAAAAACATTGGTGCTCGACCAGTTTCAAACCCATAGGATCGGAAGGCGGGGCCGCTACCACTAAACCACCAGTGCTCTCGTATAATGACATCACTCAGTCGAAATAATCTGTAAGGCACCTTGCGACAACCGCCTCCAGTAAATTGACCACGTATTGAAATACAAATTCCACGCCGCGCCATAAAGTGTCTTGAAGAATGAAGCAACTTCAGTTACCGTAAGCCGTGCGTTCTTCCGCGTTCTTTCGCGCTGACCGAGGCAGGATTTATTGTAAAGATCACGTTATACGTTGAAAAGAGAGGTTTGGATATATGTATGTGTACACTGGCTATGCGGATAAAGATTGGGAAATCATACTGAGCTACACAGATAGATTTATCTGAAACTGATTTTTTTTTCGAGCGTAACCGACTTGGCAACGCTTTGTTACTGATACTTGTTTGCTATTTGGTGATAGTTACCACTTAATATCAAGAAACCCTTTTTCAAAGTTTTCGTCTGCTATTGCTATTCCTATCACCAAATAAAACTTCAAATTAAGTAGAGTAACGGCCGGTTTCTGAAAGCTCGATCAAAACCAATCGGATGTCAAGTCACTCGCCATTTCAGCTATTACATCGAATTAGATAGAGATAGCAAGTGACTTGACATCCGATTAGTTTTGATCGGGCTTTCAGAAACCGGCCGTTAAAGTTTTGAAATGAATTTTAATATTTCATTAATGTATTACATTATTATATTTAATTCAAAATTGTAACAACGGAGGTACGATGCAGTTTGTATATTGAAACGGGAATTTTCTCAAACTTCAGTCATTCTATCAAAAGAAGGCAAATCAAAAGCGAAGAATCCAAATTTATTCATCAAAATGTGTGTTACTTGACCACATCCGAGAACCATAGAGTTCCGTTAGTCCAATCTGTAAGATCACGTCTCATTTGTTTATCGATAAACATAAACCACGATGCCCTATTTACCTACATTTTAACTCACCTGCGCTATTACATTAACCTAAGCGAGAGTGAAAAACAAGTGGCGGTGACACCCTACTTTCTACACTTTTATCCCACTTTTAGGGTGATTGAACCCTACTGGCATACCTGAGGCTGAGCGTGGGATGCTTTCCTACCAAATGGATCGACGAAAACGGTGGATTTCGGGGAGTAGTAGAGCTCTTTGTGAAGGGCTCGTCCGGGGAAGTACTATCACCACGCCTTTTTTTGCCGCCAAGCAGCGTTGCTGTGTTTCGGTTTGAAGAGTGTGGTTGCCGGTGTAATTACAGTCACATGAGGCTTAACATCTGTATCCCTCAAGTTGATGAACGCAGGGCAGTGCATCGTAGGTCACGTTCCCATCATGCGTGCTTTGTTATAGATGATGGTTACCACTTAACATCAGGTGGGCTATCCGCTTGTTCCATCAGCTAGATTAAAAAAAAAATAGTCTCTGCTACCTACGGAACACTCGTCGAAAGGTTTCTTAAATCTCATTTCATTCTATAAACATAAACCACGAGTCAATAGACCTTTCGAAAGCACATTTCCCTACTTTTGAACCGCGTTTTGAACTTGACCTTGCCTTTTTATGTTCACTAATCTAATGGACCTGTTTCCATATCATTGAACTTATTTTATGTTGAGCCCTTTTAACCGAGTTTTAAAAATAAAAAGGTTAGCATTTTTACATAAAAAAGTGATAGAGCAATATGTGACCTATGTCGGTCACTCAACACCAGGTGGATCATATTACAAGAGTTTTAATAACTCATTATTAGATCGATAGATATATAATTCTTTATTGTTCACCACACAGAAACATAGTACAGGATTAAAGCATACGTTAAGGTAAAATTGCACAGGTAGTCATTGAAACCGAATGTTTAGATTAGTACCTACTTATCGTATTGTATAATTAAAATACATACCATCGCCTTAGGTTTTAAAAAAAATCTGTTATGTTGTTAAACTGTCTTTTATATAAATAAATAAAACAATGGGCGACCTTATCGCTGAGAGTGATCTCTTCTTCTTCTTAGTGAGCTTGTTTTGTTTATAAAACACTATGATGAAATAATTCAAAACCAATTTATGCCAATTTCGGTGAAAATAACTTCGGTTCAAAACATCAAAGTCAAAGTCAAAGTCAAGTCAAAAGGTATTTATTCAAGCGTTCAAGATGACGTTGCTCAAATTACTTTCAGCGATAAGATCGCCCAGTGCGCATGCCCAGTGTGTTATTCATCTGTCATGCTTGTCTTTACTTTCGTACGGAACTTCAGGTAGAAAGTGAAGTCATTAAAAATTAACATATTTATATGCTAACGGAAGCATCGGATGTACAATTACATTGTCGCTAGGAAATAATCGATTCCTGATTGGATGTTTATAATCGATTGTCCGATGAGTATCGTGTTGTTATAGTCACTTCTTGTTTATGGTACGTTTTATAACAAGGTAAGAATTAATTCACTTACAGAGAACCCGCACGGCAATAAACTATCCGATAGGTGATCGTAGTGCTATTTCATCAACAACATTCACCCAAGTGACCGCCGAATCCGCAGTATATTTTAATTATACCCGTTGGCTTTACTAGCTCAAATTTATATTTTTGCAGAACTTGGTTGATTGCGGTTTTTTATAAAAAAAAAGGTTATGAGTAGTAGAGCTCTTTGTGAAGGACTCGTCCGGGGAAGTATTACCACCCCTATTTCTGCCGTCAAGCAGCGTTGCTGTGTTTCGGTTTGAAGATTGTGTTTGCCGGTGTAATTACAGGCACATGAGGCTGAACATCTGTATGCCTCAAGTTGATGGACGTGTTAAGAACTCTCATGTATAAGTTTTGAGAGAGAGTAAGACTTTTTTTCTTTTCATGATCAATGTTGCCACGACTGGCATTGGTATGCGTCAATGCAGTTAATCATTTATATGTATTTTTATATTCTTGCTTATGGAACAAGCAGATGATAAATGGTAACCATCATCAAAAGGCATCACTGCTCACTTTTATGTCCTCCTAGTAGCCTAGCCTGATCTGTACCCGTATGTACTGCGGAAGTAAGTATTAAGCATGCGAACACTTTTAGAAACAACAATAACTCAGAATTACAGTTGACACCAAGGCGCTATGGAATACAGACAATAAAGTAAAGAGATCATACACAGTAGAACATCATTAACATATAGAACTAATTCAAACACTATCAATCATCTCACAGTACTGCATTTATTCTCTACATACACTCGTCCATCGGGCATCAAACAGATCTCACGTTGGCGCTGATTCGAAGCACTAATCTGCATCCATCAACTCGAGGCATACAGATGTTAAACCTCATGTGCCTGAAATTACACCGGCAACCACACTCTTCAAACTGAAACACAGCAATGCTGCTAGGCGGCAGAAATAGGCATGTTAGTAACAGTTCTTCTAGCTAAAAGTCAAAGGCAAAATGTACAAAACAGCTATAAGACCAGCTGTTTTGTATGGGTCCGAATGTTGGGCGACCAATTAACAACACCTCAACAAATTGCACACAACAGAAATGCGTACGTTACGCTGGTCAGCGGGCGTCACATTATTAGATAAAATCCGAAACGACTACATAAGAGGAAGCTTTAAAGTCGCGCCTATAGTTGACAAAGTTAAAGAAAAACGCCTTCGATGGTATGGGCACGTACAAAGACGCCCCGAAGATCACATGGTAAAGCTTGCACTGAACTTGCCAACGACGAAACGTGGACGCGGAAGACCACCTTCCACCTGGTTGACGACGGTCGAAAAGGACCTAAAAGAAGCTCAACTCGACACTGACACTGCACAAAACCGTTTGCAGTGGAGAAAGCGGACAAGGAAGGCCGACCCCAAGTAAATGGGATAAACGGTCGAGGGATATATATATAGTAACAGTTCTTCTAGTTAATTATAGAGGTAACTATTGTTAATAATTATCTACACTAATATTATAAAGAGGAAAGATTTTTATTTTTGTATGTAACGAAAACTAAAAACTAAAACTACTGGTCCGATATCAAAAAATATTTCACCATTAGAATGCTACATTATCCCTGAGTAACATAGGCTATATTTTCTTTTCAAAAAAATCAGGGATCCTTACTAAAACTCCAATAATATAACCCAAGGTGGATAACAAAAACCTTACATCGCGTGCGCTGCGAAAACTATTGATGATAGAACAAAATAATGTACCACGATTTTGTAGAACACATCGTCTCCAAAAAATGTTGCGACAGCATATGTATGTGTATTATAGCTATGTCATAATAAGTGTTCTTTTAATATAAAAATTTAATTGAAATGCCGCCGCTAGAAAAGGATCGTTATTTGTACCTTGGTATTAATCCTTATGCAAATAAATTTCATATTCAAGACGGTTTCAATACCTATAGATTACTTCTTGAATTTTTCAAATCGGACATTCCATTCAAAAGATATGACGAAATTAAAAATGTTAACGGGTCCACGGGTCACGCACGGGGTGCTATTTCACTCACTCAAGGAGAAGGGCGTGCAAATGCATGAAATAAGTAGACGCGAGGCACGAACCCACGCACGGTCTAAGTTTATGCTAAAATGTTCAAAAAATGTATGACCACAAATGCGAAGCTGGGACAGGCCGCTAGTTACTAATAATGTTAATAATTATTACTTTTCTTTGTTGTCAACGAAGGTATATAATCCTTTGGTATACCTACGTATGTGTTATTATATGTGTGTATTATAGAGTATATTTATATTTTATTTATATTATGTATTAATGTTAGGAATATTAATATGTATTCATTTTTTATTATTTTATTAGGTAGTTACTTAGTTTTACGTTTTAGGAATAGTTAAAATAGGTTTTGTACACCGCCGTCTTTCTGATTTTCGTTTTATCCTTTCCATCCAAAGGTTGTCTGGAAGAGATCGCTCTTAGCGATAAGGCCGCCCATTGTACCAAATTGTTTAATGTCTCTGTATGTTCTCTGTAAGGATCATACAAAATAACGTTAGGAACCAAGCCGTAAGTTTGTTGCCTGTTCTTCTAGGCTTTGGTCGCGTGGAACTGGCACCTAAAGTCACCTAGCTTTAAGATGTTTCAAAGTGATCCTTGTGATTTTATTGAATAAATACCTTTTGACTTTGACTTTTCCTTTGTATCCATCTATCTATTATAGAGAAATGAGAGCAAATTTGCGCGAAGGCGGTATAATGTTTCACATTGACTGTGGGCGACAACAAACGTGTAGCTATGCGGCAATATGCAAATGCTTTTTTTGTACGCCACATGAAAGTAACTCACGAAAAGCCAAGGCTGTTCCGCTTAGCGATTGGCGGATATTTTTGAGAATATGATTGCTACAAATTTTTTCTTTCAGCCTTTGCTGTCAGCAACACTGACAGATTGTGTTTTGTTTTTTTTTAGTTTTTGGCGTTTTTTCTGGCTTAGAGCCCTGGTTTTGTAGATTTATTTTAACTGAATAAAAACATTTTGACTTTTTTTTTATACAACTAATTGATGGAACATGCGGATGGCCCACCTGATGTTAAGTGGTAACCATCACCTATAACAAAGCATTGCCTCGTAAGTCACGCAAGATAGGAACGTGACCTAGAGGTACTTTGCACTGCCCTGCGTCCATCAACTTGAGGCATACAGATGTTAAGCCTCATGTGCCTGTAATTACACCGGCAACCACACTCTTCAAACCGAAACACAGCAACGCTGCTTGGCGGCAGAAAAAGGCGTGGTGGTAGTACTTCCCCGGACGAGCCCTTCACAAAGAGACTTATGGAGGCACTAGAGATCTCACCACTCCATTTGTTGCTTGTGCTTCTAGGCTTTGTCGCGTGAAAGTGGCACCTAGATTTAACTAGCTTTAGGACGTTTCAAAGTGATGATAGTTGTATAAGTTTATTATTTTATTTACAGTTATAACACCTAACACAAGTATTAGAATAAATCTATTCCATAAAACATAAAACTATCCACAGATCGTTTCAAACGATCTAAGAAATAGCGTGGGACGCCCTTCTACCTGATGGACTGACGACATCGTCAGGATCGCGGGAAATCAGTGGATGGAGAGGGCTCCGAATCGTTCTTCCTGGAAATGTGTAGGGGAGGCATATGTCCAGCAGAGGACTTCTATAGGCTGATGATGAAGAAATAGCTTAACTGATCTAACTCAATAACAATCAGAAGCGTCGCCCAGACGCTGTCTGCAGTGTTTTGCTCAATGGCAATCTTGTATTCACGAATAATTTAGATGGTATTGCGTGTATCATATCTAACAGCTGATAGAAACTAGGCAATAAATTTATCAAGACGTCAATACCGATTCATGAGCGAACACGCGTTTAGTGCAGTTTATTACTCAAGATCCAATTATAGATTTTTGACTGAACTGTAAAATACTTGAATTTTACAAAAAATGGTTAAGTATGTGCCAAGTGTATTGAATATCTTAGATATCTATAAGGCTGACGGTGTAATCCTACTAATATTATAAACGCGAAAGTTTGTAAGTATGTTTGTTTGTTACTCTTTCACGTAAAAACTAGGTACTGGATGGATTTTAATGAAACTTTACAATAATATAGCTTATACATCAGAATAACACATGGGCTGCAATTTATAATGATATTGTGTGACTAATCCTGCGCAGACGAAGTCTCGGGCACCAGCTTGTAATATAATAAATTTGTTTGCCATAAGTACCCTATAAGGGTCCATGTGATACTTACTAACACCCAACAACTATGTATGTACGTACCTAAACTAAACCATGTGTAAGCAATAAATATATTGAGTTTTGAGTATTGAGTTTATTTGGACACAAATTACATACTCGTAAGAAATTAAATATAAATGAAAAAACTACAGGCACATGAGGCTTAACATCTGTATGCCTCAAATTGGTGAACGCGGGGCGGTGCATCGTAGGGCACGTTACTATCGTGCGTGACTTACGAAGCAATGCTTTGTTATAGGTGATGGTTACCCCTTAACATCAGGTGGGCCATCTGCTTGTTCCAACAGCTAGTTGTATTAAAAAAAGTATAATATACTCTAATTGTAATTCAATCTAGCCACATAGCGAGCTAATAAGTAATTTTGACTTACGATTTTAGCATAAACGTAACTAAGAATGTGTCCATTCACTTTTCTTACTGTCTCTATCGTATCTTTGTTGTATTCTACAAAAAAATATATATAATTATTACTGTTTAATTGTCGCTTCGCTTCATAATTATTGTAAGCTTCCGCTTTTCTCGACCGGTTTCAATTAAAATCGACATTTCCTAGTGGAAGGTCCCACGTCGTCGGAAGAACGAGGCATTGAAGCACAAGAAATGAGAAAGTATAGAAATGCTCCATTTGCTGATTGATGTGAAAATTGTATCGGTGTTGCAATCGATTCTACAGCTCATTCAAATGTTGGGAAAGTAAACATGATTTTTAATCTGTGGCAGTAGCTCAGAGAGTAATTACGACGAATACATGAATTCGCAAATAGTAAAATAAGTAAAATCTAGTGTAATACTTGAGTAAGATCTAGAGAGTATTCAAATAGGTATACCCCATTTAAACTTAGCTCATGTCCGTGGAAATGTGGAGGGACAGGGAATATGGGCAATGCGAGAATGTAAACAGGCCACTTCCATGTCCGCTCGCTTTGCCGCTAGCGTTGACGTTCTGCCGCGTTTACATGTAGACATTCGCGTTGCCATTCATGTGGACGGAAATATGGCCGGCCATATGTCCGCGGCAACGTCGCCGACAATGTGTGTTCAAATTTAGGCCTGATACTTAGGGAGCGCGGGGACATGGGCAGTGTGAGAATGTAAACAGGCCACTTCCATGTTCCGCTTGAATGGCAGCGGGAATGTCTAAATGTAAACGCAGTATAGTTTCCGGATAGTTCGCAACGGTCTGCAGATAGCTCTACTTATTCATAATTATGTATTTTGTAAATACTTGTATTAAGGAGATGCACTTAAAATCCTTTCACCACACTGTTTCGAAAGAAACTAGTTACACGACAAGAGAGTGAAAGGGGGAAACATAAATAAATAAGAAAACAGTTAAATATTACTAGTTGAGCAATTAAGGATCAGTTACGATTACGAATTGCTCAAATCATACAAATTGAGTTTTAATAATACATAAAGCCTTTTTAGTATTGTTATGACTGTTTTATTTTTTTTAAATAAAATCTTAAACTTAAAAAATATATACGTAAACTAGCAAAATAATATTTTTTGTAGGAACCTTTGGAATAAAATGATATTTTTTGCTAAACTTTGGTAATGTTATTTTCTGAAATTTGAATGTTTATTATTTTTTGTTATTCAGTGATTTTTCATCATTAAAAATGTTGAAATGTTTGACAGTTCTTGTCTTAAAAATGATTTAATCATGGTGTGGAAATTGTTACAAGCAGAAGAGTAATAAGCTAAGTAACGCAGTTCAGATGACGAAATTTATTGGTCTTTGAAAACTTTATGCTCTAATGGGTACACTCAAATACTAATCAGTAACATTGTAGGTCATATTGAGGCAAAACGTGTCGTAATTCATGTAAATCTTTACTTTGTATAATATAAGCCCTCAGCTAATCTGAACTACCCACAAAATGTCTTCACACTACCCAAAGGTTAGCTTATAGATAAAGCTATCGAGCATTGAGTTCGCCTGTTACATCCGTTTTTATTAATCATACTCATAATATAGTGCTCAAAAGGAGCCTCTTTGAAGCGCACTGGAGATCCTTTCACCACACTGTTTCGAAGAACTAGTGACACGACAACAAGAAGAAGTACTTTCTATTAGTGCAAGAAATCATTTTCTTAGTATCGATAAATCAATGGTATTTTTTGGCATAGCTGGCAAGCTAGCAGTAGTGCACCACTACAATGTTGTCTGGAAGAGATCGCTTTTAGCGATAAGGCCGCCCATTGTATATCACTCAGAAGTTTTTTTTTGTTCTGTTATGTGTTTATTATGTGGTGTGCAATAAAGTATCTCCTATCTATCTATCTACTGCACATGGTTTTAAGCAGAAATTTTCATGTCATTGTAATGGTACATCAGTCTTTAATTGTATTTGAATGGATGAGATCATTATTGTTTTTGTTAACAAAACAAAAACAATAATTGCTTCTATCATTCAATTCGAGTAAAGCCGAACCAAACAAAGCAACAAATCACATTGATCGACGCAAAACTTCACATAAATCATAAAAAAACGCCTAGAACTCAGCGTAGTAGAAAATCTAGTTAGTTTCATTGACTTGCGTGTAAAGCTACAGTTTATGAAAGACGACGACCGCTATCTGACTACCGTAATGAGGTTGGTTTGACACAACAGCAGTATGTGTTTAATCAACTGCAAATGGTGGTCTATAAATGATAAATATACTACAACGATTAATTTAACACTGTTGGACTATGAATATTATTCCTAATAACTAGGTTCTGCCTGTGGCTTCGCTGGCTAGGTATCCGTATAGAAAGTTAGCAGTTTGTTATTCCCTGGAATACATTACCAAGTTTTAACCAAATCAGATCATTAGATCTGATTGAGTCACAAATATAGAAACTTTCGCATTTTATAATATTAGTATGATATAATTACTTTATGTTTACTGTTTTGCTCCGAAGTATAAGCCTAATCTTATTTCAAGTTCCATCAAAATCGGTTCAGATAACTATTGAGTAAATAAAACTGTTTTAGAATTTAAATTGTACGATGATTTTTGGAGCGGTTGATGGACGTAGGGCATCGTAGGGTACATCCCTATCGTGCGGATTTGCGAGGCAGTGCGTGCTTCATAGGTGAAGGTCATATCACATCAAGTAGGCCAACTGCTTGTTCCATCCATTCCAAAGTAGTATAAATAACTATTATTTTCTACTAAATTTGCCCACGAGTTTCGTTTTAGAAAATTCATGGACCCACCTTCTTCTTGTCGGGTTACTAGTTCTTTCGAAACAGTGTGGTGAAAAGATTTTTAGTGCGCTTCGAAGAGGCTCCTATCGAGCATTACAACTTGCACGAAAGGAGCTTCCTGACAGGGGCGCACAAAACATGTACGCACAATAATTAACATCATCATCTTCCTGCCCTTATCCCACTTCATGTTGGGTCGGTACAACAGGTTTTTTCTCTCCACTTTCCTCTATCATCCGTCATCTCAGTAGTCACTCCTTTCTTACCCTTGCCATCTTTCACGCAATCCATCCATCTTGTCTTTGGCCTACCTCTACTCCTTTATCCATCCACATTCATACCGCGCCTTCTTCTTCTTGTTGTGTCACTAGTTTCTTTCGAAACAGTGTGGTAAAAGGATTTTAGGTGCCCCTCAAGAGGCTCCTTTCGAGCACTTGACACATGTTATAGAACTTTTTAGGTTCTACGACATGCCGGTTTCGTCACGATGTTTTCCTTCACTGTTTGAGAGTACTGGCATTGTGCACATTAATTTTTGAATAGTGCTCATTGGTGCACGACCGGTTTCGAACACATGACCTTAGGATCGGAAGGCGGGGCCGCTACCACTAGACCACCAGTGCTCTCAGTGCATACCACGCCTTAAACAACAGTCACTGCTTTATATGCTGCGCGGTTTAACGTTGGATAGAATAAATAGTGGTACGTCTACACCTCACGTGAACAAAAAGCATGTCAGTATCAATCTACGTTTACTGGTACGTTGGTGGCGTGGATTTGTGGGCGAAGTTGTTCATCTGCGACTGCATTTACTTCACAGCTCAGTCGGTAGTAGCTCTGCTTTCTGCGCTGTTGGCCGTGGGTTCGATCCCCACCGAGAACAAACTTTTTTGTGATGAACATAGTAATTTGTTCTCTGCCTGGGTATTGATATCATAAGTATGTATTTACGCTAAAAACCGATGGGAAATATGTTGGGTTCTGGAATGGTGACTTGGCTTTTATTTACTAAGAGCTTCCGTGCTTCCCAGGGTAGGAATCGGAGGTCTGGCTGAGGCTTTGGAGTGGTAACTATGTTCCCACTGCTCATCCTCACCTCACAAATTTTATTTTTCGTTTCTATTTAATCAATTCAAAATCATATTTCGATAAACTCGCAACGAAACTATCAAACACGCTTTTCCTAAAAAATGAGCAACTGTTTTACTATATTCAATACACATAACTGTATTGAGCAACAACACCTCTTTTCTTGTAATTAAATGACATACTTAAACAAACGACATTGTTGTTGATTGTTAAACACCTATCTACTGATAGTTATTCTGTGACCTTACAAGACACGTCCTGGCCGGTCCGTTCATAATTCTGAATGTAATTACAAGCCTCGATTGTTCACCTGTTCTTAGCCATTCTTCTCGGCAACTCCCCATGAAGGTTCAATTTACAATAACATCGACAAGCAAAATGGTAATTTTAATAAACCAGACAACGCGCGGGGCACTTTCGAAACTGACCTCTAAAATCACTACGTGTGTAAGAACATAAAGACTAGCAAGATTAAAAAGTGTGACAATTACAGCTGTTTTACCTTGGTCGTTGTCTGCATCTGTAGAAACGTTGCGATCCCAGCTCTCACGCGGTTTTTGACACCGCGTATGGTGCCCTTCGAACTCCGAATCGTCGATGTCCCATCCTCGTTCTTATAATCCTTTATTCCCGCAAAAAACTCAAGTTCGGGAACATCACTTTCACTTTTCACACTCACATTTTTCACTGTTTCATCGAACTGCTTCTCGTTTAGGTGGAAATCGTAAAACTTGTCCGTGTCGAAGTAATGGCTACTGTAGCATAACTCCTGCTTTATTTTGTCCTGCTTCCGTTCCTCGTAGGTACTCTCGCTTATGATCGAGGTTTTCGACGTGTTTGACGTCAGTGAAGGTAACGACGGCAAGGAATCCGAGTCCGAGCTTCTTTGCTCACTATTCAGCTGCGACACTAGACGGAAGGAAGTTAGTTGTGCGCTTTCTTTTGATATCATATTAGTTTGATCATTTATATTCCGGCACGCGTCCTCGTGTAGCTCGCTCGATTCGCTTTCGGTTTCAATCGTGCTGAGTTTCGCCGTGCGGTCTCTAATGTCTTGGAGCAGACCTTGTGGTAGAAAGCCGTCATTATTCGGTTTGATGGCAAAAGACGGCATCTCCGGTGCGACAGGTGGCTCTACACTTTTTTCTTTTTTATACTCGCCTTGACTTTCATCGGCATGCACGCTGTTCAACTCGCTGCTGTTGAGAGAATCGCACGATATGTTGGAGTCGTTATCTTCGAAATCTTCGCTGTGACTGCTCCCGTTTCTCGAGCTTATCATAGTGACCGAGATAGCTTTCTTTGCGCTTGATTTTGAGGTCTTTTTTTTGGGCAGCGGTGGCGGGGTTCCGTCAAGGTCACTGCACGTTCCCGAATCAAGTGTGTCGCTCGGCGAGCACTGCCCACTCGACATCACCATATTAGTCATCGAGTTCATGTACGAATTGCAGTAAATGTACGGTGCTTTATCTGATTTCAGTATGTCTTCGTTTTCTATGATTTTCGGGCGATCGTCCACGTTCAACCGGACGAGGCTGTTCTTCTTGTACAGGTCGTTTATTTTGTAACTGTCAAAATCAACGTCACTTTTGAGATGGACACTGGAGATTTTCGGCTTCGGCTTGTCGGTGTCCGTGTTGATTCTGATTGTGACCACATGTGGACCGTTGAGTGCGTCCGCGCTAGGTGTAATCGCGGGTCGGTCTGACTGGGTCGCCGCTATGAATACCGTTGCAGATGAGCTCTTCGTATTAAGGACGTGCGAGTGCATCGAACTTAGAGAGTCCATGTTTCGTCTGTCTTCGTACCCGTTAGTTTGCGCATCATCGGTTGTGATCGTGGTGAATGTGGTGGAGCCTCTCTGCTTCGCTTTGGGTGGTAGCGGAGGGATGTATTCAATGCTCGGTCGGGGAGTAACGTCTTCCATCGTGGCTGGCGAAGCGGTTAATGTGTTGGCATAATTAACGGTATCCTGCTTACAATGCTGGTCGTCGTCTGGTGGATGTATATGGCATAATGGTTCCGGTGTGGCCCTCACTGGGTCAATGATCAATGCTCTCTATTGCACTGTCTGTGTACCTGTAAAGAAACAAATATATGTCTTTATTTCTTGTATTTGTAAGAAGTGTTGAAGGAGCCTCTTTGGCCACTTAAATTCACGACACTATTTCAAAAGAAACTAGAGACACGTTAATAAGAAGAAGAATTTCAAAGAACGGAAATTATAACCTGGATTTTGCATTATTTTAATCTTTAAGTCGGTGTATTAAACAATGTAGGTCATTAGTTGACAGATAAGGCACGTTATTATTATAAAAATGTCATGACAAATGTTTTGACCGATAGACCTACATTTTAAAACATAAAGTCACTTACAAATACTGCGCCACTGAAGTTTTAAAATCATATTTTTCTTGGCAATCAATTACTTAATTTTAATAGATAAAGTTGCCTTACACAATGTTAAACGACCGCCATCACTTACCAATAGGTAATGACTAATGACAAACGGTAACTTGGAGCTATGTTCAATATCAACTTGAGTAACATTTACAAATAAGAGCTTTTTTTATGGCAATACGACTGAATAACCCTTGGATATCTTCTTAAATTGTAAGCAATCATTTTGAGTTAGCTTAGCATAATTATAATCTTAATTTCTTGATAGAACCTGATGTTAAGTGGTAATCATCACCATAATTCTATATTCTGTGCCATCACCTATAACGAAGCATTGCCGCGCGAGTTCACACGATAGGATCGTGCCCTACGTGCATCTTTCATAATTATTTATTAATTTTTAATAATACAAGCCTAAATTATTGTTCTACCACGAGAAACACTTTCTCACAATAAATTAAAAACGATAACTGCGTAAATTCCAAACACTTTTCTCGCGATCCAAGCCAAATAGTTAATGAAGCATTAAATTATGAACCATTAAATACTGATTTCTCAAGTAGCTACAACCGTAATATAACGGTTGTATTATAAAAAATAAGTCCCAACGCCCTCGTGACAATATTATTAGAACGGTAAAGAAAACTTTTTAGTAGGGTAACTTGTTTGGATCAAAATTATATTTTTTTCCGAACTGTGTGCAATGTGATTGCACACAACGTGGTTGATCGCGATTTTTCATAAATAAGTGATTTTATATCGCTCAAAATGTTAAAATGTGCGAGCGAGATGTACATTAGCAGTTGTCATTACTTTATTTCCTAAATAATTCATAAGATTTGTCAAAAATCAATGAGTTACCTCTAGTGGAATTGAAATCTTATAGCTTCCATGTTTTTTATACTACTTGCTGGTAAAACAAGCAGACCGCCATCTGTTGGAAAAATGGCAAAACCGCCACCATTTTCTTCAAAACAAATGACGGCCGACTTGACTATAGACTGACTTGACTAAAAAGTATTCATTCAATACAAATCACTTGACACTGGCAAGATAGCGGTCACTTAACTTGACCGTTAAGTGGCAACTACAAGTACAACTGCATATTACGGTCATTGTTTTACAGGAAACCGAGAGCATACAAAATTACACTTCCAAACGATTATCCGTGGAAGTGACTACTAATTTTATTTAGCAATTGAACAATCAAAGCGACACGATTGCGTTTAAATCTATGGTAATTTTAGTGGAAGCATTAAAGTTATGTAATTTTAATTGCAATTCCGGAGTACCTACTTCTGAATCCAACCGTGCAATGATTATGGCATCTGATGGCCACATTATGCCAAATGATATGCCGTCCGATCATAAGGTCCTGGGTTCAAATACGTGGACTGATTTTTCTGTTCGCAAAATGTATTGGCGAGGTTTGCCAGTTCTTGTAAGCGATTATAATAATAAAGCCTCTTCATTCCCATAAAAATTTCAAGTTGAGATAAATTTTTCTTCATATACATTAGGGACCCCTCCTCGGGTAAAGGACTTCTCAATTTTTTTCCATTCTCAATTTTGGACTTAATTGGTCTATCTTACAGGTACCTTCCTATACTGCATCTTCACTATTTATTCTAATCACTATTTATACCATTACAATTATTCTGTGGCACTTCAGTGAATAAGAGCATAAGTTAAGCACCTGGCGCTTTATAAATCACTTTTAAAAATATTCAAAATTGCACGCATCGTGATGCTAATCTGTCAGCACCAGCCACCTTAAAATGAGAATGTAGACGGAATGTAGGTTCACACTACGCTTCAGCGACCCGTAGTGAGAGGAACAAAGTGTTCGCATGTTTAATACTTACTTCCGCAGTACACACGGGTACAGATCAGGCTGCACAAAGCCAAAGAACAGAAGAAAGATGACACTTACTAGGAGGTCATAAAAGTGAGCAGTGTATACCCTTTTAAGAGTAGTAGAGCTCTTTGTGAAGAGCTCGTCCGGGGAAATACTACCACAACGCCTTTTTCTGCCGCCAAGCAGCGTTGCTGTGTTTCAGTTTGATGAGTGTGGTTGCCGGTGTAATTACAGGCACATGAGGTTTAACATCTGTATGCCTCATGTTGATGGACGCACTCTTAAACGCAATACAAAACCTTTCGAAATATTAATGTCTATTTGTCAACAAATTGACAAAGTACCATTAGCTACGGATATGGTTTCGTACGAAACACCAATTACTGAAGAACGGAAAGAAATCAACTACCTACTTATAGGCAACTATATAAATATACGGTTCAGCCCCTGGCATAATAATGTGCAATACATAATTATAGTTTGTCCTAACATGGTTCGACATTATTAGGACAGACAATAATACAAATTATAGATAAATACTGGCTTTGATTTTCAATCAATATTTTATGTAATTAATTGAATTGAAATGTGTAATAAATAATGAGTTGTTGTTATCTAAAAATCAATTCTTATTTCAAAGAGTAACTTAACCGTACTTTTATTACATTGTAAATTTCTACTTTATGGACTTATAAATCCACAGAATAAAGCAATACCTACCAAGGTATGATCTTAAAACATGTCAGCACCTAGGCATAAGTTTTCAGGGTCATACAACAGTAAAAGCACACTGATAAAAAAGCACACGCACACGATCTATGAATAATGCACATTTTAATCACACTTCCTAAAATGTCGTGACAATCGATCATCGTGTTAATGTAAGACACTAGTTAAATGAATTTGTATGTTAATGTATAATTAGGCGGTAAGTGTATGGACTTATATGGGAAGGAATTCCATTCTTGACTTACTTTACCGCTTGGTTTAATTTTACGTGACCATCGATTAGATGCAATCGGGCAATCGATTCGTGTTCAGAAACATTAACATATTTATAACTGTCACAATATTTTTTATCAGTTCCTTTTTTAAAAGTGACTTACTTGTAAGTAACAAAATTATTAACTATAAATAAAAAAAAAATCCGCTATCCGCTATAAGAAGTATCTTTTTTATATCAATACGTAGCTTGAGCTACTTAAAATGATTTATTGACTGACGACCGACCTTGAAAATATTACGGCAAGTCAAGAGTGATATCTCAAAATAATAGTTATCATCATCATCAGCCTCAAGAAGTCCATTACTGGACATTGTCTTTCACTATACATTTCTTGGAAGAACGCTTCTGAGCCCTCTCCAGCCACCGACTTTCCGATATCCTCACAATGTTTTCGGTCCATCGGGTAGAAGGGTCATGCTTGGTCTTCCAGCAATCAGAAATCAGAAGCATTTCGGTGCACAATGAATGTTTAGGTTCATTGATCTTAATGTACAAAAAAAATAGCATAATTAAATTCTACCAGTTACAGTCCGGGCGTGCAAACATCTTTGAACTTAAAATTAATTAATAATAATTTAATAAAAGAACCTACAATAATATCAAAATTCTATTTAATCTTATTAAATACTAAAATGTCACCTATTTTAAAAACGAAAATATTCATCAAATTGTGTAAAAGTAATTTAATAACAACCATTTATTAAGTTCAAAATAGTTCGTCCTAGAAATCTATGAGTCTATGTCCAGCACTAGGCTTCAGTCTTGTGACCAAAATGATGATTGATTTATTATCATAGCCAACTAATAATAATAATAATGAAAGTTGTGTTCTGTTGTGCCTCATAAACTCCAACACATAACTTATAAACTGTACTATGATAATCAACGTATCAGCCATAAAATAGAGCGCCATGAAAAATAACTTAATATCCTTGACTTTCGACGCTATCGAGACCGCGGTCTTGGAAACACTGAGCGTGGAGCGAAGCGATTTTAATTATACAGTTTGATTTCTCAAGATATCTGTGAGGATGTCTACCTGGAATTCAAAGTTCAAAACCTTTTTCATTTTGATTTTAACTTTTAAGATCCTTATAATGTTATACTTAATCCCAAACGAGTCTACAAAATATACAATACATTAATGTATTAACAAAACCATTTTACAATTCAGAGAGAAAAAAATACGACATAGGTAATATAAATAGCATAATTTTGAAAGTCATAATCTTATCAGTATGCCAATTTTTTCAACAATTTTATAAAATGTATAGTAATTTTTTTCAACACTTCCATTTTCAATAGTTTTTATAAATTTGCTATTTACGCTCCTCTCCTCGCTCAGTTCATGAGAACTACGCCTACCGTGCCGAAGAAGTTATAAAGGCATTACCAGTAGAAACTCGGACAGGTGGTATCTAGTGAAAGTATCAAGACATTTGTCAACAGTGTAATGATCTGTTGTGTAACTAAAGAATTTTATTGTTGATTGACAATAATTTGATATCATTACGCGTTGTTGGCTTTGTTTGTTTTTTGTGTTATATTGGATCTTTGAGTCTCTATTTGAAATTATATTGTAACAACAGTGGTACTCTAATAAATAAGAATGTTATTGTTATCAGTGTGTTATATTATATTATATTATTAACTATCACTAACCTGGAAAAGGCATTTACTAAAAGAACAGTACCTATTATACTAATATGTGATTTTTATTATATAATAACACCCAGACAGAGAACAAACATCACACAAATGTTTGTTCTCGGTGGGGATCGAACCCACGGCCTACAGCGCAGAAGGCAGAGCTACTACCAACTGAGCTGTGAAGGCTGTGTGATTATATTATAATATTAACTATCACTAACCTGGAAAAGGCATTTACTAAAAGAACAGTACCTGTTATACTATTAAGTGATTTTTATTATATAATGAATAAATTGACTATACAGGTGTTAAAATGAAATAATAAATATGTATGGTTTTTTATTTGAGCTATCTCTAGATCGTTTGCAACGGCCTGCTGATAGCTCAACTGATTCTTAATGTATTTTGTTCATTTTGTAAATACTTGTATTCATTGTAATCTTCTTTGTAAATAAATGTTTCTTTATTTGGGACATTATAAAATGTTTTCAATTATTTCCATAAAATTGTAGCACAAAGGTCACACAGACAGCCTTCACAGCTCAGTTGGTAGTAGCTCTGCCTTCTGTACCGTAGGCCGTGGGTTCGGTCCCCACCGAGAACAAACATTTGTGTGATGATCGTAGATGTTTGTTCTCTGTCTGGGTGTTATATAATATTATAAGTATGTATTTACAAAAAAAAAGTATATATGTAGTATATCAGCTATCTGGTTCCCATATCACAAGCTTTGGCTTAGTTTGGGGCGAGATAGTGTTGTGTGGAATGCCCATCAATATTTATTTATTTATTTTATTTATAGGTAACAAAATGTTTGGGCAATGTTGTTATGTGATAGGTATTGTATAATAACATAGTTTCCAATTGTGTTTGTTAAATCAATAAACCGAAGGAAGTAATGCATTAACTTTCACATTTAATGGTGACTTTGCGGCTTCGTTTCAGCTTTATGGTATTAATTTGCTGTTAAGTTTTAGCAATTAGTTACATAAGTCGATGATTTGTTGAAATAGCGCGGTTTTGTTTTCACACGGTCGTCATCACGCAAATGGTATTTTTTTGGAAAAAAAACAGCTCGATTTGGTTCCCCGGAACAGTATACAAAGTGTTTCAATACTGAAACTGAAACAGCTTCACGACTTTAATCCCCGGGCACGGTAGATATCCCCTCAGATCTCTTAGTACCAAGTACTAACTCCAGATTCATTGAGGATGTCTGAGGGGGTAGTCAGAGGTACGTCCAAACATTAAATTTGGTACATACCCACATTTTGCAGTAGTTGGTATTCCATACGTTACAGGTTGCAAGCCTATCGCCGCTGTTAGAGTACTAACTGGTTTCCTCACGGTGTTTTCCTTCACCGTTTAAGAGCACTGGTATTGCGCACATACATTTTTCGATAGGAAAAATCTATTGGTGCACGACCGGATTCGAACCTGCGACCTTACGATCGGAAGGCGGGGTCACTCCCACTAGACCACCGGTGCTCTCAATACTAGGAGTTTATTACAAAAGTTCAATACCTACTACGCTAAAATGTATGAAACAGCTGTTTTTTTTGTTCGCGTACACAGTTTTGGTTCCTTAGAAAAAGTTATTCATATTGATGGGTACTTTAATTAGGCCTTAAGTTTTTAAACACAAGTATTGGAACACCTTGTATTTCCTCTTAGAACTCTTAGTACCAAGTTTTAAATAAGGATTCTTTGAAGATTTCTAAGGGAGTAGTCAGAGGTAGGTACCAAATATTACATTTGACATATACACACACATTTTGCAGTAGTTGGTATATACGTGACAGGTTGCAAACCTATCGTTAGAATACAACGAGTTTCTTTACCATGTTTTTTTTTAAAAGTTAATCGATTTTTAGTCACTAATGTTGACCACTAAACTTGTATAATTATACGTGGATAGGTAAACGATTTATATACCATACAAATCAATACGTTCTATTTCCAACGATACGTCAACTTGAAAAAAAAAACAGTTTTAGTGATGCCACTGTCTAAAATAGAATAGTTGAAAAGAGAATAGTTGTAATATTCACGAGATGACAATATACTCGTATAATACATAATCGTTTAGGACAGCGTTACGCATGAGCGCACCACGTTTTATTGATATACTTACAAAATAAAACTTTTTTATAATCATTGTGCTAATCAAATAGTCACGACTTTGGGCTGGCGCAACTTTGTTGTGATAAAACGGTAGGTATTGAATATCTGGTCAACGAATCATGATGTTTAGGTACTTGGAAATAAAACATGTTTATCTAATAGCTGTCATAATACGAAATGTACGTTATAATGGTGACCTATAAACGGTACAACATGAATAGATACCTACTGCGTTTTTCAGACGTGATGTAAAGCGGCGTTTGTCGTTTCTTCTTATTCTTATCGTGTCACTAGCTCTTTCGAAACAGTGTGGTGTTTCGAACAAGCTTCTTTGTATATATTTTTGTTGATAGTAACTTGTTCTTTAATTCACTTATTTTTCTGACAGTCAATTTGAAGTTAACTAAATCGAGGCTGAATATTGTTACAGCAATGTCAACTATCATAAGTTCAAATTATAAAGGAGCACTATTTTGGAAAACTTGAACTTTATTTATTTAATAACGTGATATTGGCCTTCAGCCTTTAAATAAATCAATACTCTATTGAAACTCAAATAAAATCAAAATTTTAAATTTAGATAAATAAATAAATAATCATAAAATACTGTATGATGATACTATCGCTAGTTGTCAAAATAAAAGAGAAAAAAAACTAAAATTACGTAAAATATAAAATTATTTTTTAATTTAAGCTTTTTTTATGTTACTAACCCTCTTATTCATATTCCCTGACACGTTATAGCCGCTCTATAAAGTATTCGTGTCACTGTCACTTTCGTCGAAATAAAAAGAGATAGTAACAGATTTAGCGAACATTTAAGCTAGTGGATCGCTCAGCGAACAATATGAATCCCTTATTGATATTGTTTGCTGAGCGATCCTTTAGTATATACATAAAATAAATTACTAAATATTATCTTATAAAATAACAAAATTACAAATCACACGAATAAATTACCCGATCATTCTAAGAACTTGTATAAATATTGTATAATAACTTTAATAGCTACCGGATGTTGTGTATGAAATAAAGTGGTTATTTTCAATTATTTCATTATATGAAGTAAAATAATGTTTTTATTGGTACCATTATTGTGATAATGAGACAAAGGTCGCCTATAAAAATCTATAATTATTTATTGTTTTAGAACTGAAGTTTTATGTATATCCGGTCAATAATTTAAATTAATTGAATAACAAAATTGATCGAAAAATAATTTGACTGACCCACTCTTGGTTGACCCTGACCATACCATTAGTAACATTGTAACAACTCCATTCATTTTGAAAATTTAGGGATGAGATTGTGGTTATTTTGGTGTGCTTGTGAGTTTCTGATACCCAAACCACAAAAAAAGTAAAAAAAATGTGTTTTGATATTTGAATAATTGTGGTTCAGCCGTAAAATACACAGAAAATAATTTTGAAAATTGAATTGAAACGCAAAAGGTGTCATAAAAACAGCTTGATACGAGCAAAATCGCGTGATTTCATTAGTAATTTAGTAAATAAGAGCTTGTTATACCATCATCACAGATGTTCCAAGGTGTCTCACTAAACACGAATTAATATGAGATAATCCTACCCATATGATTATTCTAATGATCATGGCCTTTCAAATGATACACCGACATTTAAGTTGGAACTCAAAAGTCACTCTGTCAAGGCCGAGGCATAGATAGCAAACAGAGATGAAACTCGATATGTGAGCAACGCTTCTTGCTGACACACTCTGATCTGTAGTGCTGTGTGAAATATTCACCAATATTTATTTAACTTTAAGAAAACACTTAAAATGTTTTTACCTGCTATATTAAAAAAATCTACAAAAGTTAAATAAATATTGGTGATCAAAATATAAATCTAAACATCAGACCGTGTTATCCATACCTTTGTATGAATCCTTATCCAAATAAATCATTTTGTATTCAAGACTGTTTTAATACCTATAGATAACTTCTTAAAATTTTCAAATTGAACATTCCTGAATGGAATGTTACAGATACAGATATTACAAATTAAAAAACTTAGTTCGCTTTAAAAATATAAGTGAACGCGCGGGGCTACGGGGCGCGTTCTCACTCAGCGCAGCGGCCAACGATGCGAGGGAGAAGGGCGTGCAAGTATAAAATAAGTAGCCGCGAGACTCGAACCCACGGTCTAAGTTTATCCTAAAATGTTGAAAAATTTATTTCCAACCATGCAAAGCTGGGACAGGCCACTAGTAATCTATATTTCGTTTCTATACGTAAAAAAATTGCTTATTCCACGGCCAAGGGTGGTCATAATTTCAACGATGCGCCTGTTATTGATAAAATACTCGTTTTTGTTTGCAGCTCTATCTGAATCACCCACTTGACCTTTCAAGTGAGGTGTAAAGGTCTCGCAGTCATAAAAGTTTATGGAGAAAGAAAAATGTGAATTTAATGTGTATGATGCAATAAAATTTACATACGAATCAATGATTCGTAATTATTTAAATCATTTTCTCCACACATTGAACGTAATCTTTCTTTATTAAATAGTTAGTGGAGTTGCCAAAAACTAAACAACAAACAAGTTTCTTTTTTTTTCTTATTAACCATCTCAACTGACAGAGAAAAAAAGCATTGTATTTTTAAGCTACATTAGTGTTATCTCATCTGGGGTAGGAGGCCATTAGAGCCGTCTTCAACGTGTTTTAGTTGTTCAAACAAGATACAGGCACTAAAAGCTATTACCTTTTTTATGTTGTTTAAGAACTAGAAATGGGCCCACTTGACGAAGTTTTCTTAAGGCGAATAAAAGAGCTAATTTATCTCTAAACTCTAAACTCATTTTCAAAAAATCGCAATCAACCATTTTGTGTGCAATCACATTGCACAAGGTTCAGTAAAAATTTCATTTTGATCGATACATGTTTTTCTACTCAAAAGTTTGCTTTACTAGTTATCGTACATAAGCAAACTTTTGATTGACACAAAATTAGTTTAGTGATTTTATATCTTTCAATATGTCGAAACGTGAGAGCGAGAGTCACATTAGCTCTTGTCTTCGCCTTAAGTGTTTGAGAATCACTAGACCAATTTGGAGCAGGTTTTATCCCAGGTTTAACTATCCAATTTGTCGAAAACGTAAAAAATTTATCTGATAAAACTCTAGAGAGTACCTTTAAGATGACCTTTTCTTTGCTAAGTATAATGATATTCCAATTCATGACACATCAGCACAGCAGTGGACATCTTTACCACCGGAAGACTGCTGGACATGTGTCCTGATGATGTGTCTTGCCGATGATAATGATACATTTTCTACGTATGCAGATTTGTGAAAATAGTTCACAAATCATCTGGTTTACAATGGTCACTATAACAAAAACTTGCCTCGCAAGTCACACGAGTTGATCGCGCCTTCGATGCACTGCGTCCATCAACTTGAGGCATACAGATGTTAAGCCCCATGTGCCTGTAATTTCACCGGCAACCACACCCTTCAAACCGAAACACAGCAACGCTGCTTGGTGGCAGCGTGACATGGGGTCTTTAAGATTCTTGCTGATTACGGACGCAATAGAACAGATACTGCTTCTTAGAGCCCCAAAGGTGGACTAGCCGCCATCTACTTTCCAACCGTGAACTAAATAGCCATAAACAAGTCGCAATAGATGGTCCGACTGTCCATATTTAGCGCCTCGGGTTCCAACGTGATTTATTTATTGATTTTTCGAATCGGCTCATTGGTTCAATCAGTGAATGAGAGAAATTGATGATTAGAAAAGGTGATGATTGATTGGATAATCAAACTTGTGAGAATCTACAAGAGAAACGATTAAAATATCATTTGCAATTGGTTTTGAAGGGTGTTATAGAAGCTGTAAACGCTTTGTTAATTAATTAAATTTTACTAATACCATATTAATAAATAATTAAAAAAAAAATGAATTAAGAGTTCCAGTGGTTTAGTAGGAGTGACCCCGCTTTGTGATCGTCAGGTCGTGGGTTGTGCACGGTTGTGCTCCAATAGATTGAAAAAAAAAAATGTTTTTGTTCAATGCCATTGCTCTCAATTAGTGAAGGAAAACATCGTGAGGAAATCAGTCAATATTCTAGTAGCGGCGATGGACTTGCAACCTGTCGCGTATGGCATAACAACTACTGCAAAATGTGGGTATTGACCAAAAGTTATGTTTGGACGTACTTATGTCTACCCCCTTAGATATTCTCAAAGATATAAGTTGATACTTGGTACTAAGAGATCATCATCATCTTCCTGCCCTTATCCCACTTCATGTGGGGTCGGCACAACAGGTTTTTTCCCTCCACTCTCCTCTATCAGCCGTCATCACAGCAGTCACTCCTTTCTTACTCATGTCCTCTTTCACACAGTCCATCCATCTATTCTTTGGCCTACTTCTACTCGTATATCCATCCACATTCATCCCTAGCATTCTTCTCGTTACATGACATTCTTCCCTTCGCATAACATGCCCATACCACGCTAACCTATTACTCCTCATCTTTTCAGTCACTGGCGCCACTTTCAAACTGCCCCTAATAAACTGATTTCTTATCTTGTCCATTCTTGGTACTAAGAGATCTGAGAAGATAACGATCAGACATCTTCGAAGTCAAAAGGTATTGATTCAGTTGAATCACAAGGATCACTTTGAAACGGCTTAAAGCTAGGTGAATCTAGGTGCCAGTTCTACGCGACCAAGCCTAGAAGAACTGGCAACATACGGCCTTGGTTCATCTAAGTCGTGAAGGTATTTTTTGTTGAATAAGCGTATACCTATTTTGACAAGGTCTAAAAACAAAATTTTCAACCATACAAAATTAGCACTACCTTGCAAAGTTGGGTTAAAAATGTACTAACAGAGCAGTCAGGCCGACCACCAGCGTGTTGGAAAGCGCCCATTGCACAGAATAAGTAACAGTTACAGGCAACAGGCAAATACATAGTTACTATACTTCCCACTCCGCACTGGGCTTCTTTAGGCAAGAGTACTGGTAGTCGGTGGTAGCGGCCCCTCCTTCCGATCCTAAGGTGCTAAGAGTCTAAGGCCGTGGGCTCTAAATCAGACGGGCACCAAGTTATGTGCACAGTGCTATTCTCAAAAAGTGAAGGAACTGGTATGTCGTATAACCTAAAATGTATAAAAACATATGTGAACTGCTCGAAAGGAGCCTCTTTGCTGGATTCGAACCTACGACCTAACGAGAATGCGGGGCTCCTACACTAGGTCACTGGTGCTTTCATCATCATCATAATCAGCCACAGTTGGACAAACTTACCCTTTATTTCCAGGAGATAGGAGGAAAGAGTTAGCCCTCTCCATCCACCGACTTCCAGCGACCCTCATAATGACGTCTGTCGCACATTTCAACATTTTTAAAGATATTATTTTAAAAGTAGTATAGCTCTTTGTGAAGGGCTCGTCGATTCATTTTCTGACATTTTTGGAAGCAACATAGCTTTTTCATTTTATTTGTTTTTCTAGTGTTATTTTGAGTTGTGTTGTGTAATATCGGTGGTATTTTAACCAACATTACTTGAGGTTTTAGCAAAAAGTGTAAACATTTGGAATGAAAGTGTATTATGTGATATCCTGATTTGACCGAAAATGTTTCCAATGTTTTGAAGAAAACCGCCACCATTTTCTTTAAAACAAAATGACGGCTGACTTGACTATGGACTGACTTGACTAAAAAGTATTCAATACAAATCACTTGACACTGGCAAGATTGTCTGTCGAATGACGGACAGGAGCCATAAATTGAGAGAAGAAGAAGAAGAAGGGCTCGTCCGGGGAAGTACTACCACCACGCCTTTTTCTGCCGCCAAGCAGCGATGCTGTGTTTCGGTTTTAAGAATGTGGTTGCCGGTCCAATTACAGGCACATGAGGCTTAACATCTGTATGCCTCAAGTTGATGGACGCAGGGCTGTGCATCGTAGGGCACGTTCCTATCGTGCGTGACTTACGAGGTAATGCTTGTGATGGTTACCACTTAACAGAAGGTTGACCATCGAATGTTCCATTAGCTAGTTGTATAAAAAAGTATGAATGTATTTATGTAAAACCGCAAACAACCTATTTTCTGATACTGATATTACAAAGTTTATGGTTGAAAACCTCTTAAAATTAAATATTTAAAATAAGTTAGTAGCTAAGTAGTTACATAGGTACTTTACTGATGATTTACACTTCAGCAAGTGACATAGGCTCGTACATTGACGGTAGACATTAACAGGCTGCGCACGCGCAGCTTTCAACGCTGACCGATTTGTCTGTGTGCGTCGTTAGTCAAAGAAGTGATTGAGTTGTACATGTACACGTATAAAGCTTAGAGTAATATGTTTATGGAGCGTTTAGACCAAGTTCTTTGTACATTAGATAACTGTATGCTTTAATGAAATAAAATATATTTTTGTACTACTTACTAATGCATAATAATATGACCCATCGGGGGCCTCTCTTCTCTCTCTTGTCGTGTGACTATAGTTTCTTCCGAAACAGTGTGGTGAAAGGATTTTAAGTGCACCCCAAGAGGCTCCTTTCGGGCACTTGGACACATGTTATAGAATTTTTTAGGTTTTACGACATGCCGGTTTCCTCACGATGTTTCCTTCACCGTTTGAGAGTACTGGCATTGTGCACATAAATTTTGAACAGAAAAACTCATTGGTGCACGCCCGGTTTCGAACCCACAACCTTAGGATCGGAAGGCGGGGCCGCGACCACTAGACCACCAGTGCTCTCAATTACTAAATCTATATACTAAATATAACCCATCAAAAGAAATCAAATGATATCTTTTGATTTTCATGACTATTTTGCACAATTTATAATGACTTTTAATTGTTTTGTAAATAAAGTAATAAAAATTAAAAAAAAAATTAATGTACATTCATTTTATACTAATATCATAGCATTGTACTTACCTACATACATCAAATAAAAAAGCCAACAGAAAAACTCTAATAATACAAAAAAGACGCACCTACATCTGCTCAAAATTCCCGCGGTTCATTATTTTATTTTTTGCGTTTGTATGCGTGTTTTTGTGTTTATACGAATGGTGTATGTGTGCAATAGACCGGAAACATCTACCTGCGCCCGCGCCGAAGCATAGCTTCATAAGCTCGGGTTTTTTACGAACCAGTCGCCTTTTTAAAACTATGGTGGACGTCTTAAGACGGTGAATGATATCTTAAGAAATGTCAGACTGACAAATAATTAAAAAAAAAGAAAGAAAGGCAAAGGCAGATATAAAATCAGATTTCACAAGAGTATAAAAAAAATGATGAATGTAATCAGTGAGGTGACGCAATTGTTATAGCTGAAGGTAACCGCTCAACATCTGATTGGCCGTCAGTTGATTCCACAATTTATGGAATCCAAATTCCAAAAAATCACAACAGAATTGTTAGTTTTAAGACACGGATTAATTGAAAAACTTCCGAATTGATTTTACAAAAATAATTTATCTAGTTTTAATAATAAAAACACTAGAGAACATAAAGAGAAACTTACAGAACAACCTTTAATTTTTCCAAAGTTTGGATAGTGACCATCATTATGACGTCACCGCTACTTTTGAAACGACGACTTAAAATCTGATATATTGTTGTGTGATAAGGAATAAAAAAATGGTTTCTCGGTAGCCAGTATATGTTGGGTTGTGTCTGTTTTGTGGAATACCAGAAGGGATGACCGTGACTTCGCTTGCCTAGTCCTTAAGGCGAAGACAAGAGCTAATGTGACTCTCGCTCGCACGTTTCGACATGTTGAAAGATAAAAAATCACTAAACTCATTTTCGAAAAATCGCAATCAACCATTTTGTGTGCAATCACATTGCACACAGCTTAGTAAAAATTTCATTTTGATCGATACATGTTTTCCTACTCAAAAGTTTGCCTATGTACGAAAACTAGTAAAGCAAACTTTTGAGTAGGAAAACATGTATCGATCAAAATGAAATTGCGATTTTTCGAAAATGAGATTAGTGATTTTATATCTTTCAACATGTCGAAACGTGCGAGCGAGAAGTTGTTTGATAGTTGTCAGCCCCTTAAGTGCTTTTTTTGAAGGGCTCGGGGAAGTACCACCATGCCTATTTCAACCGCCAAACAGCATTGTTGCTTGCAATTTTCCATTACTATTATAATACTTTGTAATTCTGTGTATCGATATAATTTGTATTAATAAAAAATGATGTATTGTGCGAGAACGAAGTGTGATTTAATTTGACGTTTTTTTTTTAAATACAACTAGCTGATGGAACAAGCAGATGGCACACCTGATTTTAAGTGGTAACCATCACCTATAACAAAGCATTGCTTCGTATGTCACGCACAATAAGAACGTACCCAACGTTGCACTGCCCTGCGTCCATCAACTTGAAGCATACATGTTAAGCCTCATGTGTCTGTAATTACACCGGCAGCACACTTTTCAAACCGAAACACAGCAACGCTGCTTGGCGGTTGAAAAAGGCGTGGTGGTAGTTCTTCCCCGGACGAGCCTTCACAAATAGCTCTACTACTCTCAAAATTACTTATTAATTGTGTCCTTATACAACTACAGTATCGATACCATTGTTTACTCTTTCGTACTTAGAATCAACTTGAGCGGAAAAACGAAATTACGTAATTTATTTGCCCAGTAAATTAGAAAAAAAACTGTCTTATTTTCTCAAGTCATCGGTTTCAATCAAGTTCCGTCATAAAACGTACCAAACGGTTATGATAAATCAAAAATACTCTAACTAACCCGAACCGATTGACCATAAACCTTCTAATCGAAGGTATCGAATCGCGTGTTATATCCCAATCGATACAAATAATAATCGATATACGGTACTGCGTAACACCTGTACAATCAGCAACAAAAGTAGACAAACATTAATAAATATTTATTATGGCCCAATATGTAGCCTCGAAGACCTCGTCGGACGTATCTCGATCAGATAGCAGACGTTCTAGAGAAGTCTAGAACGTCTGTTATCTGATCGAGATACGTCCGACGAGGTCTTCCGATCCCAACAGTCCCATTTACGCTCGCCTGATGCACCTGTTTCGTTAATCTCCTTTCATCCATCCTCTCCACATGACCAAACCATCTTAACATACCTTTCTCTACCATGTAATAACATAACATTAAAGGCTATATATACATATTAATCTCAGTTTCATATAAAACCGTGAAGCAGTTACGGGAATGAGTCGGGATAAACATACACACACCCACACACTCAGTCACAAACTTTCGCATTTATAATAATTAGTAGGATACAATTTATAGAACACGTCCTGTTTCCCATAGGGGTAGGCAGAAACCATGTATTGCTACAATCTTGCCACACGCATAAATTAAACATTTCAAGTATTATAAATAAAATAATTAAGTATCTGCAAACTATACATACTACTTCAATCCCAATTCCAAATAATAAGGGCATATAGTGACTAAAATCGTTAATAACCTTTTGTCGCCGACCGTCCCAGAACTTTCACTTTGGGATTTATCTCGGAAGAAATCGATTATACAACTCACTCGTGCGTAAGTTACTAATTAATAGATCTTCGATTGTTGATAACGCGTGTAATGCGTGAACTGGTTCGCACAATCATCATTATCATCCGCCTGGAGAATTCCACTGCTGGATCCACCCCCTATTTATTTCCACAAAAACCATCATTGGCCCTCTCCTGACACCGATCTCCCGCGAATCTCACAAAATCGTTGGTCCATCTACTCGCAACAAAAAAATCTTGTGTGGTCAGTACTTATTTTTTTAGAGAGAAAAAGAGACTAAAATTATTTTTGTTTTTATAAGTTTGTTGAAATAAATGAATTTTATGTGTTGTGTGCGTAAGCTATAATTTTTGAGTTTTATATCTGCGTTACCGAATTATTCTATCTGAGATATTCTGTAAGTATGTAAGAACGAATTGAATGCAATATTTTAAGTGCTGAATACCGGATACAAAAGCTGTAAAATATGCATTTAGTTGCAAAATCCATGCAATGAGATCTTATTGTGCAACTTTGACTAGGTAGTTCGCTTTTATCTTAAGAATAATTTGTATGATGATAAGATTTTTGTACTAAAGATAAAGCTAAAGATATTTATTGTCTATAGAAACTAGGTACAAAATTGCTGTAAGGGATTTTGTACCTAGTAAGAATAAAAACTAGAAGTATAAAATATAATATAATGCCAAATTAAATAAATTATAATTTAATGTCTAATTAAACAAATGTAGGTAAAAAAAATATAAAAATGTAAAAAAAGAGCAATGTCAATTAAAACTAAATTATACAACTGTAAACTAGTACTTAGTTATATACGTTGAAGCACTTATTGAGGTTACGTAATAATCTATTTTTTCTGCGTCTTCTTGTTTTCTAAGTTTGGGTATGATAGATGTGAAAAAAAATATTTGCACAGCGCGAGTACTTTAAATGGTGAAGGATGATCTATGTCAAGAGCTCGATAGGCCTCTTTGAGGCGTACTTAAGATCCTATCACCTCACTGTTTTGAAAGAACTAGTGAAGAAGACAAAACAACAGAACAGAAAAAGAAGAATGTTTTTTTTTTTAAATACAACTAGCTGATGGAACAAGCAGATAGCCCACCTGATGTTAAGTGCTTCGTAAGTCACGCACGATAAGAACGTGCCCTACGATGCACTGCCCCGCGTCCATCAACTTGAGGCATACAGATGTTAAGCCTCATGTGCCTGCAATTACACCGGCAACCACACTCTTCAAACCGAAACACAGCAACGCTGCTTGAGGGCAGAAAAAGGCGTGGTGGTAATACTTCCCCGGACGAGGCCTACATGAAGTAGGCCCTAAAATAAAAAGCAATCAATAAATTAAATAAAGCAATTTAGATAAGTATTTTTTTGGCTTTGAAAAGGTGGGTCCAAAAGGTTACAAAAACAAGCAGAAGACCAGAATTTATTTTATTAAAAAGATAATTGTCTGTCAGTCTGTCCGATCACCCGTCACTACAACTCACGAACCGCCAAGGTCGAATAATACGATTGTTCGTAAATAATAACTATTCCTGGGAATATTAAGTGTGGTTTTATGATGTTGGAATATTTGTTTTTTACTCAGAGAATTACACTACTACTACTTGAGAAGCTTAGCTTTTTTAATGTTAGAGTCAGACAAAAAGAACGCCTTACGTCCCAACCGATGTCAAAGTACCTACCGCTGAAGAGTTGAACTCATTGCGGTCTGTTTCTTTCCAGATCACTACAAATTCTAAGAGCAGTAGAGCTCTTTGTGAAGGGCTCGTCCGGGGAAGTACTACCACCACGCCTTTTTCTGCCGCCAAGCAGCGTTGCTGTGTTTCGGTTTGAAGAGTGTGGTTGCCGGTGTAATTACAGGCACATGAGGCTTAACATCTGTATGCCTCAAGTTGATGGACGCAGGGCAGTGTATCGTAGGGCACGTTTATATCGTGCGTGACTTATGAGGCAATGCTTTGTTACCACTTAACATCAGATGGGCCGACTGCTTGTTCCAACAGCTGGCAACTAGATTCACCGAGCTTTAAAACGTTTCAAAGTGATCCTTGCGATTAAATTGAAGTATTTTATATTTTGACTTTGATTGCATTACCACATAAAGCACATTCACTAGACATTAGACATCTCCATAATATTACAATATGACGGTCAAAATAGTATTAAAAGCCAAGGCTTTACATTGAGTCATTACAAAACTTGATTCAATATCATTTCACCGAAACTTCGTTACCGATTTGAAGATTTCGAAAATATGTACTGACTCATTCCTCTTCCGGTCCGCTCAGTTCAGAGTTTCGATTCTCTAAACAACAAAACGGAAAGATTCACCTAGTGAATCCGCACTTTCTTCACCTCACTCACGTTGATATACCCCGTTTACACTCAGCTCATGTCCGTGGAAATGTGCAGAGAAATGGGACTTGGGCAATGCGTGAATGTAAACAGGCCACTTAGATGCTCCTGAAATATGATGATGATGATGATGATTGTGCAATATATCTTTGTAGTTCAGCTAATAGGCAAATTCACCAGTTACTTAGTCATTTATTCCGGTTACAACGCATTTCTGTTCATTCATAGAAATCCTCGATTTCAGATACTTGTTTCGTCACCAAGTGAACGACCTTTAGACCGGCTATCGTCTAAAGTCTAACCACAGGCATCATAGAACACCTGGCTCACATCATTCAAACTCATATTAAAAATCACTGTTTTCGTTATTTATGATATTTCACAGCTCAGTTGGTAGATGCTCTGCCTTCTGCGCCGTAGGCCATGGGTTCGATTCTCATCAAGAACAAACATTTTTGTGATTCATATAGATGTTTGTTCTCTGTCTGGGTGTTATTATATTGTAATTATGTATAAAAAAAAAAGTATATAATGTATTATATCAGTTATCTGGTTACCATATTCCAAGCTTTGGCTTTGTTTAGGGCTAGTTAGTGCTGTGTGGAAGGTCCACCAATATATTTAATTTTTTTTTAAACTTTAGGCTTTTTTTCAAAATAGCCAGAAACTACCCAAAATTGGGGAACATTTTAGGATATTTTTGGATACCCCTGGATGTGAGGATTTTTTTTCTTTTGGACGTCACTGTTTGGACTAACTTGTATAATATAACCTGTTATAGAATAGAGCAGAAAAAAATGCGTCAATAAATTTAATATTATAAGGTACAAATAAAAAAAATATTCACTCTTATTATATTTTCATAGATATAAGATATCATGCAAGAAAATAGGTTATCATCAATGTATTGATTGATTGTTACTACCGAGAATTTCTGTCATCGATATGAACATTGAACAAACTTAAAAATTGAGCAGCTGTCAGTTTTTTTGGCTGTGGCCTTATGAAGTGGATAGTTTGCTTCCAATATGGCATTGCAGCTTTCATCTTTATTACCTATCGTATAAATTTTTAAGTTGACTTGAATGGGTAATTGAGGAAAGACGTTTTTGGAAAGTTATGAAACTGTGGCGTAAGATTTTGTTTTTTTTGAAGACTTGATGAGTTTGTGTCGGTTCAATAAAAATTATGCTCTGGGTACTTATTATACATTAAATTTTACCTATGGTAGATATAGTTCAAATAATAATTGTTACATTCTGAGACTGGGTGGACTGACGACATCGCGAGGATCGCGGGAAGTCGATGAATAGAGAGGACTCAGAATCATTCTTCCTGGAAATGTATAGGGGAGGCCCATGTCCAGCAGTGGACTTTGAGTTGATAAAGTTGAGGCCAGGCTTGTTACTACCTGATTTTTGAATGGAGGGAATGGGTGACTGCTTTATTTTATTTCATTCTTCCTGGAAATGTATAGGGGAGGCCCATGTCCAGCAGTGGACTTTGAGTTGATAAAGTTGAGGCCAGGCTTGTTACTACTTGATTTTTGAATGGAGGTAATGGGTGACTGCTTTATTTTATTTATTTAATTCTTAATTGCACCAAACAAAGTTTGTACAAAAGGAGAGCTTAATGCTAGACAGCATTTTCTACCAGCCGACCTTGAAAGGTGAAGAACAAGAGGTCGGCGTGCTGCTTTAATGGTGTTAAGAAAGTATTCGCAGAAGATGCTACTGCTTCCTCGATGCGTTCCTTTAGTCGCTTTCTACGACATCTACTGTAGGTAATGGTATTCTTATTTTATGTTGGTACCACCGAAAACCGTTTGGAATACAAGTGTATTGGATAAAAAAAAAACTGAAACAGCTATCAAGAGATATCAAGATTGTTTGAGGCTATCTATAAGAAGTAGTCAGAGGTACACTTTTTAAATAAGAATTTCTAAATAACTTAAAACTTAAGTTTGTACGTTCATCCGAAACCATAAAATGTTCTTTCATCTTACTCAACAAAAAACAACTTCCGCCGCTAACTAGGAAATTATGGTGACAAAACAATTCTTAGCAAACAAGGCACGTTAGTAAAATGACAGCCACTTTCACTGGAAAGAATGAATAATAAGCAGTAGCCATTTAAAAAAAAACTTCAGCCATGCGCAACGCAGCCACAGACGGATGGAATAGATGCTATGGTTACATTGGGGTAATAATATTTGACCTTGTTGTTACCATGACTTTAATGTTTAAATCACAACTGATGGTTCCTTTCACCACACTGTTTCGGAAGAACTAGTGACACGACAAAGAGTTCGTTTGTTTAATTTTCTTTTTGTTTCTCTTAAATTTTAGTTACAAAATAATATTGTCAACATTAACAAGCATTTTTTTGGTTATATAATTATTTATTTTAGCGCATCAGCGTTGCCATTCACCGTGGCAATGTAGCCAATGTCTCGGAGGTGCTTCCGAATGGCACGGATTTGGATCAGTTTAGCTCTATTTCGATTGTTCTTAGGCTGTGGAATGATCTCCCTGCAGAGGTTTTCCCGATAAACTATAGTATTGGGCTCTTCAAAAATGGCGTTTTAAAATTTTTAAAGGGTCAGCAACGCGCTAGTGTTTCCCCTGGTATTGCAGGCGTTCATAGGCTACGGTAACCGCTTCCCATCAGGCGGGCCGTAAGCTTGTTTGTCTACTTTGTTGTATAAAAAAAATTGCTTACCTGTTCCATGTGTATTCATTGTGATTATCTTTGTATAGAAATGATTTCAGTTGTATCACCAGGGTATAGAATCTACTCGCCAGTTACACACGATTAAGCCTAAATTACAGTTTCTTGTAACTAACGTAGTAGTTTTCGAATTCTACTAACCCAGAACTAAAATCCCGTTCAGGATACTACTCAAAGGTCTACAACTAAGCTCTCTCTTGTCGTGTCACTAGTTTCTTTCTAAACAGTATGGTGAAAGGATTTTAAGTGCGCCTCAAGAGGCTCCTTTCGAGCACTTGACACATGTTATAGAACTTTTTAGGTTCGACGACATGCCGGTTTAATCACGATGTTTTCCTTCACCGTTTGAGAGTACTGGCATTGTGCACGTACATTTTTGAACAGAAAAACTCATTACCCACTACCCACTACCTAACCAGAAGGCGGGGCAGCTACCACTAGACCACCAGTGCTCTCTATAACTAAACTAAACAAACCACTATAACTTGAACTGCTGGTTAGTTCCGCTGGTCATCGGTGCATCTGATTGTAACGATACCCACGTTCACGGTAATTATCGGACCGTTATTCATGCGTACTGTTTTAATGTCTGATGGGTGTGGTTTCCTTGATATGCTTCAAACCTAGGGTTTATGGTGACGTCTACCGTATTCATACTACTTTCTGATGGCAAAAGGTCACCTGATGTTTAGTTGTAACCAAAGCATGCGTTGCCTTGCAAGTCACGCACGATAACATGCCCTGCGTCCATCAACTTGAGGCATTAAGATGATAGCCTCATGTGCCTGTAATTTCAGTGGCAACCACACCCTTCAAACTAAAACATAGTAACGCGGCTTGGCGGCAGAAGTAGGCATAGTGGTAGTACTTCCCCGGACAAGCCTTTCACAAAGAGCTACTTTTAAAACGATGACAGAATGCCTCTTGAGGAAACCTTATATTATTATAAGCCTTATAAGCCTTAAATTAGTATTATTCAATATCTACTCTAATCTCTAATTCTAGAGGTAGTGTAAAAATAAATACATTTTACAGATTACAGGTATTTTTTTCTGACATACATATTATAGCGTTTCTCTGAGATGGTAAAACCTGTCTTTAGTTGTGTCCTTATCAGTGCTGTTCTGTTTAAAACGCTGAATCTACTAGTTATTTTTCCACCTATATGGTCCACACAGCCGGGCAGGCATAGTGTCGGTAGGGGACCGACACTATGCCTCGCCTATTCCCACCATTGTGTCTCAAAAGCGTCGAGATAGTCCCTCCAACGATTTTGTGGCCCCAACCTCGCCTTCGCTCTGGTAGCCACAGAGTTACTAGATTCGTACCTACCTATAGATAAGGGAGTAGTCAGAGGTACGTCCAAACATTACATTTGGCACATACCTTCATTTTGCTGGAGTTGGTATTCCATAAATACAATATTAAGTTATTTTACATATACAAAATGACGACATTGATTTTTTAAGGATGTGATATAAATAATGGGATAAAATTAATGTGACGGGTAAAAACCAATTATTTTTTAAAGTTTCCAAATTGTATTCAATCTAAATCATGTTTTAAATAAATATTTCATAAATAAAAACATAGAGATACATTTACAAAGTCGTAAATCGATATTCCACATATCACGACTCGATGTTTTGCATCGATTTAACTGTATAATCTATCACGTTTGAACGTCAATGAACTTTGTATGTTATGGGCATGGTAAAAAAAATTGGCAGACAATGACAAAGCTCGTTTATTGAATAGGATAAAGATAATCAACTTGATAAAAAGGATTCGTTTTCAGACATTTTGGGAAGCAACATAGCTTTTTCATTTTAATTGTTTTTCTAGTGTTATTTTGAGTTGTGTGATTTCGGTGGCATTTTAACCAACATTACTTGAGGTCTTAGCACAAGTGTAAGCATTTGGAATGAAAGTGTATTATGTGATATCCTGATTTGATCAAAAATGTTTCGAATGTTTTGAAGAAAACCGCCACCAATTTCTTTTAAACAAATGACGGCTTGACTATGAAGTATTTTATATAATTCACTTGACACTGGCAAGATTGTCGAATGAGGGACAGGTGCCATGAACGGAGAAAAGAAATAAAAACCTTGATAAAAAGAAAATAAATGGCCGAAACAAACGACTATGTTTTTGACCACTAATATGTAACATAATATGTTGTGATATAATATCTTATGGACATTTTATTCAACGCTATCTAGTCTATAAATAAAATAAAATTTTATTGGTCTGGCTTTTATCATTTTACAAACTAATTCGCGAATGTATCTACTTCACCATATGAAAGCTAAATTGTTTTATGCTAATTTATCTACCTATAAATCACAATATAAAAATGAATCCCTATTTCCCTTGGTCACGCCATGACGCGTGAACGGCTGGACCGATTTCGCTATTTTTTTTTTGTTGTGTTGATATTGTCAGGAGAAGCTTCTTATGAAAGAAAAAATAAGAAAATTGCGCGGAAAATTAGAAAATTTAAGAATAACCACCTTAAAAAAATATTTCTAATCTAACCTTAGCGCTTTGGACAATATAAACTTTTTTTAAAGTAACCTTATGACGTTTGACATAGATTTGAAAAATTTCGAGGATAGGTGATACGCGGTACTCCGGGGGTCATCTAGTCTTGTTTATAATAAAATTGGATTCATTTTACTTAGTATTATTTAGTAGTAGAATAATGGTAAGGCAAAGTTATGAAAAACACTATTGAAATTTTGTTCATTATTCATTTATTTTCTCAGTATATTTTATTATAGCAACCAACATTCTACGAACGTCCGTTAGTAGCATTATGGATCGTCGTCTGTCGGGTATCTCTCATTATTGGCTATTTTAAGCTGTGACTGTTATAATCAACCAATGAGATGAAAGATTATCTGCTAACTAATTGATTACTTTGACCAGTCAAAGTAATGTTAATGTTAAGTACCTACCTAGTCAAAGTAAGAAGTTCAAGTTGACCTAGCTTGAAGTCATTAAAAAAACAATTAATAATAATAATTAATATAAACATTTTTTTGTATGTCAGTTGTTGCTAAACTATCTTTTCCCTGCTTGATTTCAGCTGAAAATCAGCTGAGTTGTAATACACCCAACGTTTATACCAAGCTAAATACCATTTTAACAAAGGTTTGGCTGTCGCTTGAGCCCTGTTTTTTTTTTTAATTTTAATTCTGATATTTTTGACTGATTTCAGACTAGGGTTTATTATTATATTTATGCTAAAAAAAGTTTATTCTATTTTAAATTTGACATTAAAGGCGACTTTTGCCTCAAATTATCAGAAATTCAAAATCTTATTTCAAAATAGCCCAAACAATGCAAATAAAAAACTTAATCTTTCATAAAGGTCACCGATGTCAGCAAACGATGACCAAGCGGTATCTGTGCTTGTTATGAGTACATGGTGCAGTATTAGTTAGATATTATTTATGCTAACTGTACTTTGGCCGAGTTTTGGATCGAGTTTGGTACTAAGGTCAATAATCTTAGTCTGATATTCAATGGTACAGTCTTTTCCTCGAGTCATTTGTATGTCAGTACATTGAACTGTTTTTTTTCTGAAACTAGTTTACCCCCCCTTTCCCAACGCTCGAGTCATCGTCACTGCCGAAATGAGGATAAAATCATCCAGTTAAAAGATTCGGAAAACCTTGGTGCGATATCACGGCCGTTTTAGGAAAGTAATGGACAAACCTCTGATTACTCATTGGCAAATTAGAATATGTCTGTCTTCTGAATACAGCCTATATCTGTGCCTATTACTGCGTTTACATTCAGACATTAGCGTTGCTATTCGCGTGGACGGAAATGTTGCCAGCGTCGCCGGCAATGTGTGTCCACAACACGGGCAACGTGAGTAGACATGGAAGTGGCCTGTTTACATTCTCGCATTGCCCAAGTCCCTGCGCATGTCTCTGTACATTTCCATGGACATGAGCTGAGTGTAAACGTATATGGTGTGGCTAATAGATTTTGTCAATTTTAGTAACAAATAAAAAAATATCTTACTAGCATTTAAGAAATTCTGTATTTTTCTTCCTTAGAATAATCTGTCAAAAGATAATCAGTGTTTTGTTTCAGTGAAGGAAAACATCGTGATAAAACCAATAAGTGTTCCAATAGCGACGATGGGCTTGCAACCTGTCACGTATGGACCACTGGCAAATGTGGGTTTGTGCAAAATGTAATATTTGGACATACCTCTGACTACCTTAAACATCCTCAAAGAATCTTAAGTGAGTTCTTGGTTCTAATAAATCTGAGGAGATATCTACCTGAAGATCTATGTCATGAAGCTGCGTGTGTATTTGTTTCTAAGGTTCTTAAGTCTACCGTGCAGTCCGTGCATTACAAGAGTTAGTACAAGAATTACAGTTATAATCCTACCTAATTATGTTATAAGCAAAAGCTATAATGATTATGAATCCATTACACTTTATCAGATCATATTTTATGCTAACTGTACTTGCCCGAGATTGTTCCAGTTTAGAACATTTTGTTTTGCATTTAGAAAGGGCTTATACTTGATAACAGTAATAAAATTAACTGTTAATGGGTAATCTGATAGTACTATAACTCGAAATACTTCGCTCGTATACAACTCAAATTATATGCTAAGTTATCAATGACTCTTAGATGAAGATATTAAAATGGCCTCATCATTTCAGTATTTAGTATGTTTATTGCCTTATTATATCCCGTTTACACTTAGCTCATGTCCGTAAAAATGTGCAGAGACATGAGCAGGGACTTGGGCAACGCGAGAATGTAAACAGGCCACTTCCATGTCCACTCTTGTGGCCCGTGTTGCGTGAACACACATTGCCGGCAACGCTGCCGCAGACATATGGACGGCAACATTTCAGTCCACGCGAAAGGCAGCGCGAATGTCTAAATGTAAACGCAGTATTATATATGTAGATTTAACATTGAAACCCGCATATTTTCCTCTCACTCACCAATTATACATATTTGAAAATAGACAATCACTGAATATAGTCATGAAAAATTGCAAACAACACAGTTTTGTTTTGAAACTGTAAAGATTCGTCAAAAATATGATTTTGATCCAAACAAATTATCTCAACTAAGAGATTGATGAAGTACGAACACTACTAAAACTAGTTAGGATGAAAATGTTATTTATGAACCTTCCTAATGTTATTCTCCGAAACATAGATGATGAACATAGATGTTTGTTTCTGTCTGGGTGTTATATAATATTATAAGTATGTATTCACAAAAAAAAAGTATATAAGTAGTATATCAGCTATCTGGTTCCCATATAAGCTTTGGCTTAGTTTGGGGCGAGATAGTGCTGTGTGGAATGTCCACCAATATTTATTTATTTATTATTTATAGATAATTGCCATTTTTCATGGCAACATTCAGTGATCTTATATCTTTAAGAAATGTAGAATATGCGAACGAAAGTTAATAAGCAGTTGTCGGCCTCCTAAAGAAACACAAAACCGCACCGCCATGTGAAACCAATCATCGTAACTCCCCGAACCCATTGTAACTGGGTAGGTAGTAACAGGTTCCAGGGTGAATGACCCTGTACCCTCCAGGACTTTCTTAGTCCTTGGTTTGGGATAAAAAATGGACGGACCGGTCATTGTGGCCAGTTGAGGTTGAGTGATGTCATTTTCGAGAATATTCTTTGATGCAAAAGTTTTTGGTTTTAATAAATGAATGGTGTCGGTTGTTGTCTTGATAATATTTATTTATATATATAAATATTGCCGTCTTTTTAAGGTTCCGTGCTCAAAGGATAAAACGGGACCCTATTACTAAGACAGTGGAGTCTTGGTAATAGGGTCCCATCCGTCCGTTTGTCTGTCTATCTGTTTGTTACCAGGTCTGTTTGTCTGTCTCATGAACTGTGATAGTTAGTTAGTTTAAATTTTCACAGATGATGTATTTCTGTTGCCGCTATAACAACAAATACTAAAAAAGAGAATAACATTAATATTTAAGGGGTCTCCAATACAACAAACTTGATTTTTTTGCCGTTTTTATAGATACGGAACCCTGTTTTTATAGATGGTACGAAACCCTTCTAGCGCCAGTGCGACTCGCACTTGGCCGGGTTTTTTTATAAACATTGCCGTGTTTATTTATTTTTAAAAAGGCCATTAGACTTTTAAAATTGATAATTATTTGTTGGATAACAATAGCAGAAACGACATTAGTACCATGGGTCAAGATGCTGGTATAATCGTATGACGATTACCGACGGCGTTACCGGGCTACTGGGGCTACTGGCTAAGGCACTCTACCATACAAAAAAGGGTTAATTGGCAACAAAAACAAGGGCACCACTTAGGTACGAACCTTCGCTCATCGGCCTCGGACGCAGGGCAGTTCATAGGGCACGTTCTTATCGTGACTTGAGAGGCAGCGTTATAGGTGATGGTTACTGCTTAGCCTCAGGTAGGCTATGTGCTCGTTCTACAGCATGTTTTTTTTATAATGAATAAACCGTCCTTTGACTACAATCTCACCTGATGGTAAGCGACGATGTAGTCTACGTTGGAGCAGAACGGTCTAGAAGACACCTATTCACTCTTGCCTTGAAGCTATTTAGATTATAGTGGTCAAGAAAAACAGACGAAGGTAATGAGTTCCACTAATGGAATGTATTAGAAAAATCGACTTTATTACATTTTTCAGGTAAAAAATACAAATGTCTACAGATTGATTGGTTTTAGGTTACTGACCTTTTTGTGGATTTTGTAAAAGCATTCTCAAGTAAAATACAAATATCTTTTTCAATTCCAAACCTATACAAAGGACACCAAACCTTTGAAGCACAAATTGAGACGCTCAGATATTAAATGTTCTGTAGGTATTCTGAGAATGGAAGATGTGAACTAAATTTATAATTGAAATACATTGTGATAGACGTTCTATCTAGCCCCGGACTAGCTTATTATACCTACTATGAGAAACAGATAGCTGATATAATATTTTTTTTGGGCATACCTATTTATATTAATTTTAAGAAGTTTACTTACCAAATTAAGGGCCGGTTTCACCATGCTCTGTTAGTTACTAATCAAGGATTAACAGGCCGTTAAATCTAACCTTAACTGTCAAACGCGTACATTTTGACATATTTAACGGCCCTTTAATCCTTTGTTAATCTAACAGAGCATGGTGAAACCGGCCCTAAACCTACTATAATTTATGTGTTTAAAAAGTGTAACAGCTCGAGTCAGTGCCAATGCCAACATCGACACACACCTTACTAGGTTTCACGATGTTGTAAAATGAATACGTACTGTAATTATCGATTTTGTTAAATAAATAAATAAATAAAATAAAATATGTATCATAAAAAAAATATATACAACTAGCTGATGGAACAAGCAGATGGCCTACCTAATGTTAAGTGGTAACCGTCACCTATAACAAAGCATTGCTTCGTAAGTCACGCACGATAGGAACGTGCCCTACGATGCACTGCCCTGCGTCCATCAACTTGAAGCATACAGATGTTAAACCTCATGTGCCTGTAATTACACCGGTAACCACACTTTTCAAATCGAAACACAGCAACGCTGCTTGGCGGCAGAAAAAGGCGTGGTGGTAGAACTTCCCCGGACGAGCCCTTCACAAAGAGCTCTACTACTCTTAAATTGTTATGTATGTATATTATAACACCCACACAGATAACAAACATCTATGGTCATCACACAAGTTTGTTCTCGATGGGAATCGAACCCACAGCCCACAGCGAAATCAGAGCCTACCAACTGAGCAGTGTGAGCTGTCATTGTTTACTAAACAGGTACTTTCGTTCGTTTCGGGCTTGGCCATATCCATCCTTACTCAATAACGTTGCGTGCAACAACAATAGACAAAGGTGCGGTCCAAAACCGAAAAATTTACAACAATCGCACCTAATCAGCTGGAACGAGAGAAATTGTGAATAAACACCGTTTACGAGGCTTGTTTGCGATCGTGGTTCATTTTTTGTCACACTGAGTCAGTCACTCTTGTCGTGTCACTAGTTTCTTTCGAAACAGTGTGGTGAAAGGATTTTAAGTGCGCCTCAAGAGGCTCCTTTCAAGCACTTGACACATGTTACAGAACTTTTTAGGTTCCACGACATGCCGGTTTCCTCACGATGTTTTCCATCACCGTTTGAGAGTACTGGCATTGTGCATATACATTTTTGAACAGAAAAACTCATTGGTGCACTACCGATTCCGAACTCACGACCTTAGGATCGGAAGGCCGAGCCGCTACCACTAGACCACCAGTGCTCTCAAGTCCTGAGTCAGTGACTCGTCCCCTTATTATGTAACTGGCGATAGGTTCGCGAAAAACTTTAAGTAATCGCCGCCAAATGTTACTTTTATAGGAGAAAGGCACCTACAAAAAATTAAGTTAACAATTTTCTAAAATTCACACCCCTATACAGAACAAACATCTATGTAAATTCAAACGTTTGTTCCCGATGGAGATTGAATTCGCCGCCTACAGCTTAGAAGGAAGAGCTACTACAAACTGTAACATTAAGTAGTAGAGCTCTTTGTGTGTGGCTCGTCCGGGGAAGTACTACCACCACGCCTTTTTCTGCCGCCAAGCAGCGTTGCTGTGTTTCGGTTTGATGTGTGGTTGCCGGTGTAATTACAGGCACATGAGGCTTAACATATGCCTCTAGTTGATGGACGCAGTGCAGTGCATCCTAGGGTACGTTCCTATCGTGCGTGACTTGTTAATGCTTTGTTATAGGTGATGGTTACCACTTAACATCAGGCGGGACATCTGCATGTTCCATCAGATAGTTGTATAAAAAAAACTGCGAGAATAACACAATACAAACAAAGATTTGCCTCCACCAACTAAAGCCGTTTAAAAGTGAAAATCTATAAGCCATTAGAAACCACTGACGCTTGAAGCATGACTTTAATCCCATAAAAATCTAGTTATACTCAAAATAACAAGTTTCGCAGCCGACTTTTACATCACCATCGAAACTGGTTTCGCAATTGGCTAATCTCCCGTAATTATTATTTAATGGAGTAAACGTTACATTTTCCTTTAATTTTAGAAGGCTCACCTGAATTTAAATGGTAACCATCACCTATAACAAAGCATTGCCTCGTAAGTCACGCACGATAGGAACGTGCCCTACGATGCACTGCCCTGCGTCCGTCAACTTCAGGCATACAGATGTTAAGCCTCATGTGCCTGTAATTACACCGGCAACCACACTCTTCAAACCGAAACACAGCGTTGCTGCTTGGCGGCAGAAAAAGGCGTGGTGGTAGTACTTCCCCGGACGAGCCCTTCACAAAGAGCTCTACTACTCTTAAAAATTATACATGGACTTCATTTAATACAATTTGTAAGGGAAACGCTAAAGATAATTTAACAGCCAGTTTCCGAAAGCCTGATCAAACCTCTGGTCTGGCGCTAACAAGCTATTAAGTTGACGGGATTGTCAAATTGAACTGGGATGCATTAATGTTATTTCATGAACAACACTTGAGCACTGGTGGTCTAGTGGTAGCGGTCCCGCCTTCCAATCCTAAGGTCGTGGATTCGAAACCGGTCGTGCACCAATGAGTTTTTCTGTTCAAAAATTTATGTGCACAATGCAAGGAGCCTCTAGAGGCGCACTTAAAATCCTTTCACTACACTTTCGAAAGAAACTAGTGACATGACAAGAGAGAGATAGATAAATAACAAAATCTCAGAGAGTAACACGTAGGTGGATCCGCACTCACTTCGATCACGAGTTTCACCTCACTTTAGCATTTTCAACGCCAAAACACTCACTCGGGCGTCATCGCTAGTGGGTGCTAGTGGGTGTTAGTGGGTGCTAGTGGGTGCTAAGTGATGGGTGAATGTATAACAGAATGCCAAATATAAAACTCACGGCGGATTCCGCAGTCACTTGAGCGAGTGTTGTTGTCAGAATAGCACTTCTGATTATTGAACTTTGATCCTACAGAATCTCGAATAAGTTCTAAGATCGAGGGAGTGAGTGAAAATAAAAATTCAATAAATACTTGGTAATTTAAAATCGATTTGTTACGCGTCGAAGTATATGCAAAAATGTCGCATGCGCACGCTTTGAATTAACTGGAAAAAATACATTTCGCAAAGAGAATTGAGGTTAACCGTTTCATTTTTTGTGCAATTGCAAATTGCAAGCTGAAGTCATTAGTCATATGAACGCTCTCAGTCAATGTAGGACTTTCTTAACCCTCGGGTTAATTTACTATCATGATATCATCATCATTTACTAACGTAACAGACACCAAAAACTGGTACACAAAAAGGATAGCTCTAATGGCGTTTGTAAACGAGATTTAATAACTGTACTAGTTACGAACTAGTTTTGCGTAAGCGACAGCCATACGACTGCGATTCTGAGATTGTATTGTGTTGGTCACTAGCGTTTTTGTCGTGCGAGCCTGTTTTTCCATGGATGAAGGATTTTTAATGGAATTTTATGTATGGAGACACAATGAGCGCCTCTAGCGACAAAAAAAAACCATGTAGGTTTCCTACAATCCCATATTATGGATGCTGACCAGCATTTTGTGAGCCATATGCTGTAGGTACCGCGCCAGATCTTAGTCCATATATTATAAGGATGTATTTACAAAGAAAAAGTATACAAGGTGTTCCAATACTTGTACTTAAAACTTCAGGGGGCTAAAGTACCCATCAATATGAATTACTTTTTCTAAGGAACGAACACTGTAAACGCGAAAAAAATAACAGCTGTTTCATACATTTTAGCCAGGTAGGTAGGTATTGAACTTTTGTATGAAAACGCTGTTTTTAAGTACAAGTATTGAAACTTGTATACATATGTATTATATCAGCTATCTGGTTCCCATATGACAAGTTTTGGCTTACTTTGGGGCTGATAGTGCTACGTATAAGTTCACCAATATTTATTCATATTTAATTAATCCCATATCACGGATGCTGACCAGCATTTTGTAAGCCATATGCTGTACCTAGGCACCGCGCCCATCTAGTTATACCTAGTATCTCAATCCTGAGATATTTTTAATCTAGATAAAGCCTGGTGAGCCTGGTCTCATTCCCCCTTGCCCTTGATCTCAGTGGTCCTTGCCCACAACAGGTTCGTAGGCAATAACTAACCAACGTCATGGAGGCATTAAACATGTCTGGAAGGATGCGCTGATATTGTTTCATTCATTTTATTGGTCTCGGTTCTGAAGCTGGTTAGATTGCGCATTTCAAGTAAAAATGAATAAACAATTTATTAAAATCTTCTAAAAGGCTATAAAAAGTCAAAGGACAAGTTCACTCATTGACTCATACATCACAAACAGAAAACCAGTCAAAGTGTGTTTTGAAATATGGCATAGGTACATTTTTACCCGACTTTAAAGGGGGGACTTTAAAAAGGGGAGGTTCTCAAATCGACTGATATTTTTTTGTTGCCGCATAACTCCGTCGTATATGAACCGATATTCAAAATATTTTTTTAGATATACTTTAGGTTGGTTCTTTCATAGAAATTTCATCAAAATCGGTTCATTTGTTTGGCTTTTAAATCAAAATAACAGGAAAAAACTATGTCAGTAAATGAAATTTCGTATTACGCTGTTTTATGTTTTCAGTGAATGTGTCAAAGTGTGTATGGAACACAGTCAGGCGAACGGAAAAACGTCGACTAGCATCTTTATATTGTTATTCTTTAGTAAAAAGATGTAGATTTATGCTGTTTCTTTCAATACTAAGAAACAGGGATATAAACTAAAATAGTATTTTTTTGACTTTGCCAGCTGCATTCAAGCTGTAAAATTCAACTGCAAAAGCTACGTGTCTACTTCTTTATATAACGTGTAACATAATACCCCTATAACCCCGGAAGCTGGGTATTCTACAGGTCATGGCGAATAACTATTGATATAAGACTTTTGATATTTCTAAGTTTTTAATTCATGAAATGCCTCTTAAACTTTCCGCCAAAATGAAACACAACATGTCGCAGCCCTATTTACAGCTGTTTTTTGACCTTTAATTGTGAACTGTAGATAAAATTGGTAACAGAACTGCCACCAATTAGTAAAACCAAATAGCGTATGTACCAAGGTCACGTAAACATTATAAGGGTTGTTACAAATTTTTGACACAGTATGAATTTTACTATTGTATGGGAATTTTGAAAACAAAGGATTCAAACTTTGCACACGTCAATGTATTCCAGTGCTTGGCCTGATCACTTAGTCTTTGGTCTTATAGGGGTATTATGTTACACGTTGTATAACAAGATAAGCATCAAATTGTAGCCATTATATTTTCAAAACACAGATGTATAGAAAGTGCTATAAAATCTTCAAGTGAGAATAAATAGCTCTAAAAATTTGTAGAATGTCTCGGGATTTTTGATACAGTTGAATTTTAAACAACATAAAACTATCAACATTCTTTAATATTTAAAACTGAATTTACATAGAAAGTTGACTGTCAAAAAAACTAGAAATTCCACTTTTGTTAGTCGTTTTGTGATGTCTATGATAATAACTATGGATGAAAAATGTTTTAGAGCTTGCAGAGATAACCCCTACAACTAATAATATATTAAAAAATAAATCAAATATGAAACAACTTGTGTGCGAACGATTGTCGGTTGGCCTCTTAACAAAACATGGTTAGTATTTATCAGTGTTTATCATTCATGGTTTCCGAGCTTGGTTACGTCAAACTAGCCTCAAACTAAGACCTAAACTGTGAAATGTGCGTGCAAATGTTTATAACGCATATTATTCACGAAAAATCAATAAAGCGACCGCAAAATACTAATAATAAACACAAAATTGTCCTGTAGCAGTCAGGTAAGGCTTACCTAAATTGCCACATCCCAATGTTTCAGTTGATTCGTACTTCAGTTATTAACGACAGTGGAGTGAATCTTGTTATTTTGTTTTATTTCAGTCCGAAAGTCTTGTACGTACGAGTACATAGTAGCCTGGGAGATAGATCGTTTTAAAAAACAATATTGTTGATTATAGTCGCGTTTAAATCTCGCTCGGTCATAAGTTATCGGAACGAGACAGCAATATTGCTCTCTCTCTCTCTCTCTCTCTCTCTCGCACTTAGGAGAACGGACGATCCTTTTGTTTAAGCGTGTGTTAAGATGATTTATGACCGAGTTTGCAGCGAGAGTTTAACGCGACTATAGGTTGAGCACTGACCGAGCCTGCAGCGAGAGTTTAACGCGACTATACATAGTTACGTGTAGGCAGGTTTTTGAAAAGTATGAATATTTTTTTTTTGCTATTGCTCATTGAACCAGCAAATGACCCACTTAATGTTAAGTGGTAACCATCACCGATAACATAACATTGCCTCGCAGGTCACGCATGATATGAACTTGATACAGATGTTAAGATTCATGTGCCTGTAATTTCATCGGCAAAGACACCCTTCTAACCAAAACACAGCAATGCTGCAGATATAGGTATGATGGTAGTACTTTCCTAGACGAGCCCTTCACAGAAACTCTAGGTACTACACCTACTACACCTGTAAGCCTTCACAACTCAGTTGGTAGTAGCTCTGCCTTCTGCGCCGTGGGTTCAATCCCCACTGAGAACAAACATTTGTGTGATGAACATTGATGTTTAATCTCTGTCTGGGTGTTATATAATATTAATATTATAAGTACATACGTATTTACAAAAAAAAAGTAAATATATATTATATCAGCTATCTGGTACCCATATTACAAGCTTTGGCTTAGTTTGGGGCCAGATAGTGATGTGTGGAGAGTCCACCAATATTTATAATTTATTTATAAGATTGACCATAGTCTACACAGATACACCAGCGCTTATTTGTGAGCCGGAACTCCTCCTCCTCGCGTCGTACTCCTCACTGCTGAGGGTCGTGACCCCCACCATGGATCACTCTATCCTTAACAAATGTCCGGTATCTGGATCTGTTGCCGGCGACATGGATGGCTTCATGGACCTTCACATCGAGAGTGGTGCGGATTTGGTCGGACCAACGTATCGAGCTTCGGCCTCTTGGTCTCTTTCCTTCAACTTTGCCAGTCATTACAGTTTTTCCAAGTTTTCTCCTGGTTTTCTGGCTATATGCCCGAAATACTCAAGGACTCGCTGGAGGCAGATGGATGACAGCCTATAGTAGTTACTTTGAGTTCCTTGAGTATTGATACATTGGTCCTTCGTGCTTTCCAGGGGATTCTTAGCATTCTCGTCCAACACCACATCTCGCTCGTCAAGCCGGAACTACCCTATTACACTAACTACACTATTAGCATATAAAATTATGATAATTCTATAGGAGCACGCCTCACGCAGCCGTCAAGTGTCGCATATCTTCATTTCTATTCACTAAGCCTCATCCTGTTTTGCTTTCCCTTATGCCAAGTGGATTGTTCGAGGCCATTTTGAATAATTCATTAGCATACCAGCTACTGCAAAATGTGCCAAACGTAATGTTTACGTACCTCTGACTACCTTCTTTAGACGTCGAGTTAGTACTTGGCACTAAGAGATCTGAAGGGATATCTACCGTGCCTGGGGATTGTTGTGAAGCTGGTTTTCATTGGTTGTGAGATGTTGGCACTGATGGTGGCAGTGGGCTTTTTGCCTGGAGCGATGGATTGGAATGACTACTTTTAATGTGCAAATTGCACACTTGACAAAGGCAGATCTTTTTTGGAATATGTTGGCAGACTTTTTTTTATACAATTAGCTGATGAAACAAGCAGATGGCCCACCTGATTTTAAGTGTTAACCATCACCAAAAACAAAGCATAGCCTCGTTAGTCACGTACAATAGGAACATGCCCTTCGATGCACTGCCCTCCGTCCATCAACTTGAGGCATACAGATGTTGAGCCTCATGTGCCTGTGTAATTACACCGGCAACCACACTCTTCAAACCGAAACACAGCAACAGTGCTTGGCGGCAGAAAAAGGCGTGGTGGTAGTATTTCCCCGGACGAGCCCTTCACAAAGAGCTCTTCTACTCTTAAAACTTGCATCTCAACATAATAGATAACTAAAAATAGGATGAAAACTGGAACTTAAAATTTATCCAGAGATAACCCCTCAACATAATATGTGCCGTGTGACTTTTCTGAAATTTTGTCTCTTAAATAATCTATTTGACCTAGACCTAACGAATTTAATTTTATTATATGACCGAATCTATCAAAAAATGCAATTTCAATACAAAATACCAACGTCACGGAAGACTAGCATTATGGTAGTGAATCAAACTTATCAACTTATACAAATCACACTCACAAAGCTCAATCAGCTTTGTGAGTACCGCCGATTTTATTTTCCAAACCAATATTAGTTTTTGTATTATGTCTTAGTTTTTGTGACACGAAATAAACGTCTTTTAATTCGATTATGATTATATGGTCTCAAAATCACTGCGTTGTCTGACACCTCGTATTAGCGAATCAGCTAAATGTGTTGATGAACTCAGTTTATTGTTTGCGCGCGCGCAGCTCGTGTATCCGCCATCGTTTTATTTGATTTGAATCTAGAATTTTAATCGAACCGGCAGTTTTATTAGTATTTTAACTAGTTGCAGCTTCGCACGGTAGACCATAGTCATTTAATATTTCGATGGTAGATATATAGAAGTTGTTTTGTTTGACATACAAACACGGATAACATAACATAACAAGGAAAAAACAACAAAAAAAGACAAAACTTTGAAACAAAAAAGAAGATACCTACTTGAAGAGTAAAAATTAATAAATAAATAATATATGTGAGTTTGTAATTAATCGTATATTAATGTAATCTGCTATCATATAATCTGCTTGTTCCACACACAGAAGTTACATAAAAAAATGTAGGACCAGTTTATCTCTAATACTATAAGACTCAAAGTCCTGACTGACTGACTGACTGACTGAAATATAGACAACGCACATTTTTAGTTTTTTAAAACTACCCTTAATAAGTGTGTAAAGGGATGTGAAAGTTTGTATGGGAGTTTTTTGACGCGTGGTGCGATCGACTTAAAACTTGGGGTAAATATACTACGAAATAAATAATTAAGAATGACACTTTTAATTTCTGATAATTACCCTTACAAATCACGCTCACCACTTTAAAGCGTGCGAAGCCGCGAGAAGCTGCTAGTAAGACATATAATGCTTCAGCAAATAAAGTGCTGATATCAGATTTCTATCAGGCACGGTCAACACTTTCATGTGACCTTGCAAACTTAGCCTAGATTTATTACCTGACTTGGCTTAGTTTACAGCACGTTACAAATACTAACATTAACACACATATTATACACGTCTGCTTTTCTAACGTTAACGTGATTTCTTATGATATCACAATCTCAGTTACTCAGCAAAAAGCAAGTTTCCATAGATATTTTCATTTATCTTCATTCTAAAATAGACTCAAAGGCGTTGGTATAAGGCACATATCGAATTGTCAAAGCGGTTTTCATTTACGCTGTTGAATGATTGGAGTGCTCTGAAGTTTAGTTATAACCGTTTATTATGAAAGTTTGGATAATGTTTCTACGCACAATAAATTCCTTAAATTGTTTTTATTGCTAAGCGAATATATTATCTTTTAATATATTAATTATTATATCATTTACTTTTATATGAATTAGTAAAATATTTCTCAAGATGACGGAGAAAGATGCTAGCTCAACTGATCTAGCATCTTTCACTAAATCTATCTCCAGATCGGTCGCAACGGTCTGCAGATAGATCAACTGTTTCACGTGTATTTTGTACATTTAGTTACATTGTGAAGATCCCCGACCTTCAATGTCGTCAGTCCATCGGAGTGGGCTCCAAATAGTTCTTCCTGGAAATGTATAGGTGAGCCAAGCAGTTGACTTCTCCCGGCTGATGATAATGACGATGATTTGTATTCGTTGATTTTTTCTGCAGTCTTCTTCTTGTCGTTTCATTATTTTCTTTCAATACAGTGTGGTGAAAGGATTTTAAGTCCGCTCCTTATGGGTCCTTTCGAGCACTTGACACATCTTATAGAACTTATTAGGTTCTATAATATGCCGGTTTGCTCACGATGTTTTCCTTCACCGTTTGAGAGCACATTCATTGTGCACATACATTTTTGAACAGAAAAACTAATTAGTGCACGACCGGGTTTGAACCCGTAGTGGGTTTAAGATCGTAAGGCGAGGCTGCAGTATTTTAGAGGAGTACTTATATACTCTTATAAATTACATTATAGTTATAGGTTAGATAACGTTACAAAGGTTTACATACCCACCCGACATTGAAGATTGCCAAGGATAAGAGTATTAGCTCAGCTGTGTTGCTTACGTGTTCGTCGATGGGTTGTAATTGTCATAATTATGATGAAGCTTGCCAGTCTGGTTGATGATTCTCTAAACAATAAACTCACGGGAGTTCCTAGTGCAGGGGAGGCGAACCTTTTTCAATAAAAGTGCCATTTTTTTCAAAAAACAATGTTAAGAGGCTGTCGACGTGCCCTCAAATAATTTCAATCAGAATCTAACATTTTAATGATTAATATAATAATTTCAACATAAATTCCAACAGCGCCCCATTATTTAGCCGAGTAGTCACCGACCGGGTGGGCGGGTGAAGTAGCGGATGGTTGGAACTAAAAATGCAAACTGTTTTAATCCGTGGCGTGCCCAAAATAATGTATTGCGTGCCATCAATGGCACGCGTGCCACTGGATCGCCATCCCTGTCCTAGTGGATCTGCCACTTGGATCACGAGATTCGCCTCACTTATGTTGGAATTTCCACTCGCCAAAACACGCACTTCGGTGGTGCTAGTATTGTATTGAATGACATTTTATAACCGCACCGTCCTAGGTTTGAATTGAGTTAGGTAGGTTCCTACATAATTTTGCACACCTGTACCCCAAGTATGAGATTTGCTTACGATATTTCGTTTTTCGTTTTACGTTTTTGTTCCGTGTTTATTGCGGGTTTTGTATGAAGACGCGATAGAGATACCGATACGGAACCCGCAATGAACACGGAACAAAAACGAATCGTTTTCGCTGCGTGCTCATTGCGGGTTTTGTAAAGTTCCGTATCGGTATCAATATCGCGTCTTCATACAAAACTCGCAATGAACACGGAACAAAAACGTAAAACGAAAAACGAAATATCGTAAGCAAATCTCATACTTGGGGTACTGGTATCGGTAGGATTTTAGTGAGACTATATTTTTTTAAGAAGACTTTTATAATACACTACAAAAAAAAATGATTTGATTTGATTACAAAATGCAATATCGATAATTCACTGTAGACTCCCCAGTCACTTGAGTGAATGCTGTATACAGAATCGCACTGCAGCTTCGTCTTTGTTGTGTTGAGATGAAAAGGATACTTTATTAAAAAACGTGACATCATTAGCAGGTATCATTTTATAAAACGCTGCATCTTAACAGACTTTGCATCTATTGTAGACTAGTGACCGCTCGCGGCTTCACTTACGAAGCCATTATTACTAACAAGCTGGTGCCCGGGACTTCGTCTGCACAGGATTAGTCACACAATATCTTTATAAATTGTAGCCTATGTGTTATTCTTATGTTTAAGCTATATTATTGTAAAGTTTCATTAAAATCCATTCAGTAGTTTTTACATGAAAGAGTAACAAACATCCATACTTATAAAACTTTCGCGTTTATAATATTAGTAAGATATACATAAATATCACTATTTTAGGCTCTTTTTTTTAGACTCTTAGATTTGGGCTTTTATTAAATGTAGTCTAAGTTATTCCAGGGTATAAATTATACTTCTATGGAAACTAGGAAAACTTGTTTGGATAAAATGGTTTGGTTGATTGGGATTTTTTTGTGTTTGTCTATAAAATAGTATAAATAATATTCAAAGTCATATTATTATAATTTTTTTAATCATATTAATCTATATTATCCCACGGCTGGGCAAAGGTCTCCCCCATTTTACTCCACTCTCCTCCATATTTATTAATTTGAAATAATACATTGTAAATAAAATTTATGTAAAAAAACGTGGTCTAAATTTGTTAACAATTTGTTGTCTTACTTCGGTAAGTGGCAATGAAATTATCACCTGCGCCAAGAGTGAATGTTCAGAAAACGGTAGCAAAAACAACAATATGTCACGCAAAAATGAACTTAGTCACGTTAGTACAGAGTTGAAAGTTAGTTGACCAGTGAGCCGATAGTTTGTACCATTTTTGGTTTGTAATTTTTTGGTGTCGTGTTCTTTTAAATATAAACTAGGTAAGTTAATGTTTTAAGATGGAAATATTGTAAAATAAGTAAATAATAACATTTATACCTCTTGTATTTTATAAAAAAAAAACAAAAAAAAAAAAACTTTTTTTTGTTTTTACATTGTTTTACAATCGGGTTGGGATCTGTTCTTTTATGTTTTACAACCTGAGTTAGAAGAGTCCCCTCTTTTCTGTGGTCTTAAGTAGGTACGCTAATTATATATCTAAAAATATTTTATACGAGAGCAAGTTACGGAACTGGCACCTATATTTTTATAAAGCTATACGTCGTTTCATAGTCGTAAATCTGACAGTGATTAAAATCAATCCGGTCTTTTACAACTGACTTGGGAGTTTTTTTTATACAATTTGCTGATGGAACAATCAGCTGATGTTAAGTGGTAACCATCACCTATAACAACTCATTGCAATAAGTCACGCACGATAAGAACGTGCCCTACGATGCACTGCCCTACGTCCATCAACCTGAAACACAGCAACGCTGCTTGGCGGCAGGAAAAGGCGTGGTGGTAGTACTTCCCCGGACGAGCCACACACAAAGAGTTCTACTACTCTTAATGTTTTCATATTTGAAACAGAATCGAATTATATTGATGCAAATGATGCTACTGTTATCCAATATAGGTAAGGTACTAGGTACAGAATGCAGACAAGTGGACCGCAGAAGTTAAAACAGAAACAACCTCACGTCTTTAATCAGGCACGGTAGATATCCCCTCAGATATCATACCAAGTTGGTACCAACTGAATGTACTTTGAGGATATCTAGGTACGTCCAAAGAGGTCATTCGCCACATACCTACCTACCCACATTTGTCATTAGTTGGTATTCCATACGTGACAGGTTGCAAGCCTATCGCCGCTGCTAGAGTACTGGTTTCCTTACAAAGTTGTGGAAATTAGGTATGTAGGGTTCTCGGCACTCAATACACGATGATTCAATATTAAATAATAATCTTTAAATGTAACAGTCAGTAAAATGACACGACGAACACAATATGTCAAGGTTTTATATTGAACGACTTATTAAACATAAATAAAACATTCCGGGTGTTACACAGCCTCTTTTGCTTTGCTAATACGAACACTGGTATTGCAACTATTTCGTTATATCTATATCGTAATATACATAGAAACGGAGCATTGCATAGTTAATTTGATTTACCTACATCTTTATAACAAATCAACACGTACCTATACCCACCTACCACCACCCATTGTGTGAGAAATTGCCGCCAAGCAGCGTTGCTGTGTTTCGGTTTGAAGAGTGTGGTTGCCGGTGAAATTACAGGCACATGACTTAGCATCTGTATGCCTCAAGTTGATGGACGCAGGGTAGAGCATCATATGCACGTTCCTATCAAGCGTGACTTACGAGGCAATGCTTTGTTATGGGTGATGGTTACCGCTTAACATCAGGTGGGCCATCTGCTTGTTCCATCAGCAAGTTGTAGAATAAAAAAATAAAATAATGCGTCAAAAATAAGTAAGATATTAGGTACCTATACCACACAAATACGTCGTTGTCGTCGTACCTATGTATCTAATCTACGTCTTTATTTTTGCGTTTTTTTTTAACAAGTAAATACCTACCTACAACTTGTGGTAGGGAGACGTCAATATTGATGCCTTGTTTTTTTCCTTAAAATCGTGAGGCGTATAAAATTAATGTTTATCGATTCATGTCTGTCCGTAAATCCACGCACCTACAGCGTTCGAATAAATTAATTAGGTAAACCTAAAAATAAGTTTTATTTTTGTCGTGCGTAGGATGCCAAGTTAATGACAGCAGATACAGGTTTTGTACTATAAATTAACGATTATAAACGTTAGGATATAAAGATTGAGATTAGTTAGAGAGATAAAGTTCAACTACCCACAAAAATGTGACACGGCAATGACCCCATCTGGGTACATTACATAAATTTTTTGTCACTCCTGTGTGAAATGAATTTCACAAAACACAATAAAAATGTTACAATTAAAAAGAATTATCTCTAAATCTTACCTGAAATCGTGAGAAATTATCCGACCTTTCAACACGCAACAGCACAGTCAATGTCAAATCACATGCACAACACAAAATGTAACACACTGTAGATGCAAAAAAGTGGTCGCGAAAAAGAAATCAAACGGATCGAACGCGATTGGCCGGTTTGCGTTCGACCAACGGAATCGAATTTGAATGGGCGAATGAGCGGCGAGCAATTCACGCATGCGTCTGACAACGACAAGTGCTTGACGCGGACTGAGGTAATTTCTCAAACTTGCGGCTGTCGAGCCTTCTCCATTCACGTCAACTTGCATCATTTTTCTGCAGGCCAAATCCCTCTCAATATCCAAGACTGTAAAGTCGATATTCCAATTCAGTATTATGTATTCACGTCGTTTTATTTATTTTATCCCATTACCATCTCGGTTGCCTTCACATGCGCACGGGCACAGTTTTTTGCAACGTCTCATTTAAATTTCTTCGTTTAACAATAGTATTAAAGTTTTTCATTAAAAAAATAAAATTATCGAAATAATACGAGAACTTTTTACAGTACTTTTGTTGAAATTAATGATTTACTTTATTTAATTTGTAAAAATTTAAGCTTTACTTAGGTATTCTCACAAGGATAAAATAAAAGACCAATTTATAAGGATAACCTTTAAAAGACCAAAGTTTACTACAATATAAATAATCCTTGGACTTAATTCTCGATAAATAGCATGATAGTGATGCTATCCATATTAAAGACATAAACGCGCTACGTGCTCCTGGGTACATTTAGTTTTTTTTTTTTCATAAGATCGCCCACCTGATGCTGCTTGGTAACCATTGGTAATAACAATTACATACATATTATAATAAGTAACATTTATTTATTAGCCAAGAAAAACTCCGAGGAAGTAAGATATAAGACGAAAAATATTAATTTATCTAATAACAAACTTGAAAAGTGTGTGCTAATAATTGTAGTTTAAAAAAAACATAAGAAACTAGAATTAAAAAACCGGTGTATTCATCGGTGAGAACCGAACCTGCGCTTACCACGTCTCAGTGGATAGTGCGATGTGCAACCGACATCGCACTATCCTCGTCAGGTACCTTCTTAAAGTTCAGTTATATGCATTATTCATGTATTCATGTCAATGATGAATAAAAATATATTTCTAAAAGTCAATGATGTCATCTAGTTAACACCAGTCTCCTACTACGTTAACTTGATCTCTAACTAACTACTAAAACATTTTGTTTCTTGTCGATTGACGGTTTTCTTTAAAAAGTTTTTAAAGAATTCCTTGAAAACACGCAATGGTTAGTGCAATTTAGAAGGAGACTAGTTGGTTTGTAGGCAATTGAACCCTGACCATTGCGGGCACAAAAAACAAATATGTAAGAACCTTGCTCTACGAGTATGGAAAATATAGCTTTTGATGGCTTGGACTCAATACGAGTTTTATGGCAAGAAAAAACCGGCCAAGTGCGAGTCGGACTTACGCACGAAGGTATCCGTACTATTATCTATAAAAACGGCAAAAAATGCTGCATGGGAGCCCTCTTATATACTTATTTTATTCTGTTTTTTAGTGTTTGTTGTTATAGCGACAACAGAAATACATAATCTGTGAAAATTTCAACTGTCTAATTATCACGGTACATGAGATACAGCCTGGCGACAGACGGACCGACAGACAGACGGACGGATAGAGGAATCTTAGTAATAGGGTCCCTTTATCCTTTGGGTACGGAACCCTAAAAACTATTTAGTGCCATGGTCACTTGATAATGAATGATGTTATACAGTTAAACACACAATATTAGAGTAGTAGAGCTCGTCCAGGGAAGAACTACCATCATGTCTTTTTCTGCCGTCAAGCAGCGTAGCTGTGTGTTGGTTCAACGAGTGCGGTTGCCGGTGAAATTACAGGCGCATGAGGCTTTATATCTGTATGCCTCAAGTTGATGGACGCAGGGCAGTGCATCGTAGGGTACGTTCCTATCATGCGTGACTTACGGGGCAATGCTTTACCACATAACATCAGGTGGGCTATCTGCATGTTCAATCAGCTAGTTGTAAAAAAGACATACAAGGCAATACTTTGTTGTAGGTGATGGTTACTCAACATTAGGTGGTCCATCTGCCAGTTCCAACAGCTAGTTGTATCGTATAATAAAAAATGAACTAAAACTAAAACTAAACTAAATGAATGAAAAACTTATTGACTTTATGTAGTAAGTTATTTTTAATTTCTTTTTTTCTTTTTTCTTAGCTGTGTCAGATGTTTTTCTCTGTGTATGTCTTTGTTTGTTGAATAAAAAATTCATTCAAATTCATTCATTATGTATTACCTACTCATATTTTAAATCTATAAGGCACTGACAGAAATGATTTAAAAAAAAGTTTACATTCAAAAACATGCAACATATAACTTGAAACCTTTTGCATGTCAGCTACGACATACAACAGTGTTGCTAGAGTTGCACAATTGTATTACAGTTTTTACTCTGAACAATTATCGTCTCTTCACACAAGCATCTCTCCACACTCACTCGGTATATAAAAATGCTGGCTATAATGATCAGTTTTCCATTTCCCCTGAGTTTCCGCGTCATTGACGAATGGTAGTTAAACTAGTTGATACCAGGAAACGTCCACAGCGTATCACAGAGCTATGAAATAATTTGAGCTTATGAGGGATGCTATAATATATGCACACTCGCCCGTTGGTCGAACGACATTTTTGTGAGTGCTGGGATGAGCGAGTGAATCTTGCATTAGACCGGAAAGAGTAGCGTTTAAGGAGGCTTATATAGGTTTTAGGTGGGTGCAAACGGGCTGTAATTATGATGATGATGATGGAATTTAGTGCCAATTATCTGAGCTTTGTTAGACCTAAGTTTGATCTGCACAGGGGTTCTTTTATGTCTTTTCGTACTATGTTTTTTAAACCTACTTATTTAGTTCTCCAAATATGATAAGATACCTCTCAAAACTTTGCTAGTTTTTACTTCTTCGTTTATTTTCGTTCGTACATATCCCAATGTATACGTACATTGGGATATGTACCATATCTCATAAGGGAAGATGTAACATAAAACTTCTATGTATTAACCGGGGGTTGGATAACATTGTGACTATGTGGTCAAAGAACATAATTTAAAATATAAAAAAGAACCATTATTTATTTTTATTCATTGAGCTAGCCACCCAGTGGATACCTAATAGCCCGTTTACATTTAGACATTCGCGCTCCCATTCGCATGGACGGAAATGTTGTCGTCCCATTCTCGCATTGCCCAAGTCCCTGCGCCTGTCTCTACATGCCTCTGCACATTTCCACGGACATGAGCTGAGTGTAAACGGGGAATAAAGTTTTTAGCACAATCGCCTCTATCATAACATCTCAATATTTCCATACGCTGTGTGTGTTGTATATCCTAGACTAGGCTATTGTTCGGATTCTCTCGGAAGTGAATGTAATGCTATCATCTTGTGATTGCTTTTTATAGATTTTCACGTGTTTAAGTTGTTAGAGGTGAAATGCATTTGATAAAAGAGATAATCTTACATTTTAAAACAGAAATAGCCTCACGAGTTTGTTCCTCAGATACGGTAGGTATCCCCTCAGAAGTACCAATTTAAGATTTTTTGAGGATGCCTTAAAGGGGTAGTCATAGGTACGTCCAACGTGACAGGTTGCAAGCCCATCGATGCTGCTAGAGTACTAACCGTTTTCCTCACGATGATGTTTTCCCTCACTGAATGAGAGCACTGAGAATAAATCTGTTGGTGTGTTATTGGACCATGGGCTGTGAAACTTTTTCTGCCGCCAAGCAGCGTTGCTGTGTTTCCGTTTGAAGAGTGTGGTTGCCGGTGTAATTACAGGCACATGAGGCTTTTCATCAGTATATACCTCAAGTTGATGGACGCAGTGCATCGTAGGGCACGTTCTTATCTTGCGTGACTTACGGGGCAATGCTTTGTTAGAATAGCATACTGCTTAACAAAAGGTGGGCCATCTGCTGGTTCCATCAGCTAGATGTTTAAAAAAAATCAACTTAGTAAAAAATAAATGATGGCCTAGTGACGGCTTTAGGTTCGGATACAGTCATGCTCTTGATAATGTAAAAAAAATTACATACACAATGCAAGTGCTCTCAAATGAGCTCTTTCATCCAAGAGATGTCTACCGGGGCTAGGTACAACCGAGAACTGCAGATGGCCCACCTGATGTTAAGTGGTAACCATCACCTATAACAAAGCATGGCCTCGTAATTCACGCCCGATAAGAACGTTCCCCACGATGCACTGCCCTGCGTCCATCAACTTGAGGCATACAGATGTTAAGCCTCATGTGCCTGTAATTACACCGGCAACCACACTCTTGAAACCGAAACACAGCACCGCTGTTTGGCGACAGAAAAAGGTGTAGTAGTAGTACTTCCCCGGACGAGCCCTTAGAACTTATTGAATGTCTATAATACATAAGTTATATATATCTACATCTACATCTACACTTCTACACTATCTACATCTACATCTACACTAATATTATAAAGAGGAAAACTTTGTATTTTTGTATTTTTGTATGTAACGAATAGGCTCAAAAACTACTGGTCCGATTTCAAAAATTCTTTCACCATTAGAATGCTACATTATCCCTGAGTAACATAGGTTATATTATATTTTCAAAAAAATCAGGGATCCTTACTAAAACTTCAATAATGTAACCCAAGGTGGAAAACAAAAACCTTACATCGCGTGCGCTGCGAAAACTATTGATGATAGAACAAAATAATGTACTACGATTTTGTAGAACACGTCATCTTCTACAAAAAATGTCGCGACAGCATATGTCTAACTATTATAATTATGTCACAATAAGTGTTCTTTTATTATAAAAAATTAATTGAAATGCCGCCGCCAGAAAAGGGTCTTTATTTGTACCTTGGTATTAATCCTTATCCAAATAAATCAATTCAATACCTATAGATTACTTCTTAAATTTTTCAAATCGGACATTCCATTCAAAAGATATGACGAAATTAAATATATTAACGGGTCCACGGGTCACGCTCGGGGTGCGATTTCACTCACTCAAGGAGAAGCGCGTGCAAATGTATGAAATAAGTAGACGCGAGGCTCGAACCCACGGTCTAAGTTTATCCTAAAATGTTCAAAAAATTTATGACCACCCATGCGAAGCTGGGACAGGCCGCTAGTAGTTTATATATCTCTTAAGTTAATATAAAAATACTGCAAGCCGCGATCCGTTAAGTTAACTAATAGATGCGAATAGCAGTAACGGTATATGATGTTTGTCATAACTGGTCAAATTCCATTGAGCTTCGAGTACTCGAAACTTGTACCGTCGGTTACACTCAGGTTAGACACCCTAGCTTTACAACTTCCCCAAACAGGGCAGATATCTCCTCAGATATGGTCACGAACTGGCACCTAGATTTTCCTAGTTTTAAGACGTTTTAAATTGATCCTTGTGATGAACTGAATAAATATATTTTTACTTTTACAAAATACACATGGAACAGTTCACAGAACGTTCTGAAGGATCTAGTACAGCTATCATAATACCATAAGTAACAACTCAAAATTCTTTGAGAATGTTTAAGGTGGCCGACCGTTCAAAAGGATCTAGCACAGATATCTTAATACCATAAGTACCAACTCAAAATTATTTGATAATAATTGACTATTTGTTATTTGATTGATTATTTGTTAATTTTTGACAGCCTTCACAGCTCAGTTGGTAGTAGCTCTGCCTTCTGTGCCGTAGGCCGTGGGTTCGATCCCCACCGAGAACAAACATTTGTGTGATGAACATAGATGTTTGTTCTCTGTCTGGGTGTTATATAATATTATAAGTATGTATTTACAAAAAAAAAAGTATATAAGTAGTATATCAGCTATCTGGTTCCCATATCACAAGCTTTGGCTTAGTTTGGGGCTAGATAGTGCTGTGTCAAATGGCCACCAATATTTATTTATTTATTTGAGAATGGTAAGGCCTAGTAATATATTATATAAATATGGTATTATACTATTGCGCTATTCGCTTAATGCACTTTGTTCGTGGGCCTAATAAATATAAAAAATTAAAGCCTTCTCAAGTTTTTTTTAAGAATATAATTTACGGTATGTTTCCACAACACAAAGTCGGTTTTTATAGTGTTTTTTTACAGTTATGTATGCATTTACCGTGTGTTTCAGTCAATTCGTTTCCACTCAATAAAGTGGTTTTTTGATTATTATATTTAAGCCGCACAATTTCCATCGGATACTCAAAATCGAAGCGAACTGTAACCGGTCGAAACAAGTGGCTGGCCAGCGAGGTCGTCCGGCCACATTCCACTTATTTTTAGGCGTTCGCTAATTTCGAGATGAGAGGTATGAAGATGAAGATTATATGTAAAGAAAAAAAGAAACAGCATCACGACTTTTGGCCCTAGGCACGGTAGATGTTATTTTTTAGTGTTGTTCGTTTAACTTGCATTATGACGCATTCACAGCTCAGATGGTTCTGCCTTCTGCGTCGTAGGCCGTGAGTTCGATCCCCACCGATAATAAACATTTGTGTGATGAACAGATATTTAATCTCTGTCAGGGTGTTATAAATAATAAATAAATAAATAATAAATAAATATAAATATTGGTGGACATTCCCCACAGCACTATCTCGCCCCAAACTAAGTCAAAGCTTGTGATATGGGAAACAGATAGCTGATATGAAACAGATAGCTTAAATACTTTTTGTTTGTAAATACATACTTTTAATATTAAATAACACCCATTATTATATATTATAAGTATGAATTTACAAAAGAAATAAGTATATATTTATTATATCACCTATCTAGTTCCCTTACAAGCTTTGGCTTAGTTTGAGACTAGATGGTGCTGTGTGGAAAGTCCACCAATATTTATTTATTTATACTATATATTTTATCAAATGTAGCTGCTTCCTCACTAAAACAAAAAAACTAAAACAATTTCACGACTTCATCAGTCAAAGATCTGAGGGATTATCTACAGTGTAAATAATCCCTCAGATCTCTTAGTACCAAGTTCAAACTCAAGATTCTTTTAGAATGTCTAAGGGGGTAGTCAGAGGTACGTCCAAATATTACATTTAGCACATACCCACATTTTGCAGTAGTTGGTGTTCCACATACAGTGTGACAGGTTGCAAGCGTTAGTGGAACCTTTGCATTTATTCAAGACTAGCGGCCGCCCGTGGGCTTGCTCGCGAGGTAGCGATGATTGCTAAAATAAATTTTTAAGGTGTTTTCCTTTTTTGTGTTTGTTTATGTTTTATACCCCGTTCCTGTTATTTCTTTGAGATAAAAATGGTGGCCTATATTTAAACTATATTTGTTACAAGTTTCATCCAAATCGCTTCAATGCTTAACCTGTGATTGAGCCACAAACATTCTAACATCGTAACTTTTACATTTATTATTAGTAGGATAAGTATTTTATACTGCGTCAGGGACCACAAGTATTTCTGATTTATGTAATATTGATAACTTTAATACTTCAAAAATTTTACGATCTAAAGCAGAACTTCAAATATGAGCCAAAATCTTGATCACGTTAAATTATCATCAAGTTTTAATCATCATATTTACCTAAAGTAAATTATTGGCTAACAAATTATGGAAACGGCTTCTTAGGATACTTTTATTAAAAATAAAATCCCGGGATTGCATAAATAATCGGATGTATACAGGTTGCCACGTTACATTTACATGTATAAGCCGAAAGGGGGTGACTCTGGGCCCCGAAGGGCATATTACGTTGTAACAGGGCAATAATTGCCCTGAATTACATTTACATGAATGACAATTATTGCCATTTATGTCACTTAAATTTGAATTTCCTGAGATCCCGGGATTTTTAGACAAAAACAAAATTTATTTTCCCGATACCCCGGGATTTTTCGATAAAAAGTGCTTTCCATAATAGCCAACATCTCAACTTTAGGTAAATATGCATCCGAATAACCGATCTCTATTGATGAGTGTACCTTCCAACTGAGAAAAATAAAACTACAAGAATTTGTTATTACTTATTTTTACTTTAAATAGACATTTATCACATTAAGAAGATTGCACTTAATAATAAATTATGTACCCACAAGTACCTACAAACTATTAGAGAAAACGATTTTCTAATAAATATATTTTGATTTGCTCATCTACGATTGTAGAATTAATTTCAATATAATAAATTACGACATTAAATACTAGGTATAAGTTCTAGATAGCTAGTGATTTTTGACTAGATTGCTTGCACACTTGTTATATAATGAATATTTCAAACAATTATAAAAATAAGTTATAACTTCTATCGTAAAAAACAGGCCACATTACTTAAATTATACTTTACTTAATTTTCCGTTAAAGATCTAAAAATGAAATAATATTATGTATAACTAATAAAACTACTACAAAATAAATAATACTATATAATATTTATAATCTAACAAAGTCTAAGTCGACTTATAAACTTATAATTATTAAAACATTCTAAAAGTCTGAAAGTGTGTTTGGAAATTTGGTATTTTTCTTAATCCTTAAAAGAGCGTGATTGATTAAATATTTTGTGTAGTAAACACGTAGCTATTATTAGTATGATATTGGTCGCTGAGGGCTCCATTAGCTAAAATGGCCTATTGCCATCTCTTTTCTTTGACATGGTTATGACAGTGCATGACAAGTACCTTATAGAGACGCTATAAAATGGCTATTAAAATAATTTATACTTCACATATCCGGTATTTTATTTTTTTCATACAACTAGCTTAAGGAACAAGCAGATGGCCCACCAGATGTTAAGTGGTAACCATCACCTATAACAAAGCATTGCCTCATAAGTCACCCACGATAGGAACGTGCCCTACGATGCATCAATGCGTCCATCAACTTGAGGCATACAGATGTTAAGCCTCATGTGCCTGTAATTACACCGGCAACCACACTCTTCAAACCGAAACACAGCAACGCTGCTTTGCGGCAGAAAAGGCAGAAAGGTGGTGGTAGTACCTACTTCCCCGGATGAGCCCTTCACAAAGAGTTCTACTACTCCTAAAATAAAGTGCATAAAAGAAGGAGTGTGTAAAAGAATCAAAAGAATCATTCGGCCTTCCTGGTCAGGAACCAGGTCTGCATAGGCTCAGCTTTGCCCTTCATGGAGACGTGGCCTCGGTATGTCAGCTCGAACTGGTCGTCGTGGTTGTCTTCGCGCATCAGCCAACTGAAAACAGGAAAAAAAAACTAAAAAACTTAGGCAAACAATGTAAAAAAACATAAAAATAAAATATTTAATATTGTAAGTATGCATTTACAAAAAACAAGTAAATATGTATTATATCAGCTATCAGGTTCCCATATTACAAGCTTTGGCTTAGTTTGGGGCTAGATAGTGCTGTGTGGAAAGTCCACCAATATTTATTTATTATTATTATTTAATAAAAATAAAAAAGAACCGACTGCCCAAACTAAAAGGATGGAAACTAGATTATATTTTAAATTTCTTCTTGATAGTGAACTTCAGTTCATCAGTCGTGACGAATGATACAATTTACTTATCACATGCAGTCGGAGGCTCATGTACCTATTATATTATATTTGTCCATCCTAGCAGTATACAAACGCCTCCAACTGCCTGTGATTATAATTACTTCGGCACTCAGGTAAAATACCTAAAATAATTTCTTTATTAAGGACTTGATGTTGAGCAAACGGTCGTCTGGAAGAAATCGCCGTACATGATAAGACCACCGATTTTAGGACTAAGTTGGTGGCTTAAAATTAGCTAAAACTAAGGTTTAGTCACTAGGCTTTAGTCACTTATAAACTTTGAACGAAAGAATCGAAACGAAATTAAATTTTTGTTGCTTATAACGTGGTTAGATCACAAATGTCAGTGTTTAATTTCGTTCAAAACATTTTGTTCAGGCTCAGCGAGCAATTATAAGTACCTTTTTTATACTACTTACTGATGGAACAAGCAGATGGCCCACCTGATGTTAAGTGGTAACCAAAACCTACTACCACAATGCCTATTTCTGCCGCCAAGCAGCTTTGCTGTGTTTCGGATTGAAAGGTGTGGTTGCCCGTGAACTTACGCTGATGGACGCAGTGCATCGTAGGGCACGTACCTATCACGTGATCTAAGAGGCAATTTCAGAGCTCCCAGAATGCCTCGGAAGCGATAGGAACGTGCCCTACGATGCACTGCCCTGCGTCTATCAACCTCATCGTAGCTATTCTGAAAAGTAATGATCAATACCGCTACTTAACGATAGGAATAGGGTAGGAAGCTAAATAAGGCTTCCCAACATGACCAGAGTTAAGTAGATTAGCACTTGTGGGCCGTCACATAATGCAGGGGTGGCAACTGATTTCGAACTATTCTTGTGTAGTTCTTAACGGAAACTGGTCGCTTACAAAAAAATAAAACATTGTGTTCAAACGTCAACTGAAGTTCTAAATTCAAATAATTTAAAAATAAACTTCTTGGTGAAAAGCGTTGGACCTTTTTAGTAACTTAAAAAATTACATTTGGAATGTAGAATGTTTTTATAAATTGGTTCATTTGTATTTTTACTAGAATGTGTTTGTAAATAGTTTCATTTGAATTTTTACGTTATTTTCTACGGATAATAATAATGGATTCTTACATGGATATTTATTTTGAAGAAATATTCAATAACTTAGGCAGAGATTCTTTGAATGAGAGAAATAAAAGACGGGAGCTTGTTGATTATTTTTGCACTGTGATTGTTGGATGTGCTAAAGGTAATTTTAGATTTTTTAAATTTCCGTAGAAAAAAGTTTAGTCTGACATCCTTGTTTTAATCGCACTTGACATTATTTTCATATCATAAATAACATTAAATTGTAACAAAATTTTCCTTAGTCATTCAAGACTTATACATATACAAAAATAAATATTATTTTATTTTATTTTACTTTCCTACATACCAGTTTCTAAACACACACTTTTTAATTCCCAGGACAGAACCTAACTGACAGTGCAACATGCAAAAACTTCGTAGTCTCCGCTCTTCGTTACCACAACACTTGCAAGACTGGCAACGGTGATGTCTGTCTCATGGGGAAGTACCACAACCTCCTCTATATAGCCATGAAGCTGACTTTCGACTGGAGCCTCCAAGACAACGGAGTGGTGGCCGCGTTGCTGGATGAGCTTTATGCTTGTGAAGGGACATTTGAGAGGATATTTTTGGGTAAGACTTATTTCGGAAACCCTTAAAATGTCAATAATCTGTTTGAATATCAATTTCCCTGACAATGACTCCTTAGTTGATATATACTATACTTGGAAAAGAGAGCCATGGGCCTGTTTTTTTTGTAATTTTATCAAAGTCAAAGTGAAAAAGTATTTACTTAGTTGATTCACAAGGATCACTTTGAAATGTCTTAAAACTATGTGAATCTAGGTGCCAGTTCCATGCAACCCAGCCTTGAAGAACAGGCATCATACATCATAAAGATAGATGAGAGATTGTGCTAACTAAAACCCCTCTTTCTAAATTTCAGGAGCTATCTTCGGGACATCAGCTCCATACTTCCTAGCAGGCTGGAAATCAGATTTCATGGACAAAGAAGAAAACATCCACGCTCTCGTTTTCTTTCTAGATCACGCCACTAACGCCAATCTCGAATACAAAGACGGCGACGCTTCCTATCGTTTCATAGATGTACCTCTAGAGAGTTGTGGAAAAGCATCGCCAGTCAGAGTTGTAATCCAAATGGGATCTTCGGAAATGCTCATGATTCTACTCAGATTCGGTGCAAGAATCACTGCTGATAAAGTGTCAACGAACCCAGCTGAATCTATCCTAGACAGACTGCTGGAATACAATAGGGTATACCCGTATGAATTAGTTAGCTGTCTCAAGTTGATCCTTAGAGCTGTTCCACAGATAACATTCTCAGTAGATAGAGGTGTCTACAAACATCTGAAGCTTCCTGAAGACTACAACTACCAGAGGAAGGTGGCTTTAGAGAAATATGGAGATATTGTAGAAGACCATCTGATTCCAAGCACGAGGTGTGGACTAAAGCCGGTGGAATTGAAACATCTGTCAAGATGTAAAGTTAGACAGATGCTTTGGGAGAATTTTGAGCTACCTTTGGGGATTCAGAAGCTACCAGTTCCGGTGTATTTGAAAAGATATTTGGATTTGTGTGAGGATTGATATTAACCATAAAGTCAGCAGCTTTAAAAATCTAGTAATTTTAATGTACTTATCTAAATAACTACCTAAGTTTTGTAATAAATTAATAATTTTAGTAAAAAAAATATAAAGCTACAGTTTTTTATTTATTTTGCGGCATTGTAATGGCCCTATATAAAATGAAGATTTCATCAGCTCCGTATCTCAGCGAGGTTTTTTTTCTATTATGTTATATGTTATATATTCCTGTTTTTTTAAACAGGGACGTAAATTTTCTTCAAACTTCTTTATATCTAAATATGTATGTAATCTAAAAGGTAGCTTTCATGCCGTTGATACATTCCATTGTTAAATATTATAAGATAACAAAGCAACACCGACACTGATGCTGTATGACCTATGCCTGGCCATTATTTGGGCCGCTGAAAACGTTTCAACCCATGACACTACAACCTAAGCCTGTCAAATGATCTGATCTCAAAGCACTCAAAGTCTAGGATTATCTAACCAAATCCAACAAGCGAAGGAATCAAGAAGAAAGCAGTTTACCTGTAAGTATCCTCGCTGACGTTGATAGTGCCAGGTACTCCGGTGGTCTCACAACGGCTGGTCATATTGACGGTGTTGCCGAAGAGGCAGTAGCGAGGCATGCGGTGTCCAATGACACCGGTCACCACTTCACCAGAGTGGATACCTATGGTTATACCCTGGAATTGAGAAAAGGGAATTTAAACCATTTAAAATCATATTTACGTGTGATGTAATTCTATGTGCAAATCATTAATTACATAATTCTGTCACGTTAATGGTGTTTTCAGACTCATCTATTTCATCAGATCAGGTTGACACTTGCGTTCACCAGCGCTGGCACCTTTCGATTGTAGATTATGATGATATGAAGATATGATTTGTATACTTGCCTTGACCCGTGTGGAAGTCGCTGAATCGACTTCGCACTCAAGCACTGAAGGGCCGCTAGACAATATGTGCAAATCGGGGCTCAAAGATCCTAACAGAATGTGACTGTGGTTCTCCAAAACAATCTATGCAGCACCTGGTAGTGTATCCCTTGTGCCCAAATACCTGCACGAGGGAAGACCTCAATGCAGCTACAGGTAAAAGTGGCAGCTTATTTAGCAAAAACAATTTAAGCATCGACACGATAAGAAGAGGAAGTGCAAGCTCGTTTCTCACCACCGGTTCTCCATCAACGGTCACAGTCTGCGACAGATCCATCATGTCCAAAGCCAGCAGTGAAATGTGTTTGGCGTGTCCCACCTCGTACTCTGGCAGACCGGACACAGCCATGTACTTGTCGCCCACTGTTTCGACCTGGAAAATTAAATGTCTTCGGATCAGTCAGCACATCAAACGCTGTATACAAATCATTCAGCATCCTAACGATCTTCATCGCCCACTTATTATCATTGTTCCTCGCACAGTAGTTGACAAAGCCGACTATGCTACTGAAAAGGAGACGCTTTACTATGGTTATAGGAATTTTTTTTCTTTCGGTACTATAAGACTACGAATATTGACAGTAAGATAAGATAAGATAATGTTTATTTTCAAGAATAAAAAGAAGAACATGTAGAGTATTACATTTTCATAAGTCTAAGGATTTGTATAATACAAGGCAACTGGCATACTCTATGGTTTAGGAACATTACCTTCCGTGCTAGTTAAAAACTGTGTTACGGCAAGGTAAATGCTTGTACAGTGTTGTCTGACCTAAATGAAATAAATGAACTGAACTGAGCTGAGCTGAACCGAACTGACCTGACCTGACCTGAACTGACCTTATAAACATTCGGGTTCCGCTTCGGATCAGTGAGCACATCAAACGCTGTATACAAATCGTTCAGCATCCGAACGATCTTCATTGCCCCCTTATGATCGTTGTTCCTTGCGCAGTAGTTAGCAAAGCCGACGATGCCGCTGAAGAGGAGAGTGACGGTATCGTAGCGCCGCGCGGGCACTGGTCGGCGGTGGCGGAGCTCCGTGGCCACGCTGATTGGCAGGACTGAGTATAGGAGCCTGAAATTTAATGAAGGCTCATTATTTCAGGTAACGGTGTCCCACAAAGGTAAAAGATGGTAAAGATAAAGAATAGATGACAATTTTTATTTTATGATAATTTTACTTGAAACAAATAAACCAAAAAGCGCTAATACAATAAAATATTAGTAGGTACCTTATTTAAGTAGGTATTACAAGTATGGTACAGAAGACCTGTGTTATGGGTAGCTAGCCTCTTTCTTTCATAAAATGTGTATCAAGATTTTATATAACAAAAATGCTCATTGCAATTGTAGAAGGTTTAACAAAACGGTTTCCTTAAGAATAAATACAGTGCCTTAATGAGCTCTGTTCCCCACACTAAGTCTTTGTTGAACCTCTATTGCGGATCACAGCGACTCAATTAGGCAACTCTATTAAACCATAGTCCCAAAAAGAGAAGTAGTTTTAAAATTGTAGATAGCAGTATTACTGTTACTGAACGATCGGTGATTTTTGTCTTTTAGTGAGGATTTATCATTGTTTCAAAAGCTATGATTACAATCTGCTTTTCTGTGCAGAATCGTAACACGAGTGTTGTTTTTATTTCACCAGAGGAATAAACCCATGTAATCCTTAACTTAGCTTAAAACAAACCGGTCAGTCTTCTGCTTCTCCGAGTCCAGCTCCCTAAAGGTCTGCTGCAGCTTATCAGTGAGAACCTCGAGGTTCTGCGTCAGCTTATAGTCAGCTTCGAACTGCTCAGACATCAGCACCAGGTCGCGAGTCGCATCATGGAGAGGGATGTCGGAGATACAAAGACCACGTCTGGAAAAACAATTTAGAGTAGTAGACTTCTTTGTGAAGGGCTCGACCGGGGAAATACTACCACCACGCCTTTTTCTGCCGCCAAGCAGCGTTGCTGTTTTTCGGTTTGAAGAGTGTGGTTGCCGGTGTAATTACAGGCACATGAGGCTTAACATCTGTATGCCTTAAGTTGATGGACGCAGGGCAGGGTATCGTAGGGCACGTTCACGTCGTGCGTGTGTTACGAAGCAATGCTTTGACTATGGTTAAAACTTAACATGAGGTGGGCTATCTGATTGTTCCATCAGCAAGTAGTATATTTTTTTATTAATAAATATAATATATATCGTTTCCGAAATCAAGGCAAAGGACTATTCGATGACCTCAGGGGCAGATGAGAGGTCACACAACTCAGACACGGGAAGAGATAGTTTAAGCCCACGTGATGTTAAGTGACCATCACCTATAAGAAAACAATGGCTCGCAAGTCACGCACGATAACAACGCGCCCTATGATGCTTTGCGTTAACCCTAATGTATATAATTGTATATATTTTCACCGGCAACCACTCCCTTCAAACCGAAACACAGCAACACTGCTTGATGGCAGAAATAGGCATATGCTCTTTAACAAAGAACATCTGATCTTATATATTAAGTGTAATTCTGTAATGTAATGTAAATGTAATGCAAGATCGGAATAGTATTTGAGTAATGAAGTAATTACCGGGTCAAATCATCCAAGTTGGTGACACTGGGGTAGCACTGGAACACCACCACATCAGTCTCCGGAATGTACAACATTTGACCCTGAAACATGAAAAAACGTCAATTTACTAAAACTGAACCTGAATTGGCTTAAGATGCAAAATAACTTGTAACCACATTGACCACTAAAGACCAAACTAGAAGTAACAAATGAGAATTCAGATCAAATTATTCGTTTGTATACACACAGCACTAGCTGCATGCCGAAGTGGAATAAGAATGTACTCTCCTTTAGATAAAAATCAGACGCCCATCAAACAACTTTTAGCTAATTGGGCGCTACTACAAAGTTTTGGGTAATGACATTACATAGGCTTAGCAGAAATATCCGTGCAAGTTTTTTTTTATCATCTAAAATGTTGCAATGTGAGAGCGAGAAGTTGTTGTAGTTGCCTCTCAATTCATCAAGTCTTGTTATTGTGAGATCAACTATTCTTCGTGAAGGACCATGTTTATGCCCCCATACTGAAGTTTTTATTACCTTCAAACGCAAAGAAGCGATTTCCTCATGAGAGTCAGTAACCGTCATCTCTTCTGGCTTGGTCTTCAGGACATAGACCGTGTTAATGTGTGCTAGCACATTAGCAAACGTCATCTCGAGGTGAGGCCGAACCTGTTTGGACAATAGTTTTAATTTGGAGGCTAAAATAACGTTCCTGATAAATGAGTATAATATTAATTAAGTTATTAGTAATAATATGATAATAACAACTCATTCATTTTCTCAGACACAAAAGTTTCTTACAGTACATAGTTATAGGTATATAATTATTTTTAGGGTATTTATTACAAAAAAAACCTGTTTTGTGTGAGACTGGTGCCCGAGATAGGTTAGAAACCTGTATTACAGGTCACCAGTGCCCCACTCCACGGATAAGAATAAATACCAATAATAAATAGTACATTATTGGAAGGTACAGAAGAAAGTAGATTGGTACAGAGAGAAACAAACAAAATGGGGGTGTAAAAGTAGACTATGCTAGGTAGGTACTTATTTTAGTAGTAGTTCGCCCCGAACTGAGATCTCGTGATGCGACCCAACGAACGCACCAAAACTTAGAGTAGGTGGTAGTCAAAGGCAAGTCCAAACATTATGTTTGGACTTTTTCTGACTACCGCCTACTAACTTGGTACGGTAACCAAGTTTCAACTCTATTGGCCTATTTATTGAAGAGTTCCGTTGAACAGACCTTGGCTCCATCATCAGACCTGGTCGTTGACACCATTTTATGAGAACTGAGTACCTCCTTAATTTATTTCAAGAAAAAAATAAGAAAAAGCAAAGTAACTGGCCAACCAGTAGAAAAACCTTGATGCCAACGAAACTCTTAGAGATGGGAGCTCTTGGGTCGCTGGTTATCTTAATTTAACTTTTTTGTTGTATCTCAAAAACCGAGCGTCCCAGAAAAAAAGTAAAAATTGTTTTGGAATGTCCAAACAAAGCCCTTTCGTATGACATGTAACTTGATTTTTTTAAGTCACTTTTTTTTATTTTTGCCCCCTTAAAAACCCCATATCTTAAAAACCCCTCATCCGATTTTACTCATATACTTACCAGTAAATTTCTCAAGTACAAGCTGTCGTCTTATCAAATTTCATGCAGATCGGATCAACGGTTCGAAAGTTATGGCCAGACAAACATACATACATACATACATACATACATACATGAATGCATACACACATAAAATGCCAAATCGCCCAAGTTGAAACTAGAATCTTCGTTCGCTTCGCTCACTCGATCAATAACAGATTACAGACTTGTAGATTAGTAGAGGTAGATGTATTGAAAATATTTTTTAGAGCCGTGGACTGTGGAAAGTTTATGTGTCTCCACTTGAGGCACAAAATAGAACAACGAGGCATCTGGCCTCTGACCGAGCCACGACTTTCTCTCTATCATTAATAAATCTAGCGAAGCAGTACGCTCCTAGCGTCATCTAGGGCGTATGGATTCACCAAGAATCTTCTTTAAATTGTTAATGATGCAGTGATCATAAATGCCTTGTGGCCATTATGTGGCCTTCGTATAACTTGATAAACTCTTGTGATAGCAAAGTGTATAGATAGATCCCACGTTATTCGTTTCAGGTCTACTAGTTTTGGTTCATGGTACCTAGGCAGTCTCAGCTATTCTTAAGTGGGATCAAGGCGACCGACCGATGTTTATTCTTTATTGGACCCATGTATTTTAGTTCAAAGACTCACAGTGTCCAGGACATCAGTAATCTTGCAGCCAGCCTTGGTGACGCGCGGCAGGAGACGAGAGACGGTGCGACCAGCCTGAATAATGTTCAACTCTCGGTCGAACATCAAGTGGAATGGGAATACTCGGCAGAAGGTAGCTGGACTGACTTTTGGCTCTGGAAATTTAATATTCAATTCAGCGCTGTGTCATAAAACAAAACAGCATTGCCTCGCAAGTCACACACGATAGGAACGCGCTGTACGATGCCTTCGTCTATCAACTGAATGCCTGAAACTTTAATTTCACCGACAACCAATCCTTTCAAACTGAAACATAGCAACGCTGCTTGGCGGCAGAAAAAAGCATGGTGCTAGTACTTACTAGCACCATGCCTTTTTCTGCCGCCAAGCAGCGTATAGCTCTTTGTGAAAGGCTTGTGTGGGGAAGTCCCCAGACAAGCCTTTCACAAAGAGCTATACGCTTTCGGAGATTGTAGTAAAGCATTTTGGCTATAAGTCTTATGGCAAAGTCTAATGTTTAAATTCTTTACAGAAAACTGACCAAGAGATAAAGTTTCAATCTCAGGAATCTCCGGAGCGGAAACCCTTCCATTGTTGGATGTCTCCGTGATGAGGAACTGAACATGGTCACACTCCTGCTTCGTCTTTAGAATTTCCACCTTCACCTCTGTGTTGTGAAGTTTACTGGCCACAGTCTGAAATAAAAATATATGGTTTTAGGTTTGACAATAGTATGATTAGGAAAACTCATTTGGTATTTTCTTGTATAAAAGAAAAACTCAATAAAAAGTACACAGCAAATATGGTTTACTCAAAAATTATGCATTGCCTACTTTTTAGCTACTTCCTTTTCAGTTCTATTAAAATTGTATAAAAACTATGAGACCAAAATGTTTTTTTTATATACAACTTTATTTATATATACAGCTGGTGGAACAAGCAGATGGCTCTCCTGATGTTAAGTGGTAACCATCACCTATAACAAAGCATTGCCTCGTAAGTCACGCACGATAGGAACGTGCTCTACGATGCACTGCCCTGCGTCCATCAACCTGAGGCATACAGATGCTAAGCTTCATGTGCCTGCAATTTTACCGGCAACCACACTCTTCGAACAAAAATACAACAAAGCAGCTTGGCGGCAGAAAAAGGCATGGTGGTAGTACTTCCCTGGACGAGCCCTTCACAAAGAGCTCTACTGCTCTTGAAACCTACCTTCACAATCCCAATCACAATGTGCTCCAGTCCAGGTCTATCGGAGTAGTAGTGCAGGATTAGAGCTCCATCCTCAGGCCGTTCTGTGCAGCGGAACGAAGGAGACCTCATGCCAGGGTAGAGGGTACCGAGGTGGTCGTGCAACCCGTCCAGATTCTGAAACCAGTACATGTGTGATAGTGTTGTTTTGGCTAGCTGTAGGATAACTACAGAAACATCTTCACAACTTAAATCACAGGCACAGTAAAAAATATCGATGGACATTCCACACAGCACCATTTAGTCCCAAGACAGTCTTGTCAGACAAGTCCACCAGTGAACAAAAATCTATGTTCCATAAAAAAATGTTTAGGTGGGTATTGAGCCCACAGACTTCAGCGCAGAAGGCAGAATATCATCGTCATCATCAGCCTGAAGAAGTCCACTGCTGGACATAGGCCTCACCCATATATTTCCAGGAAGAACGATTCTGAGCCCTCTCCATCCACCGTCTTCCCGCGATCTTCATAATGTTGTCAGTCCAAGTAGGAGTAGGAAGGTGTCTCACGCTTCATTTCCCAGTTACATAATCTGGTCTCTTTCTTGTCGTGTCACTAGTTTTTTTCGAAACAGTGTGATTAAAGGATTTTAAGTGCGCCTCATGTGGCTCCTTTCAAGCTCTTGTCACATGTTAAAGAACTTTTTAGGTTCTACGACATGCCGGTTTCCTCACGATATTTTCCTTCACCGTTTGAGAGGCATTGTGCACATATTTTTTTTAATAGAAAAACTCAATTTGTTTCCGAATTCACGACCTTAGGATCGGAAGGCGGGGTCGCTACCACTAGACCACCAGTGCTCTCTTGACATAATCTGGTAAAAAAGTGGCTTATTCAGTAGTAGTATTTACCTGAAGAAAGTCACGTGGCGTAGCACCGAGCACTTGTAAAATCTTATCGTACCCAGAGTCCTGACAGAACTCGAAGAAGGTCTTCCCAAACAGCTCCAGAATGGCATCAGCTGGGATTTCTGTAATTATTAACAAACTTTTAAGCTCAAAGCTCATATGTATAATACGTAATTTTACAAAACAATACATAGGCAAGTATGTTGCCTAGGCTTCGTCGCGTGGAACTGGCACCTAGATTCACCTAGTTTTAAGACGTTTCAAAGTGATCCTTGTGATTCAACTGAATCAATACCTTTTGACTTTGACTAATATTTTTCTTGAAGCTGTTCATGTCATAGCTGAGCGGGAAAACCTAGAGAGCACTGGTAGGTAGGTAGTGAGAGCACTGGTGGTCTAGTGAGAGCACTGGTGCTCAAGTGGTAGCGGCCCCGCCTTCCGATCCTAAGGTCGTGGGTTCGAAACCGGTCGTGCACCAATGAGTTTTTCTGTTCAAAAATGTATAAGTATGCACAATGCCAGTACTCTCAAACGGTAAAGGAAAACATCGTGAGGAAACCGGCATGTCGTAGAACCTAAAAACTTCTAAAACATGTGTCAAGTGCTCGAAAGGAGCCTCTTGAGGCGCAGTTAAAATCCTTTCACCACACTGTTTCGAAAGAAACTAGTGGCACGACAAGAGAGAGAGGGAAAACCTAATGATACTTACGAAGAACCTCAACAGCAGCAGTTATAAGATTGTAAGTGATCTCATCTTCATACGTCTGACGCACGAGGAAGCTGCCTTCCATGGTCACCTCTGCTTTTTTCCTGAAATCATCACAATAGTTTTAACCTTCACACACACACACACGCTAACACTTATTTATTAAGTAATTATTATTGTGGGGTACCTAACTGTCGTCGATTTTTGTTACCTACATTTCTTGTTCTTAAAATGTAAATCCGTTATTGGCTGTATGTTAGAAACCTAAGTATTTACATTGTATCTTAAGAGCTGTGGATTTTGTTCAAAAATAAATAAATAAATCTGTCTTACATTGCACACAAAGCTTTCTTTCTTAAGCCACACACTAAGCAAAGCTTTTACTATGAAAACTATTTTTTTGTAAATACGTACAGTACAGTACAGAACGTACGTTACAGTAAGTATTTTTTAAAAGGGTCTCTACTTCTTTTTCTTGTACGATGTAATACACATTTCATAATGATCGGCAATTTGTATTGAAAAAGGTAGGAAATTATCTACCTTACGCACTTTGCAAGTGCTGTGTATAATAAAGCATTGCCTCGTAACAAACGCACGATAGGAACGCGCCCTACGACGCACTTGAGGCATCAAATGTTAACCCTCGTGTGTCTGTAAATAAACCGGCAACCACTCTTAAAACAGAAACACAGCAACGCTGCTTGGCGGCGGAAAAAGGTAGTGCTTCCCCAGACGAGCCCTTCACAAAGAGTCTCTCTAATTGGAGTAGGTAAGTAAAAAGTTTATGTTTATATTTTGTAATCGATAAGAAGACTGATTCTAATTCTTGCTGATTAACTACGATATTTTATTTAAAACCTCCCTAGATAGGCCTTAATACCCTCCGGTACCTTACTACATATTTGTTTTTACGTATTAGATTCTAATCTAAATAATTCTACTCACTTGATGGTCTCCCATGTCTCTGCATCAAAGGTCTTCATCACCAGCAACTCAAGAGCGTAGTTCACGAAGCCGTACTGTAAAACATTCAATACATGAGTAAAAAAACCTATTTAGGCGTGACATAGACAAAACAAATACAAAAATATACCGACAAAAAACTTCTTAAGTAAACATTTAAAAAAAAATAAGATATTAAATCCTTTAATGTAGTTCTGCTAAATTATCTTTTTGATGAAATCAAGATTTCCTAAAAAAAATTACATAATACGCAAACATAGGATTTTTCACATCACTTTATTGAAACGTTGACATTTACAATTTCAAACGAAATGTTCTTATTTAAAAATGGCTGACATAACCTGTTGTCATAAATCTAAAAAGACAAGAAAACAACGCATGACCCAAATTGTAGCGCAAAACGCTGTGATTGGCCGATATGCGCTGGCGGCTTTGTGCATCGGCCAATCGCCAATTCCGCTTCTAGGCAAAGGCAAAATACAATGATGCGAACTAAAAATCCCTGTAGGAACAGAATGTTGAATTCTCATAATGTTGAAAGCACAAAATAATCATACATGGTCCCATACAATTATTATTTTGCTAGTTTTCCTACGAAATTTGATTGTTTGGCGCCGATCTAATAAAATGAAGTAAACTGTTATGTTAATTAAATATATTTTTACGTTAATAAATACACCTTATCAATAATTCCAACATCTGACTTACCATTTTGAAGTAAGTTAAAAGTTCTCAGCTGCTGAAAAATAAATTTGTAGGGTATTAGTATTATAAGTACCTACTAGGCGGGCTATGTGGACTTTATAATGTCCCAAAGGTCATCCGAGTGAGATTTGAACCCACGACCTCGACCTTGCTTAGGGGTCAAAGCCGTGAAGCTGTTTTCTTTATTACACAAATGTTTGTTACATTTGTGTAATAAACAAAACAGCTTCGAACACAGCCTACAGCGCAGAAGGTAGAACTACTACCAATCTCATTTTTTTACTCTGAGCTTTGAGGGCTGTAAAAAGGTACAATAAGACTCCTAAAGAGTACAAATAGTAAAAAAAGGTAAGAGGTACGTGCAAACCGAGCCCGTTTACGTTTTATCTTTCTCAACTCATTCCATTTTCTCGACTTATCTGACAATCACATCGAGGAATGTTCAAGAAACCTTTTACGTAGGTTTTTATGTGTTAATTCCCGCAAGAGCTCTTACACAGGAACCTTTCTTAGAGCATCATCATCATTATCAGCTGGAATGTTCACTACCGCAAACATTCTAAGGAAAATGATTTTGAGACAACTCCACTCGACTTCGCGCGCTTTTCATAATGTCGTAGCGTAGTCTGTCTTTATGACACCGTTTTAAATGTTCAAGTGAAATCCTGTCCATCCAAAGGTTGTCTGGAAGAGATCGCTCTCAGCGATAAGACCGCCCATTGTACTTCACTGAAACTTTTGAACTTTATTTTTGTTTTTAATGTGTTAAATGTCCTTGTGGTGTGCAATAAAGAGTTTTCTATCTTCTATCTAGATCCATTTATTGAGGGCGTATTATCTACTCTTTGTCGTTCGGTTTATGGATTTATCGTTTGTACTGGCTTATTACTCTTTTTTATTGCTTTGTTGCTTAAGTGGGAATGTGGATTGTTGTTAATGCATGTAGCGTATGCACTAGCTTCCGCCTACAGCGTCACTCGAATGGAATACAAATGAAAAGTACCTTAAAGGATATTCCAGGTTACGAACTGTATCTATTCTTAGGTTCATCCAAATCAGTCCAGACGTTATTGGCGTATTGAGAAGTTTGTAGGTACGTGACAGCCCTCACAGCTCAGTTGGTAGTAGCTCTAACGCCTGCACCTGTAGGCCGTGGGTTCGATCCCCACTCTGAACAAACATTTGATGGCCTTTATTAGTTTGTATTTAAAATAAAAGTGTATATATAAGTATTATATCAGCTATCTGGTTCCTACAGTATAAGCTCTTATTTTGAGGCTATATATAGTAACTAGCTGGTGCCCGCGACTTCGTCTGCGCAGGATTAATCACAATATCTTTATAAATTGTTGCCTATGTGTTATTCTGATGTATAAGCTATATTATTGTAAAGTTTCATTAAAATCCATTCAGTAGTTTTCATGTGAAAGAGTAACAAACATCCATCCATCCATCCATCCATCCATCCATACTTACAAACTTTCGCGTTTATAATATTAGTATATGTAGTATATGTGTGTAGATGTGTGGAATATACACCAATAATTATTTACTGCGTAGTAAGCTTGCCCCAGCTGTGATTTTGTGAAAGTTATTGGTAATTAATTTAATATCGATGTGTAAGTAACGTTGCAAAGGAAAACAAAAGACAACGTTCTTGGGAAATGTGCTATAGGATACTATACAAACAAACAATAATTACTAAGGCAAACAAACCCTGAACTGTGTACACAAAAGATTGAACATGTGATATGCCACTCACCGCTAGGTGGCAGTACGGTCGCGAAAAACATTTTCCTTAAGTTATTAGTAGCGCTAAGTCGCACTAGATGGCGCTGTTTGACGCATAATAAACATTCGGAAAGCGGAATACAAATATTGCGAGGCATATTTTAGTTATCTGCGCAAATAATAATAAAAAAAAATACTATAACTAATTATTTACCGTACTACGAAGTACTAGTCAATGAATGACTTGTACGAAAAAAAAACAAAAACTTAGTAGGTACCTTTACCGTTTTAGCAGTTTTACTATAAAAGTAATTATTAATTAAATCTTAATTATAAAATAAATTTAATCCACATTTTATTTACGAATAAAACAAAACAATATTCTTGAAGTTCGTTATTAACAATCAGGAAAATTATCTATTGTTTACAAATCACTTATACTTTTTTAATTGGTTTTTCATTAAATAGTGACATCAATCCATCAAGATTATACAAGCACAAATTCAATCCAAAAACTTACCTTATCCTCAAAACACAATCCGCTATGCGTTCACAAGTGAAGCCATATATTTTTATACGTGTATTTTTATTTAGGCCGTTAAAGACACCACGCACATGACCGAGTGAGCCAAGAGTCTAGCTCTCACTGAAGGCTCGCTGTCATTGGTAGACTGAACACAAAGTTATTTATGCGGACAACGAAATAAGAAACAAACAGTAGTAGTCCGTTTTACATCAAGCTTAGGGGCGTTTGGTTGATTCCCAACCGCAAAATAGAAATTGTCGAATCGTTGATAAATAAAAAGCAACTATTATTATTGTGTGGCAAAGCATGGCAAATCTTGTATAGTTGTATTAAAATGTATTAAAATAAAATCAAAATAAAGAAGTAAAAAACTTATTAAAACTAGAACTATGAGTTAAAATTCGCGACATACAGCGGAATTTTCTCAAACTAATGTTGTTGCTACCTGACGCTAGATGGCAGTACAAGTAGTTTTTAAATTAATGGTTTCATTCATTTCTGATCTGATTCATGAAACGAAATGTAACAATTACTATTCAACTGACGAAACTTTAATCGTCTCTTTGTTAGTGCGTAAATAATAGATAATTAAGTATCAATTGGTCATCATGAATTGGTATCTAATGACATTTTTCCTGCTCACACTTCAAAATTCAGAGTAAGTGCAAACCTCCATATTTTAAAACTATAATCATGACCCGTTAAGGTACTCAATAAACATGTACCTACATCGTAGCGTGCAACCTTTTCCTTCCTGCTTGTTTTTCAGGTCATCATTATCATCAGCCTAAAGAAGTCCACTGCTGGACATAGGCCTCCCCTAAACATTTCCAGGAAGAACAATTCCGAGCCCTCTCCATCCACCAACTTCCCGCGATCCAAACAATGTCGTCAGCCCATCGGGTAGGAGTCATCTTGGTCGAACAACCACCAACACTGATCAAAATGACGTTAAAAAATAAAATTAAAAATTTATGTCACAACATAGCTTTTGCAAAAAACTTCTATTTTTTAACGTTTAAGAGTAGTAGAGCTCTTTGTGAAGGGCTCGTCCGGGGAAGTACTACCACCACGCCTTTTTCTGCCGCCAAGCAGCAACGCTGTGTTTCGGTTTGAAGAGTGTGGTTGCCGGTGTAATTACAGGCACATGAGGCTTAACATCTGTATGCCTCAAGTTGATAGACGCAGGGCAGTGCATCGTAGGGCACGTCCCTATCGTGCGTGACTTACGAGGCAGTGCTTTGTTATAGGCGATGGTTACCACTTAACATCAGGTGGGTCATCTGCTTGTTCCGTCAGCTAATTGTATAAAAAAAAAAAAAACGTCCATGGTGCCTTGTTTGCTACCTTCAAGATCTCCATCGTTCCTTACCATATCGTCATCTCCAGCCGGATTTGGAACATTTTAGTTTGATATTTTAATCTTTGGTGGCACATTAGTAATTAATAAATAACTGTTCGATGACTTTATTTGTATCGGCTAAGTAAATACTAGACACCTATAGGTAAGCTTCACCTATTAAACACATTGTCTATCAGGAAATTAATACACAAATTGGCCGGGCCCATGTTAATCCATTTGTATAATTAGGGCGCACCTGTTTTATATGAACACGAATCGCTATTGTGTCAATTAGTTTTAGGTAACTTGATGTTTTGTGAGGACAATACGATGGATAGCAAATGGGTATGTAAGGTTCAGTTGTCGTCGTATAGTCAACGACAAAAGTAGATGTTATGTTTTATCTACTTCTACTATAGCAAATTTTTTGAACTTACTATAGTAAAAATTATTTGCAAAATACAAAAAAGGTAAATTTAATTGTGATGCTTTGCAATGTAGACGTGGGTTCGATCCCCACCGAGAACAAACATTTGTGTGATGAACTTGAGATATAGATGTTTGTTCTGTCTGGGTGTTATATAATATTATAAGTATGTATTTACAAAATATATATATATATATATTATATTAGCTATCTGGTTCCCATATCATATCTTTGGCTTAGTTTGGGGAGAGTCCACCAATATATATATATTTTTATTTTATTATTATTTATACTTACATACATAACAGGTTTGCTTTTTACAAAACGTAACCCTTCTGCGGAACACGAAGCGAAAAACCGAATCAAAACCAAAAAGAATTGCTAAATGAATTAGGCCATAACGTAGAATGCGGAAACCAATTTAGGTGCATAGCAAACCTAATTTGCGTTGTGAATTTTATGAGCCTGCCTGCAGAGAAGAAATGTTACCCGGAGCGCTTATGCAGGTGCACGTACGAACTGGGGGCTTAGCATTGGTTTTGAAAACTATTACGAAGAAATGAAATGGCAAAACGACCTGCAGCTCAGATCACAATGTGTTATGAAAAAACTTAGCTATCATGACAAAAGTAAGGGAGATTCTAAATGCCCAATCATTATCCAACGAACCAATTCTCAATGCAAATATTGACAGCCTTAACAGCTCAGTTGGTAGAAGCTCTGCCTTATGTGCCATAGGCGGTGGGTTCGATCCCCACCGAGAACAAACGTTTGTGTGATGAACATAGATGTGTGTTCTCTGTCTGGGTGTTATTATATATTATAAGTATGTATTTACAAAAAAATAATAAATCAGCTATCTGGTTCCCATATTACAAGCTTTGGCTTAGTTTGGGGCTAGATAGTGCTATGTGGAAAGTCCACTAATATTTATTTATTTTATTCTTTGATAGCTGGTAATGTCTATGTCACTTATAATAAGACTTAAATTCAGCCAATGTTGTGTTACTTGTCCCTGGAATAAACAGGTGACCCATAATATCACCTATAACACATTCATCGCCTCGTAAGTCACGCCTGTTATGAATGTGCCCTACGATGCACTGCCCTGCGGATCCATTTACTTGAGGTATACAGATGATAAGTGTAGGCATAGGTAGGCATGCAAGAGCGGGTAGCTGGTACTCGATTCCAGGCGGCCAACCCAGGCAGACGTTACTCGAATTAAGTGTTTTATTTGGTACCCAAGCAACCTGTACAGTACAATAAGATATTGTAATTTCTCTGACACCCACACCTTTTAAATCGAATCACAGCAATGTGCTTGGCAGTAGAAATAGGCATGGTGGTAGAACTTCCCCGGACGAGCCCTTCACAAAGAACTCTACACCTACACACTATATAGTCGTAATAGTAGTAGATTTCTTCACCCAAAATCCGTCAACTAGGTAGCTCAATATAATAGCGAATATATCACGAGAGCACTGGTGGTCTTGTGGCAGCGGCCCCACCTTTCGATCCTAAGGTCATGGGTTCGAATCCGGTCGTGCACCAATGAGTTTTTCAGTTCAAAAATGTATGTGCACAATGCCAATAGGTACTCTCAAACGGTGAAGGAAAACATCGTTAGAAAACCGGCATGTCGTAGAACCTAAAAGTTCTATAACATGTGTCAAGTGCTTGAAAGGAGCATCTTGAGGCGCACTTAAAATCCTTTCACCACACTGTTTCGAAAGAAACTAGTGACACGACAAGAGAAGAGTGAGTGAATACTATCTGTACTGTACAGGTTGCTTGGGTACCAAATAAAACACTTAATTCTTAGTAACGTCTGCCTGGGATGGCCGCCTGGAATCGAGTGCCCCCACGACCGTGCCCAGTCAGCGCGCATAGTATATTGTTATACACTACACTATCCAACTACGAATTTCAGTGATATCTGTTGCGACTAGTGCTAACCTTTCAGTCGACATCGTTCAGCGACAGCCTATCTTATACCTAGCAGCTGGTGAAACGAAAATGGAAATTGAAAATCGAATAACGGAGTTAAATAGTTACTGATGCATTTATAAGAGCGGCTGGCACCCTTGTCTTCAATTCAGGCTTGTGCCTGATTGGAACCAACGGTAACAGCAAGGTTGCAGCAAGAGTGTAGGAACTTGCTTTATGATGCACTGTCCTGCGTCCATCAACTTGAGATATACATGAAGCCTATGTGTTTGACAGCCTTCATAGCTCAGTTCTGCGCCGTAGGCCGTGGGTTCGATCCCCACCGAGAACAAACATTTGTGTGATGAACATAGATGTTTGTTCTCTGTCTGGGTGTTATATAATATTATAAGTATGTATTTACAAAAAAAAGTATAAATGTATTATATCAGCTATCTAGTTCCAATATTACAAGTTTTGGCTTAGTTTGGGGCTAGATAGTGCTGTGTGGAAAGTCCACAAATATTTATTTATATAAGTGCCTGTAATTTCACCGGCATCCAACCGAATCCGGCATCTACCCGTCCAACCGAAACACAGCAATGGTGCTTGGTGGCAGAAATATACATGGTGGTACTTCCTCGGCCGGACCCTTCACAAAGAGCTTATTCAGTATTTAAACAATGTTAGATATAAATGTGGAAGGATTATACAGTAGTCGTGATAATATTTATAATAATTTAATAACTACTTCGTAGGTAAAATTGGTGGATGATGAAGACCTAATGAAAATTGTTCCTCCTGGAAATGTTTAGGGGAGTCTATTGATGAATATATCATTAGTAGACTTCTGGCTTTGGAACCTAAAAACAGATACAAAAGATACAACAGTGATACTGGTATAGCTTGCGAGGAGACACGTTAATATCGAATAGGTTTCCAGATTTCCAGAAAATTCCATGCATTGAAAAATTACATCAAGTCGATCAAACGTCAGCCAGTCCTAACTTCGCTTGCAGTACCCCGAGACTGAGTTACGCTCATTCTTTTTTGTGTCATTGAGCCCGACGACGGGTTTTCTGTGGAGTCATGAAAGTTCTCAACACGCTTACTAGAAGTGATTACCGTGACTGTTATTTGTCGACATTCGAGTTTTTGACCCCTATCTACCCCTATCTGATCCCTATTTGACTGAGAGACGACGGTTGCCCAACCAACAAACGCATTACTAACAAAATGTATACGTGTCTATGGATGGTAGCTCATCTGGTGTTCAACACCAAAACGGTCTTCATTCAGTTCAATGACAAGGATAAAGGCCGGTTTCCACCGCGAGCGGAGCGGACCCATTAAGGACTCCGTTTAACTCGCAAGAATAAACTGCATATTGCTCGACTATTTGTTGGTGGAAATACAAGTATGCAGTTTATTCTTGCGAGTTATACGGAGTCCTTAATGGGTCCGCTCCACTCGCGGTGGAAACCGGCCTCTACTTTGAAACGTTATTCGCTCAGTAACACAACCTATTTGGTTGTGAAACCAGCATCGATGATTGGACATTATGTAACTGTTGGCACGCTGGTTGCGCAACCACTAAAATGTATAGTTTCCAGGACGTCTCCTATGAAAATTCTAAGATACCACGGTTGCGCGTCTGGTTGCAAAACCATGGTCTCTCAGTGAGATAGGCCCTTATTACGTACAAGCGATAGCAAATTCATGTTTCGAGAGATTTGTATAGAAACTAGGCATATAAAAGCGCTCTATTACATGTTTTGACTCTTAGAGCATGCCCACCCAGTACCCAAGGCTACCAGCAATAAAACCATGTTTTGTATGCTAAACTCAGGTTAGTTGTTTGTACGTTTAGGACCTAAGCGAACCTGAAATGGAAGCCATTAATTTTGCTGAAATTATTATGCAGGATGTATGAAATTTGACTTAGCTAGTATATTAACAAGTAGGTAATAGAGGTATAGTTAGCTTAAAGAGTCCACTAGGAGTCCATAGGGGAGGCCTATATGTCCAAATATAGGCCTCCCCTATACATTTCCAGGATTCCTCCTAGGAAACGATTCTGAGCCCTCTTCATCCTCCTCCAGGAAGTGGAATTCACGTTATGATTGTTTTGTTCGTCATGTTTTTTTTATTAGCAAAAGCATGCCAGTATATTATTTTGTAATCATTCCAGCCCATTTCGAATAATATACATTTCTGCCTTTATTTTAGCCTGATTCTCAATTATGACGTAACTGGATGGAATACCCTAAAGGTTTTTAGTTCCGCTATTTCCACACACCAAATATAATATAAGCGCCGGGAAAGTCTATCTAAAATCCTGCCCCAGGCACTATAGCGGAAATAGAAGCACGGGTAAAAAGGTTGTACCTGACGATATATAAATCATTTACACTAGATACAAAGGCCTGTTTTGTTTCACTGTAGATAAAATCATGTTTTTTTGGCCAACAGAATGCATTTCTATTTTTCTATCCATCTTTTGATTGAAATTGAAATGAGTGCAGCGTGTAATATGGGAACTAGATAGCTGATATATTACATTATATACTTTTTTTTGTACATACATACTTATAATATTATAATAACACCCAGACAGAGAACAAACATCTATGTTCATCACTCAAATGTTTGTTCTCGGTGGGGATCGATCCCACGGCCTACGGCGCAAAAAGCAGACCAACTGAGCTGTAAAGGCTGCCAAAATCAATATAAAGATTCCGTTTTTTCTTCTCGATATACGGAACCCCAAAAACATTTCTGTCCAACCAACAACATAATTTAAAACAACAAAAAAAAACACAAATTAACTCGGAGGATCGTATTTTTGCAACCGCGTTACCTCACGTCCGGAACACCAGCCAAATAATTTGAACCAAACCTTTTTTTAGGAAAAACTTTTTAAAACAGTCTTATTTGTTTAACACCACCTGTGCGACGTAATTATGGTACCTCTTTTGCACAGTACACTGCGACTCTAATGGCACATATCAAAAGGAATTAGAAAAAAAAAACGATTAAAACTTTCTAGATTCTTCTGTTGTTTTTTTTTGTTTGCGCAATAGCAATGACTTTCTGCGGCCTAACTTATTTGGAGGTATTGTATGCAGTAAACAATTCAGAAAAATACTTTATTGTAGGTAAACCAAACTTTTACAAAAGCAAAAAGATACAAACTTTTGTAATTTTTAATTCAATTACAATAAAGGCTAACAGGCTGTAAAAAATGACTGCATCCCGACTTTGATCTCCAGGCGTGGTAGATATCCCCTCAGATTCTTAGTGCCAATTAAGATTAGCTTTAATTTACAAGCAGTATTCCACTGAGTATGCGTGGAAAAATTAATTGAGGGATAGGGTACAAATACACCTCACGTAAAAAAGTACGCTCCCCACACATATATCTATACTAAACCACTGTCAAAAATTCGTTTACAATGAATGTTAGTTGTTCTTTATTTGAGCCGTGGGGAACGAACCATGAGGGAACAAAGCTTTCAAGCTTCAGCCAATTGGATTCAAAGCTCCAAGCGTGCTTCTAAATCGCGCGCACTGTATACCTTTAATACCGCTAAGCGGCAAAGTACTCCGAATGTTTAAAATGCTCTGTTTGCTTTCCGCTACCGTTTTTGAACCGCTTTTGTTTTTTAAAGTGCAATTTAAGTAGTAATGGAAGTGAAAACAGGCTTAGCACCAGTTTGGGTGATTGCGCTGTAAGTGAGTAATTTTAAATGTACTTACAACCCAAGCTGCTCAGATGTTGTTTTTTATTTGATCAAGCAGATGGCATACCTGATGTTTACAAAACATTGCCTCGTAAGTCACGCACGATAGGAACGTGCTCTGAGATGCACTGCCAAAGGTTTTAAAAAGCTTACTTCATCTAAAAACACTTGGCACATAGCTCAAGATTTTTAGGTAATGTGTAATTTCACAAAACGATCTAAATCTAAAAGGTGTAGTCAGAGGCGCTTGATCTGATTCTAACCATCAAATAAGACCAACGTCAACCTCTCTCTCTTGTCGTGTCACTAGTTTCTTTCGAAACCGTGTGGTGAAAGGATTTTAAGAGGCTCCTTTCGAGCACTTGACACATGTTATAAAACTTTTTAGTTTCTACGACATGCCGGTTTTCTCACGATGATTTCCTTCACCTTTTGAGAGTACTGGCATTATGCATTGATGTGCATAATGCCAGTATATACTTTTTTGAGGTGCTTTAAATTACGATTCCAATTTAAATATCTTTAGACAATACTGTTAACTATGGAAATTACAAAAAAAAAGGATTTTTCAATAAAACGCTATATTTAGTATGTTGATAAAATAATCAAGTAACTATATTTAGAAGTAAATTGGGAATTTCCGATGAAAATTAGTGGTCTATTTTCTACTAGCGTGACAAAGCCCAGTAAAATCAAGCTATGTATACTGAATTATATTCATAACTAGCCCGTTCCTAGTTAGCTATCGAATATTATAGACATAAAAGTGATAAAAGTTTTATATTAGCACGTTATCGTTAAGCAAACGTAAAACTTAACTTAGAAGCCAGTTTGGAGTAACTTAGAAAAATGTAGGTGCATTCAGGCTAAAGTTATTTGCATATTTTATTTTATCTTTATCGGGTTTCTCTGTTCTTATGTGTTAAATATAAAAACTCATACATTAATTTCGGTGATTTGGTTAAGTTTTAGGGAAATTATTCATAACAAAAAAGATACAATTTTAATGTATTTGAAAAGAAATGCTAGAAATATAAATCCCCTAAAATAAAACACGTTGAACGCCACCGTGTATGTGTGATTGAATTGTATGGAGAGCAATTACATTATTTTCTCGCCTCGGCCCTAGACTCCCTTACCAATAAAAAAAAAACAAATCTGACGTCACGTCCTAGCGGGCTTCCAACGTCAAATTGATCTGTCAGTTATCCCACGTTCCATTTTTAAATCTGTTCTCTTTTCGCGAAATCTATTTACCCAGCTCGATTTATTTAAAACCATTGATCTACGTCTGACGTTTACATGAATGAGTAAATTCTGCTTTTGACATTAGAAATGACACGAACTACATACATACATTGGCATGGACATTGATGGATGTGACTTTTATATACTTTCAATATTTCAATAGATTTCAATACTACTTGCTGATGGAACCAGATAAGTGGTAACCATCACCTATAACAAAGTATTAGTAAAAAGTAAGTCCCGCACGACAGGAACGTGCCCTACGATGTTCTGCGTCCATCAACTCGAGGCATACAGATGTTAAGCCTTATTTGCCTGCAATAATACCGGCAACCACACTCTTCAAACCGAAACACAACAACGCTGCTTGGCGGCAGAAAAAGGCATGGTGGTAGTACTTCCCCGGACGAGCTCTTCACAAAAAGCTGTACTTACTACTTTTTGTTGAGTGTTACCACCTGATGTTAAGTGACAACCATCAACTATAAACGAAAACATTGATTTACGAGTCACGTGAGAGTGCACTACGATACTCTGCGTCCATCAACTTGAGGCATACCAGGGGTACTTGAGGCATAGGTGAGCTTTTAAGTACCAAACGACGTCAAATTACCTACGCAATCGTAACATGGATATGCCTTTTAAACCGGGAATTGGGGATTTAACAAAAACTGTTTTCTAAAACTAATGGTTTTATTTATATACAACTAGCTGATGGAACAAGCAGATGGCCCACCTGATGTTAAGATTGATATTATTGTCTTCTAAAACAACTTTTTCCTAAGTTAAATACAAACTAAGTAGCGTTACACGTTAAACGTACAGCAGGGCTATTTTAAAACATTAGGAAAGGTTTCCAATCGGAAACGTCAGTTTTTATCACATTTGATTTTGAACCCGAATCGTTTCCTACACGGGGATTAAAAAAGGTATATTCAGATTTCGTAGTAGCGTATTTGACGTCATTTGGTACTTAAAATCTCTACCTATTCCAACCCCTGGTAATTTCACTGGCAATCACACCTTTCAAACCTTTCAAGCGACTTTGGTCAGTACTGGCCATGTCTTTCCTATGTTTATGTTATGTTGACCAAACTATAATGACTAAGCTATGCTGACTAAGTTTTTAGCCCTTGAATATGTCGGAGTAACGTTTACAATTGAGGAGGACCGGAACAAAAACCGATAAATCCACTTAACGTAATTTTTGGGAAAATACAAAACAAAACCAAAAATTGTCGGATTTTGTGATTTGTTAGTACGTTTTTAACGGGTTTTGACGCGTCCAATAAAAGTATGACATGTAAAAGTACTATGGGAGACGAAAAAAAAAGTTGTTTGATCAAAAACGGATTTATCGGTTTTTGTTTTGGTGCTCCTCAATTCTGTCTTTGTTTTTGACAAGTCTAAACTAGAGACGGAATTTCTTTTATCCGACGGATAGTGGTATCAGATATAGTGATACACCGCTTTGTTTTTTTTTTCGAAGTGAAGCACCGCGTAGCTTCAGTGTACTTTTATAAATTTATTTTCATTTTATTAAATGTATTTCATTATTGAATGCTCGAAATAAGCGGCCATGAAAAGCCTGTTAATCTATAAAGCCCTCTGCGTGTTGAGATTGCATTCAACTATTAATGCATTTTCAAGGCTTTTATGCGTTTCAATAAGATTATATTTTTGTGGTTTATGTTGAAATTATATTATTATATTAAGAGCACTGGTGGTCTAGTGGTAGCGGCCCCGCCTTCCGATCCTAAGGTCGTGGGCTTGAAACCGGACGTGCACCAATGAGTTTTTCTGTTCAAAATTTTATGTGCACAATGCCAGTACTCTCAAACGGTGAAAACATCGTGAGGAAACCGACATGTCGTAGAACCTGAAAAGTTCAGTAACATGTGTCAAGTGCTAGAAAGGAGCCTCTTGAGGCGCACTTAAAATCCTTTCACCACACTATTTCGAAAGAAACTAGTGACACGACAAGAGAGAGATTATATTATTTCAAGCTTTATTCACTGTTTATCAACATAGTTACGACTGTACTAGCTTTAATTTATTTTTCTGTTTTCTTTTATAATTACACACAGACAGAGAACAAACATCTATGTTCATCACACAAATATTTGTTCTCGGTGGGAATCGAATCCACGGCCTACGGCGCAGGAGGCAGAGCTACTACCACCAACTGAGTTGTGAAGGCTGTCAAATTGGCACTTGGCACAGGCTTGGCTACAGGCTTGGCTACAGGCTTGGCTACAGGCACTTGCTGAATTTTGACTGAAACCACAATCAGATAAGACATTCATTCATAACGCTCACAGCGTTAAGAAAATTTTATGAAATTTACTCGTGCTTGCCGAAGTTTTAGACTATTCATATTTAAATTCACTCACTGAGTTGCTTTGCTCAGCCACAATACCTTTCCGTCTTCTTGAAAGTCGAAAACTCGTCTCGATTCAAGGAAACCCGTCGAAACATGAATTTAAAATGTTCTACTTGCATCTCGACAAAAACGACGCAATAAAATGCTGAAATACGTGTGCACAGAACCAATACCAGTTAAATGTGGTTAGACTGGTTAGAACTAGATTTGATTCGTATATTTCCGCCACACTTCGGTGGTATTTGTTAATTATATTGGTTAATTTGACATGTGGATCTTTTTGTATATTTTTTTTATATACAACCTGCTGATGGAACAAGCAGATGGCCCACATGATGTTAAGTGGTGACCATCACTTATAACAAATCATTACCTAGTAAGTCGACTCGAGCATTGCGAGTTTGTTATAGGTGATGGCTACCACCGACCCCGGACGAACACTTTCATAAAGAGCTTTACTGCTAATATATTATTAGTTTTACAACGAATATATTATATTTTATACCTAATAAATACCTTTTGACTTTGACATTGACTTTGACTTTGATCTATGCCACGCGACCAAGCCTAGAAGAACAGGCAACAAGCTTACGGCTACAAGCACAGGTACTAGGTGGTATGTGGTACATGCAGAAATATATGGTATTAGAATGGTAGTATAGTAGTAGTAGGTATTGGTTTCAACTTCCAAGCTGACACTAGGCATATTTTATGGCTTTATGACATCGTAAACTTTGTGAAATTGTTCCAACACATAAGAGCAATGAAAAAGTATGAGATGTTATAGTACGAATCGTAAAAAGATAGTGCTTTCAAAAAGTTCATAGGGTTTTATGGCTCAGACGTGCTACATATAAGTAAATCTATCACGCTGGATATTACTCATAACTTTGTTGAAAAAAAAGTATTCCTTGAACCTACAAACTTGAAACTTAGAGTTCATGTACTTTAAGGCAAAAAAATAGGAAAGGCATTTTTAGTTTTGTAAAACTACCCTTTAATAAGTATGCAAAGGGATGTAAAAGTTTGTATGGGAGTTTTTTGACCGCTGCGCTGGTCCTAGAGACTTGTAATTTGAAGAGTATATTATAAGTCTTATGGCATAGAGGTGTACTAAGTAGGGATTTTTGGAAATTTACCCCTAGGGGTGTAAAAGGGTTGAAAACGTTGGTATGAAAAATTTTATTCCTTGAACCTACAAACTTGAAGTAGATGTACCTACTCCAAGGCTAAAAAATAGGAAAGGCATTTTTAGTTTTTTTAACTACCCTTAATAAGCGTGCAAAGGGATGTCAAAGTTTGTATGGGAGTTTTTTTACGCATGGTGCGATTGACTTAAAACTTGGGATAAATATGCTAAGAAATAAATAATTAAGAATTTTAATTTTTGATAATTACCCCTGCAAAGGGTGCAAATGACTGTAAAAGTTAGTATGGCAGATTTCTAACGCATAGTGCGATTGATTTCAAACTTGAAGTAAATATATTCCACAGTAAGTAATTTAAAATCACGTTTTTAATATTTGAAAACTACCCCTGCAAAGGGTGCAAAAGACTGCCAAAGTTTCAAGGTTTGTATAGGAGATTTTTAACGCGTAGTGTTATTAACTTCAAACTAAAAGAAAATGTATTCTGTGGATACATAATAAAAAGACAGTTTGATTTTCGAAAACAACCCCTAAAATGTTACCCTCCTTCGTTGCGCTCGAGTAAAAAGGATACAACGAGGCGTCAATGTTTGTAAGGGACATTCTAAAAACGGGAATCTTGAGTTGGTACGAAGAGATCTACCGTGCCTGGGGATCAAAGTCGTGAAGCTGTTTCGTTTCGTTTGTTTTTGGGGTAGAAACTAAGAACAAATAAGTACATATTTTCCGTGTAAGGTTGTCTTTGTTGTATTTGTCATGTTTGTGTACCTATAACTACCTACCTAATATAGGTAATGTACGCCTATTGGTATCTCTTATACCTACGTAGGTATTTAAAATCCTACAATAATAATATACAAATCAATGCGAAAATTACGATGTTTGGATGTTTGTGGCTAAATCACGGCTCACCACTTCAATGCGTGCGAAGCCGCTGGGGCCTTATGCTCACTTCGAGCGAGATTATCTCACGGTAGAGATGACGTCATATCTCGTTCGATAACTATTTATCCTCATTCTTACCATCTCACTCCCCAATTTTCTCATTCAAAGTTCATGAGAGACGCAACGACAACGAGTTATTGAACGAGATGTGACGTCATCTCCACCGTGAGATAAACTAGCTCGAAGTGAGCATAAGGCCCCTGGAAGCCACTAGTAAATCTAGTAAATAAATAAAATATTACTATCTAGCCCCAAACTAAACCAAAGCTTGTAATATGGGAACCAGATGGTAATACATAACATACTTTGTTTTTGTAAATGAATACTTACAATTAATAATAACACCCAGTCAGAGAACAAACATTTATGTTCATCACACAAATGTTTGTTCTCGGTGGAAATCGAACCCACACAAACAAAGCTACTACCAACTGAGCTGTGAAGGTATGTATTTGTAGATGTGCAAACAAGAAATGAACATAATCTCATTAGCAGTTATACATCAGTGAGCACTTTGAGCAAAATCTCTTCAAGGTACTTGTTCAACTTTGCAAGAACGTGAAGAAAGTCTTAGAGTAATTTTAAGTAACATGTACATTCAACATTGAAACTAAACCTTGAATGGACAAAATTTCGAAAGTCTTTTAAGTAGCATTTTTTCTGTTTTTTTAATTAAAATGTTTTCGAAAAGTAAAGCTGTTGGGCAAAGCCATCCCATCGCAGAAGGAATTCTAAGTAATCTAAGTAACTGGTACATTCTGGAAAACCGGAACATCGGGAAACTAGGTTTTTTTGCCGAGAATATACAAGCCTGCATTTTTACCAAGTTGTCTTCACCCGCTATGTATACCGCCTATTTTTGATGACAAATATTTTTTGCTTCAAATAAGATTTCATCAATGTATGTATTTACAGAAACAACCAAAAGATACCCTTGATGTAAATAAAATATTCTTATAAATAAATATTGGTGGACTATCCACACAGCACTATCTAGCCCCAAACTAAGCCAATGCTTGTAATATGGGAACCAGATAGCTGATATATTCTATTTGTAAGCGTACTGCACTCATATAGCGCTCATGCTACCTTCTTTATTATGACTCTGGTAAAATATCTAATTAAGTTCAAAGTTATGAGTAAACATCCTGTAAATAACATTGCACAAAACATTGTTCATCCAATTAACTGTTTTAGTTCCCAACATTGTACGTGAATACATATTGCATGTTCAATAAGTTAATAGGGGAAGTTAAACCAAATAATTGGAAGGAACATTTTTCCGAAATAAAACGAGCACTGGTCATGCAAAGCTATTAACCTGTTTTTATAATATTTGGACGTACCTCTGACTACCACCCTTAGACAAAATTACAGGCACATGAGGCTTATCATCTGAATGCTTCAAGTTGATGGACACAGGGCAGTGCATCGTAGGGCACGTTCCCTTCGAACGTGACTTGCGAGGCAATGCTTTGTTTTATGTGATAGTTACCACTTAACATCAGGTGGGCCATCTGCTTGTTCCATTAACTAGTAGTATAAAAAAAATACATCCCCAAAAAAGAGAAAAATTGAGTTATACTCATACTTGGTACTGAGAGATCTGTGGATATATCAACCATGCCTGGGGATTAAAGTCGTGAAGCGGTGTGTATGTAATGACCAAAGTTTTTTTGAAATATAATTTTTTAAACTCTCGCGATCATAACACATATTGAAGTATCACACGGGTACTTATCGCGTTTACCTTTATTATTTTCCCGACGTTTCGGCTATGTTGCAATAGCCGGGGTCGCGGCCAGACTCATCATCATCATCATCGTGGTCGGGGTCTGCCCGCGACCACGGCTATTGCAACATAGCCGAAACGTCGGGAAAATAATAAAGGTAAACGTACGTACCTTTATTATTTTAGTGTAGATACTGTAGTCTGTAGACTGTAGTACGTACTTCAATTTGTTTTGAAATATCGGTGACACAGTAGATGACAAAGTTACCTTTATGTAGGTGTGAGCTATTAAGTGGTTCTGTTTTATAACCCATTTGATATTTAGCAAACATTTAAATGTCAAAAATGACAAAGTAACCTTTATTATACCATAGTACTGTGTGCTCAACATACTGTAAAAGTTGAGGCGAAGGACGGAAGAACCTTTAGTTATAATTCTAAGGTCAACACATTTTAAGAGTAGTAGAGCTCTTTGTGAAGCGCTTGTCAAAATGTATATAGAGCTCTAGTTATATACTCAAATAAATTACCTAAAAGTGCACTAAGTTTTGTGCCATCATAGAAACTCCTATCTAACATAACTACTATTGAAACTACTGCACCCTAATAACTGATTATCTAACATGATACCTAGCTGACGGAATGAAGGAACACCAGGGATATGAAAGTAAAGAAATATAAAACATTTTACCATAGTATATTAAATTTTCCACAAAGGTTAGCAGCAAGATTTAAAATCTAAAAATAGGGGTAAATCTAAGGATATCAAATAGGTACACACAAATCGTAAGAAAACCCACAAGTTACATAAAGAAAATAAAGTAACACAACTAGGTACTTAACTTGTTAACAGGATCTGTAGTTACACTTTTACTGTAGAAACTAGTTATCGGTACTGTATCGTATATAGGTACGGTCCTATATCTGAATGGTTCCCAACCACCAGTGTCGTAGGTACTATGTCCTCTTCACACAAATTAAAAACTGTCCTCTTGATTATTTGACAATAATATTTATACCCTCCGGGCATCGTATGATCTTCGACCAATCACAAACAACGAGGCATTTAGCTCAAAATATCTTTACACATCAGCAATAATAACAACATTTGATGTTGTACAACTCTTTTGAAACCAAACTGAAGATTCATGAAAGTATTTACATTACATAATCTTTCTAAATAAGCTAGTAATTCCTCTATTTGTGTTTGGACCAATCACGGTCGTTGTTACAATTATCTCTCAATCTAAGTTATTATAACATAATTTGCTGAGGCAGAACCTTTTCAAACGTTACGAGATGAATTACACAATTTTCTTATCAATTAATCATTATCTTAGAATATAAATAACACATAAATAATACGTTAACAATACAACAACAAACGAAGGAGTGTAGTCATTTTTATACTTAATGTCTTGATGTATCATAATAATGCGTAATGTTACTTGTAAACGCTATTTTATACTAAACTGTTATTTACAGTTTATATTGTAACGATAAATATGGCTCATTTACTTATTTTTGATCACAATCGAAATATTTAGTTCGGAAACGACGGTTATCATTCTCTGTTCTAAAATAAGATCTAAGGTTGTCATGTTATTCATTTGACATTGACATAAAAGTTTCTCTTCCAGACCATATCCTGACACGCTCGTCCGGGGAAGTACTACCACCACGCCTTTTTCTGCCGCCAAGCAGAAACGCTGTGTTTCGGTTTGAAGAGTGTGGTTGCCGGTGTAATTACAGGCCCATGAGCCTTATCATATGTATGCCTCAAGTTGATGGATACAGGGTAGTGCATCGTAGTGCACAATCAACGACCCGTGTTAATTCTATTGCTAACGCTGTCACATTGGCTTGTTTTTAGATAATCTGCCGATCGCTAGTACTTGTAACCACGAAAGCAGGTTTTACGCGTTGCAGTGCTTCTCTTCTTGCCGTGTCACTAGTTCTTTCGAAACAGTGTGGTGAAAGGATTTTAATGACTCGTCAAAGAGAACAAGAATTTTTAAACATGTTTATTAATTGTTGCATGCCAGGAAATATAGTAAATTCATTATGAATTTAATATATTAAATATTAATTGATTATAATTCTGCCTTATCTGTTCGGTGGAGGGTATTGGTATGCCATAACAGGCTTCGGGGGGCTGTGGATACCAAATCAGCTCAACTACGCAGTCAACGATGCAAAACATTAGTCCTAAGTTTTGATTAAAATAACGGTTGTCTGGAAGAGATCGCTACTTGCGATAAGACCGCCGATTGTAGGACAAACTTAATGTACATTTACGTTTATAACTTTTTTCCGTTCTGTCCTCAATAAAGTTATTATTATTATTTTTAACACAGGGTTATTCTTGTTTGGGTACCAATGTTGTCCTACCAGGAAATATCTAAATTGTTATACATAAATCTAACTTAATAAGATACTGTAATGTTACTGATTTTAATAAATTTCATTTCAATTTTAAATTTCATTTCAGAGAGGCTCCTTTCGAGCACGTGACACATGTTTGAGAACTTTGTAGGTTCTACGACATGCCAGTCTACGATGTATTTCCTCACCGTTTGTGAGTACTGGCACTGCGCACATAAATTGCTCAGCCTGACAAAGCTGACAAAGTTGAAGAATGTCGCTCCATTAATTTGGCACAGTTTCTTAGCTTCATCTTGGCACGTGCCTTAAATAATTTGATATTTTGCTAATTAAAATCATGACAGCTTTGATTAAATTTATCACGCCTTGTAATTAGGAACTTCTTTGAAGTGAAGTTGTTAGTTACAAGGGATAGAAAAGGGAAATTAAATTACCTAGTTGAAGGGCAAACTCTTTTCAACATTTTCACACCCTTTCGTTTATTTTGCGTTATCTTTTTCTGTAAAAAACGGGGCACAGCATTTTTAAAATTTTTGGCCTTTTTGAACTTTAAAATGAGTGCAAAACCGGCCATCTAAATCTAAATCATGTTGGTAAATTAAAAATAAATTTACCGCGTTTGAGCTTAAAGATTTAAGATTTGATCATGATTTGATCCCTATGATTTCATTTTCAATGACAAATTGCCGGATTTGATAGTCAATGTCAAACTAAGACGGTTTTATTCAAAATAATCTGTGCTGCCATAGCAAGAAGTCAGTTTGGACGAAAAGCACAGATTGCCGCATTGGAAACTAGACGACTCAAATAACTATTGTTTCAGAAGGTTCTTACGATAATATGGGTGAAAACTTAAATAGGGATAGAAGGGATGATTTGGTTTCACTAATGAGAACACGAAAAAAAACATAAGATCATCTGCAATCTAAATATTCTCCACCCATTTCTCGTGTATTTTAAAGGTGTTTATGAGGTGTTCTTGTAAGTTCGCACACTAAAAATATTTAATTTGGTATTGAAGAAAGAAAAAAGAAGAGTAATGTAAAAAAAACTCTACAAAAACCATAGTATATTCATGTACAAAATTTTACAGTTTATCTGATACTATTTTTGCATTGAACTAATATAAGAAGAGCTTAGATTTATAAATGACGATAATCCTATTAATAAGCAATACATTTTAGCCAGTCTAGGTCGCCCTATAAAATTAATTAATCCTATGAATATTAATAGCCTTTCTAGGTATTACAATACTGGGTCGACGGAAGAATTTCATTATGAGAAAGTAGTGGGCGTAAAGAATTTTCCTCATCGTAAGTATTTTATTGACATGCAATTTGTAAGTAGGTATGTTTTTTAAATTATTAATGATAATTTGATTCAAATTGCTTGACAAAAATAAAGAAACTCATCAACTAAAAAAAAAAAACATTTGTTTTTTTCTGTCTTACGTTAACAAATTTCATACGTACGTCATACGTCAAACATACAAATGGCATTTTTTTTCTAAAACAAAATAAAAAAGCAGCTGTTTACAGAAACAAACAATCTTATATAATAAATAATGTCATACGTATAAATATCCCTCATTTTAGTTCTCAAAAATATTATGTATTTCGCCAAACCCTAAAAGCCACATGAGTTTTGTTATTAATATGGCGCAAGTGTCATCTGTATTATCGTAATCGAGAACACTGGTGGTCCAGTGGTAGCGGCCCCGCCTTCCGATCCTAAGGTCGTGGGTTCAAAACCGGTCGTGCACCAATGAGTTTTTTTGTTCAAAAATGTATGTGCACAATGCCAGTACTCTCAAACGGTGAAGAAAAACATCGTAAGGAAACCGGCATGTAGGAGAACCTTAAAAATTCTATAACATGTGTCAGGTGCTCGAAAGAAGGCGCACTTAAAATCCTTTCACCACACAGTTTCGAAAGAAACTAGTGACACGACAAGAGATAGAGTATACGTCTGATGTAAGTACTTATCTTGTGCAGTATAGGTAGATATCTATCAAGAACATGATGTTACACATGCTAAAATGTAAAGCAATTTCTAACCTACGTTAGAACCACCAATTCCGTGCATCCGGGTAAAAACCGCATGGGTAGTCATTGGCGAAGACCGCAGCCAAAGTGATTAATAGGCTCTATGTTGGCGATAACATAGTTATTGCGTATCTGGGCTCATGTGACCAGGGGCGCCACTAGGGCATATGCACTTGGGCGTATGCACTAGGGCGTATGCACTAGGGCGCACTAATCTAACATCATAAATAAAATATGATAAATAAATATTGGTGGACCTTCCACACAGCACTATCTAGCCCCAAACTAAACCAAAACTTGTAATATGGGAACCAGATAGCTGATATAATACATATCATAGACTTTTTTTTGTAAATACTATACTTTTCAGTGCGTGAAGTAATCAGTTGAACCTACAGCTTCATCCTAGTAACGACCCTGTTAGCCAATAACTGGGTTATCTTGGTAACTTGTGGCTAAGCTTTTACACATTTAGTAGTTAGTGGTCTAGATTATTGCAGTATTATTGTGAAGGGACACGTTATATCGAGATCATTTCTTGGGCAAAAACAAATTAAAAAATTGAAACAGTATTTTTGTGTTGAATCGTTTTTCTGTGTAACTCCATACGATATAAATGGCTTTAGATTTTTTGGGGTACTACTCCGTAAGGGTCCTCCATGGATTTCTAAGGCCGCTAAGATCATACAAAAGAGCGGTAGGAACCAAGCCGTAAGTTTGTTGCCAGTTCTTCTCGGCGTTGGTCGCGTGGAACTGGCACCTAGAGTCACCTAGCTTTAAGACGTTTCAAAGTGATCCTTGTGATTTTATTGAATAAATACCTTTTGACTTTGACTTCGCTCTTTGTTTCAAGAGGCCCCAAAACTAGGTAAACTAAGGTCTAAAACAGTGGTTCCCAACGAGTGGTCCGCAGGAGTCCAAATATGGTCCGCGAACGATTTCAAAATTCGCACCTTTAATGGCAAACCATAATGGTTAGGTAAAATTGGGGAAACAATTATTTTGCGTTCGCGATGCTTAAAGCACTTGTGGAGGACGAAAATGTCGCCAAAAGGGCAAACATACAAGAAAACATTCGTTTATTTTTCTTGTACATCGTGGTCCCTGCGAACTGCAAAGAAATCAAAGTGGTCCCTGGTCAAGAAAAGGTTGGGAACCACTGGTCTAAAACATTGATGAAAAAACGTACACCTTTTTTACATTTTCCACCAGTAAAACCTTATGCATGTAACAAAATGGAAAAAGATTAAACTAGTAATAACGAAAGGAAAATAGTACTCTTTTAAGCTTTTTCATTTCAACGTAAAGTGAAAACGTGCTGAATGGCCACATCAGGGCTGGAACGGTATAGCACCAGTAGGTTACTAGCGTGTGCCTCTTCAAATAAACATGCATTGTAAAATGAGCTTTTGTTCTCTGATTTTAAGATTCAAATAAGCTTTGCGAAAGAAAACAGATTGATAAAAGGCTGAACGATAAATTTTGGCCATACCATATCGAAATGTTCTTTTTCAATGATGAATGACAAATAGGATTTTTGTCCCGTTGCGGAAAAAGTGGGGTTACGACAACTGCTAATATACCTCTCGCTCGCACATTTCAATATAAAAAAAAAAAGTTTTTTTTAATGTACAACTAGCTGATGGAACAAGCAGATGGCTCACCTGATGATAAGTGGTAACCATAACCTATAACAAAGCATTGCTTCGAAGGTTACGCACGATAGGAACGTGCCCTACGATGCACTGCCCTGCGTCCATCAACTTGAGGCATCAATTACTTGCACATGTTAAGCCTCATGTGCCTGTAATTACACCGGCAACCACCACACTCTTCAAACCAAACACAGCAACGCTGCTTGGCAGCAGAAAAAGGCGTGGTGGTAGTACTTCCCCGGATGAGCCCTTCACAAAGAGCTCTACTACTCTTCTCTTCTTGCTGGACTAGTTTTTGTACTTATACAAACTTTTTAGTAAGAAAACTTGTTCAGATCAGAATGATATTTTTGCTGAACTGTGCTCAACTGGTATGATTGCGATTTTTCATAAATAAGTTTATTGATTTTATATCTTTCAAACTATTTGAATTGTGCGAGTGAGAGTTACATTAGCAGTTGTCATCGCCGTCAAAAATTAAAGTCTTTTTTTCAAGGCAAACTGTCAAGTAATTAATAAAATACTGAGCAATAAGAGCAAGGGGAATGTGCCAAATTTATTTGGCACTTGACTTGGAGCCTATATACAAGGTGTTTCAATACTTGTGCTTAAAACTTCAGGGGGCTAAAGTACCCATCAATATAAATATCTTTTCTAAGAAACCAAAACTGTGAAAGCGAAAAAAAACAGCTGTTTCATGCAAAAGTTCAATATGTATGAAATAGCTGCTTTTTTCGTATTTACACTATTGGTTCCTTAGAAAAAGTTATTAATATTGACGGGTACTTTAGCCCCCTGAAGTTTTAAGCACAAGTTTTGGAACAACTTACTTAATTAAATGTCGTGTTATAAGATTTTGCCATGCAGCAATTCATTGTGGCAAGGGATCTAGGATCTATTTCGCCCACGTCACCATTTTGCTTAAGTCACCATTTCTTCCTTAGTCTCTATAAATCCGATACGTAGTGGGTCGAATGTTCGATAGTATCCACTGAACCGTGTTTTTAATACAAGGACTAAAAATATTCAGCACTGTCAAATATAAGATACAAGATATTTATTCACATAAATAAGTGTTACACAAGTTCTTATTATAGATGGAAGCACTTTTTTGAAAGCACCTGATGCTAAGTGGTAACCATCACCTAAAACAAAGCATTACCTCGTAAGTCAAGTACGATAAGAACGTGCCCTACGATGCACAGCCCTGCGTCTATCAACTTGAGAAAAACAAAAGTTAAGCCCCATGTGCTTGTAATTACACCGGCAACCACACTCTCAGCAACGCTGCTTGGCGGTTGAAAAAGGCGTGGTGGTACTTCTCCAGACGAGCCCTTCACAAAGAGCTCTACTAGTCTTAAGCACGGCAGCTTAGACTTATTTACCTTCGTGTTTTAGGTATCGCAAAATATATTTCGGGTGATTAAACATAGTTAAAGTACAATTTCAACTTAGGCATTTAAATTATTTCAAAGTATTCCTCAGAAATTAAAATTTTAAGCTAAACGTCGCCGTATTTGCTGATTGTCCATTAACTTATTTGGTTATTAGTCAAAGGATTTAAAACAAAGATCATTTAAAAAGTATTAAAACTAGGTGCCTAGAAGAACAGGCAACATCTTTACGGCTTAGTTCTTACCGTATGGTGAACGATATGACAAAATATTCTAAGTAAACATAGGTACCTATATATTTCGTGGCGTGTACCTTTCCAATCATAATTTTGTACGGCAAAGTGAAGTCATAAATTCATTTAATCCTACCGAACGATACCAATAAATACCTTTTTTTTTTTTTTTTTTTTGACGCTGGGAAAAATGCATTACGCATTCCCCCCCATTGGAGGATGGAGGGGATATGTGGGACTCCCCGGTTTTCCGCTCCCGGTATACCCACTAAACAACCCAGCGACACTCCCGCGTCGCCTATATGGAGGGGAACTGGGAAACTGGCAGAGCCTTTTCATCCAGTCCCCCGCCGGCGATTGGCCCGCCATGACAGCGGGGCCCCCGCAACGCCCCCGCCTTTACGGCGGGGCCCGCCAGCCCCCCCCTTTGCAGAGGGGGGCCCAGGAACGACCGTGAGTGTCCGGCCGTTCCCGCCCGACGGGGTGGTGAATAAGTGCAATGCGGGAGAAGGCCCCTCCAGGTCTTCTCCCGCTATTCACCACCATGAGCGGCGCGAGAAGTTCCGCGTCTCTCGCGCGCGCTCTACCGCCTGGGCAGACCCGTAGGTCTACCCTGCCTCATCACACTGTGCCCTCTGCTAGACAGAGGGACACGCGGAGAGGCCCACCGTGTCGGGTTATTAGCCACCATGGAACACGTCCGCAGTACTCTGCGGGCGTGTTTCATGGTGTTACCAGGATGCACCGCGAGGAGGTTACCCGACCTAGCACCCCTACCAATAAATACCTTACCCCAACGTAATAAAGTCGGTGTTCGAATCAAACACAATTAAAAGTATCACATCCCAAATGAAAACACTCCGCTTTTAAAACAAAACACTCCATAAAATATGGCGCAAACAAACAATAAAACGCTAAACAAACTTTGATCAAACAATCAAAAGCAGCGTTAAAACAACAATAGAATAAAACATGTTGTTTTGTGATTGAAAGCCAATTTACGCGCGGAGGCAAGTCCAGAGTTTTCCAACTTTTGGACGGAACGTGACTTTGGGGAGAGTGCCGCTGACCTTTATCAGATAACGTGTATTAGGACTCGCGTGGCTTGGGACTTCAATATGTAGGTTTTACGCTACACCAGTTCGGGCTGTCTGTTGAATTTGAACTTTATTTGTACAGGGATAGAGTTAAATATTAACTTCGTTAATCTTAGGCGGCCCAGTCCATGCACTAAATTTGACATGTTATAAATTCAATTGAATACGTGTAGAAATAGAGCTCAAATTCTATTGACGGCACTTACCAAATTAACGCACGGAGGTAAGACTAGAGTTTCTGTTGGAATTATGAACGCAACGTAATCGTGCCTGCCTGCTCTCATGAGTAGCGCTGTCTCGCTCACTCTTTCTAACGGCCCCTTCCATCTCAAAGTTCAATGTCAACGATAGCATCAATTTATATTTACTTTAAAATAAATACTTTCTATTAACATTACTAAAGTCTCGCGTATTATTTCATCAGGTTATGGGCCGTCTCATGCCTGAAAGTAGAAATTAGCAGTTTTCTTCTCGTACAAAAAAAGTTCTACGCTTAACCTCAAATACCGGCACGCATTCCACCGGTCGGAATAGGTTTTTTTTTCAGCATATTTACCGAAATGTCTTATAATCATAACCATAATGGCATTATGAATATTGAAAAGTTAACCGGAAGAGACAATTATGCTACATGGAGCTTCGCTGTAAAAGCGTTCTTGCAACTTGAAGAATTGTGGGAATGTGTCGTTGACGGAGGTACCGACACGAAGAAAGATATCAAAGCTAAGTCTAAATTGATTTTACTAATCGATCCAATAATCTACGTCCACGTACAAGAGGCTAAAACTGCAAAAGAGGTATGGGGCAATTTGTCTCGGGCTTTTGAAGATTCAGGGTTAACTCGTAAAGTTGGCCTGCTGAAAGATTTGATAAATACATCTTTAGAAAGTAGTGCAAGTATAGAGGACTATGTAAACAAAATAATGTCCTCGGCACATCGTTTGAGAAATATCAACTTTAAAGTTGACGATGAGTGGCTAGGAACATTGATGTTGGCGGGCTTGCCTGACAATTATAAGCCCATGATTATGGCTATGGAGAGTTCCGGAGTTAAAATCTGTGCAGATTCTATCAAAACAAAGTTACTACAGGAAATAAAAACAACAGAAACAAGCGCATTTTACTCAAACTCAAGAAGTCAGTCGAAACAATATAATCAACAGCAACCAGAAAAATCAAAAGGGCCTAGATGTTTTAATTGCAATAAATTTGGGCACCTAAGTAAAAATTGTTGGCATAAAAATAATAAAACAGATACAATTGATAATGGTTTTCTTGCAGCTTTTTCAGCAACCACAGTCAACAGCTCACTGAACTGGTACATTGACTCCGGTGCATCAATGCACATGACAATGCACAGAGATTGGCTCGACGATGAAATGGCACCACCTGTAACCAATATAAGAATTGCTGATAACAAAGTGCTCCGTGTGAAAAGTTGTGGTAATGTTACCATCAGAGTACCAGATGCACAAGGACAAAGCGATAAAATACAGGTTAGAAATGTTTTATATGTACCTGAACTGTCAACTAATCTAATATCAGTCAGCAAAATGATAAAAAGTGGTTGCAAAGTTGAATTTCATGAAAATGGTTGTAAAATAATGAACAAAGAAGGAAACCATATAGCAAATGCACATGTAGTTAATGATATGTACAAGCTGAACATTATCAATGATGGAGTACATGCTATGCCAGCCATAATTGAAACTGACACATATCTATGGCACCAGCGAATGGGCCATTTAAACTTTAATGATGTGAATAAAATACCATGTTGTGCAACTGGTGTGAAATTGTCGCTAACAAAAGAAAATATAACTTGTATATGTTGCATAGAAGGAAAGCAAACAAGACAGCCATTTCCGAATGAAGGTTCCCGGGCAACTGAGTTGCTAGAACTTATCCACTCCGATGTATGTGGACCGATGCAAACAACAACATTTGGAGGTGCCAGGTACTTTGTAACTTTCATTGATGATTTTTCACGTAAAGTATTTGTATACCCAATTAAAAGTAAAGATGAGGTGTTCTCAAAGTTTATAGAATTCAAAAACAGAGTCGAAAATGAGTTAGATAGAAATATTAAAAAGCTCAGGACTGACAATGGCACAGAATATAAAAATAATAATTTTAATAAATGCTTGAAGAACTTTGGAATACTGCACCAATCAAGTAATCCATACACACCTGAACAAAATGGTTTAAGTGAGAGAATGAACAGAACTATTATTGAAAGAGCTAAATGTATGCTATTAAATGCTCAATTACAGAAGGAGTACTGGGGCGAAGCTGTTGTGACGGCGGCGCATATAATCAACCACTCTCCAACAAAGGCCCTCTCTTATATTACCCCAGAAGAAGTATGGTCAAAGAAAAAACCTGATTTAAGTCATATGAAGATTTTTGGATGCAAGGCTATGGTGCTGGTACCCAGAGAACATCGACGAAAGCTTGATGCCAAATCACATGAGATGATATTTGTAGGATACAGTGTTGGTATAAAGGGCTACCGGTTCATAGACCCGAAAAGCAAAAAAGCTACCACAAGTAGAGAAGCTGTATTTCTTGAAGGCACCATACAAAGAAATAAAATTGACAACAATATCAATGAGTCTCCTCCTGAAAAAAAGGAAAATATGGTTAGTAATGAAAATAAAACAAGAGAAAATAATAAAAATAAAGAAACATACTTACCAACATCTTCAGAGATGGTAAACTTACCTCTGTCTGAAGAGTGTGAAAATAACTCCATTGATGAAACAGTCATTGATGATTTGGGTGACGACTATTACACTGATCCAGAAGATTCCACATACTCACCAAGTAGAATAATTGAAACTCCAGAGAATGTAGCATGTAAATCTAATCGTAGAAATGAAATTTATGTTGTGGATAATTCGCCTGCTGAACATGATTGTGATGAAGATACAGTTTCCCCTGCCAGTTTGGTCTGTAATGCAGAATCTACAATGAGCATTTTGGATAGTGACCCACAAAGCCTTTCTGAAGCTCTACATAGCGATAAGGCAGAAAAATGGGAAGAGGCAATGAATGAAGAATATCAATCATTGTTAAGCAATAATACCTGGACAGTTGTTGACCTACCAAAAGGAAAAAAGGTATTATCATGCAAATGGGTTTTCAAAACAAAGGCAGATGAAAATGGGATAATAACACGATATAAAGCAAGACTGGTTGTAAAAGGGTTTCAACAGAAAAAGGGAATTGATTACCATGAAATCTATGCTCCAGTAATACGTTATTCTTCAATGAGATACGTTATTGGCTTATCTGTAAAATATAATTTAAATATCCACCAAATGGATGCTGTTACAGCATTTTTACAAGGCGATATTGAAGAAGAAATATATGTATCACAGCCGCCACATTTTGAAAATGGTCCAATGGTCTGTCAATTAAATAAATCTGTTTATGGCCTAAAACAGGCAAGCAGACAGTGGAACAAAAAATTAAATGCAGCTCTACTAGAAATGGGTATGTCACGATGTAAAGTAGATCCATGCATATACTACAGAATTGTTGATGAGAAAGATATACTATTTATTACCGTGTATGTTGATGATTTATTGTATTTATTTAACAATGAAGAAACTGTTGTCATGACGAAGAAAAGGTTAAATGAAAAATTTCGAATGAAGGACCTTGGTAAAGCTAAATGCTGCATAGGCTATCGAATAATTCAAAATAAGAATATGACTGAAATATCACTTGATCAATCATTATACATACAGAAAATACTAAACCGTTTCAACATGAGTGATTGCAAACCTGTCTACACACCGTGTGATCCCAACTTACAGTTGAAGAAAGCTCAGAATGATGGTGAAATTATGAAGAACATTCCATACCAAGAAGTTATTGGATGTTTATTGTATCTGTCACAAGGAACCAGACCAGACATTGCATATGCAGTAAATACGCTAAGTAGATACAATAATAAACCAACTGCTCAACATTGGGTCGCATTTAAACGAATATTGCGATATCTTAAAGGAACCATTTCAAGAAAACTTGTGTTCAAGAAAAGCAGCGGCAATATAGTTGGTTACTGTGACGCCGACTGGGCCACTAATTCAGAGGACAGGAGATCCTGCTCTGCATACATTTTCATTTTTCAGGGTGCTGCAATAAGCTGGTGTTCAAAGAGACAACCTACCATAGCTTTGTCTAGCACTGAGGCAGAATATATGTCTCTGTCCACAGCAATACAAGAAGCTATCTGGCTCAAACAATTAGAAGAAGATATTTGGCCTCATTTATCAGGTACTCCGATTTCAATGTACTGTGATAATCAAAGTTCGATTAGTATTTCAGGTAACGACATCTATCATGCACGCAGCAAACACATTGATGTCCGCTACCACTTTGTGAGGGAAAAGGTCGCCAGCAAACAAGTTTCCATCCACTACAAAAGCACTGAAGAAATGGTGGCTGATGCTCTCACGAAAGGCCTACACCGACCAAAGCATGAATCGTTCATTCGAGCAATGGGTTTGCGTCCAGAGGAGGATGTTGGAATTATGAACGCAACGTAATCGTGCCTGCCTGCTCTCATGAGTAGCGCTGTCTCGCTCACTCTTTCTAACGGCCCCTTCCATCTCAAAGTTCAATGTCAACGATAGCATCAATTTATATTTACTTTAAAATAAATACTTTCTATTAACATTACTAAAGTCTCGCGTATTATTTCATCAGTTTCCAACTTTGGCACAGAACATGACTTTGGGCAGAGAATACCGTTGACGGTAGGAACCAAGCCGTAAGTTTGTTGCCTGGTCTTCTAGGCTTTGGTCGCGTGGAACAGGCACCTAGAGCACCTAGTTTTGAGACGTTTCAAAGATCCCTGCGATTTTATTGAATAAATACCTTTTGACTTTGACTTTGACCTTAATCAGGTGTCATGCATTAAGACGCCTTCAGCCACTTTGGTAACTAACTGATTCGTAACCATTTGCGTGACTTAGGAATTCAATGTAGAGGATTCACGCTACAACGAGCCTGGCCAAGCACGTGCTGTCGGTTGAATTCGTACTTTATTTGTACGCTAATATAGTTGAATTTATATTGAAAAATATAATTGACTTCGTAAATGAACTCTCATAGTATGTACAATACAGTTCAATTTACAATTGAGTTAAATTCTATTTACGGCACGAGCAAAGCGTGCTTTCTACCTGCGTCTGTTGTTTGTAGGGATGACAGCACCTATCATGGTCGTGGCCACGGATGTATGGCTATTGATTAATAATTGAAATAGGTTATATACATAAGGTTCATTGTGATACTTTTATTCTAGCACCGATGGTCTAGTAGGAGTGAGCCCGCTTTCTGATCGGAAGGACATGATTTCGAAACTATCATTCACCAATGGTATTTTTTTCTACGCAAATCTAATCTAATTTCTACGCCTACGCAAATCCAATGCTCTCAATTGGTAAAGAAATACACCTTTAGGAAACCAATATTCTAGTATCGTCAATGAGCTTGCAACGTGTAAAACCACTGTCCTACCCATGTTAGACATTTAAAAAAAATCTTGAGTCGGTATTACGAAGGTATTATTTATTGTTACTTGATACCTACTACGAGATTCCAAGGGACTACCGTGCCTGGGGATCAATTTCGTGAGGTTGTTTTTATTTTTACATTCTACTATAGTATGTGTATGTCGAGCCACAATGGAAAACACAAAGTTCATGAATATTTTAAGCACCAAAAATTCAAAACTCTACTTCTAAAACGTGTTCCGTGATACACGTTTCATTTCCTACGTTGTACAAAGCAATTTTTTTATTCACTTGCTTCCTTTTTTCAAAGGGGTATTTTGAGCCTTATTCTCTAATTTCTCATAAACTAGCAAAACTCAATAAAACCTAGCTATAATATAGTTATGAGGCCGCCCAAGGAACGCCTGCGTGCCAACAGGGCTCCTTCCACAACAAGTGGCAAGAGTTAGCAGAGGATCGAGGAGAGTGGAGAAAAATGGGGGAGACCTATGCCCAGCAGTGGGACGGTAAAGGTTAAAAAAATATATATATAATAATAATAATTTAGCTATATTTATTGAGGTCACATAAAAAAGAAACATACACCTATTTGGTGTAAAAAAACATACAAGTATTTACAAAACATACAAAATACTCAGTTGAGATTATCGGTAGACCGTTGCAAACGGTCTAGAGATATTTGACTTATCCAAATCAGTGCCAATCGGAAGCGTTCTCAAGTTGCTGGCTGTATACGCTGAATGACTGGATTATCATTCAAGAGTCGTTCTTTGTAAAGGACTCGTCCAGAGAAGAAGCATGCATTTCTACCGCCAAGCAGCGTTGCTGTGTTTCGGTTTGAAGAGTGTGGTTGCCGGTGAAATTATAGGCACATGAGGCTAGAACATCTGTATGCCTCAAGTTGATGGACGCAGGGCAGTGGCAGAAAAAATATATAAAATACCCATGACATACCAAAGACTTTTGAAAAAAATTATAATGGTCGTTGAGGACTACAATAGCTAAAATGGCCGATAAGATTGTTGCCGTTTTTTTTTAAATTAGAACACAATGTGTAAACTTTTTTAACTTAACATGTGACCTTCCTCAACGCACCGCGCCTTTTTTTATTTCGCCATTCAGCAACGGAACCCTTAAATGTAAAATATGATACATAGTTTTGCACTTCACAGTTTGTTATTTATTTTGAAAATGGACTCAAAATGGCTTACTCAAATCAGTAAGCCCAATTTGCTATGCGTGTGATGTAGTTTTAAATGGTTTTACCAGTAATGGTGTTATGCTGGGATTTTACAAAAATAAATATATAATGCTTGACAGCCTTCACAGCTCAGTTGGTCTCTAGCTCTGCCTTCTGCACCGTAGGCCGTGGGTCCGATCCCCACCGAGAACAAACATTTGTGTGATGATCATAGATGTTTGTTCTATGAGATTGGCTATGAGCGCCGTTGGTCTAGTGGAAGAAACCGTGCCTTCTGATCATAAGGTTCAGGGTTCGAATATCTTCTTGTTGACATCCTCAAAGAATATTGAGCTCGAGTTACTAAGAGATCTGAGGACATCTGTCGTGCCTAGGCATCACAGCCCATTTGGAGTAGCTCTGCCTTCTACGCTGTAGGCTGTGGGTTTGATGCCAACCGCGAACAAACATTTGTGTGATCTCTTCTCTTGTCGTGTCACTAGTTTTTTTCGAAACAGTGTGGTGAAAAGATTTTGAGTGCGCCTCAAGAGGCTCCTTTCGAGCACTTGACAAGTGTTATAGAATTTTTTAGGGGCGGTTTCCACGACATGCCGACATGCCGGTTTCCTAACGATGTTTTCCTTCACCGTTTGAGAGTACTGGCATTGCGCACATACATTTTTGAACAGAACTCATTGGTGCACGACGGGTTTCGAACCCACGGCCTTAGGATCGGAAGGCGGGGCCGCTACCACTAGACCACCAGTGCTCTATGTTCTATTTGTGTGATGAACATAGATGTTTGTTCTTTTTAGATGCAATCATCAGTGTATATGGGCGTGAACGAATATCAGGGCAAGAACAAATAACAAGCATTTTTACCCTAAGTGTAAACTTACTCTGACCAAAGAAAATGTGTTCTGTATGGCAATTAAGTTTTTAATGCTCTTTAAAATTGTTTCAAAGATCTTCTCATTAACAGTCTCAAGTCCAAACTGTACCACTGGCTATTAAACTGCTGTTTTTATTCAATGAGCGAGTATTTTGAGCATTGTAAAAATAATAATGCAATTGTACCTTTTGTGTAAAATATATGTAACTGTACCTTTTGTGTTAATTGATGAGTACTAATTAATATTTGTATAATTTTAAAATAAAAATTTGCTATATTACCTACTTTAATACCTGAATGCAACATGTTTTGCAAATAAATATCTTTATCTTTATCATAGAACAGGCTTTGCTTAAGGCGGAGCTAGATAGTGTTGTGAGAACTTTCCACCATTATTTATTCAAATATTCATGACTGATGAATAAAACGGGGTAAGTCTCATTTAACCGGTATTGGCTTCTTGAAAAATTAATTTCTCAAACACTTAGGACTTCACGCTATTGTTGGCTAGAAAAGAGTTAACGAGGTAACTGATCCCATTAAGCAGATTCTATTGTGGAGACCTCGGTGTTGGAATTAAGGCTTTGCACAATGGGATTGGAGGCTATTGTGCTACGGGCACACCAGTGAATGGTAATCAGAGAATACCATTCCATGCCTATCTGCCGTCTACCGTCGCTGTATTTCGGTTGCAAGGTGTGGGTGGATATGACAGGCACATGAGGCTTTATACCTGTATGATTCAATTCAGACGTAGAGAATGTTTAAGCGTGTGTGACCTGAAAGGCAATGCTTTGCTATAGATGTTAGTTACCACCTAAAGTCATTGGACTACTGCCTATCAGGGATCTTGATGATGTTAAACTTTTACCACTGTATAACTATTTGGTAAAAAAAACGTTGATGAAAAGTTGATTAATTAATAGTAATAGTTATACAGTGGTCTGTATAACTATTACTATTGTAACTATTATTGTATAACAAGCCTTATGTTTTACGCCTATTTCTGCTGCCAAGCAGCGTTGCTGTGTTTCGGTTTGAAGAGTGTGGTTGCCCGTGTAATAACAGGCACGTGAGGCTTAACATCTGTATGCCCCAAGTTGATGGACGCAGTAAGGGTTCTTACTGCGTCTTACCCGTGCACCAATAGATTTGGATCGGGTTGGATTGGGATTTGGTCACCAATGGACCAATGTGGTCACCATTCGAGAACTTTTATTCCCCAGCGGATCACGAATATTATATAAAGATTGATAAAGCAATATTTCACTATTGTTTAAAAAGCCTTATGTTTTATTTCGTAACAATATTTTGTTACATCTTTTTTGTCACGTACATTCAGTTTGAAAAATAGTCAAATAATGTATAATAATATTAAGGCGTGCTTTCTTTGAACATCATCAAAGAATCTACCTTACCAGGGTTTAAAGTCGTAAAGTTTTTTTATATTTATTCGTGTGATTGTAGATTTCAATAAACAGTTTATTTATACAAATCTCTGTCGTTTTCTTTATGCGAAAGACATTAGAGGAATGGATTTACTTCAGCAGAAACCATTTGATGGATAAAACCTTAAAAGATTTTTGTTGTATCAACGTTTTTTCTGTTTCCAAAAGTAGAGCAGTGGACGTTACGTGAAGTCTTATTGCGATCTAGTTTTCTCAATTGCTAAAACAAGGTTAATAAATGTACCATATCACGACGGCATAAGAGCTCTATTTCTCTGAAACTATATTTCTTTTTCAAGGCGCAACCCAGTCGCACTACCAATAAAATTGAGACAGATCTATGGAGGGTACCTCATCTGGTGGTTGCTTGGTAGCGCAACCAATTTGGTTGTGCAATGGTATGAAACTGGTGACACGATGATTACGCAACCACTAATAGGTTCCAGGACGTCAACTCTTCAATTTTTGAAAGTTGAAAGGCGCCACGGTCCGCGACCGATGATGATGCAACCACATCTCAGAGTAGTTGAAAAAAAATGGGATCTGTACATGTAATATATTTGGGCATTATAATATATTTTTAAAATCTAAAATATATTACTAACTAGATATAAAGATGATGTACTTACCTAACTCTGTTGCCGCTATAACAACAAATACTAAAAAACAGAATAAAATAAATATTTACGGGGGCTCCCATACAACAAACGTGATTTTATTGCAGTTTTTATAGATAATGGTACGGAACCCTTCGCGCGCGAGTCTGACTCGCACTTGGCCGTTTTTTTATCTTAAAGTAAACATTTTGCAGTGCCTACCTACCTACTATGTGCCGTAAAATTCTTGTCAAACTTAAATAACAAACCAAATAAATTCATAAAAGTAAAAAAGTTAAAAAAGCTTGTTTTTTTATACTTCATGCTGATAGAATAGGCAGATGGCCCACCTGATGTTAAGTGGTAACCAACACATATAAAAAAACATTGTCTCATAGATCACGCACGAGGTTGATTGTGTAGGTAAACTTGTTTTTACCGTCTCAAAATCTAAATCTTAAAATTCTCATATCTCCGCTACACTACAGCCGTACTCTCAAATTCATCGTTTTTGAAAATCGAGGACTTGCAAATATATCAGATGACAGAAGACTGCAAGTAAACCATTGCGAATGAATTTCTAAGCATCTCAATGCCAAAGTTGGAGCAAACTGAACGAGTTCCACTCCGAAGTGTCTATGAAATATAAATAGAAACTTTTGAACTGAATTGAGTATAAAAGCTTTTGCAGTAGTATTTTTAACTTTCGTGACACATATTGAATATTACAAGTGTATTTATTACATATTACATAATTTATTTTCAATAGCTATGTTGCCGTGGTCTCGGGCAGACTCTTTATTTAATATTTTATATTCAAATAAAAAAATTATAGTGTAAAAGCTGTACGGAGCCCTTTTTTTTAATTTCAATTACTCTGAGATGTGAGCTTTTGTAAGGATACAAAAAAAAAAAGGTTTGATCATGTTCCGTGAAAAAAAAAATTATGAGATAAATTGGGACAATACTTTTCAAAGAATAATAATAATCACAATAATATAATTGTAGTACTCTTTGTGAAGGGCTCGTCCGGGGAAGTACTACCACCACTCCTTTTTCTGCCGCCAAGCAGCGTTGCTGTGTTTCGGTTTGAAGAGTGTGGTTGCCGGTGTAATTACAGGCACATGAAGCTTAACGTCTGTATGCCTCTAGTTGATGGACGCAGGGCAGTGCATCGTAGGGCACGTTCCTATCGTGCGTGACGAGGTAATGCTTTGTTATAGGTGATGGTTACCTCTTTACTTCAGGTGGGCCATCTGCTTGTTCCATCAGCTAGATGTATAAAAAAAAAGTCAGTTGGACGTAAGTCACTCCAATAACGTTCCATTGAGCCCAGTCTTCGGCTCTTCGCAGTGTCACTAGTGTTTGGGAGCTGCATTTCGTAAATTGACCGACCTTGCTGGAGGGAGTTTGTCTACGGTCCTCCAAATTTCTTATTCCAAATCGTAAAGAAACGCCATTAGCGACTTTGAGCCTTATGAACACATACATATTATAGGTTTTTTTAAGTATTTACAAGATATTTTTTAAACTCTCGTGATCATAACACATATTGAAATATTACACGGGTATTATTCGTGTTTTACCTTTATTATTTTCCCGACGTTTCGGATATGTTGCAATAGCCTATGTATTATTTAGATGTATAAGCTATATTATTGTTAAGTTTCATTAAAATCCATTCAGTAGTTTTTACGTGAAAGAGTAACAAACATCCATCCATACCTACAAACTTTCGCCTTTATAATATTAGTAGGATACACGTACGCACAGGTTGTGCCTATGCGTAGTATAGGTAAGGGGTGTTATTTATTCTGTATTCGGGTCCACATTACGTTTTTGTTGTTGCTGTCTCCAGAAAAACATCTTGTCTACCTAGCTGGCAGTATGCCAACTCTTGGTTATTTGCCAGGCTTAGCCTGTAGTGCACCAAAACTATAACTAACAAATAAGAGTAGTAGAGCTCTTTGTGAAGGGCTCGTCCGGGGAAGTACTACCACCACGCCTTTTTCTGCCTTCTGTGTTTCGGATTTAAGAGTGTGGTTGCCGGTGTAATTACAGGCACATGAGGCTTAACATCTGTATGCCTCAAGTTGATGGACGCAGGGCAGTGCATCGGGGCACGTTCCTATCGTGCGTGACTTGCGAGGCCATGCTTTGTTTTATGTGATGGTTACTACTTAACATCAGGTGGGCTATCTGCTTGTTCCATCAGCTAGTATTATAAAAAAATAGCATTTTGATTTCTTACAAATATAATCAGTAGAAAAACATTTTTTTTATTTGTTGTTTTTGTTTTGGGAGTTAATTTCTGTTCAGTCGTTGGTAAAAATAATAATCAAAACCAAAGATTAATACAAAAATAATATAACAATGCATAATATGCTTCAGCGAAGTACAAAAGGCAGTTTTATGACAGCTGTGAGCAATTTCTTCCGTGTTTAGTAAGTGTTTTATTTTTTGTTGTTTTTTTTACAATTTATGGCTGTTTTAGAAGTTTTTATATTGTCTTTTAAATACCGAATGAAATCACTGTGTCCGAAACCCGAATAAAGATCTTAAACATCATCTGTTAAACCAATGACAGATAATCAAGAGATTAAGTGTTGGTGAACTTTGCCCATTGTATAAACTTTACTAAGCCTGTACTTCTGTGAACTATACTAAACTTGTAGTCGACATAACTATATCTGATATTTCCTCAAAGTATATGCCTGTTTTTTGTTACTTTTGAATTTTTCTGCTTCTTTATTATCGACAAACAAAATCTTGTGAATATTAAAAAAAATTAACGGCCGGTTTCTATAAGCTCGATCAAAACTAATCGGATGTCAATTCACTTGCTATCTCTATCTAATTCGATAAAATAGCTGAAATGGCGAGTGACTTGACATCCGATTACTGCCGTTAGTGAAGTCAGCCACGTTAACTCATGTCAGCCTGTCATGTTTTGAAGAAAATGGTGGCAGTTTCTTTAAATTCTTCGATAACGTATTAATAATGTTTAAAAACCAAAATTACACAAAAGAATAACACTAGAAAAATATTTATGATGTAAAAGTTATATACCACTTTTTTTTTTTTTTTTATACAATTAGCTGACGGAACAAGCAGATGGCCCACCTGATGTTAAGTGGTAACCATCACCTATAACAAAGCACTGCCTCGTAAGTCACGCACGATAGGGACGTGCCCTACGATGCACTGCCCTGCGTCCATCAACTTGAGGCATACAGATGTTAAGCCTCATGTGCCTGTAATTACACCGGCAACCACACTCTTCAAACCGAAACACAGCAACGCTGCTTGGCGGCAGAAAAAGGCGTGGTGGTAGTACTTCCCCGGACGAGCCACACACAAAGAGCTCTACTACTCTTAACATCTTGTTCTTATTCTATCCACAATTCGCATTAAAAAAACAAAAATTATTAATAAAGCTAAAAAAAAATACACATACAACGCGAATGAAGTTGAATTCCTTTGCTAGTTCATAATAAAAAAGAAAATAAAATTCCCTTTGATAGTTGAGAGATTAATCGGCACCGCAAGTTATTCAGCCTTTTTCAGTAATTACTTGATTAATGGCTCTTTCAGATAAGTAGGTGAGGGGAAGCACTGGGAGGTTGGATGAAGCAAAGTTTTATATTTTATCTAGCTAAGGCCCTGGGCAATGAATTAGCAAGTTGAAGTGGCATTGGGCAGGCCATATAGCTTGTAGAATCATAGCTCGTAGAGTTTTTTTTATTATTTTTTTATGGCCTCTGACTTAGATATTCTTCAAAAAACCTTGAGTGTATACGTACTAAAGATTGCGAGAAGCCGGCGGATGGAGAGGTCTCAGAATTGTTCTTCATAGTATCTACTGTATAGTAGAATGTACGTCTACTGTTTCTATAGGTCCTGGATAGGCACCATGGGAACGATCTGATTTTCGTATTTTTTTACTGCTTTGAAATTAATAAATAATCAATAAATTGGTGGACTTTCCACACAGCACTATCTAGCCCCATACTAAGCCAAAGCTTGTAATATAGGAACCAGATAGCTTATATAATACTTTTTTTTGTAAATACATACTCTTATACTTATAATAATAACACCCAGATGCAGAAAAAACATCTATGTTCATTACACAAATGTTTGTAATCGGTGGCGATCGGCCCACGGCCTACGCACGGCGAAGGCAGCTGTGAAGGCTGTCGTTATCTACATCTACATCTACATCTACATCTACACTAATATTATAAAGAGGTAACATTTGTATTTTTGTATGTAACGAATAGGCTCAAAAACTACTGGTCCGATTTCAAAAATTCTTTCATCATTAAAATGCTACATTATCCCTGAGTAACATAGGCTATATTATATTTTCAAAAATATCAGGGATCCTTACTAAAACTTCAATAATGTAACCCAAGGTGGAAAATAAAAACCTTACATCGCGTGCGCTGCGAAAACTATTGAAATAGAACAAAATAATGTACTACGATTTTGTAGAACACGTCATCATCTACAAAAAATGTCGCGACAGCATATGTCTAACTATTATAGTTATGTCACAATAAGTGTTCTTTTATTATAAAAAATTAATTGAAATGCCTCCGCTAGAAAAGGGTCTTTATTTGTACCTTGGTATTAATCCTTATCCAAATAAATCATTTCATAATTAAGACGGTTTCAATACCTATAGATTACTTCTTAAATTTTTCAAATCGGACATTCCATTCAAAAGATATGACGAAATTAAAAACGTTAACGGGTCCACGGGTTAGGCGCGGGGTGCGATTTCACTCACTCAAGGAGAAGCGCGTGCAAATGTATGAAATAAGTAGACGCGAGGCTCGAACCCACGGTCTAAGTTTATCCTAAAATGTTCAAAAAATTTATGACCACCCATGCGAAGCTGGGACAGGCCGCTAGTAAGTTATATGCATAGCATATCACTTTTCTAAAAAAGTACAAAACCATCTTCTAGCTCATTATTATCATCAGATTTAAGAAGACCACTGCTAGACATAGGCCTCCCCGTAACATTTCCAAGAAGAACAATTCGAAGCCCTCTCCATCCACTTCTGCGACCCTCACAATGTCCTCCGTCCATTGGGTAGGAGAGCATTTCGTACTTCGTTTTCCAGTTACGGTAATTATTAGTAACTGAGCTAGTTATTAATAATTACAATATCTTTCTTCCTCAACCATAAAATAAACCTGAACTGTCCGAGTCCATTTCTATGTCCAAAACTACCAATTTCAACGCAGTCACATTTTGATCGCATATGTACACATGCAATCACTTCTGTTACACATTTCTATTACTTATAAGTCTGTCCAAAAGATCAGCGTTTTTAAGGGCTTTAAGGGTGACCACACTGACCTATAGTAAAACATCAAAAAAATATCAGTCTCACTGCATCAAGTGCAGCAACCAATGCTGAATCCAAACACTTACCCTCATACTATAAAATGGTGTTTAAAGTTAAATAATGCTTAAAATTAGCGCTGTCTCTGTTTGCCATTACGCATTGCTAAGAGATGGCAATAGTTTCAGCATAGTTTATCGTTTGACAGATTTTTTGTAGTACGTAAGGCCGAATATGTTTTTTATACTGTTTGTGATAGCCCACCTGAACATAAGTGGTAACCATTACCTATAAAAAAATTGCCTGACAAGTCACGGTTCAATAGCAACGTGCCTTACGATGCACTGCCCTGCGTCTATCAACTTGGGGCATACTGATATTAAGCCTCATGTGCCTGTTATTTCACCGGCAACATTTCAAACCAGAACACAGCATTGCTGCTTGGCGTCTACTACTCTTTGATTGAAATTCACAAAAAACAACATGAAATAGTACCTCTAGCAACTTTCAACAAAATTTATGGGTAGTACGTGCAGTATAAAAACGGTAAAAGCCAACTGCAAATTACTGTGCTGTGTGGGCGAGGGTTTATTATCCCTGGCCCAGTATCTGCTGACGAAAAGCGAATGAATACGTTAAAGTATGGGTTGGCTTTACTCAGAGAGAACGAGCTGGCGGTAATTGGAGGGATTGCCTCACTCATTATCTGGGACGCTTACCTTTGTCAAATATCTATGCAATGGTTTCTGTTTCTATTCAGAGGCGGCGTAAGGCGTGGGCGGTGTGGGCAACCGCCCACGGCCTTGCGGTGTAAAGGGCCTCGCGACTCACAGCCAAAAATAAATTTAAAAAAGTATGGATAATACAAAAGTACACGCCACAAGGATTCTATTATAATAAATACATTAGAATTCTCAACTTCGGCGCACGAAATGCATGTGAATGGAATTAATCGATATGTTTGAGAAACTATATTATGTTAATTAAAAAATCTCATCTTTGTCGTTTCTGATCATTTGTTTATATTTAATCTGGCAACAGTAGTTGGCGTTAAGCTGCTATCGCGGGAGTCCCCGGTCAGGGAAGGGGCATAGCCGGGGATTCATCATCAGAGGGCCTCACGAAATGTACCTTGCCCACATTAAGTTTAGGTCTTACGCCGCCACTGTTCCTATTATTGAAGTAACTTCAGGTGGGCCATCTGCTGGTTTCATCAGCTAGTTGTATAAAAAATACTACTTACTAATGGAATAAGCTTCTCCACCTCTTTTCAACTTTTTTTATAATGTATCCTAAAAATCTCGATAAAAATATATTTTCACTCTAAATTGGAACGATTTTCCACGGAACACTGTTGATAGAGAAAAAAAAAATACTTTTTCTTAGTAAAGGTTAGAATAACTGTAATAGTTTTGAAAAATTGTTTTTTAGAATTCGGATTTCGTATTCGATAATTTGGATTACAATTTCCAGCGGTATTTAGTATAGTATAATGTTAACCTACTCTTAAAGAAAGATTTTATATGTCCCAAAAGTTATTATCCAAGTAGGATTTTGTCCCAGATGTATTTGATAAAGGTGCCGATGGATTTTGATACCTTGTAATACTTATTTTGATTTGATCTTTTGATCTCAAAACGATGTGTGAGTTCAAGTGGCTCCTTTGAAATCGAACCTTGGTATGATTTCCTACAGTGTTCCGTGGAAAATCGTTCCAATTTAGAGTGAAAATATATTTTTATCGAGATTTTTAGTAAACATGCTAAAATTATTATGAAAAAAGGTTGATAAGAGGTAGAGAAGCTTGCTACATTAGTAAGTAGTTTAAACAAAATAGTTGTTTTTTTTATACAACTAGCTGATGGAACAAGCAGATGGCCCACCTGATGTTAAGTGGTACCATCACCTATACAAAGCATTGCCTCGCAAGTCACGCACGATAGGAACGTGCCCTACGATGCACTGCGATAGTTAAAATAAAAATCGAATTATCTAGTGGCTATCTCTGGTAGTGCAGTTTCTAGGCCACCTTGAGACGCAGAAAACTATCAACCAACTTGTCGCTCGCAAATTTCAACATTTATTATCTATATAATGAAAACTGAAACAGCTTCACGACTTTAATCCCCAGGCACGGTAGATACCCCGCAGATCTCTTAGTAACCAAGTACTAACTCCAGATTCTTTTTTTTGAGGATGTCTATAAGGGGGGTAGTCAGAGGTACGTCCAAACATTAAATTTGGCACATACCCTCATTTTGCAGTAGTTGGTATTCCATACGTGACAGGTTGCAAGCCCATCGCCGCTGTTAGAGTACTAACTGGTTTCCTCACGATGTTTTCCTTCACCGTTTAAGAGCACTGGCATTGCGCACATAAATTTTTCGATAGGAAAAATCCATTGGTGCACGACCGGATTCGAACATGCGACCTTACGATCGGAAGGCGGGGCCACTCCCACTAGACCACCGGTGCTCTATATAATGAACTATATTATGTATTATTATAAAGTAGTTTTATATCTTCAAAAATATTAAAATGTGTGAGCCAGAATTTATTTGATGGTTGTCAGCCTCCTAAAGTCACAAATATATAACGAAATTTTAATAAATTGTTAAAAAAAAAACACTTTCATTTGAAATTGATCAACAGTGACAGCTAAAACACTTATGTCTACTCTTTTAGATTATTAAAAGTCTAGAGCAGATGCTTATCCATCAGACAGACAGACGAACCAATAATGGAAGGACATTCGTCTCTCTGGGATAAAAATGTGATTTTATTATTCGTTTCGAACGGACAGATTGATTGGAAAACGTAAATTGATTTTTATCGCGCATGGAAAGGCAAGGAATTATATTATTTATTACTTTTGGATGATATTGCGAAATTAAATTACTTTATTATATTTTGATTTCTTTTTTATTCTTTTTTATTGAACAAAACTAAAAGAATTCTTATGATTGTGCACCTTAATGGTAGCATCATCAACATCGCTTTTCGCATTTTTATCTGATCGTGTAACTGCGCATTATATCTGCGCGTGAAACTGTGCATTTTTTTTAAATTAATCTATAATGAATTATAATTTATTAGTTCAGTCTTCTGCGCTGCAGGCCACTGGTTCAATCCGCGCGGAGAACAAACATTTGTTGGATAAACATAAATATTATAATAAATAAAAAAACACGTATATCACGTTTCTCCGTAACGACTGCACGGATTTGGATTCAGGGACTGGGTAGTGTAGAAGTCAAAATGTCTATACGTTACTGGCTGTTTAATTGTCTCATAGTATGAACTTTAAAATGCCCCGGTGTCAGGATGTACATGCTCATAGGTGTTTTATCCATCTTAGTTCCTCGTGAGCGGAGCCGAGGCGAGGGCGCAGACTAGTGTTATAATTTATTATGAGTATGTAATTATAAAAATGCTACCATTATTAGTATTATACGTTTGTTTGCCGTTATAAATCCTACGCAATTGAAATAGAAATAAATAATGCTGGCCACAAAACTGGTCTAGAACAATGAACCCATCCAATAACTCTCATGGGAATAAAACCTTTATCTCTGTAACGCAACCTCTAATATCTTCTGAAATACTAATAAAAATCGAGATTTTCCTTCAGATCACGTAGGACTTTTATTGTCTGCACAAAAATACTATTTAGATTCGCCTTTTCATTGTACTTCAGTTCAGAGGGAAAATATTACCCCGAAACCAAAATAGTGAACTGATCATATAATTTTGCAATATTTGTATTTTTTGGAAATTTCTAGGTTGACAAGTTGAATGTTTTATAGATATATATATGTATATGGTTGATGGTTGATAGGTATTACAGAAAAAAAAAGTTTTGATTTTCATTTACCACTTAAGTTTTGCAGTAATTCACCTGGTCTTATCTTGTTATGTTCTTGTGAAATACGTGCCGTCTCATTCTATCATGCGACGAATTATATATCGGTCTTATATTGCTTGCACAAACTACACCAATAAATGCGTATTCTCATTGTATTTCAGTGTGGAGAAACAAGCCAAAACGTAACTTGGTCTCTTCTTGTTATGTGCGTAGCATTTATTCTGGGGCCTTATCTGATTGGTCAAATATTCATGCTGTCTCTTTCTATCGCGTGAAAAGTTATATGGCTTCTCTAACTATTTCGCCGTACCCCTGATAAATTGTGGCCTAGTAAAAGCTGTATTGCGATATTTTGGTTGTATGAAACCGCATTTATTTGCAATTTATTATCTGGTATGAACATCTAGTGCGTATTTAAGTTCATAAAACGAGCGAGTTATATAATAAACTCACTCTAATGATTTTACGTGGGCGTATTGTCAGACATTATCATTTCTGGTTTACGTGTTTATGGCGAGCAATGTTTAGATTATTACGCAGCTTTATAATAATGCTTTGAGGTTTTTTAAATGTTCGGCTTATTTTATTTAAAAATATGTATTTTTTGCTGATATCTTAGCTGATTTTATGTTTATTATTTGTATTATTTTTGCTGATATTTTTTCTGTTTTTATACCTGATATTTTTTTTTAATTCTGTAATGTTTTGTTTAATTTATTTTGAATTATATAATTATGTTGCATGTCGGTCATCGACGAAGTGTGTGAGACCAATTAGACATAAGACCTTATTTTACTATACTTCAGGCAAATAAATACATTTCATTTCATTTCATTAAAAAAGATCTGTCTTTATATTTACCTATACTCCTGAAATGGCTGGTTAGATTTAAATAGTGTTTTGACTGGTTGTGTACAAATATTGCCGTCGTTTTTTTTTCTTTAATACAACTAGCTGATGGAACAAGCAGATGGCCCACCTGATGTTAAGTGGTAACCATCACCTATAACAAAGCATTGCCTCGTAAGTCACGCACGATAGGAACGTTCCCTACGTTCACTGCCCTGCGTCCATCAACTTGAGGCGCATAGATGTTAAACCTCATGTGCCTGTAATTTAACCGGCAACCACACTCTTCAAATCGAAACACGACCATACTTCCCCGGACGAGCCCTTCACAAAGAGCTCTACTACTCTTGAAATAACATTTACTTCTTACGATTATATTTATACTAATGAACTTGTAGGTATGTATCAAAATCGAGTCATATATCCTCAATGCATTTTATGTTCACAAGTAAAACAAAGTTAGATTTCCGTTTTTTCAACCTTTCACATTTTTCATAGTTTTTCAGTAACAATAACAAACTTTACCATCAATTTCGTAGGCAACAAAGTTAGAGACTGATCTATATTTAACCTAAGCTGTGTCTGTACACAATGTCGGGCTACAACAAAGTTACGACCGTGCAAGACGCGGTGCTTACCTATTCTGCCGATGTTGCAAACTTTTTACTACCCCGGATTAACCCCATTAGCTACAGCTATGTTTCCTAGACGTAAATACCAATATATAAGAAATAAGAAACAGACTGTAAATAAGAAAGTTTTCAGGGCGTGCTTATGTGTAAGAAAAATAAAAAAAATAATGTTGTTGACTGTCTGATCTATAACTATCATAATGTCAAAGTCAAAAAGTATTTATTCAGACCAATCACAAGGATCATTTCAATAAAAAAATGTCTGGTCCGAGTATACAAGGTGTTCCAATACTTGTGTTTAAAAACTTCAGAGGGCTTAAGTAACCATCAATATGAATTTAACACCTCTTATTTATTCGTAGAACACAGGTAAAACAATTTCACTTTTATTCTTCGCACTTGTTACAGATGACAGTATGTTAGCCAGTCAAGTTTACTCCGCCAAGTCTTTCAGTTATAACAAAGTACTCTGTGACCAAGTCTCTTTCCAGATGCCACATTTTTTTCCATCTTCTACTTTCCCACTTTTTACTGTCCGACAACCTACCAACGTTAACAATTCTACCAACCTATCCGACCAAACCTAGGACTTGGCGGTCAATTGACTGGCTAAAAGACAGAAATATATATAATTAATTATGCTACTTAAATTTTAATCTAAAAAACCAAGCTTAATATATACAAAATAAATTATAAAATTCGAGAAATCATTACAATAAATATAAAAATATTAACTCAATTTCAGACAACTATAAACAACTTAAAAATAAAAGGGGTAGACGTAAGGTTTCTTTTATTTTGAATCCGGGTAAAGCCACCGGCTGTAGGTAGATAGCAATAAAGCTTTAATACAATTTTCTTAGAAACAACCTTACGGGTGGCCTTATTGCATTTTATTAAACCTTGGCCTCAGAATAGAAATTACGTCACCCCTGCCCACATAACGCCAACGCTTCACCCATGGCGGAAGGGAGGTGATAAATATCTATGCGTTTTCCTACCACCATTAGTTTTAGTAACAGAGAAATGGTCTAGTTGTGCCCGGTCTTCCGATCCTAATGTCGTGGGTTCGAAACTGGTCGTACACCAATAATTTTACCTAAATTTTCGTAGACCCTAAAAGATTATAAAACATGTGTCAAGTACTCATAAGTCTTTGAGGCGCACTGGAAATCCTTTCACCACACTGTTTCAAAAGAACTGATACCACAAGAAGACTTCTTCGTCTAAACATAGGTAACATAGGGTTAGTAATTATTTTATTTAATCACCGCTCGATACCGTTCACAAAAAATACAGCATAAACGGTTGTATATATTCAACAATACTGTAACTAATTATGTCAATAAAACACATTTTTACTTTACTTTATACTAAAACTACAGCGATGCAATTGAATATGCTTCTTGACTTTTGATCCTTCAGGAACTGGCTGACATATTTACATAAACCTTTGTTGTAAATAAATATTGGTGACTTTCCACACAGCACTATCATAGCCCCAAACTAAGCCAAAGCTTGTAATATGGGAACCAGATAGCTGATATAACACATATATACCTTTTTTTTGTAAATATATAGGTACTTATAATATATAATAACACCCAGACAGAGAACAAACATCTATGTTTATCACACAAATGTTCTAAGTGGGGATTGAACCCACGGCCTACGGCGTAGAAGGCAGATCTACTACCAACAGAGCTGTGAAGGCTGTCGTCGTAAATTTTTATAAGTGGACTATTATTCCACGTCTTAAAACTTGAAAGACATTCACGAATTCTTAGGAAACCAAAAATGTTCAAAGTATTTATACTTTAATTTACATACGGCGTTTGTTTCGGCATGTTGTTGTTCCTGTTAGAGATGGGAAAATAAAATTATTTATTTCATACTGTTGTAGCTCGGTTGCTTAGTTAGTTTTAAATTCAAAACTAGATGGCGCGACTAAAAGCATGATTCTAGAATTTCATATTTCTAAAAGTTATTGTCCGAGTGGGATTTAATCCAATATACTTTTTTAAAATACATACATAAAAATAACACCCAGACAGAGAACAAACATCTATGTTCATCACACAAATGTTTGTTCTGAGTGGGAATCGAACCCACGGCCTACGGCGCAGAAGGCAGATCTACTACCAACTGAGCTTAGAAGGCTGTCGTCGTAAATTTTAAAAGGACTAATATTCCAGTATTTTAAGGACTAATATTCCACGTCTTAAAACTTGAAAGACATTCACGAATTCTTAGGAAACCAAAAATGTACAAAGTATTTTATACTTTAATTTACATACGGCGTTTGTTTCGGCATGCTGTTGTTCCTGTTAGAGATGGGAAAATAAAATTATTTATTTCATACTGTTGTAGTTCGGTTGCTAAGTTAGTTTCAAATTCAAAACTAGATGGCGCGACTAAAAGCATGATTCTAGAATTTCATATTTCCAAAAGTTATTGTCCGAGTGGGATTTGATCCCACGACCTTCCCCTTGATTCGGTTGCGCTACCACTTGCGCCATCGGACTCTAATCGCACTCAATTGCTGCTGCTGCTGCTGCTTGCTGCTTATGTATGGCTTATGTAGGCGTGTGTAAAACTAATAAAAACTTTTTTACGAACAAAAACTAGTTAAATAAAATCGGCCAAGGGCGAGTTGAACTCGCGCACAAAGGCGTACGAATTATTATGAATAAAAACAGCAAAAAAATCATGTTTGTTGTATGGGAGCCCCTTAAATATTCATTTTATTCTGTCATCATCATGTGAACGTCGAGGCCATCCAGCTCCTCGACAACACGGACATAGTGAGAAGACTTAAAAGAACTAAACCTTTTGAACTAGTGTAGTGTAAAGTTATAATTCATGTAGTGAAAGTGAAAAACTTTAATCAAGAACACAAGAACAAAGTGTCTTCGCCTTAAATAGAGACAGTAAGAAAAGTGTTAGTGGACACATTCTTAGTTGTAGCTTACTTTAAAAAACTAGGTCAGTGTTAAATTACCTATTAGCCATAATTATGGCTAGATTGTAATATTATTAGAGTATGTTATAAAATAATAACGTACACTATGAAAAAAAAAAAAAAAAAAAAAAAAAAAAAAAATTATTCTGTTTTTTAGTATTTTTTGTAATAGCAGCAAAAATACATCATCTGTGAAAATTTCAACTATCACGGTTCATGAGATACAGCCTGGTGACAGACGGACGGACAGCGGAGTTTTAGTAATAGGGAGTTTTACCCTTTGGTTAAGGAACCCTAAAAATGGGTGGGCTGAAAACGAAACCTGCGTATAATTCATATGATGTTAACTTTTAATTTAAAAATGTATTGCATACTTTTTTTTGTATTTGTATTTCAAGCATTGTTTTGGTAAGCAAACTTTGGATCAATTTTAAATATCTGCTGAACCATTCTCCAATACTTAATTACTTTACAATTTTTTATAATAATTTCAGTGATTTTATATCTTTTTCGAGCGAAAAGTATTCTAGAGGTTGTCAGCCATAATTCTATGTCATTTTTAATTTTAAGAGTTTTAATGTTGAACTAAAACAAGATATTTTCAAAAACAAGACATTATTCACATCCCTAACTCAGCTTGTTGTAATGTCGGCAGCGTTTATGCAAAAATTCATCGCTCAAGACAAAATTCTGTTGTTATTAAAAGTAAGTTACAATCCCTTTTTAACTTACCCTGTTCAAAAAGTTCACCCGAAATGCGTAGGGTTTAATACGAAGGTGCACGATATTTTGATATTCAACGATCCTAATCTCACCGGCTACGAGATTGCTACGCAGCTACGGCGTAGCAGCCTACGGCGGAATTTAATCGTGTCTAATTTGGTATCTACAGATGTCTCGTTTCGACATTAATTTTGCCATTTTGTTCAATTTCGCCATTTTATTTAGTTTTTGGAATTGTCACAGAAAACCATATGAATACCTATTAGTATAAGATCTCGGTTCTAGATAAGCCTAGCTTATGCAGTATACACTGTCACGTGAAAGTACTGTCCACCTGATGTTTAGTGGTGACCTCTGCCTATAACAAATACAGAGCACGTCTACCAAGGTCAGCGATTAATCTGAGACGTGAAGTTGTTAAATCTCGCGATATGTTTCTAAATGAAAGCAAAAAATATGTATTATGAACTGTGTTAGTTTCATACATAATTATTATTTTTCAATTATTAATTTTATTCAAATCGACTTGTGTATATAAATAGTTCTTAGTAATTAATTTTAATTACAGCAACAAGCGTTGTAGGCCGTAAATTTGATCGTCATCAATAATAAACAGTTGTGTGAATAACATAGATATGTATTTATTTTGTTCTCTCTCTGGGTGTTTGATTTGATTGATTTATTTAAAATAACAGACATCACATGGATACATGCAGAAGTAATTTTCTAATAATAAAGAGAAGGTATAAGTTCCGAAACGACCTTCGAAATATTAAAACCTCCGAAAATAAAATCTCCGACCATTCAATAATACTCCTCCTATTTTTGGCAAAAAACACAAAGAATAAGTTTCATCTTTATAGAAAGTCCGACGTTAGACGTCCGTCTTGAGTTGCTACTAAAAGTGATCCTTGTGATTTTATTGAATAAAATACCTTGCAACTTTGTCCTAATGTACAACTTGAGTTGATACTTTCTACCAACTGATTGTTTGAGGACTACTAAGAAGGGTAGTCGGAGGTAAGCCCTTATCCATAATTTGTCATTTTTCGTCACCGACTTCAAAAAAAGAGGAAGTTTTCAATTTGACGGTATGTTTTTTTGTATGTTTCTTTGATTTGTTGATTTTTCCAGATGATTCCTTGTACCTTTTATTACAGATATATCCTAATTTTTGATAAAAATTACTAATAATAATAAAAAAAATATCTCAGCTGTCCATTGCCACACATCTGCCACCAAACAGCGATGCTGTGTTTCGGTTTGAAAAGTGTGGTTGCCGGTGTAATTACAATAACTGTATGCCTCAAGTTGATGGACGCAGAGCAGTGCATCGTAGGGTACGTTCTTATCATGCGTGACTTACGAGGTAATGCTTTGTTATAGGTGATGCTGGGGAATCTGCTTGTTCCATCAGCTAGTTGTATTAAAAAAATACCTATTTTCATTTATCACAAGCCATCCAATATGAGTACTACTAATTCTGGTAAAAGGAGATGATTTGATGAACCCCTTGGGGGCATTCTTAGCAACCTTTTATGCAAAACGGCTTATTCAAAGATAAACAACGGCATTAAGAGGAAAAATCTCGCCTCAAATTTATGTTTAGATAAAATAACGGTTGATTCCAAGGTCAAAAAGGACGAGATCCTATTTAATAAATAATAAATATAAGTGGACTTTCCACACGGCACTATCTACTAAGCCAAAGTTTGTAATATGGGAACCAGATAGCTGATATAATATTCTATTATTCATCATGTCTAGGAATAATGTAACTTCAGAAATGTTATTATTTTAAATATGTTGAAATGTGCAAACAAGAAGTCGTTTACAATACAATACAAAATCATTAGTTTTTTCCAGTTATTCTTCAGTTGTTACCAGAAAGTGCCCTCCAAAGAACGGGTGTGCTTATATGAAAATCCAACTAGCGATCACCCATCAAATGGTTGCCACGTACAACGTGTCAAGCTACACCACGAAGGATTTTTATTACTCGGTTACCACTTAACATCAGGTGGGCCATCTGCATGTTACATCAGTTATTTAGTTAATGTAATTGGTGTCCAACCGTTTTAATTAAATGTGTGTAAATAAATAAATTATAAAATAATAAATCAGCACTATCTAAAAGAAATCTATTCGGTCGTGTTATTTAATGACCTCATCAGTAAATCTACTGCTTCCTAATAACTAAATTTCGCTCACCATTCAAACATAATCCGGATCTAATTAAAAGTCGTTTTAAAGGGGACACCGCTCGGCAGCGCTACGTGCGGTCAAACTCCATTTGCTAATGACGATGTGAGCAGCGTTGCCAACCTTATTATTTGCGGAAGCTGGTGACATGTCAGACAAGACTTTTTGTCGCACTGATTCACTATTACCTATTATGAGTGAAGGGTTGTTCGAAAGGAGCCTCTTGGGGCGCACTTAAAATCCTTTCACCACACTGTTTCTAAAGAAACTAGTGTCACGACAAGAGAAGAGTGAAGTGTGATCTGGCTACCAGTGGCGTAGCTTGGTGGTGAAGGGCCCCGGTGCAAAGAAAAAATCGGGATGAAAACTTAACTGTGTGGTGGAATTGTCAAATTGATCTCACGACCGTCAAGCAAGTGAGCTTATCGCTGATGCAATGTGCTACGGGCGTACTCAATCAAACTACCAAATAACAATAACAACAGCAGTCTTAAATTGGGAGTTCTCTGATTGTTGATTATCATTTAAAATCATTAAGAAAAAAAAGATTGTGAGCAGGTCAAGGTTTTCTAGCTTCGAGAGCTGGCTGACCTCCTCTTTTCAAAGCTTAGAGGGCCCCCAGAGCTTCGGGGCCCTGGTGCACTGCACCACCTGGCCCTACGATAGCTACGCCACTGGCTATGACCCCAGACACGATAGATATCCTCTCAGTCTTCAATCCTATCCTATGACTACTGAGGATAATCAGAGGTTCGTCCACATATTACATTTGGCACATACCAACATTTTACAGTAGGTTCCATACGTGACAGGTTGCAAGCCCATCTTGGCTGCTAGAATACAAGCTGGTTTTCTTTCGATGTGTTCCTTCTCCTATTGAGAGCACTGGATTTTAGATGGAATAGGATATTATATAGAATATAGAATAGCTTAACATTTTCTATGCCATCCTCAAAGCTTATAAACGTACTAAATCAATAAAAATGTAATCTATAAGACCATTCACTACTCACTCACTACTCACATTTTTCTCTCGTAAATATCTGTAATTCTAAGGCAGTTCTGTAAAGTATACTTGTTACTGTCACCTTCATGTCAACGAAAAGGGATGGCAACAGCTAGCAAAGCCTTAGCGACTATTATGAAACCAACTATATGACTATTAGGCGAAGCGACAAAAAGTCGCGCACTCAATAACTAATTTGGCTAGGTTTCTAGTTTTCCTGTGTCCTATAAAATTAATTTAGATGCAGATTCTGTATAGCTTAAACCGTGAATGAAAAACATGGTTAGGTAGAAATGGGGAGTTTTCGAGTGAAATTTGTTTAATTAGATTTTAGATGAAAGGACTGAGTGCGAAATAAATATTACACTCAAGAGCAGTGAATATGGGCGTAAAACCGTGATATTTGAAAGATTGTCGTATTGAAATAAAAATAAAAGAGTCATTAGTTGATATAAATAGTTTTTATCTGTGGTATAATGGTATAATAGATGGTATATGATTATTAAAAATAAACACATTTGCTAGCAATTTTTTTTTATAAATTGAAAGCCTTTAGACCCTTCATGTGTTTGCAACTTACCACTCATGGAACAACTATTGCAAAATGTGGTGCATATCTCAAAACTTTAAATGTATTACTAAAAACTCACAGAGGATGTCTACTGTTCCTGAGAATGACATTCGTATGCCAATTAATTTTAGAAATGTCGGAGTATGGTCCAACACTGGATTCGAACCCGAGACTTCAAGGTTATGGAGTCACTACTACTAGACCAACAATTCTCAACGTAAAGGAACTCATAAAAATATACAAATTTTGGTGGACACAGTGTTCAAATTTAAATTCTCTGCATAATTCATAAGGCACCTTTTGTGGCGCGAAGAGTTAAGTTCATAAATAAGTGTATGAAAGCAGTTCAAATAGAAAGGGTCTATAATGGCTTAGACTTAGGTTTAGCACTTTAAGCTAAATTATGATGTTTTTCAGAAGTATTAATCGTTTGTGCTCTAAATTGGTTCTGAACTAATGAAATTACCTTTGAAGTGCGTCAAGACTCGATTGAGACTTGATAAATGCGGGTTCTATAAAGCTCCACGATGAATGCGCGAAAAATGCTTTTTTTCTGTTTCAGTTTGATTTGAGCTACAGTCTGTGACAAAAGTAGATAAGTATTTTTGAGTTTGTTGGAAATTTTCTATCTGAATGCGAAGGGATGAGATATGCTTCCTTTTATCCCGAAAAATAACCAAATCATATCATAAAAATACAAAACCGCATGTGAAACCGCTGGACGCATTTTACAATGTATTAGAGTGCGTTATTATTTACATTCAATGTACATACATCCTTAAATCAATACTTAAAAGATAATTTAGCACCAAACATAATAAAATAATTGTTTTATTTATCAGAAACAAATCATCAAATCTAATTTTGCGGTATTTTAGATACAATTTTTATTGCAATACACTTGTAATTTACATTACATTTGTTGGGAATAATAATTTTGAATCACCAACTCCTAAATATTAAGAAATTAAGGTGAACCCGCCATATTGACAGTCAAAATAGCGGGCGTATTATTGATATTGCTATAATTTTGTTTTGAAGGAGGTACAATTTGTCACTGGTACGAAATAGTAGAACTTTGTTTTTTTTTATACCCAATCATGTCTCGATTCGCTATGGTACGCCCCCCATTCTAACTCAACCCAGCTTTACCAAGTAAACAAACCAGATTCTCGTATTATTAAAATTGGATTTTCAACGAAACGAAATCATTTTAAAATACAATTTGATCTCATCTTGTAATGCAGCTAAATAAACATTTTAATTCTGTAAGCCTGGATTCAGGCGTCCCGTCGTGCTGGCAAATGATAAAATTAAAATGGAATTATCAAGAGAAATGTTTTATGCGGAATGGTAAATTATTATTAATTTAATGAAGATGAATAGTACTGGTATATGTATGAGGGTTATGGATCCAACGAGTGATTGTTTTTAATTACTATTTAATATTAAATGAACAAAAAAAAATTACAAAAATTCTTGAATTATTTTTTATCACTTAAATGTTGCATCTGATGTTGAGTGTTGACCAGTATCTTTCAAAGATTGCTTCGCAAGTCAAGCACAGCGTCTACGTTCATCAACTTGAGGTACCTACAGATGTTAAGCCTGTTAAGATGTTTCTGTAAACTCTTTATTGAGGGCTCGTCCAGGGAAGTACTACCACTACCACCACGCCTTTTTTTGCCACCAAGCAGCGACGCTGTGTTTCGGTTTGAAGAGTGTGGACTCCGGTAAAATAACAGGCACATGGGCTTAACATCTGTATGCCTCAAGTTGATGGACGCAAGGCAATGCATCTTAGGCCGTTCCTAACGTGCGTGACTTACGAGGCGATGCTTATCACTAAACATCAGGTGGGTCATTTGCTTGTTTCATCAAGCTAGTTGTATAAAAAAAAACACGGGCAAATACCAAAAAAATTACACTTAATATGAAAAAAAAACACAATCTCGTGAAGTCACGCGGGACTCCATTAATAAAATATATAAGCCAATTTGTCACTTCCGATAAACATATCGCATCCAACACATGAAAATATTTGTTCAGTAAACAAAATATATCATTTCTAGACATATTTATGGATCACCTTTTGCTCGTACCTGCTCGCGCAATCTTGTTTCACACACAATGTAACGTTTTGTGAGCACCTTTGTAAAAATAAAATGGTGGATTAGCGTCTTAGTTCTTGTGGAGCTAGTTCCGAAATGTATATTAAAGAGTTTTCTTGGCTATTTATCAAGCTCCAAACTACCCATGCTCGTACTCTGTTAAGAATACTTTTTATGCTATTTTCATTGTCGCTGTAAATTAGTTTCTTATACAATCCACACTATGTTTATGTTATTTTTTTGCATTTTTTTTATATATTTATTTATTTTAAAATACACATTTATTTATTTATTTATTAGGATCGCCAAGAGATAATACACAGAACTTAATACTAGACATAAACAAAACAACATCCTGCCCCGTGCTTATCCACCAAAGGTAACCACAGCTAACCTACTTAATAGATATTAAATTAAATAGCACTAAGAAAACCACTAAGGTTTGTAAAAGTAATGCTAGTGAAGAGTCTTATGTCGATAGCTTCTAATTAATTACTCAAAAACAAATAAAACTGGATCTAGGTAAGTGCAGTTTTAGTAAGTAGGTATATTTAGTTATTGGTAGTGTTCTATTCTGTAAGTTCTAAAAAGTGAAATTTTAATTTAGACTTAATGTTTTTTGAGGTAATGCTGTTAATGAGATCTAATGATCTACCTAATGGTAGTTTATTAAGTAAACGTTAGGTAGTTTATTGTTTCGACTATTAATTTTATTTTGTTGCTTTTTATTTTTATTTTGTAATGTGTGTGTTAAAGTAGCAAATAAATGTCTGTCTATTCCTATGTCTATGTCTATGGCCATACCTCTAAACCTAGAATTGGCTAAACGAGATTTAAAGTGGTTCAAAACAAAACGAACCACATTTCAATTGCATGGTAACTAGCTTCCATAGAATAACAGCCGGTTTCTGAAAGCTCGATCAAAACTAATCGGATGTCGTCACTCGCCATTTCAGCTATGGCATCGAATTAGATAGAGATAGCAAGTGACTTGACTTGCGATTAGTTTTGATTGGGCTTTCAATAACCGGCAGATTAGTCGCCGGAAGAAAGCTCACCCATCAAAAAAAAATAGTTAAAATAGTTTTTTATACTACTTTCTAATGGAAAAATCAACAGCAACATACTAAAGGCTTTACTTTCAAATTTATATCAAACAGACGCACCAAGCTAATATCCAACCCTCACTTGCCTCAATAGCTCCTTCACCACCCACCATTAGGTATCAAACCCTACATAATTTACATTTAAATCCCTAAAACAACCTTTATCTTCCCATTATTCAAATGCAGATAGTGGTACTTAAACTTCAATGGGCGGAACGGAACGTAATCCGGTAGCGGGATGCGATAAGGACTCTCACACCCTGTCCGGCTGACTACGGACTTCACGTGTCCGGTTCGGATACGGACTGTTCCGGACGACGTGAGGTCGTGATCACGGGGCTTGATGAAGTTTTGAAGTTTTTGGTGACATACAAGCGGCCACCGTCGTTATGGGGCAAAGTACCTACCTGTCAAAGTAACTCTCGCCTTTATCAAAAAAAAATGAAAAATATTGAATAATGAACTTATTTATGAAAAATTGCAATCTAAGTCCAGCAACAATAAAATTTTGATCCGAACAAGCTTCCTACCTAAAAGTTTGATGTAGGTACTACTTTTCGTGTTATGGTTATGGTTGATAGCGATTTTTATAAATAAGTTCAGTGAGGAAATGATGAAATGTGTGAGCGAAAGGTTCAATTCTGAGCACTCTCCATCCAACATCTTTCCGAGATCCTTAGTCCATCGGGTAGGAGAACGGATTCGTGTCAACTAAAAAAGATGGAACCAGTCTTATCTGCCATTTTAGATAGTGAAGCGCTCAGTGATTATTATAAAACAAAAAAGCGTTAGGTAAGACTACCCAAACAATACCTAAACTTCCCCCAATAATATTGCAAATAGTTCCCAAGCTCGACCATCCGAACTTCGAGCAACACAATTCAAAATGTTGGAATTAGCATATTTATTACAATTGGAACAAACCATTACGCGTGACCCTTGGCACAGTCGATGTAGCGCCAATAGCAGTAAGGTTGCTGCCTACATTATCATCGATTTTATGCAGAATCTTTAAAAGGTCACTGGTATGTGAGTTTTGTATGTGTTTGGTGAAAGGATTGCAATTTTGCGCCTTTGTGAGGAGGTTCTTTTCGTGCAAGATGAAAGACGGTCTTCTCCATCCACCGATCCCGCAGTCTTCATGATATCTTCAGTTCATCGGGTAGGAGGGCGTCCCATGTTTCGTTTTCCAGTTCGTTATCGACTTTCAAGAAAGTTTATTCCCCAGTGGGTGTCAGGTTTTCGAGATATTCAACAAAAAAAAATGGAACAAGCAAATGGCCCACCTGCTGTTAAGTGGCAACCATCACCACACAAAGTATTGCATCTTAAGTCACGTTAGATAGGAACGTGCCCTACGATGCACTGCCCTGCGTCCATCAACTTGAAGCATACAGATGTCAAACCGAAATACAGCCTCTACCTTTCTTATTCTGCTGCCAGAGTTGCTGGCAGCAGAATAAGGCATGGAGGTAGTACTTCCCCGGACGAGCCCTTCATAAAGAGCTCTACTACTCTTTACTTATAATTGTAAATGACGTTGGCAAAATGTTGATTAATAAAAATAAATAGTATATTTACTGCTTGTTGATGTATTGTAAGAATTCTGTGCGTCGGCATCGGGGATCTAAGTTACGGTATCTTGGGAAATATTCGTCGAACTTAACTCCAGCCGAGGTCCATCAATATTAATGTATAAGTTCTTTATTCACGCCGTTTTATCTACGGTTATGATGGAATCTATGCATTACTTACTTAATTATTATATTATTAATTGTTTTAGTGAATAATTTATATACTCAAGTATATAATACAGTCATACAGTCTAATGCACCTAATATTTCCACATTCTAAACAGTAAAATCGCAGTGAAAACTCAAACAAAATGAGTGCTTATTTAGTAGACTTGCAATACTATGACTTACCAATGAAAAGAGCACCGGTGGTCTAGTGGGAGTGACTCCGCCTTCCGATCGTAAGGTCGTACGTTTGAATCCGGTCGTGCACCAATGGATTTTTCCTATCGAAAATGTATGTGCGCAACGCTAGTGCTCTTAAATGATGAAGAAAAACATCGTGAGGAAACCAGTTAGTATTCTAACAGCGGCGATGGGCTTGCAACCTGTCACGTGTGGAATACCAACTACTGCAAAATGTGGGTATGTGCCAAATGTAATGTTTGGGCTTACCTCTGACTACCCCCCTTAGACGTCCTCAAAGAATCTGGAGTTACTACTTGGTACTAAGAGATAGGAGAGGGAATATCTACCGGGCCTGGGGATCAAATTCGTGAAGCTGTTTCAGTTTCAGTTTACCAATAAATAGTTCATGATTAGGATAAGAATTTTAACGTGTATTTTATAAGTGCAATTTTTTAAACCTTATAAAAAAATATTGAAATAAACTTGATACAAACTTTATTTCATCTTAGTTACAAACCCATTAGAGCAAAACAATACTTGCAGCCATCTTGGCGACTGCCTTTTAGAAATCCAATTTCAAGGTATAATTGAACCCTTGGGGGCCCACAAAGGAACCGATCGTGTGTGAAATAGACACACCTGAAAGTAGGTCGTGGGTCATTTTAAGGTAAACGTTGTTCAACAACACTGAATTGGACTGTACATTTGTACTAGTGCTATTCTGTGAACAATAAAAGCACGGAGTATCACCTAGTAGATCCGGGCTAAAGCGGGTTTCAGACTACGCTATACTATTGTGATATATAGTATAGCAAAGAAGGACCTAATGCTATACTTTAACATGACGTTCACATTACGCGATATTATCGCAAGCATTTATAGTTATAGCAAGCTCAGTTTCGTTTCGCTTGCAGGACGGCCGGGGATGAAATGGAAGAGGGCGGCGCGTGATATAGCACAGCATGAACTCGGCGCATAGCACAATTTTATAGCATATAGTTAGCCAATAATTGATCGAGTGAGCGAAGCGAACGAAGATCTTAGTTTTAACTTGGGCTATTTGGCATTTTATGTATGTATGTATGTATGTTTGTCTGGCAATAACTTTAGAACCGTTGATCCGATCTGCATGAAATTTGATATGTCGATAGCTTGTACTTGAGAAATTTACTGGTAAGTAAATGAGTAAAATCGGATGAAGGGTTTTTGAGATATGGGGTTTTTTATGGGGGCAAAAATAAAAAAAAATACATAAAAAAATCAAGTTACATGTCATATGAAAGGGCTTTGTTTGGACATTCCAAAACAATTTTAACTTTTTTTGGGACGCTCGGTTTTTGAGATAAAACAAAAAAAGTCAAATATAGATAACCAGCGATCCAATCTCTAAGAGTTTCGTTGACATCAAGGTTTTTCTACTAGTCGGCCAGTTCCTTTGCTTTTTCAAATTTTTTTTTTCTTGAAATAAATTAAGGAGGTACTCAGTTCTCATTAAATGGTGACGACGACCAGGTCTGATGATGGAGCCAAGGTCTGTTCAACGGAACTCTTCAATAAATAGGCCAATAGAGTTGAAACTTGGTTGCCATACCAAGTTAGTAGGCGGTAGTCAGAAAAAAGTCCAAAGATAATGTTTGGACTTGCCTCTGACTACTACCTGCTCAAAGTTTTGATGCGTTCGTCGGGTCGCATCACGAGATCTCAGTTCGGGGCGAACTACTAGTATATAGTACAGTACAATGTGAACGTGTCCATAACAATGTATGGCGATATTGTTGTGCTATGGTCCAAGGTTTTGACTGTGTGTTTATGTTTCTGTGAGCGTCTTTCTTGATTGTAATTGTGACATTTATTGATAATTGTAAACCGTGACTGTATGAATTTGATAACTTTTGCTACTACTTTTACTTTTTTTTTTTTTTTTTGTCATTTTTACTTTAAATAATATTTAATTTTATTCATTGTTTTATAATGTATTCTAATCTGTTTAATTAATGTAATTGGTTATGTACCGTGTTAATTAAAGTTAATAAATAAATAAATAAATAAATAAATGAGCTATACCTATGCTATTATATTAAAGCGTAGTCTGAAACCCGCTTTCTTCAATCACAAGCTATACCTCACTCACACTGACTTTTCGACTGCTAAAACGAACGTATCAAACGAAGCTCGTAGCCATCCTTCGCAAAAAAACTATATCCCTGATTCACAGAGTGCAGGACAGCCAAAAAAAGCATTCTGAAAACCAAATCGGACAGGTTTGTCTCGCCTATATGGAAATTTTATGTTCAAAGAGTCATAAGGCCCTCCTGGGGTTGACCATCCTTGTTGGGTTTTATCACTGGTCAAATTTTGTATTAGTGTAAGTTAGTCTTAGTTATCATTAATTGTCTGAAATATTTTTTTTGTGTTTATGTAGGATTGGTATGGACGAGGATAATGAAAGATGTTAACGGAACGTAATGAGCTGTGTGAAATGGAACGTAAGAAAGAGTGTGAACGAGTTGTATGTGAGATGATTGACGAATGAATGTATGAAAATTAATTATAGAAAAGGTGGAGGATGGTACTCTCTTCTTCCCTGGGCTTTGACGTGAGTGCATGCGCAACGCTGTAAAATAGTTTTCACCAAATAAAACGCAGTCAGCGAATTTAAAAAGTGTTTATCTCCGCATCCCACATTTATTTATTTATTAAAACACAAGGCTTTGGTCACGAGGAACTGGCGGTTGATTCACTTAGCATATAAGACGTTTCAAAGTGATCCTTGTGATTGTACTGAATAAAGACCGTTTTAATAATGATTTTGGCTCGCGTGAGTGGCACTGGATGCATTACAGACTGAAATTTATCGATTAAACGGCCACTTGGGTGAGTGTTGTTGACAGAATCCCCCTTCTGAACGAACATTCAACCCACAGATCAAAAGAAAGAATTCCGAAATAAAAGGTACAGTTTGTGATAAAAGTATGTGTTGAGTGAGATAGATGTGTGGAGTGAAAGGGTGGATAAAATAAGGAATGAGTATATTAGAGGAAGTTTGAAAGTAGCGCCTTCGACGGAGGAATAGGTTAGCCATTTAGGGGCATGACATCATGAAGAGGGAAGAAAGTCTTATTACAAGAAGAGTTCCAGATATAGATGTGCATGGTTTTAGGAGATGCAGATCAAATAAAAGAAAGAAAAGACAGAAGAAGTCCAGGAAGGTATCTCTTACAATTCCTGAAGAAAGATTTTGAGCCCTCTCCACTGATTTTCTCTCTTCACTGATGATTTTTTATGATTTTTTAATGATTTCACTCCATCTCTTTACAATGTCTCAATTGTGTCATACCCATACCTACAATTTTCATCCCAGCTATGGGGAATGAGTGCTACCTATTTTAATAAATATATCATCTATATGTACCGATACCATTGACACAAATAAATAATTTATGATTTAATGTCGTCGATCCATCGGGTGGGTTTATCCATCCAAGAAATTTAAGAATAGTAGAGCTCTTTGTGAAGGGCTCGTCCGGGGAAGTACTACCACCACGCCTTTATCTGCCGCTAAGCAGCGTTGCTGTGTTTCGGTTTGAAGAGTGTGGTTGCCGGTGTAGTTACAAGCACAGGCTTAACATCTGTATGCCTCAAGTTGAGAGACGCAGGCAGTGCATCGTAGGGCATGTTGCTATTGTGCGTGACTTAGCATCAGGTGGGCCAGCTGCTTGTTTAATCAGCTAGTTGTATAAAAAAACAGTTAGACGTGTACCTTTATCCCCAAATGGTTGTCTGATGAGCGTTTGAGCCGAGAAAAAAATATAAGCAAGTACCAACGTAGCACCATTTCAGTATCCCAATTAAATTTGAGTGATAAAATTAATTGATTCGATAGCACTGATAACGAATCAATCAATTTGGAACTCAATTATTTACAACGAATTGAAGAGCCTAGTTGACTTTATTGCAATCAAACGAACCGTGTTCAAATGAAGATTGTCATTTATTAATCACCTGTAATCTATTTTCATTTATACTACTTGCCGATGGAACAATCAGATGGCTCATCTGGTGTTAAGTGGTAACCATCACCTATAAAAAAGCATTACCTCCCAAGTCACGCGCGATATGAACGTGCCCTACGATGCACTGCCCAACAGATGTTAAGCCTCATAAGGCTGTAATTTCACCGACAACCACACCCTTCAAACTGAAACACAGCAACGCTGCTTGGCGACAGAAAAAGGCATGGTGGTAGTTGAGCGCCTTTTTTGTAAATACATACACATAATTATTAATAACACAAAGTTATTCATATTGATGGGTACTTTAGCCCCCTGAAGTTTTAAATCCAAGTATTGGAACACCTTGTATAATCTTCAAACTAAATTAGAGTAACTTTATATAGAACAATCTATCGATGAAACAAGACGTGACGTCAGGGGTTGCGAACTTGGGTCTAAAACTGGACCACTTGGAAACCGCACACTGTGGGTCCTTACACTTACGTTATTGTTAACTAGCTGCTGCCTGGGTCTTCACTTGCGTTAGAAGAGATTGCTTACATTGTATTGAATATTACACGGGTATTTATTGAGAAGGTATGTGTCGTGGTGTGAATGCGGACGTTATTAGTTCGGACGACCAACTGAGGGTAGTTGTTGAAACTGCTACCACTTCTCGATGACGGTAGATTTCAAATTAGGTCTGTCCGCGACCACATCGGAAAAATAATTAAGGTAATACGCAATAAATTCTCGTGTAATATTCAATATGTGTCATGATCGCAAAAGTTTAACAAATACTAAATCTAACATTAATTTCGTTCGTAAAAAAAACCGTTCCCGATTATTTTTATCGTTAATGTGGTGAAAGACCTACCTGCTTGCGGAAAAATCGAGGATGTTTACCCGAATCAGGTGATTTTCGGTAAATTGTTGAAACGAAAAACTGGTAGCGTATGCCATTTCCAGATTCGTGAGTATTCTACGACAATATCATTTATTACATAAAAAGATCATATAAAAGAACGGTAGGAACCAAGCCGTAAGTTTGTTGCCTGTTCTACGCTTTGGCCGCGTGGAACTGGCACCTGTCGCCTAGCGTTATGACGTTTCAAAGTGATCCTTGTGATTTTATTGAATAAAATTTGAGTAAAACCTTTTGACTTTGACAAGTGAGTGCAAAATTATTGCGTAATTCAATACGAAACAGTAGAACTGGTTTCATTCGTTAATAGAAAGTGAGAATGAAAGCAGTAGTAGTTTCGATTGCAAAAAAGAACTATACCGTTTTGTCTGCTAATTACATATTTAGTTTTTACTCGTTTGGACCTTAGGTCGACCCGTGATCATGGTGCGTGCAACTATGCCGAATTTCTGGAAAACAATCGAACTCATATATCATGGTTAAGGCGAATACAAGAGCTAATGTGACTCTCGCTCGCACGTTTCGACATCTTGAAAGATATAAAATCACTAAACTCATTTTCAAAAAATCGCAATCAACCATCTTGTGTGCAATCACATTGCACACAGATTAGTAAAAATTTCATTTTGATCGATACAAGTTCTCCTTCTTAAAAGTTTGCTTATGTACAAAAACTAGGAAAACATGTATCGATACATGTTTTCCTACTCAAAAGTTTGCTTTTCTAGTTTTAGAACATAAGCAAACTTTTAAGTAGGAAATCTTGAAATGTTTTTTTTACTAAACTGTGTGCAATGTCACTGCACACAAAATGGTTGATTGCGATTTTTCATTTTCGTAAAATCGCAATCAACCATTTAGTGTCTTGTTTAGTGATTTTATATCTTTCAACATGTCGAAACGTGCGAGTGAAAGCCACATTAGCTCTTGTCTTCGCCTTAAATATTTTCCATTAAAATGATAGTAAATATTGTTACAGTTTTGTTGAATCAACGCTTAAACTAAAGTTATCCGGTACTTGCGTTGAGGGGTGGGGGAGGCGGAAGCTGGGGTCGGAAAGTCCTTCCCTCGGGTCCTTTTGTCCAGGAGATGTGTAGTTTTTAACTTATTAACTAATTAGTAAAACTTCAAGCTCACTGAATTGTAGTATTCCGAGATTAAATTCAGAGATGATATAATACATGTAAATAAAGTATTTTTTATTTACACTAATGTGTCAAAGTTTTTTTTTATGTTTCAACATAGCCTACCCTATCCGAGTCTGATCAGTTCTATCAAGTCTCTACCGACAGCTTGTAAACGGTTTAATGGCAATTCTTTGTATATTTGATTCGATTGTCTTTGACCTTTTATCACGCGGCAAGAAGCCCAAAAAAAAAACATGTTCGAATTTTAAACATAGCATGGGCTATAACGCGTTTCATTTCACGCATTTCTTTGACAATCAATTAGGAAATTGACAGAATTACGTTTCATTTTATTTTAGTATAATTACAGGCACACGGGGCTTAACATCTGTATGCCTGAAGTTGATGGACGCAGGGCCGTGCCGTGCATCGTAGGGTACGTTCCTATCGTGCGTGACTTACAAGGCAATGCTTTGTTGAGGTGATGCTTACCTCTTAAAATCCTTAAAATCAGGTGGGCCATCTGCTTGTTCCATCAGTTTAAAAAAAAATGTTTATTTTTTGTATTTTGTTTCTATTGTAATTAATTCTAAACGCATTTTCTAGTCTTGAAAAAAGCTCTACAGGTTTAAATTGAACGTCAATAAGACCTCTGAATTAAAACCACAGTTCAATCTTCCTTTAGCTATACGTCAGTCGATGTATGTTGGTCTTCATCTAGTGTTTATTTTATTTAACACACGCAAAACAACGCAAAAAAGACTTTCAACGGATAATTTGTATGTTTTTACTTAATAATGGGAAGTTGAATTATGTAAACATTCAAGGCCCGACTTCACGGGTGCGCTGAATTTTGCAAAATTTTGTTTGTTAACGTTTTGTGGAAATGTTGTACACATTTGAAACTTCGTTTCGCTAAATCTAAACTGACGTGCAAATGTTATTTGCATGTTTGAAAACTTTTTGAAAATAATATTGCATTCGTATTTTGGAATGCAATTTTTTGAAGCAAATGCTGATGTGAATTTTTCGGTAGCAATTGTTTTTATTTTGTTAAAGTAGGTCACCATCACCCTGGAGACGTCCACTAAACTGGTTGCGTGGAACTGGCACCTAGAGTCACCTAGTTTTAAGACGTTTTAAATTGATCCTTGTGATTCAACTGAATAATACCTTTTGAGAAGGAAGGCGTTTGGGACCGCAAGAAAAAGGGACCGCGGTCCCAATCGCCTACTTGCATTTTTTTCTGCCATTAGGGAACACAACTTGTATAGAAGTAATTGTACAGTCGCCAGAAAAATCAAAAGCTAACACGCGATTTTTTTTTGCTTTAATACTAGCATAATATATACTAGCGGCCCGTGCCGTTGTAAGTCCAAGTAGGTCCAGTAGGTTTTGAATTGATTCATTACAAACAGCTTTTCTCTTTTTATTATTATGTATGTACATAGATAAGAGCAACGGCACAGCGATACCTACCCAAAGGCCTATTTAATATCCAAAAGGAGCCACGCGTTTCACTAGAAGACCTACCCACTTCATACGATTGATTAGATTCCATCCTAGCCTCCTCCGTGTTGAGAGCGCAAAACCATGTAAATTACTTTAAATATAAATTAAACCAAGTAATCACTATATTTCGGGTTTTATTGAAAACTCAAGGTGTCCTTGACTGGACACTATTAATCGATATTATGTATGTACATATGTGTACATAGTAATATATTTGTAGAATATTGTATAATAGTGTAGAATATTAACACAAAGAGTTATGTATAACGCATGCTATTGGTAGACTGGGCGAATTTAAAGGTCAAGTAGCATACCTAGAACATATTAAAATAATAATTGTTAGAATATTTATTTTGCTGACAAATAAAATTAAATATATAACGATGATTTTTTTTTTGTTTCAATTAGGTTTAAACAATAGATTTAGTGGTCATATAACGAGTGGTCCCAATGGCCTAAGGAAAAGTAATTAAACTAATAAATCAGGCAAAAGGGACCAATCCATTTTTCTTGTGGTCCCAAACGCTTGCCTTCTCTACCTTTTGACTTTGACTTTGACTGGTCATATAGGCCTCCCATACTTTTCCTGGAAGAACGATTCCAAGCTTGATGTTGTTTAATTAATAATATTACACACAACATTAAGCATTTAACTAAGAATTCTTAAAAAGTATATGTAGTTTACAATTCAAAAGAATGAAATTAGGGTAAAATATAGCTGTTGTTTGCTTGTAAGTAGCTTATTCTAGATTGCATGTTTTAGCTTGCGTGTTTCAAGTACGTAGACTGCAATTAGATTTCATGGTACATTTCAAGTTTGTAACAGTCTTTAACCAAGCACGTACTAAAAATAGGTGCAAGGAATTGATTAATTTTCTGACATTTTGGGAAGCAACATAGCTTTTTCATTTTATTTGTTTTTCTAGTGTTATTTTCAGTTGTGTTGTGTAATTTCGGTGGTATTTTAACCAACATTACTTGCGGTCTTAGCACAAAGTGTAAAACTTTTGGAATAAAAGTGTATTATGTGATATCCTGATTTGACCGAAAATGTTTCCAATGTTTTGAAGAAAACCGCCACCATTTTGTTCAAAACAAATGACGGCCGACTTGACTATGGACTGACTTGACTAAAAAGTATTCAATACAAATCACTTGACACTGGCAAGATTGTCTGTCGAATGACGGACAGGAGTCATAAATTGAGAGAAGAAAGAAAAGAAGAAAAAGGATTCATTTTCTGTCATTTTTGGAAGCAACATAGCTTTTTCATTTTATTTGTTTTTCTAGTGTTATTTTGAGTTGTGTTGTGTAATTTCGGTGGTATTTTAACCAACATTACTTGAGGTCTTAGCACAAAGTGTAAACATTTGAAATGAAAGTGTATTATGTGATATCCTGATTTGACCGAAAATGTTTCCAATGTTTTGAAGAAAACCGCCACCATTTTCTTTAAAACAAATTGACGGCAGACTTGACTATGGACTGACTTGACTAATAAGTATTCAATACAATCACTTGACACTGGCAAGATTGTCTGTCGAATGACGGACAGGAGCCATAAATTGAGAGAAGAAAGGAAAGAAGAAAAAGGTACAAGGATTAAGAAATTGTGCAATTATTGCCTATTCTATTCCAATTTCTAATGCTAGGTTTTTTTTTTTTTTTTTTGCCATCTCGAAATGGCACTAGGTGTATCTGTTTCCCCTAACATGATCAGGGACTTTACTTACTAATAAGGAGGTAAGGACAAGGTTTACTTTTATTTTGAAAATATATCCCGTAGGATAAATTACCCTTTTTTCTGCGGGTTCTGTCTGCCTTATACATTTTTTATTTCTAGCTTAGCTTATATCTATAGTTCTTACAATTTTCTTCTATTTTAATATAACAATAAATTTCTAATTTCTAGAAACTGTTTCTTATATTATACTTTTCTACTTCTTTATTTCTTATTTCTAGTTTACATATATGCATGTTCTATATATTCAATAATATATATTCATCATATTTTATATATCTACTTGTTTCTCTTTATTACCTTTTCTACAATTTTAGTACAATATTTTATGAACATCTCTCTTTTTGCGTTATCTGCCATAATTGTGCCTATATTTGCCTCCGCTAAGTCGCAGTCGAGCATCTGTTCGGCCTCAAATCTTTCGTGGGCATATACTGGACATTTTAGTAAAACGCGCATCGCGGATTCGTCTACTCCCGGCTCACATATACACGATGGGTCCTCCTTGCACTTGAAACGGTTCAGGTATTCGGAGAACCCACCGTGTCCCGTCATTGCCTGAGTCATCGCACTTGTTGGCTCAAATTTTCTAATTGTCCTATAGGCAGTTATTGCGTCCGGGAAGAAAATTTTTGTAACTGCGGCCGTCTTTCCTGACTTGTATCTCCGGTTCCATTCCTCAAGCGAGCCCAGACGGTTCTGTCGCTTGATGAATGAAACCGGGCACCGGTCATAATCAGGTTTTCTCTTTATTCTTAGGGCAGCTTCTTTCGCCAGCTCGTCTGCTCTTTCGTTCCCTTCCATTCCCACATGTGCTTTAATCCAAAACAAAGATACTTCCTTGTTTTGGAGTTTGCTAGTTCTCAGATGGTTTCGGACTTCGACTGCTAGGGGATGGAGGGAGCCTTGGTTTGCTACAGTCTCTAATGCCGATCTAGAGTCGCTGTAGATGCCAAAGCTTGACTCAGAACGCTTGGTGATCTCTTTTGTAGCTCTACATATGGCCAGAAGTTCGGCCTGATAGACTGTACAGTATGATGACAGTTTAAGCTTGAGGGTTTTGGTCTCGGCACCATCTTTCCAAAAGGAGAGTGCTGCTCCGACTTTGCCCTCAATCTTACTGCCATCTGTATAGATTTTAACTGCTTGGTGGTTGTGGTTGTCTAGTTGCTGTTGGTCTATCAGGTCAAACTCCAGGCGCACAAATTCCGCGGGGTGCCACGTCTCGTTATACGGCACAGGCCGTTCAACCTCTCTGTCCGCCAGGGCCAGCTGGGGCACTCCCCTCTTGGCCTCATACAGAGCTGCTGCTTCCAATACTCTGAGGTCAAGTGGAAGCATCCCGGACAGGACCAGCGATGCGTTCAGAGAGGTGGTACGGTATGCTTTGCTGAGTTTTTGGGCAAACCCCCTTTGTACTACGTTCAGTTGTTTTTGTACACCTATCTTTTTGGCGGCTGACCCCCATGCACCGGCTGCATATAGGATTACGGGTTCGACAGTGGCTGTGTAAATGACACGTATGACCTCAGGGTGGAGACCCCAGCTGATTTTTGCCGCTCTTGATAACTGCTTGTATATATTTAAAGCTTTCTTACAGGTGTTTGCGACGTGGGTGTTAAATGTAAGCTTATGGTCGATGGTGAGCCCCAGAATTTTTATTTGCTGCGACATGCCAATGCCAACTCCGCCCATGTTCAGGAGTGGTGTGTCATGCTTCAATTTGCGCGTGACTATCATCGCATTTGTTTTATTCGGTGCGAATTTCAATTTATTTTGGACACCCCACTTCTGAACATAGTCGAGGGCGGCATTTGCCTGTCGCTGCACTTCCAACGCGGAGTCCCCATCGAACACAAGTACGACGTCATCCGCAAAGGCCTGACAATAGTCTCCACACTGTTCTAGGCCCTTCAGTAGTGGGTCCAGTAGAAGGTTCCATAGGATTGGGCCTCCGATCGATCCTTGCACGCACCCTTTGTGAGTGTCCTTTTTGTGTTCCTCGCCGGCGTATCGAACTTTAACCTTCCTGTCCTCGAGGTAACTATCGACAACTCTCCGCAGGTTCACCGGGCACTTTTCCTCAGCCAGACGGGTTCGTATAGCGGGCCACCATGCGCTGTCGAATGCTCCCTCTATGTCCAAAGATACTACCGTCGTTAGTTTTTTCTGGTTTAATTTTGATCTTATGTACTGTATCAGATCATAGAGGGAGTCTTCGGTGCTTCGCTTGGGCATGAACCCGTACTGGCGAGTACTTATTCCGGGGATAAGATGCCATTTGATTCGCCCAATTATCAGTTTTTCATATATTTTGCCCAAGACCGGCAACAAGCCTATGGGTCTATATGATTTCGGAGTTGAGTAGTCCTCTTTGCCCGGTTTTCGCAGCACTACCACCGTTGCCTCCTTCCAGATGGTTGGGAAGTGTTTCATTTCCAAGCACTTGTTCACCAGTGCGAGGAACAGCTCTGGCTCCTGTGATATGGCGTGCCTGCAGATGTCGGCTGTGAAACCGTCTGCTCCCGGGGCCTTCTTTGGGTTGAAACTATCCACGGCGAATCTGAGCTCTTCTGTTGTAAACGCTGGATCATGTTTTTCATCATGGCTCCAGTCGTTTACTAGAGCTGCACGTTGCCGGGTTCGCCGATGGTCTTCGTTGTCCTCCTCTTCTAGGTCCCCCGGGTAGAAGGTTTCCGCCAGAAGCTTCGCTGAGTCTTTAGGACTCATCACGATCTGAGCTTTGACTAGTGGTAGATCCTCTTGCCTTTTTGCCGTTCTACCGATGACCCTATAAATACCCTCCCAGACCCCCTCTTTATCCTGCTTCCCACAGAACTCCTTCCAACTAGCTATCTGTGCTTTCTTTGCTTCGTTCTCATATCTTTCTTTTGCTTGCAGGTACTCTTCAACGACTTTTGCTCTTCGGACTAGCGCTGCGCAACGGACTCTACGCTTCATGGTGACAACATCCTTCTTCAGCTTTGCGACTTCTTCGGACCACCACGGCAAGGTAAGTTTTTCTTTTGTGTTCTTTTTAGGTATAGTTTGTGTACATGTTTGTGTTATTATGTGTGTGTATGTTTCAATTTTTTGATCTAACTCTACTTTACTATCAATTTTGTCTATTTCTGTTTTGTTTAAATTATTATCTATTTTTAATTGGGCCAGTTTCTCATGAAACTGGCTCCAATTAGCCTTCTTTGTGTTGTAAATTCGTGTTGTTCTCTTAATGTTTGTTCCTATAGCTTTTTTAAGTCTAATTTTAAATGTTATACCGTTGTGGTCGGAGCTTGTGATGCTGTCCTCTACCTTCCAGTCCTCTACCAGGTTCAGCATGTCCTGTGAGCAAGCCGTTATGTCGATGAAGCTGGTGTAACGCTTCCCTCCTCTGATGGTGTCGAAGGTGGGGGTATCCCCGTCGTTTAGTACCTGCAAGCCCATTTCTTCAAGCGCTCCCGCCATTTCTTCGCCTCTACAGTCGACTATTTGGCTACCCCACCAGGTACTCTTTGCGTTGGAATCGCCTCCGATTATGATTCTCCTGGATCCAGTTTCCTCTTCTATCTTCTTGAGCTGCTTCAGGTATAGTTCTATGGGTTGGTTTGGCTCAAAGTAAAAGGATACAGCAGTGATCTCCCAGGCACAGGTACGGATCTTCACCACAACGATGTTATGTGTGGTGAGGTTTGGGCATTGTATGACGTCCAAGTCGTTATCGAAGACTGCTATTGCTGCTTTGATAGGACTGTCATCTTGGTTTGCGCTCTGGAAGATCCTTGAGCCCTTGTATACCTTCATTCTTTTTACCCCGCCCACATACGGTTCCTGGAGCAGAGCAAGAGCTACCTTTCTATTGCTGGCCTCTATCATTAGTTCGCTGGTTGCCAGTTTTTTTCTCTGCAGGTTAGCTTGGATCACCAGGTAGGGCTTTCTTCCGGTTGGGGTGCATCTGTCGAGTGTAATGTTGCTGCCAGTGCTGCCCTTAGCAATACGCAACGGTAGCCCGGGCCAGCGCATCCCATCTCTTCCTTACTGTGCACTCCTGGCTAAAAGCGTTGTGCTCATGGGCATCTAGGTTGGCGTGTCTGCAGTTGCAGCATGCGGGGGCTGCCCCGGCGAGCCAATCCGCGCAGTCAGCCTTCATGTGCGGGCCCCCGCAGTGGCTGCACTTTTCCACTGTCTCCTTGCAGAAGCGTCTGCCATGTCCATAGCCCAGACATCGCGAGCACTGCACTAGTGGAGACTGGTCAGCAACCCTCATCCTTTGCAGGTCGATACGAACCTCGCCTGCGTCCATAATCCGGTTCCAGATGGCGGGAGATACTCTGAGGACGATGTGGCAGGTATGTGGGTTTCTTGTGTTCTTCCTGTAGCGTATTTCTATTCTGTCGTCTTCCTTTCTTAGGCCTTGGAGCATGCTTCCGTTCTGATTTTTTAAGGCGTTGAGGACGTCTTCGTCCTTGTTGTACTGCAGAACGTCCTTAAAGATCAGAAGAGGGTCTTTGTTCTTGACCTCTTCGACGTTGAGGTGTGACTCCGCTTTCCTTAGTCTCTCTTTCACCTTTTGTCTCTCTTCTTCTGTTCTGCAACCCACAATAACCTTCCTGTCCTTCGCCTTTCTTACCCTGTCCACTTGAATTCCTCCTTCTTTTGCGTTTACAGCCTCTCTGATTCGGTTTAATACCTCTTCCCCCGTCTCGTTTTCATCTTTGTCTAATGCTAGGTTGAGACAGCAAGAATAAAGAAGAATAGTGGGGGTGAATTGTGCAGGTTTTTTCTGCAGTTGTGGTGAGGAGTTACGACACGGAAAACGAAAAACAACTCAGTCTTGGGGTGCCTACATACCATAGGTATAGGTACCATAGGTACCATCATGCATATTATCTTAGATAACATGCTTATCTGAGCATACATAAATAATGGGCAAAGTTTGGTATTATTCTTGTTAGTATTGTTCTTTTACTCTTTTCTGATATCTCTCGCCACACTGCCTCAGTGAAGACAGATATTTACAGTATTTCCCTATACTTGCAGTAAACTGAAATGCTTAACCATTTCAACACTCACTTCAATCAATCTACGCATAAATCAGATGTTGGAGCCATTTCAAACGAATGAATTTAAATGTCCATATCGCTTCGCCATAGAAATGGCATCAATAAAATTTATGAAGGCTTTCAAATGGCTGCAGCGTGACGTCATGGGACCAGAATACAAAGGCTTTGAGTACGTGTGAATGCGAGGAGTACTCGTAGAGGATTTCGAGCTAGTTTCCTATTCAAATGCTGATGGTCCTACGGGATTCGATTTGCGTTACCATGGATCACATATTTCCACTTCGCTATTCATAAATATGACTAAACCCTTAGCTTGGTGAAAGTTTTAAGAGATTACTAGAACTACTACTAGTTACTAGGGAAATACTCTTAAAACTTCCACCAAGCTAAGGGTTTACTAGTCATATTAAATATATTCATAATTTTAAGAGTACTAGAGCTCTTTGTGAAGGGCTCGTCCAGGGAAGTACTACCGCCATGCCTTTTTATGCCGCCAAGCAACGTTGCTGTGTTTGAAGAGTGTGGTTGCCGGTGTTATTACAGGCACATGAGGCATAACATCTGTATGCCTCCAGTTGATGGACGCAGGGCAGTGCATCGTAGGGCACGTTCCTATCGTGCGTGACTTGCGAGGCAATGCTATTTTATAGGTGAAGGTTACAACTTAACGTCAGGTAGGTCATCTGCTTGTTCTATCAGCTAGTTCTATAAAAAAAAGTTGGATTTGTAGCAGGATTTGAGTTTTTTGACTAATACAAGTAGCTTACGGCCTCAACAAAATCGACCTGTGATGAATGAAGACATGATGATACACCATATTCTAGTCTTGCTTATTGATCGAGTGAGCGAAGCGAACGAAGATCTTAGTTTCAACTTGGGCGATTTGTCATTTTATGTATGTATGTATGTATGTATGTATGTATGTATGTTTGTCTGGCCATAACTTTCGAACCGTTGATCTGATCTGCATAAAATTTTATAAGTCGATAGCTTGTACTTGAGAAATTTACTGGTAAGTATATGGGTAAAATCGGATGAAGGGTTATTAAGATATGGGGTTTTTTAAGGGGGCGAAAATTAAAAAAGTGACATAAAAAAATCAAGTTAAATGTCATATGAAAGGGCTTTGTTTGGACATTCCAAAACAATTTTTACTTTTTTTCTGGGACGCTCGGTTTTTGAGATACAACAAAAAAGTTAAATTAAGATAACCAGCGATCCAAGAGCTCCCATCTCTAAGAGTTTCGTTGTCATCAAGGTTTTTCTACTGGTCGGCCAGTTACTTTGCTTTTTTTTATTTTTTTTTCTTGAAATAAATTAAGGATGTACTCAGTTCTCATAAAATGATGACAATGACCAGGTCTGATAATGGAGCCAAGGTCTGTTCAACGGAACTCTTCAATAAATAGGCCAATAGAGTTGAAACTTGGTTACCGTACAAAGTTAGTAGGCAGTAGTAAGAAAAAAGTCCAAACATAATGTTTGGACTTGCCTCTGACTACCACCTACTCAAAGTTTTGGTGCGTTAGTCGGGTCGCATCACGAGATCTCAGTTCGGGGCGAACTACTAGTTAACTTGGTTTCGAATAAGAAATAGTTTTTTTTATTATTGGCTCGTTACTTAGTTTCTAAGAAAGAAATTATGTACAAAATAATATTATTTGATTTGAAACCCGGTCGCAAAAGGGAAAATCCTTCAAGCTGGTACTTAAGAAATAACGCAGGTATTAAAAGTTTATTGAAACAGAATATTGTCTTATATTCAGAAAACAGCTACACGATTTTGATCCTCAGGCACGGTAGATATCCTCTCAGAACATTTAGTACCCAGGAATAATTCGAGATTCTTTGATGTCAGAGATTCTTCCAAATACCACATTTGTTGACCCACATTTTTAGTTAGATTTAGTACCTATTCTGTACGTGACAGGTTGCAAGCACGGTAACTAAAATATTAACTGTTCTTCTCACGATGTTTTCCTTCACCGATGAGAACTGGCATTGCGCACAAAATATTTTAAACAATTTTTTTATTGTTGCACGACCGGATTTCAACCTATGAACTACGATCAGAATGTGAGGTCTCGCCCACTAGGCCACCAGTGCTCTAGAGCTATCCGATTATTGATTAGGTACAGAACCGTGCAATTACTCTATACCCTGCTTCCTATCCTACATACATAAAAAGCGAAAGTTACAATGTTTGAATGTTTGTAGTGTCAATCACGCTTTGACCACTGAAACGAAAGGTTAAAACTTAGAACGAATGTAGTTCGTAATCTACATAAGCTTAGTCTAAATTTTCTGTTCTTCTTGGCTTTGGTTTTTTTTATTTACATAGTTACATTACATAGTTTATAGGACCTAGTAGGTAGGTATACAAGGTGTTCCAATACTTGTGTTTAAAAACTTCAGGGGGCTAAAGTACCCATCAATATGAATAACTTTTTCTAAGGAACCAACACTGTGAACGCGAAAAAAAATTGTTTTCGCCTTTTTATTTTTGGTTCCTTATCTGTATACTTTCCTACCGCTGTTTTATAGTTTCATCTTCTGTTGTTTTTATTGTTATATCACATGCTGTACCCGTATTCATAGAATATAATATATTTTTGTAAATAAAATAAAAATAAACTATTCTATTCTAACACGCAGGCGCAGCCGCGGGCGGCAGCTAGTCGTTCAATAAAGTTCAAATCAACTTACTCCAGTTCTAAACAAAGCCGGGTCGTATCGGAACTTTCATTTCAACCCGATCGGAAAATACCTCGAAGGGGAAGCGGAAACAAACATTTCCCGTATTGGCAACGTGTCATACATGTACTGCACGTGTATTTTACAAAAACCAGTAAGTATATTTAATATTTACACTACTTGCTGATGTAACAAGCAGATCTCGTATGTTAAGTGGTAATGATCGATGGTTGCCACTTGGCATCGGGTGGGCCATCTGCTTTGTTCCATCAGCTGGTTGTATAAAAAAATCTGCTAGAACATCGTTATGGGAAACAAATAAATAAATACATAAATGTATTTTGTCTTTTGACCTAAATACATATCCTACATACAATACTTCTCTTTCTCTCTTCTCCTCTTCTGCGAATAAAATAAAAAAAAATATCACTAGAGATCGCTCCAAAAGCGATACAATCTCAAATTTTAATTTCACCTTGAACATCCGACGTAGTCAAAGTATCTTTGCATAGTACAATTGCGTACAGAAGAACAACTACATTGACAGCTTTCACAGCTCAATTGGTAGTGGCTCGGCCTTTTGCGCTATAGGTGGTGGATTCAATGCCTGTTGAAGACAAACATTTGTGTTATAAACATAGTATAAAAAAAATTTTGCCATAAAAACTATTTTTTTTCTTTTATGAAATTACATTGCATTTATATGCATTTACAAAAGTCTAGTGATAGGTTTTTTTCTTATAATGTACGCTTTATTTTATAACATACTCTAGTAATATTACAATGTAGCCATAATTACGGCTAATACTTAGCTAATTTAACACTGACCTAGTTTTTTAAAGTAAACTACAGTCCTGATAGGTGAAGTTTTTTTTTAAATCGAGGCATTCCAATAATAAAGCTTTCGCTAATATCAACGTGTTATCTTTTGTTTGTGTTTGAAGTGTACTCACTGTAACAATTCAAACTGTGACACCGCATATTAAATTATGTATACAGCAATTAACGCGTCCCTCCTCCGGGAATTATACATCCTTACGATTAGACGATTTTAATTTAAAGCCCACTTTATATGACGAGCAGGTGGAATACGAATTCAACATAAATAAAAACTGGCCAAGTGCGAGTCGATCTCGCGCACGAAGGGTTCCGTACCATTATCTGTAAAAACGGCTAAAAATCAAGTTTGTTGTATGGTCCCCTTAAATATTTATTTTATTCTGTTTTTTAGTATTTGTTGTTATTGCGGCAACAGAAATACATCATCTGTGAAAATTTCAACTGTTCAACTATCACGGTTCATGAGATGCAGCGCGGACAGACAGACAGACGGACGGACAGCGGAGTCTTAGTAATAGGGTCCCGTTTTACCCTTTGAGTATGAAACCGTAGGTACTGCAATATCTATCTGTTTAGCCATTTCCTTTCTTTCATTGTTTTGTATGTGTATATGTGTTTTTTTAGCAGATAAATGTCTGTCTATGTCTATGTCTAAACCCTAAAAATGCAAGAGCCAAGCCGTAATTATCATGACTGTTTTGCTATTTTGTTTGGTTAATGCCTCAAGATGAGGGACGCTCGGCAGTGCATTGCACACATTCCTATTATTGCCATTTAACATCGTCGGGTGGGTCATCTGCTTGCTCCATCAGCCAGTTGAATAAAAAAAAGAGGAACTGGCGCTTAGATTCACCTCGTTTATAAGACGTTTAAAAGTGACGGCGGTTCGAAACCGGTCGTGCACCAATGAGATTTTCTGTTCAAAAATGTATGTGCACAATGCCAGTACTCTCAAACGGTGAAGGAAAACATTGTAAGGAAACCGGCATGTCTTAAAACCTAAAAAGTTCTATATCATGTGTCAAGTGCTCGAAAAGAGCCTCTTGAACGCACTTAAAATCCTTTCACCACACTGTTTCGAAATAAACTAGTGACACGACAAGAGAGAGAGATCGCCCACCCGAATAGTATTTCCTAGGTCACAAACAGAAACTTTAAAGGGCACATCAAAAATATTACTTTTCTCAAAATTATCTTTGTTATGTAATTTCGTAAGCTCGACGGTATTAACAAGCTTTTTCAAGCGCAATATTCATGAATTCGTTCGCAATTTTATTAAAACTTCATTCTACAATAATTGAATGGCTTTCCTTGATGCTGTTTCTTCAATTAAATTTTTTGTTTTTCTCTTTTTCATTTATTTCTTTAGTTATTTTTATTAGTGACAAATAAAATACAATTTTGAAGTACTTACAGTAGTTAGTTGCTCTTGAAAGAACTTGCATTTAATACCTAGTGTCTGAATCTCACTTTATTTATGATCTTTTACTATAATATTTTTAGGGTTCCGTACCCAAAGGGTAAAACGGGACCCTATTACTAAGACTCCGCTGTCCGTTCGTCTGTCTGTCTGTCCGTCTGGCACCAGGCGCTATCTCATGAACCGTGACATTTAGACAGTTGAAATTTTCACAGATGTGCTCACGGGGCTCCTATACAACAAACAATTTTTTTTGCTGTTTATATAGATAATGGTAAACCTTCGTGCGCGAGTCCGACTCGCACTTGGCCGGTTTTTATAATCTTTTTTAATACTTCTTGTTGAGTGAATAAGCATATGGCCCAATGTTAGGGATTAGCCATCACCTAAAACGGGGCATAACCTCGCAAGTCACGCATGATAGGAACGTGTCTTACGATGCACTGCCCTACGTTCATCAACTTGAGGCACACATTATATTAAGGCTCATGTGCCTGTAATTACACCAGCAAACACACTCTTCAAACCAAAACACAGCAACGCTGCTAGGCCGCAGTAAAAGTATGGTAGTAGTTCTTCCCGGACGAGCCCTTCACGAAGAGCTCTACTACTCCTGTGAGTGTTGTGTAAGGTTTTCTTAAAAGTGAGTTTTATTTATTGCATTTGAGTTATTTATTTAACCCGGAAAATTGTGCCTTGACAAGTTTGCAGACATCGTTAAAATATGGAACCATTGTGAACAACTCACTTTAAAAACTTGAATGGCCCCGCAAGTTTATGTTGCTGTTGTGGCTTAACAGCAACTTGAACAACTTGGTACTACTTAGAACCTACAGTTTTACTGGAGGAGGTAGGTACTTAGTTTTTTTTTATTCAACTTTCTGATCGAACAAGATGGCCCACCAGTACCCCAAGTATGAGTTGTGTTTACCATATTTGGTTTTTCGTTTTTCGTTCTTGTTCCGTGATCATTGCGGGTTTTGTATGAAGACGCGATAGAGATACCGATACGGAACTTTATGCTGCAAGTATGATGAAAATTAGTAGTAGAACATAAAGTTCCGTATCGGTATCTCTATCGCGCCTTCATACAAAACCCGCAATGAACACGGAACAAAAACGAAAAACCAAATATGGTAAACAAAACTCATACAAATGGGGTACTGATGTTAAGTGAAAACTATCACCTATAACAAGGTCACGCTTGCTAGGAATGTATCCTACGATGCACTGCCCTGCGTCCAACAACTTGAGGCATTACAGTTGTTAAGCCTCATGTGCCTCTAATTTCAATGGCAACATCTCTCCAAACACAGCAATGCTGGTTGGCGGCAGAAAAAGGCATGGTAGTAGTACTTCCCCGGACGAGCCCTTCAAAAAGAGCTCTATCACTCTTTTGTTATTAAATGTTAGTTTTTAGGCCTCCTTAAGGCCTCTGTCATGGCGGAAAGACTGTTAGAGCTAGAACCGACAGAGTAACGTGCCTTCTGGAAGTACAGAAGAGCTTTTTTTTTATACAACTAGCTGATGGAACAAGCAGATTGTCCACCGGATGTTAAGTGGTAACCATCACCTATAACAAAGCATTGCGCTCTGATGTAAACGCCACTAGGTCACCCATCCAAATGGTAACCACGCAGAACGTTGCTTAACGAACTCTGGATTTAAATGCTGTCAACTGACAAACAACTTGTGTCAATAGAACACATTTTTACTTTCACATTTTTGAATATACAATGTGTTAAAATTCCACTCCCGAAAACTTCAGGAAGCTAAAGTACCCATCAATAAAAACCAACACTATGAACGCGAGAAAAACAGCTGTTTCATACATTTTAGCCAGGTAGGCCTACCTATTGAACTTTCGGAGAATTTTGGTTGCCTGCATTTTAGGAACGACCAAGCAAGCTACGCCACAAGCGCTTCGTTAATTGTTATTTGCCAACAAAAATGTACACAAAACACGCCCAACTATTTTATATGCCTGAAAATTACCGCCATATATCAGGATCTGACGTCAATTTCAGCGATATTAAACACATGCTGAAAGAGAACGAGGTTGCATGTTAATTTATTGCTTGCATAATTCAAAACCTTACGTTAACAGTATTCCAGGCAAAATATGGAAAAGGAAAACGGTGGGTTTTCAACGCGATCTTGATATTTACTGCCGTAAATACGAAAGATTGTTCAAAAAACGATCAAATCAAAACGTTTTTATCAAAGATCCGTTCTTCCTGAAAATGTTTAGGGGAGGCCTATGTCCAGTAGTGGACTACTTCATTAAATTTTTCTTCTTAAATTTGATGAATAAATATATTTAACAAATCTTATCTTTAAAACGGTTATTATTCAGTAGAATCTTCTTCAGTTAGGTAATAGTGTTTTTTTAGGTTTTATTTAATTTAATTTATATTTATATTAGTTATTAAAATATTCTTAACTATCAAATATATACTTTATCTACGAGTATATGACTTTGTGCGTCTTAAAATATAAAACACTTTCAGTTACATTAAAAGTTCTTGCGAGAGCAACCGATTCTTAAGAGGCTGACGCCCGTTACAACCAAGTTTTGGAGAGCAATACAAAAGTCCAGCAAAAATATAATTTTGATTTAAACAAGTTTTCTTAACTAAAAGTAGGCATTGAGTACGAAAATTAGGAAAATTAGTTAAGAAAGCTAAGTATATTTTTTCTAGAAAAACTTGTGATTTAAAAGTCATATTATCAATTACAAACTAAATTTTTGAAATTACTATTATTTACTATTATTATTATTTATAATTGAGTTCTTTTTTTTTAGGTAATTTATTTGTGCTTCTATTTCTGATCACTGCTACTCTGTAATATTTAATTGTGGATACTTTATTGGTTTATGTGTCTATGTGTTATTTTTTTTTAGTGATAATTTTTTTATGTAGACATAGACATAGACAGACATTTATTTGCTAAAAAAACACACATACACATACAAAACAATAAAAGCTAGGAAATGGCTAAACAGAGATATATATTGCAGTACTTTGTTGGTGTAGGTGTTTGTACTGTTTGTTTCCCAAATAAAATAAAATAAAAATAAAAAACCCAACTTGCATAGAATGCAGAGCTACTAGAACCTAACCTGTAAAGCCAGTCTAATAAATTGGCGGGTGTATTCAATTATTTAGGGACGAGCGACGCCGGCGTGGAGATCCCATGTGAAGTTATAATAATTTATTTGTGAACCCGATTCAAATTTAATTCGGGACTCGACTAACCGAGGTCCGACCATAATACACAAACATTTCTCGTTAGTAGAGATGGTCTTCTTGACAGGCTCTGTACAATCGACTTCTTTCTCCCTTAGATATCCTCAAGGAATCTTAAACTGGAAATAAGAAATCTGAAGGACTAAAAGATATAGAGGTATAAGTAGTATATCAGCTATCTGGTTTTCATATCACAAGCTTTTGCTTAGTTTGGGGCGAGATAGTGCTGTGTGGAATGTCCACCAATATTTATTTTATATTTATTTATTTATTAATTAGCTAACTAACCATTTAAGGTAGTTTATTGTATTTATGAATTTTATTGTGCTACTAACCACCTATGGATTTATGTTGTTTTATCTATATCGATATTGTTATAATTATATTTATTTGTATCAATAGATACGACAAGGAGAAGAAGTATTATTAAGTATTACTCACTTCTTCTTCTTCTTGTCGTGTAACTAGTTTCTTTCGAAACAGTGGTGAAAGGATTTTAACTGCGCCTCAAGAGGCTCCTTTCGAGCCCTTGCGTTCCGACTAATCCAGTCGATTCTCAAATTTCTCGATGTGAAGTTCCCATGAAGCCATATAGGTCACCGGCAACAAATCCCCATGGCAGTAGAGTTGGTCTCATAGCCTGTGTCAATTGACTGTCGGAACTGGAAGTTTGTACGAATTAGTGTTCATACGAGCTTAGATAGATAGATCGATAATAGTCATAATAGTAATTTGTTCGTGATATACATTATACGTCAACATCGGTAGGTATATCATATTTTAGTACACAAAAGAAAACGAACTATAAAAAAAACACACAACTGAAATTGAAAAAATGTCACATTATACAAATAACACTTTATTGTACACAAGGATACATCATACATATAGGCGCACAGGCGTATTGGGCGGTCTTATCCCTTTCTTACTACTATTTTTTACTACTTATGAGTCTTTTCAATATCCATGCTCAAGCACATTAAGTTTAACAATCAATCTCTATCAGAACGCCATCAGTCTTTCTTTACTCTGTGTTTAAAAACAGGGATTAAAGGCACAAAACAAATCTCGTCGGAATTTTAAAAGTTGTATGAATAGCGGCTCTGGTGTATGGATTACGGGTTCCACAAATAAACGCGGCGTTGAAAATTACGGTTTTTGCTGAAAAGAGGTTTGATTGTCTGTCTATGAATAAAGTTGTGTTCATTCATAAAATTATATGTGAAACGGAGACACGAAATGTTTGAAGGTGCATATAGCTCAGATACACAGAGCATATGTACCTCTGTGTTTGCAAAGGTTCTGAGGCGCGTTAGTGGAAGGTAAACCTACCATACAGTACGTTTGGCGGACCAAGGCAATCGCGAAGTTAGCCGGAGAAGACCGCAAATATGGTTTCGTTTTTAGGGTTCCGTACCCAAAAGGTAAAACAGGACCCTATTACTAAGACTCCGCTGTCCGTCCGTCTGTCACCAGGCTGTACCTCATGAACCGTGATAGTTAAACAGTTGAAATTTTCACAGATGATGTATTTCTGTTGCCGCTATAACAACAAAATAAAAAAACAGAATAAAATAAATATTTAATGGGGCTCCCATACAACAAACGTGTTTTATTTTGCCATTTTTATAGATACGGAACCCTTCGCGCGCGAGTCCAACTCACACTTGGTCGGTTTTTTTTTCTATGCCGATGAAACAAGCAAATGGCCCACTTGATGTTAAGTGGTAACTATCACCTATAACAAAACCTTGCCTCATAAGCCCCAAACGATAGGAATGTGCCCTGCGATGCACTGCCCAGCGTCCATCAACTTGAGGCATACAGATGTTAAGCCTCATTTGAATGTCATGTAAGCATATTTTATTTTAATCAGTTCAGTCACTAAGGATATGATTTGGAACAAACATACACACACAAACTTTTGCATTTATAATAGGATCATAGTAAATAAGTCAAAAAATCTTATGTAACTGTTGTGTTTTTAATATAAGTGATATTTATATATAATTATTAAAAAGTAGTGACTGAATAAATGAAACGACATAAAATTAAAAGTGAAGTAAGAAATAAAGTTTAAAATCTTGGCCAGCAATGATGCTATTTCCACAATTTGTACATAACATTTTAATTCCCCTAACAGAAAGATAAGGTTTAATGGGTTTTTACAAGTCGTTACAATTATTTCAACTGGCACGCAATTTTATCATCAGTCCAGAAGCTATTTTTCATAAACGAATGTTTTTTTGCGTTATATCACACTATGTCACATTTTATTATGACAATTTCGACAGATCAGTTGGTAGTAGCTCAGCATGCTGCGCTATGGGCCGTGGGTTCGATCCCCACCGAGAAAAAAGGTTTTTGTCATGAACATAGATATTTGTTCTCTGTCTGGGTGTTATAATTGGACGTAGTTATGCTGAAAGGACTCAATTCACAAAATGACACTTTAGAGATATGGCATTTTAAAGTTTAACTATGATTCAACAATGTTATTGCATACTTTGTGTATGAAATTATTGTGTCAGATGACCAAAAATAATATTATTTTAATAAACCTGATGTTCTCTGTCTGGGTGTTATAATTATATGATAATATAAGGTATGTTTTTACAAAAAAGTTTATGAGTATAATATCAGCTATCTGGTTCTCATACAAGCTTTGCTTAATTTAGCTTTGCTTAATTTTGTGTGGAATGTCCATCAATATTTATTATCCCTCCCACTCCTCTCCTCACGTACACATTCCCTCACACAAACACATAAATACATTTAAACACATACTCTGACACAATTGCATGCGATAACGTAGGTAGGTACTTATATTATGTTATTTATGTCCTATTTTGAAATAAACTAATTTTTAATTTGATTTTGAATTCCATCAATAAATTGTCATCATACAAGCCTTGCTCAGTTTGGAGCTAGATGCCGCTATGAGAATCATCTACTATTTTTTTTATACAAGTAGCTGATGGAACAAGCAGATGGCCCTGATGTTAAGTGGTAACTATCACATATAACAAAGCATCGCCTCGCAAGTAACGCACGATAGGAACGTGCCCTACGATGCCTCACCCTGCGTCCATCAACTTGAGCCTTACAGATGTTAAGCCTCATGTGCCTGTAATTAAGCCCGCAGCCACACTCTTCAAACCGAAACACAGCAACGCTGCTTGGCGGCAGAAAAAGTCGTGGTGGTAGTACTTCCCCGGACGAGCCCTTCACAAAGAGCTCTACTACTCCTAAAATAATATTAAGCCCCAACTTTATTTAAGTCTGATTTGCATATTACATTAATGAAATTGCATCGGTGTGTCCCTGCTGAGTACACCGGAGTGCCGCTGCTACAACAATGAAATTGCATTAAACAGTATCTCATCTTATTGTTACTCAATCGGTGAAGGAAAACTTGGTGAGGAAACCGGTTATATTTTTTTTATACAACTTGTTAATGGAACAAGCAGATGGCCCATCTGATGTGAAGTGGTAACCATCACCTATAACAAAGCATTGCATCGTAAGTCACGCTCGATAGAAACGTGCTATACGATGCACTGCCTTGCGTCCATCAACTTGAGGCATGTTAAGCCTCATGTGCTTGTAATTACACCGGCAACCACACTCTTCAAACCGAAACACAGCAACGCTGCTTGGCGCATTACTATTATTTGACGCATTATAAAGTTTTTATTCTACCTATTACTTTTTAAAACGTGCATACGAGCTATCGAGCAGGGGCCTTATTCTCACTTCGAGCGAGATTAGTTCACGGTGGAGATGACGTCATATCTCGTTCATTAACTCGTTGACGTTGCGTCTCGCCCAATTTTCTCATACAAAGTTCATGCCAGACGCAACGTCAACGAATTATTAAACGAGATATGACGTCATCTCCATCGTGAGATAATCTCGCTCGAAGTAAGCATAAGGCCCCTGATACTAAGATAACAGAGTTGATTCTCTGTATTTCACTTTACAATGTCACCGGCGAATATTAATTCCGAACGTCACATAAGGTAATTTACGAGCATAATTATCGTGTGCGATAATTATGAGTAATTCATTTTGGGGAACAGTTTCATTAGAATAGGCTATGATATAGTCTATGGATAACGTTTGTGGTATTTTATGTGGTTATTTGGGATTAGCTTTGAAATGTTAATGTTTGAGATTGAATTCCTATTTTACGAGCTTGGAGGTTCGTTTGGTAGAATATGCATAATAATAATCAACTATCGCTCTCACAGTCAACTATCTCAAGTAAGTCTCAATAATTCTCCAGACTCTCTACTTCGATGTCTTTGAAGGCCGATTTTAGATGAAGTAGCCCATTAAATACTACTATTTTTGAATGATTATGCTAAGCTAAGAGTCTGGAAATTCTTAAGACTTAGGAACCATGAAGTCACTTGTTTACATTTTTAATAAAAAGTTGAAAATTTTTGCCATAATTCATTGAACGTAATTTTTTTTTACAACTTATAGGTTAAACGTTTGACCGCAATCTCACCTGATGTTAAGTGAAGATGCGGTCGACGATGTGGCACCTAGAAAAAAATTGTCACTTTACACCAATATTTTCATAACATTCATCAAAGTTACGAAGCTGATTATTTTATGCATAAAAGTACAACTCATGAAGATACAGTTGCAAAAAAAATCTCGAATGACTTATAATTTTCTTTTTAGAATTTTTTAAAGTTGTTTATGTCGAAAGTTCTCAAAAATTTAGAAAAAATTCATAACTCGAAAACTATGAAAAATCTCGGAACATATAAGGGGGTGATTCGGGTACCACAAGTGGTGCTCTAGCTCTGGACTTCCACTTATCACTACTTTTTGGGACACCCTGTATACGATGCGGCTAACCCGAGAATGTTCTGGATGGTAGTACTTGACCATACTTGCATCTCTTTTCTACAGCGATATCTCTCGTTCATTTCCTTCGATTCATTCTAGAACAGTAGTCTAGAATTTTCGAACGTCTGCTATATCTTTACTTCTAGTGTTATCTCTTTCACTCTTATGCAAATACGGCTCTATACTGAAATGTCCTTCAAAGGTTCATAAGGGGTCCTGTAAACTGTTTTTCAGGTTATTGCATGGATCGATGGGCAATAGTCTTAAACGGACTGAAAACATGTTTCAGGCGCCTAGAAACCACGGCAACTTGGTCGATATTTCAATCATCTGGGAGGTGACAAAGCCCCTTCTGGCACAGGCTGAAAAGATATTTCAGCCTTCTGAAAACACCTGTACGTTAGTATAAATAACGAAACAAATTGCTAGGCGTCCGGCCCAACAATATTAATTTGCAAAGCACCAAGTTTTATTGTACTATTAATAATGCAAATAGCGTCGGCCCAACTGATGTTAGATTTTTATTTTTACTTTTCGAGGAGATGGTCAGGACACTTAAAAAGAGACAACAGGATATGCACGAAGGCAGCTACGGAATGGTGGCCAAGGAATGCTCAAAAACCTAGAAGCAGACGACATTTGGACGGCATTGTAGTGCTGGAAAAAGATGGATGAGACTCGTAAGGAACCGGAAAGAGTGGCGTATTAAAGATGAATCCTATACTCAGCAGTGGGTGCAAACGAGCTGAGTAATTTTATAAAACTAGCTGATGGAACAAGCATATGACCCACCTGTGGTAACCATCACCTACAAAGCATTGCCTCGTAAGTCACGCACGATAAGAACGTGCCTTACGATGCACTGCCATGCGTCCATCAACTTGAGGCATACAGATGTTAAGCATCATGTGACAGTAATTACACCGGCAACCACACTCTTCAAACCGAAACACAGCAACACTGCTTGGCGGCAGAAAAAGGCGTGGTGGTAGTACACGACTTCCCCGGACGAGCCCTTCACAAAGAGCTCTACTACTCTTAAAACGAACACTGTTTTGGATTTGATTTTGAGTCTCGTCGTTTACGGTCTTCAAAAGACTGCCACAGTTTCTGAGAAGCCTTGTTCTAATAGCCGCGGAGTGCAAGCCAAAGTGCACCACGGGTCGTTAACTATGCATACAGAATGTGCAGCGCCTAAGTTATTTTGACGTAATCTGGTTAAGTATTTAGCGGGTTAGCAGGGATGCAAGTGGTTTCGTTTTATTTTGTTATGGTTTATGTTCTTAGACAATGTGACAGCCTTCACAGCTCAGTTGGTAGTAGCTCTGCCTTCTGCTCCGTAGGCCGTGGGTTCGATCTCCACCGAGAACAAACATTTGTGTGATGAACATAGATGTTTTGTTCTCTGTCTGGGTGTTATACCTATAATATTATAAGTATATATTTACATAAAAAAAGTATATATGTAGTATATCAGCTATCTGGTTCCCATATCAAAAGCCTTGGCTTAGTTTTGGGCGAGATAGTGCTGTGTTTAATGTCCCCCAATATTTATTTATTTAATGTAAATACGGTGCACTTTCGCATCTCAGAGTGATAGACGAAGTGTAGGGTCACATAGGGCACGTCCTCAGTGGACGAGGACGGTTAGTTTGAAAAAAGGAGTTTTCCAAATTCGTTAAATATTATTTACTAGCTGTCGCTAGTACTAGTGGGAAGAACCACGGCCTACGATGCAGAAGGCAGAGCTACTACCAACTGAGCTGTGAAGGCTGTCATATACATGTTTTTAATACCTGTGTTGGCTGTGTTAGCTGCGTTTGGTGGATAAGCACGGGGCAGGATGTTGTTTTCTTTGTGTCTAGTATTAAGTTTTGTGTATTATCTCGTGGCGATCCTAATAAATAAATCAATCAATCAATCAAAATTACGCAATATATTTGTTCTAAGTTCTATTTCGATCGGTTCAGTGGTTAGGGCGTCATTGAGACACAGATATCCATACTTCACAACTTTCACATTACATATATTAAGTAGGATATGCGAAAACAATGCTCGTAGAGTATAGGTACCAAACCAAGTTGCTGATATATTTAAATACCTTTCTCAAAATAAATAAATATATAAATATTGGTGGACTTTCCACCCAACACTATCTAGCACTGAACTAAGCCAAAGCTTGTAATATGGGAACCTGATAGCTGATATAACACATACTTAATAATAATAATAATAATAATAATAATAATCTTTATTTCAGAACAAGTTCCATATTTTACTTACACTAACACAAAAAAAAAACAGAATAAAGTTTTATAAAATATACATAATATAGGTAAGGTACCTATGTTTATCAATGTTAGGTGGCAATATCCACCCACCGTTCATACATTTTCGTCTGTATAAGCCTCTCCGCCAGACTCCTGATGATAATGTTGCCACACGAGTCAACTCTGGACATGAAAGACGCTATCCGCTTACGCTGGATTGCATTAAAAGAATCAATCCGGGCATCTGCGTACATTTCTGAAGCGCTGCAGAAGCGCTTCAGGCCCATGAGGTGCCTAAAGGTATTGTTGTAGGCAACCCTTATTCTGTTGTGCGTCCTTTTAGTGTAATTAGTCCAGAGTTGACACGTGTAGAATGTCTGGCAGAAAGACCTAAACAGTGTCAGTTTCACGTCCGGCGACGACCTGTGGAACCTCCTGGCGACCATATTGCCAACGATACACAACGCCCTTCGTTGACGTTCCACGTCTGCGTCATCTTGTAGGCTTGACGTTACGATGTGGCCAAGGTACCTAAAGTCATCCACTATTTTAATAGGCTGTCCGTTAAGACATACATCTGGTATGTTGTCAGGTCCTTTTCCCGATCTGAATATTACCATTTCTGTTTTTTTTACGTTATAAATTAAATCATGTTCCTTTGCATACCTCTCGCAGATGGCAGTTAATTTTCTCAAACCTTTGATCGAGGGGCTGAGCAGCACCATGTCGTCAGCATAGCTCAGGTTATTGACATACCTATCATCCAACCTGAGCCCGACGGGGGTGCGGCTCAGCTCCACGATCAGAGCGTTTATGTACAAATTAAACAGATCGGGAGATGTGAGCCCCCCTTGTCTCACACCACAAGGAAGTCTGTAGCTGTCCGACAGCTCAGCGCCCCACCTGACATTGTTGGTCTGGTTATGGTACCAATACGCAAGAAGATCAACAATCTCAGGTGCAACACCGGCGCTACAGTCACGCAGCTTCCGCCACAGTAGATCGTGATTGAGGGTGTCAAAGGCACGGCTTAGATCCAAGAAACAGGCATACACCGTTGTATTTTGCTGTTTGTAATAGTCAACAACCTGCTTTAGAGAGAATACAGCCATGTCTGTTGACACCTGCGGGCGGAAACCGAATTGTCCGTCATCGATACATACTGAGCTTAAATGGGACTGAATAGCTCGTTCGAGCACCTTGGCCACGATCGTAGCCAGTGAAATAGGCCTATAGTTAGACATGCTTGAGATATCACCTGTTTTGTTCTTTGTGATGGGAACAACTAGCGTACGAATTAGTTCCTCTGGTAAGTATCGATGTCTTAAACAGAGATCAAAAAGCCACGCTAACACCTGACAGATATGCTGGCCCGCATAAAGCAAATGTTCTATGCTGAGCCCGTCATGACCCGGAGACTTACCACGCTTCATTTTCCTCAGAATGATACTTATTTCTTTCGGTGTGATTTTAACAGGGTGAGTCTCCGAACCCTGACTAGCTTGAAAACAATCCCTATTTGTATTATCGCCTCTATTTTTTATTACATTAAAATGATCCCTAAATAAATTCGCTATATTTTTTTTATTTTTTTCTCCTTCAACACTGACTGGTAAATTACTTTTATGATCAAGCTTTTTAGTTTCTTTCCAAAATTCTTTAAAATTACCAGAGCTGTGATGTCGAGCCAGCATATCCATTCTAATGTTATCTTGATTATTTTGTACATATTTAAGCGCGGTTTTAAATTCTCTGCGCGAGGCAGTCATGTTCTCATAATAATATCCCGAGCATGGCCGACCACACTCGACCCACAATAAGAAATGTTCCCTGGCTTTTAAATGTGCTCGCCTGACGTGAAAATTCCACCCTATAACTTTCTGTCTCTTTCTTGTATTCCTTCTATAACTATGTTTTGCTGCTAATTGTAATGTATCTATAATATCACAATATAGTAAATCTATGTATTTTAAATGACAATCACATTCACAAACATTTTTTTTATTTATACAGTCCATATTAACAATTTTATTTTCATGATTATTTATTAGATTACACAGTTTTGTATTGCATAATTTATTATATTTATCTATCTGTTCTCCTTCCCTATGTCCCCATATATGTTTAGCATTATTATAACAATTCGCATCTAAATAAGTTTCCTTAGACCTTATAGAACTATATCAGTCACTAGGCTTTCCGCAGCGGCAGTCGCGATGCAGTGGTCGAGCCATCGACACGTGCCGTGCGCTTCGCTCACAAAGGTGTACGTGTTCATATCTAGCCGCTCCAAGTCTAAACAGCGTAATGACTGCTCTTCACAGAAATCTACCAGCTCTTTTCCAAAAAGAGTTCCCGGATGCGCGTTAAAATCGCCTAAGATCAAAGCACATTCGGTCTCCGAGCTCTCAATCACGGCATTAATACATGCAAACAACTGGATATACTCAGGCAGATTATCTTCGCAGTCAGTAGGCATATACACACTAAATACGAGTAAACTACGGTCACTCTGAACCAAGCGCACCGCCACTACACGATCACTATCACACTGCACAACATCAGCTTTAGAGAAGCAACTTGTCCGCCACATAAGCGCCGTCCCACCGTAGGGCCGCCCTCTAAGCACGACAGACGTATCTACTGAGGACTTTGCACAACAGCCGAACTCCTTGTCGATTTCATTCATGAAACCTAAGTCGTGGGGCATCAGCCAAGTCTCTTGAAGAGCGATAACGTCTGCGCTTTCGCACAGGGTTCGCACATGCTGGACGGATCTTTTAACCGATTTACAGTTAAAAGATACAAAAGTCAAATTATCTTTTAGTTGTACAACCATTATTGTTTCTGTGACTCAGCGGTACCGTTCCTCACGGAACGCGGTTGTCGGTATTTTCGAAATACCAAATTTTCAGGCCAAAAATCTTTTTTTAAAAATACAATTAAGTTTTGCTATCGAAACGGTAATTTTAAAAGAATTAAAGTTCGTCTCTCGCGTCTGGTTCAGTAACTCAACCCCGAAACATTCTTCCTTCATTTCTTTAACGTACTCTTTGATATCATCCACCATAATATGTTTCTTTGTACGAGAAAGATATATATACGCAAATGATTCCGCTGCCTGTAATTTGCTAGCATTTTGCAAGGTGCCACGCTCGTTTCTATACCTGTACGTCGGTCTTTTTCTGGCAACCGTAACAATCTCTATAGCTAGCCACGTACGGGGAGATAATGTCCTCGCTCAGCTGTTGTTGCGATAACGTTTTGTCCACGCTGCATAGTGTCGACGGCACCGGTTGCGCAAGCGCTGGCGGTTGTGGGAGCGGGCGCGGGGTGGGGCGCGGGCGCGCACCTCCCCGCTCGCCTCGCGCTCTCCGCTTGGTCACATTATTTACGTCTAAGCGAGTCGTGTTCTTACTCGTAGGCTCCCCCTCTCCCGCACCCAAGATCCCCAACTCTATCACCCCTTTATCCTCTTTTAAATGTATGTATTATCATTATCATGTATTATTTTAATTCTGTGTTCTTTTAAACACTCCTTGAATGCCCTGTCTCCTATATATTCTAACCTGTAAAAAAAAAAAAAAAAAAAAATATATATATATACAACGTGTTGATGAAGTTATGTAGGAAAACAAAGAGCGTGTATTTAGACCAAGCACTGGAATACTTTGACGTGTGCAACGGTTGGATACATCGTTTTCGAAATTCCCATAGAAAAGTAAAATTAATATTTTCTCAGAAATTTGCAACAGCCCTTTCTGTGTACGTGTCAAGGTCACACGCACGCGCGCTTCTATCTAGGAAAGAAAAAAACAACGATAACCTACGAGATAATTTGAAATACTTACCTTTCGGTAGGTAGGTAGGTACGCCGCCAATCCCCTGACACGATATTTTTACTGGTTCCTATGGATTTTGTCATTATTTACTGGCTATAATAACACTGGATAAAACTGGATTTTGGTAAGTTTGCGAGATTTCGCACGACACAGGCTTCAAACTTCACACTAAACCATTACCTCGTAGGCACTGCTCATACACACACTGACTGACGACGGCTTTTTACATAACAATCACCATTTTATCACGTTTGATGACATTTTCTCAACAAAACAATGTACAACAACGCATGTAAACACAAACAGGGTGACCATCTCAAAAGTGGCGGTTCTACCACACACCTGCCAAAAAATCTGTCAAAATCTACCAAGCTTGACGATAAAAATACCAAAAATATGACTTCATACCATCTCCTTCGTGGCTACGGAATAAATTAAATACCTACATTACATTCAGTTACTATCTTTTGATCGTTTGTAACGGTTTGCAGTTATCTAAAACGAGATAGAAGTTGTTTAGAAACCAAATCAATAAAGGTAAAAAAGAATAAGAAGTTTCCAGTTCGGTAAAAAATAAATAAATTATAAATATTATTTCATTAAAAATTCAAACTAATAAGATTTTTCTTGAAATATTTAAAATCTGCCAAATGGCAGAAATCTGCCACAAATGGTAACACTGATCGGCGGCCGTCGGCCGTCCTGATTGGATATGCGTTTTTAAATGCAACCAATGACAGACAGGTTAGTCAAAGATTAAATAGGACAGACTAGACACTTCCCAAAATTGCAGTTGAATAATTTTGTGGTGTCAATGAACCATGGTGGTAAAGTAACATGTTACAATTTAAAGAACTATGAATATCATAAACATTGCTTTACGACATCTAGTAATCAAACAAAAATAAATATTCTATTAAATATTGAGTACGTAGCCACGTAGGTACCTAGTTACTGAATAGGTATTAGTACCAAAGATCTCAGAGAATGTTTACCGTGACTAGGGATTGCAGTCGCGAAAATATTTCTTTTACATACCAAGATTTTTAAAAACAGCAACATCATTATTAGGTAGGCACATTACTAGGTAATTGGTGGCAGTTCTGTTACCTATTTTATCTACAATTGACAACTAGAGGTCAAAGAACAGCTGTAAATAGGGCTGCCTCATGATGCGTTTAGATTCATTTTAGATAAAAGTTTAAGAGGCATTTGATGAATGAAAAACTTTGAAATTTTAAAAGTCGTAGAACAAAAGTTGTTCGTTATGACCGGTAGAATATCCTGCTTTCGGATCCCTACAACTCTTAATAAACACGTTGTATATATACTGTGTTAGGTTAAGTTAAATTGTAAGAAATATATATCAATAAAAAAAAAAAAAAAAAAAAAAAAAAAAATATATATATATATATATATACAAAAAAAAAATACAAAAAAAAAAAAAAAAAAAAAAACAATCAAAAAAAAAAAAAAATATATCAAAAAGAAAAAACAATATATATATTTTATAGGATTATTTATAAGAGACTCCGCCGAAAGGCGACAGCCCATGACCCAGGGGTTACTACCCCTGGTGGTGAAAGTTAGGGCAAAGACCTAGGTCGAGGCCCTTCCCTCTCCTCCCTCACAAGGGGAGGAAAGAAGACCTTGTTGTTGTTGCTCGTAGGCTCGATACTACCCGCATTTAAGTTTGTCAGATTTTCGTTCTCTTTGTTTCTAGTGTTCTTATCGTCACGATAAGACCCAAGAAACAGGTCGTTTTGTACCAGGGTACTACTTGCATTGCGGGCTTCTCGCAGCTCAGATAACATTTTTTTAACATCTTCAATCTCACTTCGTATTAAGTCGATATCAGACGACAGCGTCTCGTCCTGACTGACCGCACATGGCTTGGCCTTAATGCAGGCTACGTCCTTTTTTAATAACGCCATTTCTTTAAGAAAAGTTGTCACATCAATGTGGTCAAATGAAACTGCCGGTAGTTTATTCAGATCTTTAGCCACAAAAATCGGTAGGCAGTCAGGTTCGAACTCCTTGATAAGTTTGATAATTTCCTGGATATTCTTTTGCTCTGATCCTTCTTTCCGCCTCGTAATCTTTTTAGTCGGTGCCAGCAGCTTAAACGCAATTGTTCTTGCATTTTCAATTTCCTCACAGGAGTATGCACTAAGACATACTTATCTGCGAAATTCCAGTCTCTGGAAGGGTGTCAACCTTGTTGCTTATAAAGGCTAACAGTTCATTAATGACCACTTTGCACTTAACACATCGCGATTCACAATTATTAAAATCATCCCGTTGTTGAGAGACTTTGTCAGTAGTAGGGGAACGCACGGTAGGCATTACGTTCGCGTGCAGCGCGCGTGACAGCGAGAAGCGGACTGTAATATAATTATTTTTTTTGTAATTACTTACTTATAATGTATAATAACACCCAGACTGAGAACAAACATCTATGTTCATCACACAAATATTTGTTCTCGGTGGGGATCGAAACCACGGCCTACGGCGCAGAAGGCAAAGCTACTACCTGAGCTGTGAAGGCTGTCGAATAATGCGGGCAATAACCTTTACTAACGCCTTTTTCTGCCGCCAAGCAGCGTTGCTGTGTTTCGGTTTGAAGAGTGTGGTTGCCGGTGTAATTACAGGCACATGAAGCTTAACATCTGTACGCCTCAAGTTAATGGACGCAGGGCAGTGCGTCGTAGGGCACGTTCTTATTGTGCGTGACTTACGAGGCAGTGCTTTGTTATAGGTGATGGTTACCACTTAACATCAGGTGTGTGATCTGCTTGTTCCATCAGCTAGTTGTATAAAAAAAAACCAACTCAACCCATATCAAGTAATATGTTGTAATATTTCGGTTGTCCTTGTTAAAAATTGCGCCATCTTGTAATGAGAACAAAGAGCTTACCGGGAAAATGCAAAACGCTCGCGAAGATAGACTCCTTCCGATGTAATTTTGCAGACTCACGTTTCAGCTTCTAGTGGAATAACTGGCACACGACAGGCCAAAACGGTCTTTATTCACTTGAATCAAAAGGATCACTTTGTGACGTCTTATAGCTTATTACTAATGTTCATTACAATCTAGAAGAGTACTATAATGCCTAGTAACTTTGGACTGTTTTTAGTTTTAAGTAAGTACAAGGTGTCTCAAAAGAAATGTCATATTTAAAACCATAATTTTAAAAAGTAAGGAGTTTATTGAAAAAATGTTTATTACATATTAAAGTACACTGTTTGGGAATTTATTATTTAAAAATTACATCGTCCAAATGTAAGCCGCTGCGTTCACGGCATTCGTTTAATCGAGCACTAAAATTGCCTATGACGGCTCGGCAGGTATTCTCCGTGATGGATGTGATTTCTTGACGGATATTTTCTTTTAATTGTGCCAGGGAAGTCGGTTTGTTGGCGTAAACTTTGGATTTGACGTAACCCCACAGAAAAAAGTCCATAGGTGTCAAATCGGGACTGCGTGGAGGCCAACTTATGTCACCTCTTCTGGAGATCAATTTTCCAGGAAAAATTTACGTAGGCAAGCCTCTGACCAGCATCTCGAGGCTTTAATTCTTGCACCAACTGAATTTTGTACGGGTGCAGTTTTAAATCTTTATGCAAAATGCGGCATAATGACGATCTGTGCACGTTTAAGGCCACAGCACGCTTCCGAATTGAAAGGTTCGGCTCGTCCCGAATAGACTGGGCGACACTGTCTACGTTTTCGACCGTTCTAGAAGATCTTGGACGCCCGGATTTTGGTTTGTCCAGTGTTGAACCGGTCTCTTCAAACTTCTCGACCCATCTTGCAATGAGTCGAGTGGTTGGCGCATCATTCAAGTGACGAATATGTCGAATGCTGCAGAATTTTCTACGCGCTACAGTCGCCGAATTACCATTTTTATAAAACTCGCGTACGCACAACGCACGGTTCGCTCCCGAGAAACGCTCCATAGCGACTAAATTCCCAAAAGCCAGGCTACCGATTGACATCCCCCCCGCGCCCCTCAGAATAGTTGCGTTCACGCAATAACCAAAACAAATGTGAACTTTCTTTTGAGACACCCTGTATATAGGAGCACTGGTTGTCTAATGGTAGCGGCCCCGCCTACCGATCCTCAGGTCGTGGGTTACAAACCGGTCGTGCACCACTGAGTTTTTCTGTTCAAAAATGTATGTGCACAATGTCAGAGCTCTCAAACGGTGAAGGAAAACATCGTGAGAAAACCTATAGGGATAGTATAGTAATATTATAGTATTTAAGTTAGGGGTATAGTAATGGTAATAATATTAAATTGACTTATATTAACGGTTTTCCCCACGATGAATGAATGAAAATGCTTTATTGTACACCAGACAAAACAACAGTACACTACAAACAAAATATTACCTGTAGAATGGGCGGTCTTATCGCTGAAAGCGATCTCTTCCAGACGAACCACCATGATGTTGTCCTTCACCATATGTATGCGGATATTTTAAATTGTACAGTGAACCAGCTTATTTAAGAAGTAGCTAGCACGAGATGGCCGCTCACTCTACCGCCATCCCAGAAAGTGTTTCAGAGCTCACCGGTTCTCTGCAAAATTGCGGCTAAAGCGGAATACGTAAACAGGGCTTATTCGCAGCGCTTCTAGCAATTATTTAGTTTTTAGAACTGACACTCCGAAAGTACTTTATATTAGAAATTACACATTTATTACAAAAAGTCACCTCCAAGGCCGTCACCAAGGGAGGGCAGGGCGGTGCAGCTGCCCCCTCTAGAGATTAAGAAAGAGTAGCCAACTGCAAAGAAACCAAAGTCCTAAGGCCTAAGTTGGAACCATTCTTATTACAATCGCCATAGATGCAAAGACTCGCACTACAAGCCGTAAAGCTTCATGCACTTGACTGTACCTGCAATTAATATTTTTCTCATCATCCATAATATAAAAAATGTGTTATCATGGTAAAAAAAGAGTTCTGCTTCTATGCATTAGGTATTATAATATTCTTTAAGGCTGTGTAGTGATGATAATAAAAAAAGTTGACGCTTGTTACGCGGTTTTTCCTCATTGTTTTTTTGGTGATTATTTCTGAAATGAAAGCATTACAGAGACATATTTCAGATCAAATGAAAGAAAGAAGTTACGTGAATTATGAGAAATAATTTAGTTTACGATCGACAACATCCATTATTATGACCTTACTTAGATAATAAAAGATATGTAGGAGTTCTTAGTTAGAGTGCAAGTTAATATTTTATAAGTTGATGTTATACACATCAATATATTTTCTATAAGGTTTACATCTTTAAAGTTTCCTGTTCAATAGTATATACTTACAGGGTGTTAAAATACCACTCCCGAAAACTTCAGTGGGCTAAAGTACCTACCCATCAATATGAATAACTTTTTCTTACTTTAGCCCCTTGACGTTTTCAGGAGTGGTAATTTTACACCTGTATAAGCTTTGCTTAGTTTTGAAAACGAGCTCTGTACAACCGACGATTTTAATAATTAATATAGACTTAAATTGGTTGTTAATTGATCGAGTGAGCGAAGCGAACGAAGATCTTAGTTTCAACTTGGGCGATTTGGCATTTTATGTATGTATGTATGTATGTATGTATGTATGTATGTATGTTTGTCTGGCGATAACTTTAGAACCGTTGATCCGATCTGCATGAAATTTGATATGTCGATAGCTTGTACTTGAGAAATTTACTGGTAAGTATATGAGTAAAATCGGATGAAGGGTTTTTGAGATATGGGGGTTTTTAAGAGGGCAAAAATAAAAAAAGTTACATAAAAAAATCAAGTTACATGTCATATGAAAGGGCTTAGTTTGGACATTCCAAAAAAAATTTTACTTTTTTTTTAGGACGCTCGGTTTTCGAGATAAAGTTTATAAAGTTAAATTAAGATAACCAGCGATCCAAGAGCTCCCATCTCTAAGAGTTTCGTTGACATCAAGGTTTTTCTACTGGTCGGCCAGTTACTTTGATTTTTCTTTTTTTTTTTTCTTGAAATAAATTAAGGAGGTACTCAGTTCTCATAAAATGGTGACGTCGACCAGTTCTGATGAAGGAGCCAAGGTCTGTTCAACGGAACTCTTCAATAAATAGGCCAATAGAGTTGAAACTTGGTAACCATACCAAGTTAGTAGGGGGTAGTCAGAAAAAAGTCCAAAGATAATGTTTGGACGTGCCTCTGACTACTACCGAATCAAAGTTTTGATGCGTTCGCATCACGAGATCTCAGTTCGGGGCGAACTACTAGTTTAATTTGTTTTCACGACAGCGACAATAATGTCCCACCTATCATAATAAGTTATCATCGGTTATGTATTGAAAGTAATTCAAATTATAATTGATGGCCTCATTTTGTTTCATTAAATTAAAAAAAAGATAAGCCTAATTACTCGTACTAATTATCATTTTATATTTTTTTTATTCCAATTACGAACTTTTTTTTAATTTTAGTACTGTCATAAAGATTATCTTGCCCTCGCCAAGTTTTTTATTAAACTGTAAAGTTTAATTAGAAGTCCCTTTTTGTGCTGACACGAAACAGGCCATCGTAAACTTAGAGGGTAGGAAAATGGAATTCATATTTATGTTAGTTGTTGAAATCTTTGTGACTCTGAATTAGGCTGTGTGAGTTTGCGTCCTTGTTGCGCATGTGCAGTCGTGGCGAGTTAGAGTGAGATAGGATGATATGATAGGCAAATTCAGAGCGACTGGTGTACTGCTCCCGTAGTCTGAAAAACCATGAAAAATCAAAATAATTAAAACAAAACATCGAAGCATTTATATTACCCTCGGATTTCTTAGAACCTAAATAGGTACCCATTTAAGATTATCTAAGAGAGTATGGGGTTTTTTTTTCAAAGGATTGCTGGAAGAAACTTTCCTAAAGGCTAAGCTCGTCTATGTGGAGGAGTATCTAGCCCTAAATTAAGCTAAGCTTGTATTAATAGGAATCAGATTGTGGGTATACCTACCTAATGCATTTTTTATAAGTGTTATTATGTATTATAAGTATCTACTTAAGTACTAATTATATTAAGAAGTAAATAATAACAACTATTCATTGTAAGTATATATGCATCTATAAGTATATACCTACTTACGATTAATCCTCATTGTGATTTTATTGAATAAATACCTTTTTACTTTGACTTTGAATAGTTGATATTATTTACGCGTTATTATTTATCATAAAAGTTTTCACTTATACCCAGACACAGAACAAACATCATACCTAATAAATGTTCATAACACAAATGTTAGTTCTCAGCGGGGATCAAACGCACGGCCTACATCGCAGGCTTTGAGGGAAGTATGTCTGGTAGGCGTCAGTTTAACTATGACTTAATGCTAATGTACTTGTGCTATACGAGATTAAAATGCCTATCTAGATCGCCCATCAAATTTAACGGTACAGCTGGCACAAACCTCGTAAAACCAAACCGAAATGGGAAATCCTGTTACTTCCTTCTCAGAACGCTTTGTTTTTATGTCTGTATACTTACATAGACCACACTGAATCTGTTTTAGTGTTTTACATAACGTATCTTTATTTTGTAATGGAGGCACTTAAATTAATCGAATTGAAATTATTTTTGTTCAGTAAAACTACAAGAATCGCCTTTTAGAACTTCTAGCTCGCACATTTAAAATTTTTGAAGATATGAAAACATTTATGTTTTATATTAACTACTTGTTGCTCTCTCTCTTGTCGTATCACTAGTTTCTTTCGAAACAGTGTGGTGAAAGGATTTTAAGTGTGGCTCAAGAGGCTCCTTTCAAGCACTTGACACAATACGTTATAGAACTTTTTAGGTTCTATGAAATGCCGGTTTCCTCACGATGTTTTCCTTTACCGTTTGAGAGTACTGGCATTGTGCACATAATTTTTTTTAACAGAAATACTCTTTGGTGCACGACCGGTTTCGAACCCACGACCTTAGGAACGGGGCCGCTACCACTAGACCACTAGTGCTCTATGTAGGTACTTGTTGCTAAAACAAGCGAAGTTTATCGTGTGGAAACTAATTAGTATTCTAGTAGTGGCGATGGGCTTGCAACCTGTCACGTCTAGAATACCAACTATTGCAAAATGTGAGTATGTGCTAAATGTTACATTTGGACGTACTTCTGACTAGCCCTCAAAAAATCTTAAATAATTCTAAATTTGTACTTGATGTTCAAAAGTCTGAGGGGATTGTGTTTAAAATAAAATATATATTGATATATTTGATATAAAAGATAAGAATAAATGAATAAAAATAAGAGTAGAAATGATGTTTCTGTTTTTATAAGCTGTTAAAAAAACAGAAACATCATTTCTATTTCATCTATTACTACTATTTACTATTATCTATATATATATATTACTATTCATCAACTAAAGGATTTCTGTAAATCAATTATACAAATATTAATTGTATAAATATACAATTTCTTTATTGAGTACCTACTAAGTATGTAAAAACATGCACTTAGCATACACATAAAACTAATTCCTACAATCGGTGGTCTTATCACGCACAGAGACTTCTTCCAGGTGACCGTTTGCCTTTAAATTAGCTTAAACTTCCACTCCCAAGAAAATTATCTAACATATCTTAAGCCTCCTCCAAACACAGTAACCACATGCTACATGTTATACCGACGAACATTAATATCCTCTATTTACACGACGCTAACAGTATTACTCGGTATTTGATCAATATGAGTCAAGTCTAAGAACTCAATTACACATCAGCTTATATGAGAATTATATTATTGAATTACTTCTCCTTGAACACTAACTATACTTAGTTAGCAAGTTCAATAGCTTTCGATCCTCATTTCCACCCACTCCACTTAACACAAAGGTAAGTTTAAGTCAAAGTCAAAGGGTATTTATTCAATAAAATCAGAAGGATCACATTGAAACGTCTTAAAGCTAAGACTCTAAGTGCCAGTTCCACGCGACCAAAGCCTAGAAGAACAGGCAACAAACTTACGTCTTGGTTCCCACCGTTCTTTTGTATAGATAGATAGATAGATAGATAAAACATTTATTTGCCTAACTAATACACAGACACAAAAAATACAAAATCAGCATAAAAAACAACAGAATTCAAACAACAAATAAAACAAACATTTTAAATAATAAACATTTTGGTCCATGTGTGTGTTGCAGTCAGACAAAAAGGTAATAGCTCAGCGCATAAAATTGCTCGAGAGCAAAGCACTGATTTTCAGCTATTACCTTCCCTAGTTATATAGCTAGTATAATCCCTGTTGCAATGTATTATAATACAATATTGAAGCTCCAGTGTGGTGCCAATCGAATTTAGTGTGGCGTAGGTATAACAGAAAAAGGTAAAGGTAATCAAATTCATAAGACAGCACACGCTACACTTCAAACGAATAATACCTAATGCATGCATACAATTTATTAAAGTAGAGAAAAAAATAACACACAATAGTACAGACATTGCAGACATGTTAGCAGCTTGCAAACGGAGTACTTATTTATAACTGACCCAATTGAAAATTTCAGTCTGTCTGATAGATTGTTTAAAAAATCCGTAGAATTAGGAACTTGTATTGTAAAAAGTTTAAAGTAGGCTTATACTTGGTTGGTGTGTAGGTTCTGTCACCATCCAGCCAATAAAACAGAAGAAAACTTTTATTTCCTATATTGAGACGAAAATACAGTAACAATATTAACAATTTTTTGACACCCTTCACAGCTCAGTTGGTAGTAGCTCTGCCTTCTGTGCCGTAGGCCGTGGGTTCGATCCCCACCGAGAACAAACATTTGTGTGATGAACAAAGATGTTTGTTCTCTGTCTGGGTGTTAAGTATATAATATTATAAGTATGTATTTACAAAAAAAAGTATATAATATGTAGTATATCAGCTATCTGGTTCCCATATATATATAGCTTTGGCTTAGTTTGGGACGAGTTAGTGCTGTGTGTCTGTGTGCTGTGTGTGTCCACCAATATTTATTTTATATTTTATTTAATATTTAATTAAGTTTTTTTTTGAAAATGGCTTCATTCGAATCAAGAAAGATTGGCATCCAAATTACGTATTTAATAATAAATAAATTATAAATAAAATTATATTTCTTTAATTGGCATCCTGACCCAGCGAGAAAGCGACGCGGCTGACCAAAGCGGAGATGTCGGGATGAGCTGGATGTTTTCCTGATGGACTGGGCAAACATAGCCCAGGATCGTGACGTGTGGAAGGAATGCGGGGAGGTCTTTGTCCAGCAGTGGGACCCGGAGGGCTCATAATAATTATAATAATATTAATACAAACGATAGAGGAGTTGGAGCCACTAGCCGACTTTGTTACCACACATAAAAATAAACTGCTAGTACCGAAAGTTGTTGGCTTTAATTTAAACTCAACATTTATGAACAAATAATGTTATTACGAAAATTATTGACCTACCTCCACGGTGTGAACTTGAAATTTCAAACATCGTTTCTTTGTTAGTGCCTACACCCTTCAAGAAGTACCTGTGCCACATTCCAAACGTCCTACGTCCACCTAGTCTTAAGACGTTCTCTTCTCTTGTCGTGTCACCAGTGTCTTTCGAAACAGTGTGGTGAATTTTAAGTGCGCCTCAAGAGGCTCATTTCGAGCACTTGACACATGTTATAGAAATTTTTAGGTTCTACGACATGCCGGTTTCCTCCCGATGTTTTCCTTCACCGTTTGAGAGTACTGGCATTTAAGACGTTTCAAAGTGATCCTTGTCATTTTACTGAATAAATACCTTTTGACATTTACTTTCTGCCAGCCCTCTTTAGACCGTTGTACAATAAAGTATTTTTATTCATTGATTGTTCCACTTTCCTAACCTAGACCCTATCTTGTAAACTAAAACGCGGAATGGCAATGCAGCTACCCACTTACTCCCGAAATACTTATTGATTTTCTCAAGCCGAGACGTGAGAGGCACTCTCGCGAGAGGAGGTCTCGACTTTGAACATATTTTCACACGTATCTCTGATCTGGAATTAGACTTTGGCACGTACAGTCAATACTTTTCACTTCCTATTATCATAATATATGAGAAGGACGATTTTACTGAAATTTAGAATTCATCTCATTCTATTAAAAAATTTGTGACATTGTACAACTCTGTCAAGAAAGTATCGGAAACCGATCAATAATACACGAAATATTAGTTATTCATCCTAATTTATTTTATCGCCTTCAAAGTATGCTCTTTCAGAAACGTTACACTTACGCAAACGAATAATCCAATCATCAAAAAAAAAAAACGCTTTTTCTGGAATTTAGCTCAGTATTATCGAGTTCAGTATATTCGCAATAAAGTTATTATGATTATGATTGATTAATAGAATTTATCTCAGCCCATTTTTTTACATCCTATAGCAATTTATTACTATACAATAACAAAAATATGGTATTAGAGACATAATAACAAAGCGTATAACGTCATCACGTCTATAAGTGAAAGTTGGAGGAAGTAAATAAAGATAGAACCATAAAAATATTTCAAAGATTATGATTTTTTGCTGGCTGCAGGTGAATCATAAAATCCTGCCTCGTTATGTATACCTACCGCATAGCAGTCAGTTGCATTATGTTTTTATTCGTATTATGCCGTAGGGTTGTGGTTTGGACCCCCCTTCGATGGCAAACATTTGTGTAATAAACATTGTTCGTTACACAATTAATGTTTGTTCTTTGTCTGGGTGTGAAAGAATATTATAATTTAATTTAAAATATTACATTAATTTACATTATTACATTAATCCGTATAGGAGATCGAGGCACAGAACTAAAAAAAAAATTAAGATATCTTTTAGCCTTTTTTTTTTTTAGTTTTTTTTTAAGCTAATCCCTAGACTGCAGAAAATTTCTACCATTTGAATGTTCAAATAACACATAGAATAATACAAAAATGCTCACCTATCTCAGTGTAAATGGCATAACATTATTGTAAAAGCGTTATTGCGGTGGCAAAGACGTATTTTTACACCAACTTTTACGAGAGCATTTCAAACAAAACTGACTGACACTTAGATCTCTCTAAGCCTTTCAGTTACACGTTCGTCCTTCAAGAATTGTTTCCACTTCAAACTTGAAAATACCCTCAGGCAGTAAAAGGCTTTTGCGGGCTCCATTTTTAAGGTATTAGAGCTATTAGAAACGGAATTGATGTCAAGAATGGAGCTCCGTTGCACAATTTTGATTTATAGTTGTTATTTAAGAGGCACATGAGGCATAACACATATATCTCAATTCCGATCGAGGCAGGACTCTATTACTACATTAGGTGTACATCAAAATATCTAAATTCAGTCGACGAATCATTGCCGTTGACAAAATAAATATTCCCTAAAACAAGGTTAAAGTTATTTCATTACTACTTATTCTTTTAAAAATGTGTTTTGTCGTAAAAATTACAAACAAAATCAAGCAAATGACGAAAGCGACAAAGCATTTTAAAGTTATTAAGCAACTTTTAATTGGAAACATTCGTAACGAAACTTTTAATTTTTCCTGTAAATTGTGTGTTGCCAAAAGTGGGTATATCATCATCAGCATATTTACAAAACTCCCACTATACGACATAACGATGGACAATGGTGTCAGAAACGATAAGACCGCCCATTGTACATTTTGTTTTTCTTTAATTGTTATTATTTTGTCCTATTTTGTTAGTTTGTACGGTATGCAATAAATAATGTTCATTCATTCACTGTTGTTTTTCTTGTTGCATTAATTTAGACAGCATTAAAGTTATTGCCATCCTTGTTTTTTCCGTACATAAGAAAGAGACTGCATCATTTTACATCACATAAATGTTGATTCTCGGTGGCAATCGAACCACTATCAACTGAGCTAGGAATGCTGTCAAAAACTAGCAATCTTCCGATCTGTAGTCTAAGTTCTCTTTACAATTTTTCGTATGTCGTTTTTCGTTACATCAAACCTTTTTTATATGGAGATTGGTTAATCGCCTTTATCGAACGTGCCAATACAAAAAAAATATATATTGGTGGACATTCCACACAGCACTATCTCGCCCCAAACTAAGCCAAAGCTTGTGATATGGGAACCAGATAGCTGATATACTACTTATATACTTTTTTTGTAAATACATACTTATAATATTATATAACACCCAGACAGAGAACAAACATCTATGTTTATCACACAAATGTTTGTTCTCGGTGGGGATCGAACCCACGGCCTACGGCACAGAAGGCAGAGCTACTACCAACTGAGCTGTGAAGGCTGTCAGCTAGACCAAAAAGGCCTGATGGAACGAAAAACTAAATACGAAAAATGGTAAAGAAAACTCATACTTCGGGTACTGATGGTGGGGTCACTTCCATTAGACAACTCTTAATATATTTTTACAAAGTAGTATTAACATCAAGAGGAACTGAAAGGTGGAACAAACTTATAACTGACTAGCTGGTGCCCGCGACTTTGTCTGCGCAGGATTAGTTAAAGTAGCTTATATTAGCGTGGCGTAGTACATATGTGTAACTCTAGCGGTTTTGGCAGCGCACGCCAGAATAACTCGCAGATGGTAGATTTTTTCCTACTTACTTGACAATTATCGTCATATTTTGTACAATCCACACAATATCTTTTTAAATTGTAGCCTATGTGTTATTCTGATGTATAAGCTGTATTATTGTAAAGTTTCATTAAAATCCATTCAGTACCTATAGTTTTTACGTGAAAGAGTAACAAACATCCATCCATCCATCCATACTTACAAACTTTCACGTTTATAATATTAGTAGGATTGGCAACCTAGAACCCGAAAGAGGAAATGTGGAAGACCGTTTAACAGGTAAGAAGATGACTTCAAAGTTACTGCTGGGAAGTTGTGGTTGAGAACTGCCAGGGATAGAAACGAGTGGAAAAAGTTGGAAGAGACCTATGCCAAACTAGGGCAAACAGATGGGATAATAGTGTTATAGTCACGTTAGACCGAGCCTGCAGCGAGAGTTTAATTTAATAATTTTAATAAGTTATCGGAACGAGACAGCAATATTGCTCTCTCTCTCTCTCTCACTCGCACTTAGGAGAACGGACGATTCTTTTGTTTAAGCGTGTGTTGGTTGATTTATGACCGAGTTTGCAGTGGGAGTTTTACACGACTATAGGTTGAACACTGACCGAGTTTGCAGCGAGAGTTTAACGCAACTATAGATTAAGTAAGCATTAAGAAGAGAGAGAGAGAGAGTATTAAGAAAAAAAGTATACAAACGTCTGAATAAAGGCTATTATTATTATTTACATTAAGTACTGAAAATAGCCTTGAAACGCCTTTGAGTGCTTAATAATATTGGTTTTTAACATTAAAAATTCCCCGCTCACAACAAGAAGTCACCCTTTCTTTGACGCCATGAAATAGCAGTTTTCAGCACAATAGAAGCACCATAAAGGCACTACGTATCATGACGACCATGACCGAGTCCTTGGGAATGCGATTGTGGTACAGTCAGCGTCAAAAGTAAAAAAGGAGCCTAGTGCTCGAAAGGAGCCTCTTGAGGCGCACTAAAAATCCTTTCACCACACTGTTTCGAAAGAAACTAGTGACACGACAAAAGAGAGAGAGAGAGCGTCAAAAGTAGATTAACAATTCCAGTCCAATTGACAGCCTTCACAGCTAAGTTGGTAGTAGCTCTGTGTTGTAGGCCGTGGGTTCGATCTACACCGAGAACAAACATTTGAGTGTTGAACGTAGATATGTTCCCTTTCTTGGTGTTACAATAAGCTATATACAGGATGTTAAAATAACTTCAGGGGCCGTCCGAAAACTTCAGGGGGCTAAAGTACCCATCAATATGAATAACTTTTTCTAAGGAACCAATACTGTGAACGCGAAAAAAAAACAGCTGTTTCATGCAAAAGTTCAATACCTACCTGGCTAAAATGTGAAACAGCTGTATTTTTTTCGCGTTCACAGTTTTTTTTTTTTTTAATTTTTTCAGCTTTTTTCTTGTAACTATTATTAGTATATAAATATTGTACCTATACCTTCTAATTTGATGATATTCTAAGTTTATAGATGCATTGCATTTATATTTTGCGTTCTTATCGTGCATGACTTTCGACTTGTTATTAGTAATGGTTTATAATTAAGGCGATGACAAGTGCAAATCTACCTCTCGCTCGCACTTCTCGACATTTTTGAGACATAAAATTTCTGAACTCATTTTTGTAAAATCGCAATCATCCAATTTGTGTGCAAGTTGTGTACAACTTTAAAGAGTAGTAGAGCTCTTTGTGAAGGGCTCGTCCGGGGAAGTACTACTACCACGCCTTTTTCTGCCGCCAAGCAGCGTTGCTGTGTTTCGGTTTGAAGAGTGTGGTTGCCGGTGTAATTACAGGCACATGAGGCTTAACATCTGTATGCCTCAAGTTGATGGACGCAAGGCAGTGCATCGAAGGGCACGCTCCTATCGTGCGTGACTTACGAAGTAATGCTTTGTTTGGTAATGGTAACCACTTAACATCAGGTGGGCCATCTGCATGTTCCATCAGCTAGTTGTATATAAAAAATAAACCTCACATGATTGCAATTTTTCAAAAATTATGTTTAGTACTACGAAGATTTAAAAGCGAACAGTGCTACGTAATAGCCTGATCTATGTACATACCCTCTGAACAATGAAAAACACGTAATAAAACTTGGAATGTGATATGTCAGGGTTTCTCCTTAGAACGTCCTTCGTATGGGTCGCAAAGACACGCCTGGAATAAATAACACTGATGTCGGTGTTAAAGTGGGGCTTAAAGGTTACACTCGTAAACTGAAGGTACACAGATAAATACGATCCGTATAGAAACAAAAAGGCATTTTGTGAAAGACTTTCCCGAGATGTACCACATATCTCTGTTGCTAAATGGTACTTGAATTGCTGTGCTTCAACTTGAGAAATATATCAGTTGGGGTCACCAATGAAGGAGGTTTCTACACTCCTGCGATTAAAAATGAAACTGGATTCCAATGTAGATTCATTAACACTTTATTTACCAATAACAGTGATCGGTTTTACAGTGTTCAGGTCCAAACAAGTAAAAGTCAAGGCCATTCCCTCTTAGTTCCGCGCTAGTGACGTGACAATGCGCTTAATACCGCGTTTACATTTAGACATTCGCACTGCCATTCGTGTGGACGGAAATGGCCGGCCATATGTCCGCGGTAGCGTCGCTAGAAATGTATGTTCACATTTAGCCCGGACACTTAGTAAGCGCGGGCAACGCGAACGTCAACGCGAGATGCAACGCGAGCGGATATGGAAGTGGCCTGTTTACATTCTCACATTGCCCATGTCCCTATGTCCTAGTCCATGTCCCTGCACATTTCCACGGACATGAGCTGAGTGTAAACGCGGTATAAAGATGGCAAAGGCAAAATGGTGGATGACACAATCGCCACAAGTGCAATTAACGGCTTATGTGACTAAAGCAACTTACGTTTCAGAGTGGTCCTAACTCACAGAGCACGTCACGTGACCTACATCGTCACTGATCGTGCTCTGTAAGGTAATTCAATATAAGCAGAAGTAATCGCTCGCGTATTTGTGGTGATTGCTTTTATTCATATTTGAGAATTTATTGGATAAAAAGTAGCCTATAAGCTAATTATCCATGTTACAATCGGTTCAGAGTGTGATTGAGCCACATTAAAACAGCTATTTTTTTGCATTTAAGGGGTCGGTATACAGAATCTCTCGTCCGACAACCAACATATCTAATTTCCCTTTTGTGTGCCTACCTTTTTACTTGTATCTATTATAATATATTTTTTAGGTATGCTACTCAATATACAACGTGTTTATTAAGAGTTGTAGGGATCCGAAAGCAGGATATTCTACCGGTCATAACGAACAACTTTTGTTCTACGACTTTTAAAATTTCAAAGTTTTTCATTCATCAAATGCCTCTTAAACTTTTATCTAAAATGAATCTAAACGCATCATGAGGCAGCCCTATTTACAGCTGTTCTTTGACCTCTAGTTGTCAATTGTAGATAAAATAGGTAACAGAACTGCCACCAATTACCTAGTAATGTGCCTACCTAATAATGATGTTGCTGTTTTTAAAGATCTTGGTATGTAAAAGAAATATTTTCGCGACTGTAATCCCTAGTCACGGTAAACATTCTCTGAGATCTTTGGTACTAATACCTATTCAGTAACTAGGTACCTACGTGGCTACGTACTCAATATTTAATAGAATATTTATTTTTGTTTGATTACTAGATGTCGTAAAGCAATGTTTATGATATTCATAGTTCTTTAAATTGTAACATGTTACTTTACCACCATGGTTCATTGACACCACAAAATTATTCAACTGCAATTTTGGGAAGTGTCTAGTCTGTCCTATTTAATCTTTGACATACCTATCTGTCATTGGTTGCATTTAAAAACGCATATCCAATCAGGACGGCCGACGGCCGCCGATCAGTGTTACCATTTGTGGCAGATTTCTACTATTTGGCAGATTTTAAATATTTCAAGAAAAATCTTATTAGTTTGAATTTTTAATGAAATAATATTTATAATTTATTTATTTTTTACCGAACTGGAAACTTCTTATTCTTTTTTACCTTTATTGATTTGGTTTCTAAACAACTTCTATCTCGTTTTAGATAACTGCAAACCGTTACAAACGATCAAAAGATAGTAACTGAATGTAATGTAGGTATTTAATTTATTCCGTAGCCACGAAGGAGATGGTATGAAGTCATATTTTTGGTATTTTTATCGTCAAGCTTGGTAGATTTTGACAGATTTTTTGGCAGGTGTGTGGTAGAACCGCCACTTTTGAGATGGTCACCCTGTTTGTGTTTACATGCGTTGTTGTACATTGTTTTGTTGAGAAAATGTCATCAAACGTGATAAAATGGTGATTGTTATGTAAAAAGCCGTCGTCAGACAGTGTGTGTATGAGCAGTGCCTACGAGGTAATGGTTTAGTGTGAAGTTTGAAGCCTGTGTCGTGCGAAATCTCGCAAACTTACCAAAATCCAGTTTTATCCAGTGTTATTATAGCCAGTAAATAATGACAAAATCCATAGGAACCAGTAAAAATATCGTGTCAGGGGATTGGCGGCGTACCTACCTACCTACCGAAAGGTAAGTATTTCAAATTATCTCGTAGGTTATCGTTGTTTTTTTCTTTCCTAGATAGAAGCGCGCGTGCGTGTGACCTTGACACGTACACAGAAAGGGCTGTTGCAAATTTCTGAGAAAATATTAATTTTACTTTTCTATGGGAATTTCGAAAACGATGTATCCAACCGTTGCACACGTCAAAGTATTCCAGTGCTTGGTCTAAATACACGCTCTTTGTTTTCCTACATAACTTCATCAACACGTTGTATACTTTGCATTATAAATCATATATTATAGAGCACTGGTGGTCTAGTGGTAGCGGCCCCGCCTTCCGATCCTAAAGTCATGGGTTCGAAACCAGTCGTGTACTAATGAGTTTTTCTGTTCAAAAATGTATGTGCACAGTGCCAGTAGGTACTCTACTCTCAAACGGTGAAGGAAAATATCTAGAGGAAACCGGCATGTCGTAGAACCTAAAAAGATCTATAACATGTGTCAAGTGCTCGAAAGGAGCCTCTTGAGGCGCACTTAAAATCCTTTCACCACACTGTTTCGAAAGAAACTAGTGACACGACAAGAACAAGATTATAAATCATTTGAATTTTATTATTTATTGGTAGGATTGGAAGTAAGGAGTAGGATTAACCAACTGGATCTCAGAAAATACCAGAAGACAAATTTTATTCGATACCAAACCCACTTTGTCGCAAGTTTCTCAGGGTCTATAAAATTCAGTACCCAGTAAAAGTAAAAGACAAGTTCCAAATGAATTCATTTGAATTCATAGTCAATGAAGGCTGATTTACGGTCGTTTTCGGGTTTCAATGTCTAAAGTTTCTTTTGTTTCAACACAATTTATTTGAGTTGACTTTCAAAGTAGCGATTGCGATTTTAAACTATGTAGCTTATTTAAGAATTTGTCAGGAAAGTTTTGGTATTTATAGAATCACTTCGTTCCAATCTTACGAGTTTGTATTTAATTTGATGATGGAGCTTTGATATTAATTCTGGGATTGAAACCAACTCTAAAGGCTTTATTCAAAGTTACCTCTCTAAAAGGTTTCATCACGTTTAAATTAAATGTTGTGTCTATTTCCTGTCAACTTTGTTATATTGAAATAGCCATCTCCAATTGATTTTAAATCATTTACGGCCGGTTTCTGAAAGCCATTCTATATCTCTATATCTAATTCGATGGCTCCGTACTCACACTCGGTATTACTCGATCGAGCTATCATGTCGAGTAAAAACTATGGCATGGGCTTTCGTCCACACATTCAGCATTAATCTATCGAGTGACGCGCACCGTTCAGTATTAGCCGTATTTAATTCCATGCGACCACTCGATGCGAGCCTTCGAGCTGTCCACACATGGCGAGTGACTTGACCTCCGATTGGTTTGATTTGGCTTTCGGAACCGGCCGTAAGACTTTAAATAAAAGTTCAGCGAAAATATCATTTTGTTCTGAACTTAGATAATAGATGGTGAAATAATAAACATAATATTATTGCACTGGTGGTCTAGTTGTAGCGGCTCCGCCTTCGATCCTAAGGTCGTGGGCTCGAAACCAGTCGTTCACTAATGAGTTTTTCTATTCAAAAATATATGTGCATAAAGCTAGTACTCTCAAACGGTGAAGGAAACCATCATGAGGAAACCGGCATGTCGTAGAACCTAAAAAGTTCTATAACATGTGTCAAGTGCTCGAAAGGAGCCTCATGAGGCGAACTTAAAATCCTTTCACAATACTGTTTCGAAAGAAACTTCAAGAGAGAGAGAGAGATATAGTGGGTTCCATCCTGAATAAGTATAATTGGTAAGAGGTAGTCAAAGGTTTTGAACATCAAACAAACTGAGTATGAAAGAAACATTTTATTTAAGTTTCACTAACAGTGCATTCACAGTTAAGTTTTTCCGGTAGAAACCATTCGGAAACCACACATAAACAGCGTGAGATATACTCATAGATATACACTTACATTATTATTTTGATGACTGAGTTATTCTCAAAACTATTTTTGCTACAAGTTTTAGGGTTCCGTACCCAAAGGGTAAAACGGGACCGCTATAACAACAAATACTATAAATATTGAAATAAATATTTATGCCCATTCAACAAACGTGATTTTTTTGCCGTTTTTATAGATAATGGTACGGAACTCTTCGTGCGTGAGTCCGACTCGCACTTGGCCGGTTTTATTATTTTTTGCTATTACAAAAAGTTTTTGATATAAATGCTCTGATGTTGACGATGTCGATCAAATTACTAGAACTACCAGAAAAAAAAACTAACTACTCTTTTATTGGGCTATTTTAAACCATCGTTATGATCATTTTATTTATATACTGGCGACCCGCCCCGGCTTCGCACGGTTATTGTGGGTTATCCCTAAGAGATTATGCTTGTATTATGCATATAAACCTTCCTCTTGAATCACTCTTTCTATATAAAAAAAACCGCATCAAAATCCGTTGCGTAGTTTTAAAGATTTAAGCATACATAGGGATATAGGGACAGAGAAAGCGACTTTGTTTTATACTATGTAGTGATAAAAATAAACAGAAAAAAAAAGATTGTTCACAATTTATTGCTATCTTTGGACATTGTTTATAAAACCCCGTACATAAACTGTCTTTCAAATTTATTTTCGCTTCAGAGGATTAATATTACCAAACATTTTTCTTTATCGTCTTGTCCCAGAAAGTAAATTTTATCAATATTTTAAATCGCTTGACAGGCTGAGCCCAAAAAACGAGGGTCTATGAAGATTTATGACGTAAAATTAATCAACTTCCAATTTGGTATAAAAAAATAAAGTAAGGTTTAAAAATAAGGTTTTTGCATTGTGATAATGTCTCATAGGGTATTTTTTTTTTTTGTAAATTGAGGTTTAATTATATTAGTTTTGAGAATAACCCAGTTTTTTCTACTCTTATAGTTATAGACTAGAAGAGCCGTGACTATACATTTACATTTATTAGAAGGCCGTGGACTTAGGCAAGTTATATAAACATAGTCTAAGTTATTATCTACGCTTTACTCATTATATTAATTACCGAATTTGTGAAACGCCATCTTAGAATTCATGAATGAAACTACGTTACTACAAATGGTATACGCTTATGGTACACATGGCTCCGCATCAGACTACCCTGGACTTTTAATTTGAAGTTGAGCGCTGCGAATCGTGTGAGAGGGTGCGATATTTTGTTATTTCGTTCTTCCCACTAATGCGCTACCCGTCCCTTTCCTCCCCACTGGTGACACAACAGAGAGACTTCTGTATTGCATGTAGAATAGTTATGAATATAACATAGGGTGTGTAGCCAACTTACGCTGTTTTGAATTTGTAGGAAAATAGTTTTGTTTAAGTTATACTATGATACATGATTATAATACACGCATTTTACACTTCTCTAGGTACTCAAGTTATATGGAGATCAGCATTATTATTTAACCATAACATTGATCCGATTGTTCGTTTTTCAATTAATTTAAAGATAGCCAAACTTTTCTATATCAAAATATTTTTTTCTTTACTTTCTATTAAGGTTATATTTAAAAAAAAACATAGAATTTTATATAGATAGCTTTTATCAATATTGCCTTTATACTATAGTCGTACTTACGTAGATTTTTACTACATATATGATTTAAATCCATACTTGGTTGCTAAATTATGTAAGAATTCGTATGTCATATAAATAAATACGTTTTTTTTTACAAATCAAATTATTTCATAAAAATAAACCCGAGTTTACCGTATTTATCCTCTAGTGACTAGATGAAAATGCAAACTCTTATTCTATGCGATATGTGCCTTACAATTAAAGCGCAGCAATATGAACCTTATACGTATATCAATAAACACTATTATGCTAAATCACAACACTGCAAATATTTAAAGTTCCGGAATGTATGTGGCTAGACTACTGTTGAAATAGTTATATAATATGAACATTGGTTGTTTTGGTAAGTATCACATTCGAAATAAAATAAAATGTGAGAAAGTGTCAAAAGTGGCTGAACAAGTTTTTGCGCCATAAGTAGTGAGGATAATATTAATGAAAAAAACATTCATAACAAAATAACTGTAACTAGTAGTTCGCCCCGAACTGAGATCTCGTGATGCGACCCGACGAACGCATCAAAACTTTGAGTACGTAGTAGTCAGAGGCAAGTCCAAGCATTATCTTTGGACTTTTTTCTGACTACCGCCTAGTAACTTGGTATGGTTACCAAGTTTCAACTCTATTGGACTATTTATTGAAGAGTTCCGTTGAACAGACCTTGGCTCCATCATCAGATCTGGTCGTCGTCACCATTTTATGAAAACTGAGTACCTACTTAATTTATTTCAAGAAAAAAAATTAAGAAAAAGCAAAGGAACTGGCCGACCAGTAGAAAAACCTTGATGACAACGAAACTCTTAGACATGGGAGCTCTTGGTTCGCTGGTTATCTTAATTTAACTTTTATTATTTTATCTCAAAAACCGAGCGTCCCAAAAAAAAAGTAAAAATTGTTTTGGGGTGTCCAAACAAAGCCCTTTCATATGACATATAAGTTGATTTGTTTATGTAACTTTTTTTATTTTTGCCCCCTTAAAAAACCCCATATCTCAAAAACCCTTCATCCGATTTTACTCATATACTTACCAGTAAATTTCTCAAGTACAAGCTATCGACATATCAAATTTCATGCAGATCTGACCAACGGTTCTAAAGTTATCGCCAGACAAACATACATACATACATACATACATACATACATACATACATAAAATGCCAAATCGCCCAAGTTGAAACAAAGATCTTCGTTCGCTTCGCTCACTCGATCAAATATGTTACAATCAGAATAGATTTTGATTTTGAGAGCACCGGTGGTCTAGTGGTAGCGGCCCTGCCTTCCGATCCTAAGGTTGTGGGTTCGAAACCGGTCGTGCACCAATGAACTTTTCTGTTCAAAAATGTATGTGCACAATGCTAGTACTCTCAAACTGTGAAGAAAAACATCGTGAGGAAACCGGCATGTCGTAGAACCTAAAAAGTTCTATAACATGTGTCAAGTACTTGAAATGAGCCTCTTGAGGCGCACTTAAAATCCTTTCACCACACTGTTTCGAAAGAAACTAGTGACACGACAAGAGAAGAGAGAATAGATTATATTAAAGCTGCCATCAGATAATATGTAATATCATAAATTTTAAATACATTTAAGCCTAAACTTACTTTATGGTTCTTGAAGTGATGCAGTAAGCACATTATCTACTTTAGAACATACGCTTTTTGACAGTTTATCTTTTTTCTTATTTACAAGCCTTAACTCTAATTATAACTTGAATCTTACAATAAAAACTGAAGTTTAAATAGTTGTAATTGCTAAAATCAATATTTAAGGTGTTTTTCCTGTTTGGGTTCGTGAATTATTTTTACCCTATTCCAGATATTTTTTCAGGACACAAAGTAGCTTATGTAAACTCAGGTTACGAACTATATTAATTCCTAGTTTCATTTAAATTGATAAGTCCAGTGGTTAAGGCGTGAATATGCCACAAATATCCAAACAGCGTAACTTTCGCGTTTATATTAGTAGGATATAAACGATGTAACACAAATTACAAAATATTTTTCATTACAATTGTGAACTACATACATTTTATATAATTATAAATTTTGTATTATTACAATAAAATACTTTTTATTTTTAACAACAATAACGAAAACCACGCAAAAACGTATAGTATTACTATATTATATTTTTTTCTAAGGTGTCGACTATTATTATATGTTTATTAATGATATTTATTACGTTTTATTCTCTCTCGAAAAGATTTACAATTTTGAACTAATACGTGAGTAAGCATAAGTGCCCTAAACCTAACCAATGACTTTATTACTACAAGCATACAACCACTTTTCCTATACATACGTATATCTACATCAATTCGCATTATATCTATGTAAGTCGTAATTATCCCGGATTCAGTATGTACATTTCCTTATAAACAAGACAGTAAAGCTTCACATAAATCACTATTTACTTTTTAGTCATATACAAATTCGATAGTATTCAAAATTACAGCTATAAGTTTGGTATCGTTATTAGTATTAACTTGGAAAAGTTTAAAAGGATTATACAATCTTTATCTACACAAGCTATCAATATTTTACTATTTATTTTTACAACAAATTATACAGCAAATCACTTACGAAATCCACAGAATATTATTGTTTCTAATGCCTAAAAACTGAAGTGAATTTGAAACTTTGAAGTAACATTTTTAATATAAAACATTTATGGTGAACAAAGTTATGGAATTACACTTTGTAAAGCAATAGATATCAAGGTGCCTGCTTTTTAGAATGTTATGAATGAAAATTTACAAGTAATTTAATTATAAACATTGAAACAACTAAGTGGGTTCTTCACTTTCTCCAGGTTTTGTTTGACCTATTGCATATTCTTTGAGAGCGTCTTCTATGTGTTTTACCTGTTGGAAAATATAGAAATAAAATCTCATATTTTTACTTTCAATAAAAAAATACGATTATGTTAAAAAGAATGACGTAGTACTCGGACGGCTATAACTTATGCAGTGATTTTTCAATATAGGTTTTGAGGAGTGTTTCAGTTTCAAATCGAGTTTTTAAATAATACAGTGAAAATACTGGATAAAAGATATCCAAAAAAGTTCCAACTACTCAAAAGTCTGCAAAAGACGAACGCCCCACTCATTTTTCTTTACAAACTCGTCTTTTCAACAAAAATCATTATCCTTAGCTAATTCTTTAAAACACTTAAAAATGAACCGTAAGGGCTAGACAATAGAAAAGAAAATTCAGTAGGACAGAGGTCTTACCTGTGTAGCTGCGGGGTCGGTCCCAGGATGGGTGTACTTGTGGAGGAAATAACATGTCCCCGGTATGTCTTTGGGGAACGAATTTGGGAGACAGGAGCGGTCTCGGGGCTCCATCTCGAAGCCAGGAAATTTGATTAGCCACCTGCGAAAAAGTTTTGTTACTTTGAAACGAGTTAAGACAGACGCTGGCAGAAATAGCTGAACAAGTTCGATGTCCAATCAGTTTTTCATGTTCAGGTTTATACCTACATAAATTATTGTTAATAGGGCGAAATTGGGAAAGGTTGAGGAAGCCCAACCCTAAAATCTATTTAATAAAATATTAATAAATATTTGTAAAATAACATAATAAAACCAACAAAAATAAATATAACATATAAATAAAATAATCATTTTCGATCACCTACATGTTTTTTAGCTATAAAACTATTACTAATTAAATAATTGTATAGAATGAGTATTTTACACGTAAAACATATTATACACCTAAAATAGTGTCGATTTTGTTCCATTATATTTTAAATAATTAAATTAAAGCAATCTTTACATAAAAGAGTTTTATTTTATTTAAAAATTCACTTTCAATTACCTACTTTAGAATACCTTTCAGGCTAGAGAAAGGACTTTTTTTTTGACCTCGATATAAAAGTGGGTTGATTACTATTGGAGTGTAGGTTATTTTGAGTGCGTGTTGAATCTGTACATCCGAGTTGCTCAGATACTTGTGAATTTTTGGATACTTTTGTTAAGTTCGTGATTCATTGTTTTCGCTGAGGGTCGTGAAGTGCTGAAAGTTTTGTGGATTTATCTGACCCAAGTAAGAGGGTAAGAGTTTTTTACGAGCGTCCATTCAATTTTGTTTTGTTCAGATAATGTCTAATGTAAGTGTATCAATATTTTGCTGTCAGTATTTTATGGTTGCAAAGAAACCTTGGGTTTTAATAAAAAACACGTGTAATGCTTACTGACAACCACCGAAATAGAAATTGTTTTGATAAAGGTCACTACGCAAATAAATAACGACCCAATTGAAGGTTTTATTTAAAAAAATTCTTCTCTAGACATCGTTCGGCCTTACTTTTAAATATCTATCAAAATATAATCAATGTTTAAACTATTGCCATCTCAAACCAATGGGAAATACAAACAATGACAGTCTTTGAGCAATGTTTCAACTTTAGTAATGTTTAAGTAAGAGCTATATATTGATAGTATATCCAAGCTACAAATGTACAAAAAAGAAAATAAGTACCGATTGTACATATTCACTATAAAATGACTTTCAAACTTTCTTCTTAGGGTTTCTCTTCAATGCTGAAGATTGGCAGTTATCGTTTTAATTCCTCTTCATCTAGGGCAAGGCTGAATAAGTATTCTACCATAAGTATTCATTCATACCACCATGATTCCAGTCCTTTACCAGATGTTCGCAACATCGGGTAAAAGACTTGAATCATGATGGTAGAATACCAATTTTTTTAAGCTAAAACGCGCAAAATGAATAATGCAACATTGTAATAACACAATTCTTTCATAAGTTCTTGTTGTAATTTCCGTTTACTTTATATTCCAACACAAAGTATCTGTCCCTAAATACCAAACCTACTAAATTCTCTTTAGTGGCAACATTTTCCCTGAAACTGTTCAAAAATGTATGTCGAGATGCCATAAAGAACACCTCTTTCAACCCTTACACTAATGGAGCCTAAGTATCATAACACAAAACGTCCTTTCCAAATTTTTCCACACTGAATTTGGACCTTATTTTAGAAAAGGTTAAACTCAAAATAGAAAAATGCCTGTGAGGAGACTCACTTATATCGAAACTCATACTGACATTAAACTAACGCTATTTTCATCGAAATTGATAATAACATTGATTTGGTGCGTTGAGTTTTATATCATTCTTCTATTAAGAGTTAGAATCGATAACTTAGAGTGTATTGCAAAAGAATGTAGGCAGAAAACCTCTATTTGACATTGAATAAAATTTAGAAATTGACTAAACAAGTCCAGTTTACAAAATTCGGGGCTAGGTATTCCTAATGATTTTGCGAAGTGAATAAAGTAATTGCTAGTAGAGTCCTGCCCTTGCATACCTTCGCAAAACCAGCAATAAAATAACAAATTCCACGGACTGTAGAATTTGACAATACAAAAATTCTTACAAATAAAATTAAACCCAACAGTTTCATACATATGTGTGCCCACCCTTAATAGTGTACGGTCCCATATGCAGACAGAAAAAATACAAGCAGCTAGCAGTGTTGGTCGTAGCCTAGTATAAAATAACACCCCCATATCACCTCTCACGGATGTAGTAAGGAAAGACCAAAAGAACGTACCAGTAGATGAGAAGCAGCATCTCCCTAGTGCCACAGAATAAATAATAGTACCATGTAATACTTTTGCTAGTACATAAAACCGACACTACAATCTATCTGCCAAGCGTGGTGACAACGGTGGGTTTGCCTCAAATATGGATGACACTTATGTCCTGCTGATAATTATGGCTGATGACCAGGGGTCGGAATAGGTAGAGTATTTAAGTACAAAATGACGTCAAATACGTTACTACGAAATTAAATAATATGGATATGCCTTTTTTAATCCCCGTGTCGGAAACGATTCGGGTTCGAAATCAAATGTGATAAAAGTTGACGTTACCGATTGAAAACCATTCCGAATGTTTTAAAATAGCCCTGCTGTACGTTTAACACTACTTATTTTGCGTTTAACATAGGAAAAAAGAGTTTTAGAAGACAATAATATCATCTTAACACAAAAACCCATAAGTTTTAGAAATCAATTTTTATTAATCCCCAATTCCGGGTTTAAAACGCATATCCATGCTAAGATTGCGTAGGTAATTTGGTCATAAATTACGTAGGATACGTCATTTGGTACCCATACCTCAACACATCGTCAAATATTGATAGATCGTGAAATAACTGCTGCGTCGTTACGTATTCAAATCCCCATAGTATGAGCCTTAGCCATAGTCGTCCTATTAGACCTAATAAGTCTTAGATGTAAGTGAATTAATCTAAGTTGTAAGTGAACAAATCTTACTCGTAAGTGGTGGGGCTGACGTTGATCTTCAAAGGTTCGGAGCCGGACTCGAACTTGTTGGCAAGAGTGCAGTTGTGGCCGAAGAGACAGTACTTCAGCATGGTTTTGCCGACGACCCCGGCGAGGACCGTCCCGGTATGCAGGCCTATGCGCATCTGTGCACAAAAAAAACAATAAAAGTGAAGGTAAAACATCGTAAGAAACGGGCATGTCGTAGAACCTAAAAGTTCAAAAAAAAACTTGTGTCAAGTGCTCGAAAGGAGCCTTAATGAGGCACATTCAAAATCCTCCTCCAACACTGTATTTCAAAAGAACTAGTGGCACAACAAGAACAAGAAAGGCAGTTTTGTCAAATACATTGGAATACTAACCTTGATAGGATTTCCTTCATGTGTCAAGTGCTGAGCGCAGGTTTCCACCATGCGTAACGCCATCCAAGCTATCTGAGGAGCGTGCGTGTCGATCTTACGATGAAGGCCACTCGCCACACAGTAAGCATCTCCTATTGTTTCCACCTAGCACAGTTCAACATTGTAGCTTATTAAACGGTAAAATTAACAGTTAGTCAATCATGACTATATAAAATAACCTCTATATATATATATATATATATATTTCATTCATTTTATATATATATTAAATGACCTCTAAAAGTGCCTGTGATCTGGCATTTGGAACAGGCTAGGTTTACTTAGCACTATCAACCTCACTGCCCCTAAGTAAACCTACATATTGACGTGCGGAACTAAAACAGGCTAAGCTGGCCTTTTGATGATAAAAATAAGTCTAAACTGTGAAGCTGGCTGATCTGCAAGCTTCAAAATGATTTCCGTCATGGCGAAAATATAGAGGTTGTATTCATAAAAGGGACATATTTTTAGATGAAGAAGACTGACTGTACTATCCTTGCAGCTTATTACTGCCGTCAAGCATCATTGCTGTGTTTCGGTTTGAAGGGTGTGGCTGCCGGTGAAATTACAGGAACATGAGTCTTAACATCAGTATGCCTCAAGTTGATGGACGCAGGGCAATGCATCGTAGGGCACGTTGCTATCGTACGTGACTTACGAGTTACCGTTTAACAGCAGGAGGGCCATCTACATGTTTCACCAGCGTATTATAAAAATAGACACGGTCAAAATGTCCGGAGCTGAAATAACCGCTTTACGAAATGTGCGTTATAAAGAAAACCTTACCTTATACACGTCAAGTTCTTCACAGAAGATATCAAACACGCTATACAAGTCTTCTAACATGTCAATGACCATCATAGGCGTGGTGGTAGCACAGATGGAAGTAAACCCTACAATGTCGCTGAACAGCATCGTGACGTCATCGTGGCTCTTTGCTTCTATCTTCTCACCTGTGGGAGAGAAAATGAGTTTTACGACTGCAACTCTTGCTAATAGCTAGAGTAATCAAGGATAGAGAGAGTTCCCATTAACATACTATAACCACTTCTAACTTCCAAGGTTTACGCTTTCTCTTGTGTAAGTAAGCACATTAATTTCCGTATGCAGATTCATATAACTACACATGGTATAAACATGTACAGTTCTGGATTGATCGATGAAAATAGATAAAAATAATGTATTCAATGGTGACGAAGTTTTACTCTGCTACGTCATAGCTATATTTGCCCTCCGCAGTATAGAAGACCTTGACGCACTTCTAGATCTTTTGATCAAATGAAACGTTTTAGAGTACTCTATCAATATCTATCTATCTCTGCCTTCTGCGCCGCAAGCCGTGGGTTCGATCCCCACCGAGAATAATATTGGTGGACTTTCCACACAGCACTATCTAGCCCCAAACTAAGTTAAAGTTTGTGACATGGGAACCAGATAGCTGATATAATACATTTTTTTTTGTAAGTACATACTTATAATATTATAATGTATAACACCCAGATAGAGAACAAACATCAATGTTCATCACACAAATATTTGTTCTCGGTGGGGATCGAACCCACGGCCTACCACGCAGGAGGCAGAGCTACTACCAATTGAGCTATGAAGGCTGTCTTCGATAAACATAATGTTCACGCCAAAGGTAAAAAGAATAGGCAATCTTTATTGCATAGGTGTGTACTTATGCAGGGTGATACCAACTAAACAAAAAACAAAAGCCCATCCATTTCCGACGCATGCTATTAACCTAACGCACAGCCGCTTAACCTAAATCCTGTAAAATAACTTGTAGTCACGCTTTTACAAGTTTGTAGCGACTGAACAGCTTATATAGGTGTGCCTCTACAGTTTCATAACATTAAAATGATGCGTGCCTTGTGCCTAGTTTTTCTAACCTTCGAGGGTCCGTTAGGAGCAAAAGGAATCTTGCAACTCATTGGCTAATGTAAACTGTCACTGCTAAGACAGCCAATGAAATGCCTTTTTCTAACCACAAGCGTTGCTGTATTTTGGTTTGAAGGGTGTGGTTGGCGGTGAAATAACAGTCACATGAGGCTTAACATCTGTATGCTTCTTCTTCAAGTTGATCGAATGATGTAATAAAACTGGCACTACGTGGATAGTATAGTGAGCGACAAACAAGCTATCCGCTGAATGACGAACCAAGTGAAAATTGATATTATATTCGTTCTGAATTTTTGTCACGTGGTTCGTCACAGGAAAACTTGTTTGTTTTTTCTGTTTAGTGAATAAATTGTGTCCATATTTTGCCTCAATTTATCTGCGCTATGCTAGTGTTCTCAATCGCTGAAAGAAAACATCGTGAGGAAACTAGTTAGTATTACTTGTGGTTACTATAGCAAATGACAGCTTACAACCTCACCCTACTATATACTACTATGTACTATAAGTTGACGAGGTAGATATCCTCAAAAAATCTTGAGTTCAAATTTGGTGCTAAGAGTTCTGAGGGGATGCTACCGTGCCTGGGGATTTAAGTCGTGAGTCTGTATTTCAATCAAGGTTGTACTAAGAAAGCCCCATAATTCATGTCAGGAAGGGTGCAGCTTAGGCCCAGGATCGGAATCGCAGATATTCCTCTAGTAATTCCATAAAGTTTATAGCAGCCTGGATGGGTGAATAATGGCATTTAATTACTCTCTCATAAATCTATTAAGGCGAAGACTAGAGCGAATGTACATCTCGCTCGCACGTTTCGACATGTAGAATGATATAAAATCACTAAACTCATTTTCGAAAAATCGCAATCAACCATTTTGAGTGCAATAACATTGCACACAGTTTAGTAAAAAAATCATTTTGATTGATACAATTTTTCCTACTCAAAAGTTTACTTGTGTACGAAAACTAGTAAAGCAAACTTTTGAGTAGGAAAACTTGTATCGATCAAAATTAAAGGTACATTAGCTTTTGTCTTCGCCTTAATGTCCCTGTAACGAGCGTAACTCGTACTTCCATAGTATTTGATTATTCATTAGATATTCATCATTATCACTTATGTTAGTCCACTGTTGGACGCTGGTCTTTCCCAAAATGTACCACTAAGCCCGTTTTTCATCCCTTCTCATTCATTATACAAGATGTTCCATAAGTTGTGTATATAAACTTCAGGGGGCTAAAGTACCCATCAATATGAACAACTTTTTCTAAGGAACCAACACTGTGAACGCGAAAAATAAAACAGCTGTTTCATACATTTTAGCCTGGTAGGTATTGAACTTTTGTATGAAACAGCTGTTTTTTTTTCGCGTTCACAGTGTTGGTTCCTTAGAAAAAGTTGTTCATATTGATGGGTACTTTAGCCCCCTGAAGTTTATATACACAACTTATGGAACACCTTGTATACTATTATTGCCAATAACCCAGTAGATATTTTAATTAAAAAAATATTTTCTTCTTTTTTCTTTTCTTCGTTTATGGCACCTGTTCGTCATTCGATAGACAGTTTTGCCAGTGTCAAGTGATATAGATAAAATACTTTATAGTCAAGTCAGTCCATAGTCAAGTCGGCCGTCATTTGTTTTGAAGAAAATGTTGGCGGTTTTCTTCAAAACGTTCGAAACATTTTCGGTCAAATCAGGATATCACATAATATACTTTCATTCCAAATGTTTACAATAATATAGCTTATACATCAGAATAACATATAGGCTACAATTTATAAACATATTGTGTGACTAATCCTGCGCAGACGAAGTCGCGGGCACCAGCTTGTTTTAAAAAAATACATGTAGTAGTAGTAGTTTACTTAAAAACTACAACAAACATTTTCAATTTTATTCCACCAGGGCTTACGGATTAATTATTAACCCGATACGTATTCAGGGCGTGTAATGACTTGCCATTCACTCATTAATCAATTAAATGCTCCGTGACGCGCTTCCGCGATTGCGTGAAAGCGAGGCGTAAAGACAATGGGGGAGGCCCACCCTTTGTTGTTTCAGTTGAAAAATTGAAAAAAAAGCTCGACAAACGGAAAGGTTGTTTTAAAAAGCACTCTGTTTTTTTCGCACGGATTTTCTATTTATAACTCAAAAAAAAATAAGAAAAAATTAAGACGACAGTCAAACCCACCCTCAGTCAGGAGAAGTAACAAAATGAGAAGATCCTTAGAATAACAAAAGATTTCAAGAGTAGTAGAGCTCTTTGTGAAGGGCTCGTCCGGGGAAGTACTACCACCACGCCTTTTTCTGCCGCAAAGCAGCGTTTCTGTGTTTCGGTTTGAAGAGTGTGGTTGCCGGTGTAATTACAGGCACATGAGGCTTAACATCTGCTTTCTTAGGTTGATGGACACAGGGCAGTGCATCGTAGGGAACGTTCCCATCGCGCGTGACTTACGAGGTAATGCTTTGTTATAGGTGATGGTTACCACTTAACATCAGCTGGGGCATGTGCTTGTTCCATCATCAAATTAGATAAAAAAAAAGATACCGAGAGTTCTTAGAATAAGCAAGATGAAGTGGTAATGGGTTCCAAACCAAATAAATGTGTTATCTATCTATCTATCTACCAACAACCGTAGAACCAACAATCGCTGGGGAAATAAAGGTTCCCGAATGGCGAACACAAACCGGAAAACGAAGTAGGTTGGCATCAATGAACTTCTACAGACCGATGATTCAAATCCAAATTAATTTAAATACCATATTTAGAAGTTTACAAGGGTTACTGATGGACCCCGCACTAGGACAAGCCTGTATCGCGGGAGGCCAGAGTACAAATACACGATTTACACAGACAATTGATAAAAACATGTATACATATATTATCAGTAGAGGTGAGAGCGTTATGAGCGTTGAGACTAGGACGAACGGACCTATGGTACACCAATGCAACCCGCAGCAGGTAAAGCTGCCGGACACTGAAAGTTTGAGTATCTGCATACAGGGATACAGTGGGATATCGGTAGGGATTCCGGGTTTCATGATGATGATGATGATGTAATTTTGGAAGAGGCAAATGAGCTAAGTTATCAACAATTTTTTTTTTGATAGCTTTGTTTATGTGAAAAATTTTAAGCCTGAAAACTATCTAGGATAACACTAACAAGCTAATTAATATTTTAGCAAACAAAATTTGGCATTTCAACAGGCCTGAAAAGTCTAGTTTTCGTCTGCCGTACATATGCGGGGAATTTCGACGGAAAACCACAAACCAAAGTTACCTAATTAAACTTAATTTTAGTTTAATTGGCGCCGAACCAATTACCATTAAACAAGATCACGACCCTCGGGAGTGAGGATATCGACGCAAGGAAAAGGAATCTCCATTAACCTGGTAAATCTACTTGTGTATAATGTAATCTCCGAAGAATAACGTCTTCCTCACTCATATAAATGAGAACTAGGTGCCTTAATATTTGGGTTTTAAGTCCATGGAGCAGCCGTAAGGCTCTTGTCGTTCATAGTCCTTCAGCTGGTAGATAATGCTATCCAGCATTAAGCTCGCCTATGTACAGTATGTTTTATTTGTGCAATAAATATTCTATCTATCTATCATTTTGACAGACACTCTTGCAAGTATCAAGTGGATTAATCCCTAGGCACGGTCGGTACCAAGCATCCACTCAAGATTATTTATGGATGTTAAAGGGTCCATATATAACTTGGCACATAACCACATTATGAAGAATATAAGAAAAATACTTTGCCTTGATGGCAAAGTATTTTTATCACACTTTGTTTGTATTAGTGTTTTTATTATTTTTCTTTAAGCTTCGTTAGGACCTTTTTAGCTCACGAAGTACTGGTCGGCATTCATTATAATTATGGATTTACCCATTATGTACCTATATCTATCACTTTACCTGCCTACTTGTTTCCATTTCTTCTTCTTGTTGTGTTTTTCTTGATATGACACGCTGTACCCGTGTTTGTGTATCAAATAAAAAATATTCTATTCTATTATTAGTTATATGTTTTTATTTTAGTTATTTCTTATTGTATTAGTTGTTTTCATTCTGTTGTTTTTACTTTGATTTTGTATTTTTGTGTCTGTGTGTATTAGTTAGGCAAATAAATGTGTTATCTATCTATCTATCTATCTTATACAAACAGCATAACGGTCGCAAATAATTGTTTTTTCTTTTTTCATCTCATTTTTACCGTCCTTTGTTAAGTTGCAGATTATTATCAAAGAGAGAGATTATTATTATTATTATTAGACGGATCTAAGATTACCCCTAACTCGATACCTAGGTCTTACTACGGCAAACTTAGTTATTACCAACATTCATAGTAGAATAGTTGATACATGATGGCATTGGACTAGTAGAATTAATCAAATAAACTTTATCGATTTTCATAACAAAAACCAAAAAAGCCCGTAATTTTTATTTTGTTATATTTGTTGAACCTTAAAAAATCTTTATTTATTTCAGAAATACCCTGTACAATCCGTCTAAACATTATTCGTTTAAAATTATAGATTTTCTCTGTACTAAAAAATGTCGTATACACACAGGGTCCTCAAATACGCAAGCTATAGATATTATTATAAGCTATAGATATATTATATAGACATATTTTTGGCAAATAATTTTCTGTATTGGAGCTCCAATACAACCTACAACGCAGAAAACAGAGCCCTCTGAGATATGAGGGCAAACATATAACATAACATACCAGCTTGTGGCCTTGGAAACTATTGAGAGACGAGCCAAAAGGCTCATAGGTGACACGTTGTTCGAGGCTAAGCTCCTAACTCTTGAACATCGCTGCAAAGTTGCTTGTTTATCGGTATTTTACAGAATACATTTCGGAGAGTGTGCGATGGAACTCCACAACTTGGTTCCCATCCCATCCCTGTTCTACCATCGGACCACCAGACGTACGGAAGCGAGACATCCATTCATGGTTGACATACCTACTGCCCGCACAAAGCGCTTTGCTTCTACTTTTATAATGCGAACAGCCAAAGAGTGGAATTCCTTACCGGCGTCCGTTTTTACGAATGCCTATAATTTGGACGATTTCAAGAGACGAGTGAATAGGTATCTTCTAGGTAAGCGTGTCACACCGTAGACCGCATCGTCACTTAACATCAGGTGAGATTGCGGTCAAACGTTTTACCAATCAAATGTAAAAAAAAAACGATATCTACATATCTACAGTAGATAATTATCGGTATACCGGAACGCTATTTCAAGGATCGCGGTAATTGACGCCCAAGAACGTCGTGATTAGATCGTATCGCATAACACTTGCCAATTAACAGCTGATCGGATTAACACCGACTTCTTGATTACTGAACAATTTTCACTATGTATGTTCTGTTCTCCTATCATTATTATCTACAGCCTGATTTGCCTGTTGAAAGAAACACTGCCGTTGTAGCAGCGACGTAGCTAGGTGGACAAGGGCCCCGGTACGTGGGGAAAGAATCGGGCCCTCACCCCCTCTTTCCAAATAGCTTGAACTTAATAAAAAAAATTGTGAGCAGGCTCAAGGATTTCTAGCTTTGGAAGCTGGCTGACCCTCTCTTTTCAAAGCATAGGTTAGAGGGCCCCCTGAGCTCCGGGGCCCTGGTGCACTGCACCACTTGCACCTACGATAGCTACGCCACTGCGTTGTAGGTTCAATACTCGAGGACAAACATTTGTGTGATGAACATAGATGTTTGTTTTGTGACTGGGTGTTATTATACAATGTAAGTAAGTATGGATGGATGGATGGATGGATGTTTGTTACTCTTTCACGTAAAAACTACTGAATAGATTTGAATGAAACTTTACAATAATATAGCTTATACATCATAGGCAATATATGTGTTTGAAAAGTATTTGAGTGCGTTATCAGCCTTCTGCTAGTGTCATCCAGGCGTTATTTGGTATTGCATAATCTTTTTGAAGTACAGAAAATGGTTCAAGTTTGTAAATGTTAGCACTTATCTAATTGTAAAATAAATAAAATAGGTTAGACTGGCACAGGATCGTGGTAGATAGCACAAACTAAGGGAAGCCTATACCCAGCAGTGGGTATAGATGAATTATAAAATCCTTTCACCACACTGTTTCGAAAGAAACTAGTGACACGATAAGAAGTAGATCTAGTAAAATTAAAATTAGTTCTTAAAAGTTAACAAAGCAAACAAACAACTTACAATGCAGTATGCAGAGTTGACCAACTGATCCATAAGGCCAGTCATAATTCAAGTAGGATGTACCGTAAAAGCCTCCTTGCCAACCCAACAAATACTAACAGTGTTATGACTTTGTTAAAGGGTCTAACAGTTGCTGTAACATGCTTAGCGCGTTCCAAAACTTTTGCGGAGTTGTAAAGACAAGTTAGAACATGAACAACGACCAAAGATGAGACCCCTAAGGGGCTTTTAAGCGAAAACCCACACAGCTCAGTTGTTCGTAGCTCTACTTTCTGCGCAGTGGATTCGATTCCCGCTGAGAACTAACATTTGTGTGTGCTATGTTTCCTGTTTGGGTTTTATAACATTTTATTTGGTTAAAAGATTTGTGTGTATGTTAAGAGGCCGACAGCCGTCAAACAATTTCTCGCTTCAACTCGATATAAAATCACTGAGTTATGAAAAATCGCTAACAACAAAATACCATTAGAGAGGTTCAACAAAAACATCATTTTGATGCAAAAAGTTTTCCTAAAAGTTTGATTGCGTACGAAAACGAGAAAAAAAAACAAAATATAATATGTTGATTTAAAATGTATGGAATTTGGTAGGTCTACTGTTTGTATACAAACCTACCTACGAAATTCCTAAGAAAATCTTTATAAAAAACATGAATAAAATTGGTCAAAGACCAAGGCTTTGTTATGATATTGGAATGTGATCATTCTAAAAGAACAATTGTGGATCACTTACCTAACCAGAGTCTCTTAGCAATGTGAGGCGGGAATATTAGATGGAGAAGGCTAACGTTCTTCTCTCTCTCTTTGTCAACTGCTTTACTTGCTTCTTCTATGGAGTTCTTCAGTTTGTCCATACGTCTTCTTAATCCATCCTGATGATAAAAAAACTTTTTTATTTACATGATCTTCACCCGGACCTGAATATTGAGTTCGTTGACAAAGTTATCAAAAAGTATGCAGAAGCTCACGAACATAGACTTTATCATCATGTGAACGTCGAGGCCATCCAGCTCCTCACAACACAGACATACCTAGTGAGAAGACTTAAAAGAACTAAGCCGTTTGAACTAGTGTAGTGTAAAGTTATAATAAGTGAATGTGAAAAACTCTAATCAAGAACACAAGAACAAAGTATCTTCGCCTAAAATAGAGGCAGTAAAAAAAGTGTTAGTGGACACATTCTTAGTTGTAAACCGGTCGTGCACCAATGAGTTTTTCTGTTCCAAAATGTATGTGCACAATGCCAGTACTCTCAAACAGTGAAGGAAAACATCGTGAGGAAACCGGCATGTCGTGGAACCTAAAAAGATCTATAACATGTGTCAAGTGCTCGAAAGGAGCCTCTTGAGGCGCACTTAAAATCCTTTCACCACACTGTTTCGAAAGAAACTAGTGACACGACAAGAGAGAGAGATTGGTTTCTTTAAGAAACTACAAATATTTTATAAAACCCATTCCAAAAGTTATCATAATAAAAGACGCAGTTCAAATCCCACTTGGTCGTTAACTTTATTTATTAACAACAGCAATAAACTCCAATAACTTTAAAGTGAATCGCAATAATCCCATCGGAGTTTTCTCTTCAATACCTTTCGAGTTAGCAGTAAGTTTGTCAAAGGAATTTCCAATCTGGGAAGTAGTTTTCAAAACATTCATCCACTTGTTGGACGGAAACTGAAGAGTCGAGAGCTGTTCTCACATATTTGATGACTCTAAAGAGATTTATTCGCGTGAATGATTCACATTGACACCATAAGTTAATTGAACCCTATTGGATAAACATTCTAGAATATCAGTCGCTATATTTATTTCTGCAGCCAAAAAATATATTCCCAATGAAAGGAAACGAAAAATTGTATTCTGCCATAGCGCTCGTAAAACGTGACACATGAATGGCGCATTTGTATGAAAGTAGTCATTCGTCATTCGTTTCATGGAACCCAAATATGTACGTACAATTTTGATGGCATGCCTGAGTTCATGTATTTTTTAAGGTTTCCGCATGGTGAACCCAATTTTAAAGGTTTTCGCATAATACAGAGAGGTGGGACTGTCTTTTCAACATTTAGAATAGAATTGAATAGAAAAAAATATATTTTCTTAAAAAATAAAACAAAAATAGAGTTACTTGATATTAGCCCGACGACAAAAAAGGTAGATTAAATGTTAGTAAATTACTGGATGCAGCTACACTCAAAAAATTTCTCAAAAACTCAAAAAAATTCACATACACTGTAACTTGAATGTCACAAAAAATATACAAGGTGTTCCAATACTTGTATTTAAAACTTCATTGAGCTAAACTACCCATCAATATGAATAACTTTTTCTAAGGAACCAACACTGTGAACGCAAAAATAAAAACAGCTATTTCATACATTTTAGCCAGGTAGGTATTGAACTTTTGTATGAAGCAGCTGTTTTTTTTTTCGCGTTCACAGTGTTGTTTCCTTAAAAAAAAATATTCATATTGATGGGTACTTTAGCCCCCTGAAGTTTTAAATACAAGTATTGGAACACCTTGTATAGACAGTGTCTGAAATAAATGATATTAAATTGAATAATACATATAAGTCATTTATATCACGTAAATAAAACGATTGAAGATTGAAGACGACTACGAGTTTTTATAGAAGTGCTTATCTGGGAAAGTACTACCGTAACTTTTTTTGATGCCAAGCATTGATGTATTGATGTGTTGCGCTTTGAAGGGTTGGGTGCAATTTAAGGCACATGTGACCTTATCACCTCAGAGTGAAGGAATTACTGCAATGCCACATAGGGCACGTTCTCAGAGGACATGTTCTGTGAGGTAGAGTTGAGACAGAAGTAGGTTTAAAGACATTTATTCTCATAAAAAAAGTAACTGCCTTATATTAGGATCAACTTAGTTCTGTCAAAAATAAAAAAGTACCTGAGCTCGAGCCTGTTCGCCAACGAGAATGACATCTCTTGTGGCATCATGAAGAGGTATGTCGGAGATGAAGAGTCCTCTTCCCGTCAGGCCTTCCAGTCCATCCAGGAATGGGGATCCCACGAAGAGAAGGGAGTCCGATTCTGGACAGTGCACCATTTGTCCTTTCAACTCGAGACCCTGAGAATGAAGTGGATTATTAAACTCTTGATAAAGAAAAGATGCAGTTCTTGACGATGAAAGACGAATAAGAGTAGTTACTCTTATTTGTCTTGCGTCTTTCCATGTGATTAAACGGTTATTTTAAGATCACCTATTTGGTTCGGTTCTTTTAAAACTTTGTAGGTAAAAACTTCTAAATTTTTACTACAATTAGCTTATGGACCAACTGATGTTAAGTGGTAATCATAACCTATAACAAAGCATTGCCTCGTAAGTCACGCAATATAGGAACGTGCCCTACGATGCACTGCCCTGCGTCCATTAACTTGAAGCATACAGATGTTAAGCCTCATGTGCCTGTAATTACACCGGCAACCACACTCTTCAAACCGAAACACAGCAACGTTGCTAAGCGGCAGAAAAAGGCGAGGTGGTAGTACTTCCCCGGACGAGCCCTTCACAAAGAGCTCTACTACTCTTAATGTTAGTCACATGTTAAAGTGCAAGTCACAGCTTTAAGTGCAAGGTCATTTATTTAATACAGTTACAAAATGCCTCATTTATAAGTGAATCTACTGGAAAAAGCCTATACAATTACAATCAATATATTTCTTGGTTCCTCATGCTTTTTTTATTCATTCTAATTCTGTACACAATTAACAAATAATATTAGATTTCAAGATAGTAAATCTTAACTGGTATGAAATAAACACCAAAAAGAAATCAGAATAATAACATAGCACAATACATATATTATTATAAAAATTCTCCGCTAGTTTTGTGTAAATTGTTAATATTCTGTTAATATTCCGAAATGCATTCAGCAACAAAGTATCGCAGACAGCGAAAGTTTTATACTGCCTAAGAACAGGATATAAAATTCTCGTTTGTTTTAAATCTTAAATTTAGTAAGTTTTAGCTCTGGTTTTTGTAGACATAAAGATCACTGTGATAGTTTGTTAGCGTAGTATAAAAGTAAGGTAATAAGGAAAGCCGACTTTTAAAAAGATGATTTTAGCTTATCTTTCACTTTTGACTATAGCTTTTCTTTCACTTTTGACTTATCTTATTGTAAATGTTTGTGACGATTAGTCGGCATAGCAACGTTGCTGCAGTATGCGATTTTGATACGTAATGAACGAAATCACGAACCACGGTATGCTTAGCATGCCGTGAGCTCAACTTTTCATTGCTTACTGTGAGCTTGCTTACTTTGGAGACGAAGTTTAAGTCACTCAAAAAACCTCAATCATGACTTGAAGACTCACCGTTATAATTATATTTTTTTATACAACTATGTGATGTTAAGTGGTAACTATCACAAATAACAAATCATAGCCTCGCAAGTCACGCACGATAGGAACGTGCCCGATGTACTGCCCTGCGTCCCTCAACTTGAGGCATACAGATGTTAAGCCTCATGTGACAGTAATTACACCGGCAACCACACTTTTCAAACTAAAACACAGCAACGCTGCTTGGCGGCAGAAAAAGGCGTGGTGGTAGTACTTCCCCAGACGAGCCCTTCACAAAGAGCTCTACTACTCTTGACATCATGAAGCCATCTTCAAGTACCTACCCAAGATACAAATATCGCTAGTGGTCCTATAGTAGACCTATCAAATAATTTGTATATTATTCATCTAGTCTGAATACATTGTGAACCATAATTCTATTATTCATAATTCATAATTTATTCATAATTCTATCCTGATACCTTTATTTTATTGTTTATTATAGTAAATATATTTTAATTATATACTTATCCTAATTATCTTGGATTTTAAATATATCACATAGGTACTTATATTAGTATTTTACAAAATATTTATTTATTAATTTACGTACATATCACCTTCTATTTATTTGTGTAAGTATTGTGTTCGTGAAGCCACCCTCGGGTCTCGTCTGAAAACCAGCGCTGCTTACTATCTATGGATGGTCAGCAGCATCTCGCTGAGACGGGACCTGTTTGTCGCACTTGGAATATGGAGGACTAATCTGTACCTTCTCTTTTTACGTGTATTTGTCTTTTCTTTAGGTTATATTATACTTTTTTGTTACTAGCTTTTAAATCTAAGGTCCACGTATGTTTGTGTGACAAATAAATACCTTTTCTTTCTTTCTTTGAACCCAGACAGGGAGTCGGTTGATACTGGGCTCGAAATCTTTCCTCCTGTCAATATTCCATACCCAGCTAGACTTAGTAAACTAGAAGAGTAGACTTTCTGAGGTTGATTTGATTTGTATTTCTGTATTTAGGTCCATTTCCGCTAAAGCAATCGCCTGCGCCTTTCACTATAGCCTGATCATTAGGCGCCAAGTTTCCGGGTCACCCCACTCAACAAACAACGCCTTCACGCTCTTGGATGAGATCTGAATAAAATATCTCATGCGCACTGTCTCGCTGAGTTTATTTTCAAAGTAGCTAGAGTAGTTTTTACAAAGCCTGTTGCAATATAATGATGTTTGCGGTGATAATAAGTAAAGTTAAGACAAGAGCTAATGTGACTCTCGCTCGCACGTTTCTACATGTTGAAAGATGTAAAATCATTAAACTCATTTTCGAAAAATCGCAATCAACCATTTTGTGTGCAATCACATTGCACACAGTTTAGTAAAAATTTCATTTTGATCGATACAAATTTTCCTATTTTAAAGTTTGCTTATGTACGAAAACTATTAAAGAAAACTTTTGAGTAGGTAAACATTTCGCCATAACGTTATGACAAAACCACAGACAGACGTTAGGCTGTAAAGTATAGTTTGTATGTGGACATACATACATTATACATAACCTTTTTTTTACACAAGTCAATTTGAAAAGTGCAATTCCTCCGTGTGATTACGTGGTAGGTAATAAATCAATGACTCTTATGAAATTCTTCGATGGTTTTATTGTAAAATTATTTGGTACATACTACTAGTCAGTTTTTGATAATTACAGGAAATCATAGTATGAAGCCAAAATGTTACCTATATTGCCAAGTTTTCAGAAAAAAGATTTTCTACAAAGTATTTCCAGACAATTTTCCACTTATAGTGACATGAAATTACAACATCTTTCCAAGCTAAGGTAAGGTACAATAGCTCGTTAGTAGTTTCAACTTCACGGATTCTGCTGTTTTTGGTATAAAGCAGCCGCTAAGGTGAACTCAGTTTTTGACCATCATAAAAAAAAATCATTACTCATACTTGAAAGGTTGAAAGTAATACTTTCAGCCCTAGGGAGAATTGTTTTCAACTGACAGTTGTCAAATAATAAAAAAAATGGTTCTATTTTCACATTTCCTAGGAAAATAAACCTCTGGTTTACGAATGTCAACAGTATGACTGTTGACCTTCTGTTGACATTTGTAAACTAAAGAGGTTTATGACCAAAGAGGTATTTATTCAGCCAAGTTAGTGAAAGCTGTAATGGATTTTTTGAAATATGTTTTATAATAATTATAACCCCGTATTCTCTTAATAAAAGTATTTAATTTGTTTCTTTTCAAAAAAACATGCAATTAACCTTTTTCGTAAATTTAATATAGGTAAGTAGCTTATTAACATCGAACGTAAGAACTCTTTGGCTAGAATGCAGCATGGATTCGATCTACTACAATTCACTCATTTTTTCTTTAGCTAATTCATGTTTTTATATTTACTTTCCTTGTTTTCGTAATGAAAAGCACAGTGTTTACCTTAGGTTAAAGACTTATTTAGTCCCTCGATAGTTCGAGGCGCCCTCGCTAGTCTTTATTTTGAGTATTTCCCCAAAACTTTGATTCTGTAAATTTCTACTTACTTGCTTGAGCGAAAAAATATTTTTGCACGTCAACTATATCTTCTTCGTAACTCCTAACTTGCATTAATCTTTGAATATATTCTCTTAGAATTGCTTAAATTAAATATTCAATAAAGTAAATAAATAATATATTCAAAAATTCAAGAAAGTTTAGAGATACAAATAAATTACTATATACGTGCAATTTTTTTTCTTATAACTTGTCTGTAAAAGGACGGTAGCAGTTTTCAGAAAACTAAAACTTAAGTTCAAGCTTGCTAAGTATTAAACTTCGATCTTTTAACAAGATGGCTTTTATTATCGTCAGTGTCTGTTTTACTGTTTTAGAGTAACTGTTATTTATATAAATAATAATTTATATAAATAATATAATTTATATAAATAATATAAATAATAATTTATATAAATAATGATACAATTTGATTAGCAAAATCGTTTTTATTTTATAACAAAAACATTTTGCAGTAGTTATACAGGGTGTCAAAATACCACTACCGAAATCTTCAGGGGACTAAAGTACCCATTAATATGAATAACTTTTTATAAGGAACCAACAAACACTGGCAACGCGAAAAAAAAACAGCCGTTTCATACCTTTTAGCCATCAGGCGGGTATTGAACTTTTGCATGAAACAGCTGTTTTTTTTCGCGTTCACAGTGTTTGTTCCTTAGAAAAAGTAATTCATATTGATGGGAACTTTAGCCCCCTGAAGTTTTCAATAGTGGTATTTTTATACCTTGTATAATGTTTATTCTAAAATCTTGACAGGTTGCAAGCCCATCACCGCTGCTTGAATACTAACCAGTTTCGTCACGATGCTTTCCTTCACCAACTGAGAGCACTGGCATTGCGCACACAATTTTTTCGAAGAGTTAAATCCATTGGTGCATGACCGGATTCGAACGGCCTAACGATCGGAAGGCGGGGTCACTCCCACAAAACCACCGATGCTCTTAAGCAGGACAATAGAAGAAAAAACGTCTATCACGAACCGCGGGGCTCGTTTAGTAAGATTTGTCAGGGAATGTAAACAGCGTCCTGTTCGGGCCCCTAACTATGTTTGCTGAAGGAATTGAGATAGCCTGAAAAGGTTTGTTCGAAGATTACGTTTGAATGTGGCTGAAAAACAGTTGAGTGGAATTGTTTTTTCGGCGACCTTCCGATGAAAACACTTAGAGGGTCTATGTTCAACGATTGTCTGTTTTATTTGATTGGGTAATTTGTAATACCATTTAGATTTGTTTTTGCATTTTGATTCTGAAATAACAATGATAAGTTATGTATACATCTGAAAATACAATTTAATTGAGCTTGTAAATTGATTTGTCACGCATTATTACTTCGAAACTAAAAAAAAATTGTTCAGCTGCCCCTGTGCTGCGAAATAAGATTACAAACTTTTATTTTACTGACTGATGGAACTGATACACGGCCCATCTGACGTTAAGTGGTAACCATCAGCTTTAACAAATCATTGCCTCAGAAGTCACTTTGATGCATTATTTTTCATACAACTAGCTAATGGAACAAGCAGATGGCCCACCTAATGTTACGTGCTAACCATCACCTATAACAAAGCATTGCCTCGCAAGTCACGCACGATAGGAACGTGCCCCACGACGCACTGCCCTGCGTCCATCAACTTGAAGCATACAGATGTTAAGCCTCATGTGCCTGTAATTACACCGGCAACCACACTCTTCAAACCGATACATAGCAACGCTGCTTGGCGGCAAAAAAGGCGTGGTAGTAGTACTTACCCTGACGAGCCCTTCACAAAGAGCTCTACTACTCTCAAAAACTTACAAAACATCCCGCCTATCTTTTTAGACCTAAATCTGTCGCCCATAACTTTACAAGGTCGGCTTAGTAATGCCTGGGGCTACTAGCTGACCTCCTTTTCAAAGAATTTACACAAACTACATCGTTCTAGGCCCATCTTTTTTCTAAGCCATCGCAGATTAATTATAACACCCAGCAGATACATAAACAGCAAGAAATAAATTATAAAAAAAATATAGTGAAATTTAAACTGAAATTATAGAAATAGGCGCGTATTCAGTGTTGTATAATATCATAAAATAAAATAGATAAAATATCATAAAATCATCATCTTGAAATAGTGGTCCAAAATGCACCGTATCGCTTTCTTAAAAGTTCATAATCAAAGTTTTCATTCGTTCATTACGTGTCAAATGGCGACTAATATAACGATTGACAGACATGGTAAATAAAAACATAGATAAACTAACAATTATGCAGTTGCAATGTTATATATTATATCTTCTTTTATTATTTTATACACAAGTAATGTTAAGTAAAGTTTAATTTGGAGTAGAATGCATTTTCACTTTCACTTTTACAAAGCTCTGTTTACTCAGAACTTTATAATAAAATGTGAGTTCACTGGCCGAACTATATCGTTTAATTTTCCACTGCGACGCACAGGAATTCAATGCTGTATCGCTCTGGATATCTTTACACATGATGTGCTCGGGAATGGACGAATACCTTCCATGAATGTGGAATTATATGAACATTGACTTCGTGGATCTTGGATGAGTTGCTCTAAAACGTGAGCTGAATTGAAGCTTTTGTCTAGTTTAGTCTACTTCTTAGTGAAAAACAGCGCCATACAAGCCACTAGGCTCATATGGCAAATGCTGAGTGGAAGCCTTTTTACGACACTATATTTATAATGTTTATTAATATATTTGTTTTTTTAATTTTATCATTGTATTTTGTGTCGTAAAATTAATATTTTCTATTCTATTCTACCTCTATTTGGTATATTAAAATTACGGTTGATATTAAAGTTTTGCCTGTTCTTGTTGGTTGGTCGCGTGGAACTGGCACCTAGATGCATTGAGTTTTCAGAGTTTTTCGTTGTAATTCTACGTATTATATATCGCTTTGATTTTTTTTTTACAGGATTGTACAGACGAAGGTTAAAATCCTAGATTAACAGAAATATTGCCTTAAAATATGTGTAGTGTAGGTACTCGTAGGTATTGGCATACAGTTCATAACTATAGTAACAATTAATTTTCTGGTATCGGATTAGTTTTGGATAAATCTTTATAGCAGATAACCTAAGCAGTTATGATGTTAACATTTTTGTTACTTCGTCGAACCAATTAGCTTGAAATATCTAATAGAAATACGTACTTATAAGACTACTAAGAATAACTTTATTAAATGCTGCTTAACACTAATATAATACATCTGTATTATTATTGTAAAAATAATCAAAAACACACCGAGCCCTACCAAAACACATTTTACTAACATAATTATATTTTGACCTAGAGTAATATATATTGTTATCTCTAAATCTACTGTGGCAGATATGGCTTTGTGTACCTTGTTTTCGGTTGAGTGAGCAAATTAATAGGGTATCGCGATTCTGTCAATATCAATACAAAGTTTACCGATTGGCATTGTGTTCCAAGAGTTGGGTATACGACCGTTGACCGTTGGTATGCCTGGAAGAAATCGCTTTCAGCGATAAGGCCGCCCATTTTACTTTATTAATTTATGCCTAGATTTATGATGTATCCTTGGGTACAATAAAGTGTTACCTATCTATCTATCTATCTATCTATACGAATTCAAAACGGGTGTAAACTAGATATGTCATAATTAACGTCATAAAGCTAGGTGAATCTGGGCCAGTTCCACGCGACCAAGCCTATAAGAACAGGCATCAAACTTACGGCCCCCTAGGCACTGTAGATATCCCCTCAGATATCTAAGTACTAAGTCCTAATTTAAGAGGTGTCAGCCTCTTAAGGCGAATGCAAGAGCTAATGTGACTCTCGCTCGCACGATTCGACATGTTGAAAGATATAAAATCACTAAACTCATTTTCAAAAAATCGTTCTCAACCATTTTGTGTGCAATCACATTGCACACAGTTTAGTAAAAATTCATTTTGATCGATACATGTTTTCCTACTCCAAAGTTTGCTTTTGAGATAAGGTAACATTTAAATAGGCTTTTATTTGGTTCTTGCTTCCTTAACAATATTATTACTAACAAGGTAAGCAAGTTTTCACCAAACTTAAATAACTCGCCTAGCCGCTAAAGCCTTAAACCGATGGCATAACGTTCATTTTACATTGCATCAAATTCAGAGTAAGATAGGCCTATTGATGTACAGTCAACATTAATAGAACATACTATCTGTATTTTCCAAAAGAACCGCATTGCAAAACACATAATATTATAACAGTATTAGTCTGACAAAATCACTTCGCAAAAATTAGTTAATATTTTATAGTAAAAAAACTATATCATATGTAAAGCCTATTTGAAATTTTCTAAAGTCATATTATACTATGATTCAATAGAACGTTTCAAAAGTTTCATAACTAGCTTAAACCTGAGTGTGACGATTTTTATCCGTGACCGTTTATACAAGGTGTTCCATAAGTTGTGTATATAAACTTCAGGGGGCTAAAGTACCCATCAATATGAACAACTTTTTCTAAGGAACCAACACTGTGAACGCGAAAAAAAAAACAACTGTTTCATACAAAAGTTCAATACCTACCAGGCTAAAATGTATGAAACAGCTGTTTTTTTTTCGCGTTCACAGTGTTGGTTCCTTAGAAAAAGTTGTTCATATTGATGGGTACTTTAGCCCCCTGAAGTTTATATACACAACTTATGGAACACCTTGTATAGTATATTGAAAAGTCTTCTTCATCTGATTATTCAGATAAAACAAAGTTTTTGAAATTTTAACGTGAGTTATAATGAAAAAAAAAACGTAAGTCAGTTAATATACAATTGAGAAGTTGTCTGTTCAAGCGTACAATAAAGTTTTTGTAAATTTTTCGTACAAGTACTTATAAATCTTGTTCATCAAGATAGTAGTTGATCCGCTCATTTTGACGCTGACTGTACTTGCCGTGTGCTTACAATGCTTTCTCGGCTTGTGTGACACATTTCCTTTCCTTTGTTGGACGTACCAGTCTAGTTTTCTCGCGAGAAAATGTTTTCTGTTTTATTTTTGAATGAGACGATTTGTAAGGCCTTCAGAGAAAATTACTTGAGTGTTTTTTACGGGTTGAGTATAACAATTACCCTTTTTCTTTTCTTTTAAACGCTAAACTGGGGTTTATAAGTTATTAGAGTAGTAGAGCTCTTTGTGATGGGCTCGTCCGGGGAAGTACTACCACCACGCCTTTTTCTGCCGCCAAGCAGCGTTGCTGTGTTTCGGTTTGAAGAGTTTGGTTTCTGGTGTAATTACAGGCACATGAGGCTTAACATCTGGATGCCTCAAGTCGATGGACGCAGGGCAGTGCATCGTAGGGCTCGTTCCAATCGTGCGTGGTTACCACTTAACATCAGGAGGGCCATCTGCATGTTCATAAGTTGAATAAAAAAAAATTGTGATCAGGTTGTAAGACATTACCTAAAAATCTGTCAAAAGATCTATAGGGATTATTATCTCACTTATATATGTGTGCGGTTTTTTTAAACTACTTATTGATGGAACAAACAGATGGCCCACCTGATGTTAATCAACCACCCATCACCTATAGCATTGCCTTGAAAGGCACGCACGATGGAACGTGCCCTAACGTGCCCTGCTTCCATCAATATGATGCGTGATGTTATAAAAATTGATTAAAAAGTAACGTTTATTTTGACAACCCTGTATTCTGGGTAAATTTTGTTTGTTTACCCTCACAATATCAAATTAGGGGTTGAAACGTTTCTGGCTTCGCTTTATCATAACATTTCGTGATTTGCCCACCGCAAAATATTACCAATCCCAACACTCAAATTCTGTAAAGCTACTGTCGAGTACCAACTCATAATTTCGAGATTAAAATCTTATCTCCCCTCTTTGTTGGAGTTTAGAGAGTTATTAGCGGAAGTGTCATCGGCTGCCAACTTTATCTTTAGCGAAAACAATAAACTGTATTATTAAAAAACTCTTCTTTATACTTCTCGTCTTTATACCTAAAACCCTTTTGTACACACGGTACTTCTTTTTATTGTCGAGTCACTAGTTTCTCTCAAAGCATTGTGGTGAAAGGATTCCAAGTGTGTCTCAAAGAGGTTTTTTTCGAGCACTTGACTCATGTTTTAGATCTTTTTAGGTGAAAAAGCTTGTTAATACCGTCGAGTTTACGAAATTACATAACAAAGATAATTTACCTGTAAATTTAAATACAATCCGTTAAAGTTACTGTTTGTGACTTACGAAACAATGCTATTCGGGTGGGCGGTCTCTCTTTCTTGTCGTGTCACTAGTTTCTCTCGAAACAGTGTGGTGAAAGGATTCCAAGTACACCTTAGAGCGGCTCCTTTTGAGCACTTGATTCATGTTTTAGAATTTTTTGGTTCTAGGACATGCCGGTTTCCTCACAATGTTTTCCTTCACCGTTTGAGAGTACTGGCACTGTGCACATACATTTTTGAACAGAAAAATCCATTGGTGGTTTCGCTGTGCTCTTAGTTACACATCAGGCTACACTGCTCGCTTTTATATCGTAGAAGTAAGCGTAATTTTTCTTAAGCTTTGTGTAGCTTGATCTTTGAGAGCAGTGGTGGTCTAGTGGTATCGGCCTCGCCTTTCGATCCCAAGGTCGTGGGTTTGAAACCGGTCGTGAGTCAATGAGTTTATCTGTTCAAAAATGTATGTGAACAATGCCAGTACTCTCAAACGGTGAAGGAAAACATCGTGAGGAAACCGGCATGTCGTAGAACCTAAAAAATTCTATAACATGTCTCAAGTGCTCGAAAAGAGACTCTTGAGGCGCACTTAAAATCCTTTCACCACACTGTTTCGAAAGAAACTAGTGACACGACAAGAGAGAAAAGAGCTTGATCTTGTATGACTTGCTGTTAAAACAAGCTGGTCCTATGTGATAGCCATCACCTATAACAAAGCATCGCCTCGCCAGTCGCACACGACACTGCCCTACGATGCACTGCCCTGCGTCCATCAACTTGAGGCATACAGATGTTAAGCCTCATGTGCCGATTTCGGCAACCACACCCTTCAAACCGAAACACAACAACGCTACTTCACGACAGAAGTTACGGCAAAGCTACGAGGAAGGAACAGTTTGAAACGGTATTCAGTTGTTAGTATAATTAAGGTCCATTTTTGGAAGAAAATGTCCTGTAATGTTAGTTCTACTTTGAAATATAAAACATTAATATCTAGAATTAAAGAATAAGTCAAAGAAATTGTATTTTCTTATTAAGAAGGCCGTGTACAAATATTACGTTTCTCTGTTAAGATTTTCCAGTTTTCTTATCGGTATCTTTTAAATTAACTGGTTTATTGTTATGAGAATTTTCTAGAAATCGTGGATTTTTTTTATAAGTTGTCGCAAGAGGTTAAAGTATGATTATTACCGAGAGGTCCAAATTATTCCGTCGCGAAGGACATCCAAGAATTCTTTAATTTGAACATCTAAATATTACATTTTCCGGCGAAAACGTAATATTTAGATGTCCAAACATTACATTTTCTTTTAATCTTATATATTTGCAGTTTACTAATTTTACCTCTGACTACCCTCTTAGACTCAAAGAATCTTGAGTTACGAGTTGGGTTAAGTTTGATATCTACCGTGTCAGGCGACTAAAGTCGTCAAGTTGTTTCTGTTTTTTTTTGAGTGAAAATCATACATATTTTTTTCATCAGTGTTACTAGGTCAATAAAAAGTTAGAATTTCGTTTAGAATTTGAGAATCGCATTTGCGTTTGGTGATATTCTAAAGGACATAAAGGCAAAAATATTATTTATTTGACAAACGCGGTTCGTTTTAGTTAGTTTTGAAATAATTGTATCGGATATATACAACGTGTTTATTAAGAGTTGTAGGGATCCGAAAGCAGGATATTCTACCGGTCATAACGAACAACTTTTGTTCTACGACTTTTAAAATTTCAAAGTTTTTCATTCATCAAATGCCTCTTAAACTTTTATCTAAAATGAATCTAAACGCATCATGAGGCAGCCCTATTTACAGCTGTTCTTTGACCTCTAGTTGTCAATTGTAGATAAAATAGGTAACAGAACTGCCACCAATTACCTAGTAATGTGCCTACCTAATAATGATGTTGCTGTTTTTAAAGATCTTGGTATGTAAAAGAAATATTTTCGCGACTGTAATCCCTAGTCACGGTAAACATTCTCTGAGATCTTTGGTACTAATACCTATTCAGTAACTAGGTACCTACGTGGCTACGTACTCACTATTTAATAGAATATTTATTTTTGTTTGATTACTAGATGTCGTAAAGCAATGTTTATGATATTCATAGTTCTTTAAATTGTAACATGTTACTTTACCACCATGGTTCATTGACACCACAAAATTATTCAACTGCAATTTTGGGAAGTGTCTAGTCTGTCCTATTTAATCTTTGACATACCTATCTGTCATTGGTTGCATTTAAAAACGCATATCCAATCAGGACGGCCGACGGCCGCCGATCAGTGTTACCATTTGTGGCAGATTTCTACTATTTGGCAGATTTTAAATATTTCAAGAAAAATCTTATTAGTTTGAATTTTTAATGAAATAATATTTATAATTTATTTATTTTTTACCGAACTGGAAACTTCTTATTCTTTTTTACCTTTATTGATTTGGTTTCTAAACAACTTCTATCTCGTTTTAGATAACTGCAAACCGTTACAAACGATCAAAAGATAGTAACTGAATGTAATGTAGGTATTTAATTTATTCCGTAGCCACGAAGGATTTTTATTTAGGTATTTTTATCGTCAAGCTTGGTAGATTTTGACAGATTTTTTGGCAGATGTGTGGTAGAACCGCCACTTTCGAGATGGTCACCCTGTTTGTGTTTACATGCGTTGCTGTACATTGTTTTGTTGAGAAAATGTCATCAAACGTGTTAAAATGGTGATTGTTATGTAAAAAGCCGTCGTCAGTCAGTGTGTGTATGAGCAGTGCCTACGAGGTAATGGTTTAGTGTGAAGTTTGAAGCCTGTGTCGTGCGAAATCTCGCAAACTTACCAAAATCCAGTTTTATCCAGTGTTATTATAGCCAGTAAATAATGACAAAATCCATAAGAACCAGTAAAAATATCGTGTCAGGGGATTGTCGGCGTACCTACCTACCTACCGAAAGGTAAGTATTTCAAATTATCTCGTAGGTTATCGTTGTTTTTTTCTTTCCTAGATAGAAGCGCGCGTGTGTGTGACCTTGACACGTACACAGACAGGGCTGTTGCAAATTTCTGAGAAAATATTAATTTTACTTTTCTATGGGAATTTCGAAAACGATGTATCCAACCGTTGCACACGTCAAAGTATTCCAGTGCTTGGTCTAAATACACGCTATTTGTTTTCCTACATAACTTCATCAACACGTTGTATAAAAAAACAGAACTTGGATTCTTTTCGTTTTGCCTTAGAAAATATCGTATACAAAACTCATATTCACAATTAACATTCGAAATTGGAACACAACAGATGCGATCTCGCACGGTATCTCTGAATCTCACGAACTCGAATCAGCCCTTCCTTTGTGAACGTCTCAAACACTTCCATTTGAAGTGCTGTCTTTGAAGTGAGCCACTTACTATGTTTACGTAGCAATATTACACCAGCGGACACAGGAATTATTTGCCCTGAGGCTTGTATGGGATGTAGGCAAATATTTTGGGCTCTCTCAATTTGGAACTGTTTGAGGAGATGTGCTGAGTTTCTAGTTTGGAATTGAAATCTTGGTTTGTAATTTAGACTTGCAACTACATTTACATCTTTACTTGTGTTTCTAATTTATAATATCTGATATAATTTCGTGAGGCGTAGATATTATATACCTACGCCTCACTAAGTTCTTACACTGGAGCTTCATCAATTATTAAATGACATTTAAATAAGGATTATACAAAATAACGGTATAAAAAAAGCTGCAAGTTTAGTTTTAAATCCTTTGAAAGTCATCCTTTCGATTCAATTGAATGATTTACCTTTGGACTTGTTTTTTTTTGTTTTTTTTTATTTATTTGAAAGGCTTTGTCGCTGAGCGACCACACTGCCCTATAATTTGACTTGAATTCAAAGAATCAAAAGATAATCAGTGTTTAAACTAATGCTATTTCTCAACAATGGTTAGTGAAAAACGATGTTAGGGCTACGTTTGAGCAGTGTTTCAAATTGAGTAACGTTTATAAGTAAGAGCATAAAGTATAGATTCAAAATTGAAACTACCTTCAACAGTATATACATCGAATTGAGCTTATTTTGAAAGATAATGACATTAACTCCTCATTTCACACTGCACAGCAAAAACAAGAAGAAGAAAATTGGAATAATTCAATAAATTTAACTATACAGAAAGAAATAAAAAAAATCATTTATTATGGATGCAAATAGGTAGCCTTTTACACCTTCATTAATTTAAATAATCACAGCAATTACCTCCTAAAATATACCTTAGCATCATAATCGAAATAAAACTCTGATTTATCGAAAAAAACTCGGATTGTTTACCCCGGGCTGGTACCCTTAAAGCCATCAAAATCCTCGTAAAGTTAAACAGTAGCAACCAAAAACGTTCCCTTCTAACGTCAAACCCGTTTCATAACAGCCTATTTACCATGAACAGATTTACAAACTTAAACTTATAATAAGTAAAAACTCACCTCCGCCAGCGAGGAGCCAGGTATCTTCAAACAGAACATGAACGGAGTATTCACTCGGTTGAGTATCTCGCGATAGTCGAGGGCCACTCCCCGCGGCCGCAGCAGTCTGAAGTAACTGCCGAGTGCTGACCCGTGCGAGGCTAGGTGGGTGCCGAAGAGTCGCATGAAGCCTCCTCCTGAGCACAAACGTAATTGGTTAACCAGAATAAAAAAAAATGAAACAGCTTCACGACTTTGATCCGCAGACCTCACTAAATTCGATTGGCACCACACTGGAGCTTCAATATTGTATTATATTACATTGTAATAAGGATCATACAAAAGAACTGTAGGAACCAAGCCGTAAGTTTGTTGACTTTTCTTCTAGGCTTTGGTCGCGTGGGACTGGCACCTAGTAGAGTCACCTAGCTTTAAGACGTTTCAAAGTGATTCTTGTGATTTTATTGAATAAATACTTTTTGACTTTTAAGACACGATAGATATCCCTTTAAATCTCCTTAGTATTTATTTACAAAGAAAATTACCATGAATACAATTATTTACAAAATGTACAAAATACATATGAAACAGTTGAGCTATCTGCAGACCGTTGCAAACGATTAGATATTAAGTATTAAAGTACAGACTCTTTGGGGACGTCTGACTACCCCCGTAGACGTCAATCATATTCAGGATAATCTTTTTTAATTTTTATACAAACAGCTGATGGAACAAGCAGATGACCCACCTGATGTTAAGTGGTAACCATCACCTCTAACAAAGCACTGCCTTGTAAGTCACGCACGATATCACGTGCCCTACGATGCCCTGCCCTGCGTCCATCAACTTGAGGCATACAGATATTAAGCCTCATGTGCCTGTAATGACACCGGCAACCACACTCTTCAAGCCGAGATACAGCGTTAATAAAATACTCTTAAAATATTAAAAAAAAACTAGTTTAAATTTGGTTTAAGTTAAAATTAGTAATAAAATTATTTAGAAACAACTTCTGGTCGTAAGTGGTAAGTGGGAGTGATTCCGCCTTCTGATCGTACGGTCGTGGGTTCAATCCACTACGTGCACCAATGGATTTTTCCCTTCCATAAATTAATGAGCGCAATGCCAGTGTTCTGAAATGGTGAAAGAGAACATCGTGAGAAAACCAGTTAGTTTACATTACAACCAGTCACGCATAGAATTTTCCTAGAATTTTTAGAATTTTCAATGCATGCAATACATGGATGGAATTCCACGTCGAATACTTATTCCAAGAACGTGTTTTGTTTTGTTTATTTTGTGTTTAATAATGGGTATATATATATATATAATTGGGTAATACTAATATAATTGGGGTTTATAGACAGAAGTAACCGCCCAACATCTGTTAGCACCATAATTCTAATAAAAAAAACAAATCCCAGTATCGTGAATTCTATCTTCTGAAAGTGCTAAATAAAAGGTTATCTTTTATTGGTTTGACTGGTATTTTCTTTATCTGACATTTCAACTTAGTGGCTTATGAAGTTCAAAGTTGTTGCGATAATAGCCTACAGAAATGCTATTCCGTAAACTACAAAATGACGGGGAGTATCACCTAGTGAATCTGAGCTCACTTCGATCTTCGTACCCCACTTGGCATTTTCACCGCCGAAACTTTCAAATACTTGGGTGGTGCAAGCGATGGGTATCACAGAATTCCAAATTGAAAACTGATACCTTGGATTCCCCGGTCTTCTTCTTCTCTCCGTTTATGGCTCCTGTCTGTCATTCGACAGACAATCTTGCCAGTGTCAAGTGATTTGTATTGAATAAATACTTTTTTGTAAAGTCAGTCTATAGTCAAGTCGGCCGTCATTTGTTTTGAAGAAAATGGTGGCGGTTTTCTTCAAAACATTGGAAACATTTTCGGTCAAATCAGGATATCACAATACACTTTCATTCCAAATGTTTACACTTTGTGCTAAAACCTCAAGTAATATTGGTTAAAATACCACCGAAATTACACAACACAGCTCAAAATAACACTAGAAAAACAAATAAAATGAAAAAGCTATGTTGCTTCCTAAAATGTCAGAAAATGAATCCGGATTCCCCGGTCACTTGAGCGAGTGTTGTTGTCAGAATAGCACTTCTGTACATTTTTATTTCTGTCTGCTGTCACAGACATTAAATCCTTCTTAATCTCACTCAACCTAATGCTCTTACAGAAAAGGGTTTAATCTGTGATGAAAACTTGCACTCGTGTTTAAGTGCAAGCACTCAAGTTAATCTCAAGTTTACTCATTCTATCTGAATATTTGCAAATAGAAAACGACTTGACCACTCGTCTGTTTTTTAATTACCATCTACGGTTACTAGATGCGCTGCATTTGTGGTTGCACTTTTCCTGTATTCTGTTATGACTACGCCGCACTTAATTCGATTGGCACCACACTGGAGCTTCATTATTATAATATACTAGCTCTAGCCCGCGGCTTCACTCGCGCACGTTTACTTTATAACTTCTTTTACCTTTCTTTATAGGTACTTTATTAAAAAATCTCTACATAGTCGGGCGGCCCGCTAGCCCCTTTAGGGGTTGAATTTTGAAAAATCCTTCTTTAGTGGATGTCTACGTCATAAGAGGAATACGTGTGCGAAATTTTTAGTTTCTAGCCCTAAGGGTTTGGCCTGTCAATCACTTTTGCCTTTTATATCTTAATATATATAAATTACGCGTCACGTTGTTTGTCCGCTATGGACTCCTAAACTACTTAACCGATTTCAATCAAATTTGCGCACCGTGTACAGTTTGATCTAACTTAAAAGATAGGATAGCCTTCATCTCAATTCATAGCCGCAATATTATTTTATTGCAAATTAGACACCGCCCAACAAAGGGGGCACGGGTCAGCTAGTAAGTATAGATTAATAACAAGGGTCATACAAAAAACGGTAGGAACCAAGCCGTAAGTTTGTTGCCTGTTCTGATAAGCTTGGTTGCGTGGAACTGGCACCTAGATTTACTTAGTTTTCAGAGAGATTTTATGTCATCAAAAATGTTGAAATGTGCAGATGAGAAGTACTTTGACGTAAATCTGCATTTAACTAAGTTACGGATCAGTGTGGGTACCACTTACCTATGTAATTCTTTATTAGGTATGATTTATATAGGTTCCTACTTTGCTACTCTGTGTGTGTTGTACATACAATTTACAAAGTTTCTTTGTACTGAATATAATATTTTAATTAAATGGGTCAAATAAACAAATTTTCTTTGTTATTACTCTTTTGTTTTTTTACTTAATTACTACTAGCCTTGAATATAATAGATTTCTCTCCCCTCCAAACTTTTAGTTTGAGATAAGGCGCCGGGAGGCACATCCAAATATAACATAATATGGCACATAATGTCCTTTGATCTAAATGCTTAAAATGTTATTTAAATAAATTAAAATTTTGAAAAGGGATAAATATATTGTAACTTCAAAATAACATGGCGTCAATGGAATAAAGTTCAAAATAACACGCGCCCTACCTTATGACGGTACACAACCACAACGAGGTCTAAAAAAACAGTGTTTTACTTTAACACAAAAGATCTCTTCCCATTTCAAAAGTAAATAATTTTCTTAGATATTGGTAAAATACACAAATAAAACAATTACCCATAGAAATTTTCATCCGAAAACAGGTCTCCTTAGATATTTTTCTCATGCATAAACATGAATTTTTTTCCGTCACCAATAAGATCAATAAAAAAAAAATATGTTTATTGAGAACAGTAGATCTTTAAAAATATATTCTTAGTTATAATAAAGATCTCTCTCTCTCTCTCTTGTCGTGTCACTAGTTTCTTTCGAAACAATGTGGTGAAAGGATTTTAAGTGTTCCTCAAGAGGCTCCTTTCGAGCACTTGACACATTTTATAAAACTTTTAGGTTCTACGACATGCCGATTTCCTCACGATGTTTTCCTTCACCTTTTAAGAGTACTGGCATTGTGCACATACATTTTTGAACAGAAAAAATCATTGGGGCACGACCGTTTTCGAACCCACGACCTTAGGATCGGAAGGCGGGGCCGCTACCACTAGCCCACCAGTGCTCTTCTGAACTGACCTAATGACTTACTTAGAGGCCTCAACCCATAAAATGTAAAAGCAAAATACTCCGCCGTCATTGACTATGCAATGAAAATTTAAATTCAAGTTTTGCAATTAGATTTCAAATTCCAATTTGGAATCTTTGAAGGGCCCTAACCTTGTCACAGAATAATAACATGAAGCGTCCTTGAATATGGATGAAAATGGAGCAGAAGGTGTTTATTTTATATTTATAATACAAAAAAACAGCCTCATAAATTTGATCACCAGGCACGGTAGATATCCCCTAAGATCCAAGTACAAAAATGTTTGTTTTCAGTTTTTACCTTCACAAAAAAATCATCGCTAATGTACCTATTTCTCGCTCGCATATTAGGTAATGATATTTCTTAAGATATAGGTAAAATCACTAAATGGGAGTTATGAAAACTTGGGTTGTATGCGATGTTTTTTTTATACAACTAGCTGATGGAACAAGCAGATGGCTCACCTGATGTTAGTGGTAAGCATCACCTATAACAAAGCATTACCTCGTAAGGCACGCACGATGGGAAAGTGCCCTACGATGTACTGCCCTGCCCTGCGTCCATCAACTTGAGGCGAACCGATGTTAAGTCTCATGTGCCTGTAATTACACCGGCAACCACACTCTTCAAACCGAAACACAGCAACGCTGCTTGGCGGCAGAAAAAGGCGTTAGTATTCTATACGTGACAGGTTGCAAGACCATCCCCGCTGTTAGAATACTAACTGTTTTCCCCCGATGTTTTCGTTCACATAAACTTACAACACAATACTATGGTAAAAATAAACAAAATACCTCAACCTTTTGAAATGGCTCGCCTTAACATTTCAAGCGTTGCGTTTCCAAAGAGCGTTAATTTGTATTGCTAAGGCATCGCCATCAAACAAATCCGCTTTCCAAAGATAAAAGAATAAACATCGGCCAAGTATATATGAGTAAGTCGGACATAATGGCGTCTTTCTTGTTATTTACTATAGAATTCTAGTATAAACCGTGTTTATTTTGTGTGGTGATGCAAAACGCAAATAATGGCTTTTTTCACTATTTATTTCATCATCAGCCCAAAGAAGTCCACTGCTGGACATAGGCCTCCCCTATACATTTCCAGGAAGAACGATTCCGAGCCCTCTCCATCCACCGACTACCCGCGATCCTAACAATGTCGTCAGTCCATCGGGTGGGAGGGCGTCCCACGCTTCGTTTTCCTGTTCGTGGTCGCCATTCGAGAACCTTTATTCCCCATCGGTTATCAGTCCTTCGAGCTATATGACCTGCCCATTGCCACTTCAACCTGCTGATTCTGCGAGCTATGTCGGCTACCTTGGTTCTCCTACGGATTTCCTCATTTCTGATTTTATCTCGTAGTGAAACCCCCAGCATAGCTCTCTCCATAGCCCGTTGAGCGACTTTGAGCTTGTTGATGAGGCCAATAGTGAGCGACCACGTCTCAGTTCCATACGTCATCACTGGCAACACACACTGGTTGAAGACTTTCGTCTTGAGGCTCTGCGGTATCTGTGACGAGAAGATGTGGCGTAACTTCCCGAACGCTGCCCATCCGAGTTGGATTCGTCGGCTGACCTCTTTATCGAAGTTGGACCTACCTAGTTGGATCGTCTGACCCAGATACACATAGTGGTCTACAACTTCGATGATATCGCTCCCAACATATACCGGCACGGGTGCGACATGAGCGTTAGACATGATTTTCGTCTTGCTCATGTTCATCTTAAGACCCACCTGTTGGGAGACAATATCGAGGTCTCTGAGCATCGTGCCTAGATCTTCCAGCGATTCCGCCATTATGACTATATCGTCGGCAAATCGAAGGTGAGTGATGTATTCGCCATTGATGTTGATGCCATACCTATTCCAGGACAGCAGCTTGAAAAAACATCCTCCAGTGCCGAGGTGAACAGTTTCGGAGAAATTACATCTCCCTGTCTCACCCCTTTTTGCAGTTGGATATGGTCCGTGCTTTGGTCCTGGAGTCGGATAGACATTGTGGCTTTACTGTATAGACATTTCAACACTTCGATATACCGATAGTCAATTTGACATCGCTGGAGTGACCTTAGGACTGCCCAGGTTTCGACTGAATCAAAGGCTTTCTCATAGTCCACAAACGCTAAACAAAGTGGCTGGTGATACTCTTCGGTTTTCTGTATAACCTGCCGGAGCGTGTGGATGTGGTCTATGGTGCTAAAGCCTTTTCGGAACCCGGCTTGTTCGGGAGGCTGGAAGTCGTCAAACCTACGAGCGAGACGATTGGTAACTACTCTCGAAAACAGCTTATAGACATGGCTTAGCAGCGAGATGGGCCTATAATTCTTTAAGAGGGTGTTATCACCTTTCTTAAAGAAAAGTACCACCACGCTCCTGCCCCATGCCTCTGGCGTCGTACCCTCGGAGATAACAGAATTGAATAGCTTCTGAAGGACTTTAAGTAACGGCGTTCCGCCCGCTTTCAGAAGCTCTGTCGTTATTCCGTCTTCTCCCGGTGCCTTGTTGTTCTTAAGCTGCTTGAGAGCCGTTCGGATCTCGTATAGGCTGACGTCCGGGATGTCTTCCGTGTAGTGTCGAGTTAAACGGGCTCTTGTATCGCTGGTCGTGCTTGCAGCAGGACTTTGCGATGAGGTGTATAATTGTCCATAGAACTTCTCGAGCTCTCTTAAAACTTCCGGCTTCGAGGAAACGATACTGCCACTATCAGTCTTCAGTTTTGTCAACTGACTTTGCCCAATAGACAGATCTCTTGCGAACACTTTCGAGCCTTTGTTGCGCTCTATCGCGTTTTTAATACAATTTGTATTAAAAAGCCGCAAATCGTGTCGCATGGACTTGGAGATCTGTTTATTGAGCACGCCGTATATCGACATGTCCACTGAAGACTGCAGTCTCATTTCGCTGCGATCTGCTAGGAGTTTCAGAGTGTGCTCACAGAGTTTTTGGGGTCTATTTTTGCGTTGAGTCTTATAGTACTCAGACCCAACATCTTGGACAATTTCCACCAGCCCGTTGTTTAAATCGTCCACAGTTTCGCATTCGGTGAGGCATTGGAAGCGATTTTCGAGTTCCAACTGAAAGCTCTCGGGGTTTTGGATTTGAACAGGACTTGGGCGAAGAGTAGACTTCATCAGACGGGACCGTTCAAGCTTAACATTGATATTCAATGAGCCTCTTACCATGCGGTGATCACTTCCGGTTTTCACCCTGTTGATCACAGAGACATCATTGAATATATGCTTCTTGGTCGTCAAAATGAAGTCTATCTCGCGTTTGTGTCCACCGGGGTGAAGCCACGTCCATTTCCTGGACGACCGCTTTTTGAAAAAAGAGTTCATCATGAAGAGTCCCTCTTTCTCCATAAAGTCAGCCAATCGCTGACCCCGTTGGTTCCGCTGTCCAAATCCAAATTGCCCCACTCTCAGTTCATCGCCGTTCCTCACGCCTAGCCGCGCGTTGAAGTCCCCCATCACAACCGTAAAGTGTGTTTTCGAGGCTTGCATGGCATTTGAAATGTCATCATACATAGCCTCCACTTCCTCGTCCGGGCGTTTTGAGTGAGGGGCGTATACCTGTATGACCTTAAGCGAATACCGTTTGGTGATTCTGAGTATAAGGTATATCACCCTGCTCGAAACGCTTTCGACCTTTACAATGTTGTTGACAAGGGACTTGTGAACGAGAAACCCGACACCGTGCTGGGACAGCTGATCTCCCTCCCGGTAGTACAATAAGTTGCCGGAATTCAGAATTATCGTGTCCTCCCCCTCTCTTCGGACTTCTGATAATCCTATAATATCCCAGCGCAACTTACTAACCACTTCTTCCAGCTCTATCAACTTCTCGTCAGACCTCAATGTGCGCGCGTTATATGTTGCCAGGGCCAAGGGTCGTTTTTGGGAGTGGTAGCTGGGTCTCTGCCGGTGATTCTTAGCACCCCCTGTTCCGCCGTTACCATGACCGCCACCTGTGCCAGGAATAACGGAACTGCCGGGGACTGGGGGCCGTCTATCTATCGTGTTCATCATTGGGGGGGGTTTGCCATAGTCACCACGCTTGGCAGGCGGATTGGTGACCGCAGTGTTGATGGTGTTTACTCTGGAAATGCTGCTGCCCATTTCCTGGTGTGTTCCCTTAGTCGCCTTTTACGACATCCACGGGAGGTGATGGAGGGGTCCAATTCTATGCCGGGACCACCACGGCCATTTATTTACTTGCTTTGTTTTTCCAAGAATGCAAAGAAAAACAAAAAGCAACGTGCAGATTACACTAACAAGACTGAAACACAAACTCATTTTTTCATAAAACTTTCATAATTAGCTTTATTTCTACCCTCCCTTTCTTGAATCTTAATGGAAAAACATAAATAAGTAAAGTGCATAATAAAACAACACTAACCTTACCCTGTTTATGCAAAATAAAACCGCTTCAGGATTTATGTTTTCGATGAACATAGAATGTTTTTCTGACGATGTACTCATATATTATTGTTAGTTTTTCATTGGTTTCTGAGCGGGTAAATTTATCCCTTGTTTTTGTAATAAAAAGTAATGGGTCAATTCAGTCCGAGAGGTCTATTAGCAGTTTCTCTAGAAGTGAGCACTTTGGGGAATTATATCACTGTTTTTTTAGTAAGTAATAAAGTTTATGAACCTATTATTAGTAACCACTCATCACCAATAGCAACTAATTGGATTGAAACATAATTTGCTAACTCCAACGTTATTATAATTAAGGGAAAATCAATATAGTCATAAGTAGATGTATGTGCCAATTAGTTAACATGCCTTTGCATGAATTTCAGATGCTACTAAACTTCAATTTTTAATATATTATATTATTACATTGTAAAAGGATCACACAAAAGAACGGTAGGAACCAAGCCGTAAGTTTGTTGCCTGTTCTTCTAGGCTTTGGTCGCGTGGAACTGGCACCTAGAGTCACCTAGCTTTAAGACGTTTCAAAGTGATCCTTGTGATTTTATTGAATAAATACCTTTCGACTTTGACTTTGACCTTTGATGACTAGTACTGCGTCAGGGGCAGTCTTCTTCTTGTCTTGTCACTGGTTTCTTTCAAAACAGTGTGGTGAAAGGATTTTAAGTGCGCCTCAAAGAAGCTCCTTTCTAGCACTATGGTTTAGAACTATTTAGTTTCTACGACATGTCGTTTTCCTCACGATGTTATTCTACACCGTTTGAGAGTACTGGCATTGTGTTAATAAATTTATGAACAGAAAAACTCATAGGTGCAACTTCCGAAGAGCACTGGTCGTCCAGTGGTAGCGGCCCCTTCTTCAAATTCCAAGGTCGTGGGTTTAAAATGGTGAAAAAAACTTACCCAGCTGCACCAGTTCCAGACGTTTGTCGGTGACGAAGTGCCAAGGGAATGCCTTGCAGAAGCTGGCAACTCCGATCTTCAGGTCTGTTACGTTGTTGGAAGATGCCACTTGCACTGGTAAGGCCGTCTTCTGCAGTGGCTTAGCGTTTATTTCATACCTGAACAAAATATTGCAGTTTATTTCGAAGCGTATCCAATTCTATACTCGACTAAAATATTAGAGTTACTTAAAGGCTTTAATTAACTGGTGCTGAACGTTACAGACAGTATTTTTTCTTTTTTATTAAAAATAATTAATAAAGAGCAAAAAAACGGCTACGGTAGATATCCTCACGGATTTCTCTTTTTTTTTTAGAATGTAAAAATTTGGAAACAACAAAGAAAAAATCTTAACGTCTCAAAGTGAAGACCGCAGTGCATTGCCACATAGGGTATATCCTCAGTCTATGTGTATTTGTGAGGTAACGCAATTAATAAAAAACCGGCCAAGTGCTAGTCGGACTCGCGCACGAAGGGTTCCGTACTATGATCTATAAAAACGGCAAAAAAATCACGTTTGCTGTATGGGAGTCCCCATAAATATTTATTTTATTCTGTTTTTTAGTATTTGTTGTTATAGCGGCATCATCTGTGAAAATTTCAACTGTCTAACTATCACGGTTCATGAAATACAGCCTGGTGACAGACGGACAGCGGAGTCTTAGTAACCGGGGCCGACGCAGCATCGGCACCAGACAGAGTCACGGGGTCCCGATTGGATTTTACCGCGACTCTGTTGATGACTGTTCATCTAGCCTAAGTTTCAGATCTCACTTAGTAGGAAAATGTTGAAAACGAGCTAAGGTTTATCAAGGTTGTCGTGGATTCTGTTGCCGAGATACCTTAATTACTCAACGTCAGTCAAGCCATACATGGTTCTACTGTCTCTTGTTATACAAATGGAATACCCACGCTCGTTCATTACATGTTTTTGCGTAGGCTGACCAAAGATGCTTCAACGCTCTTCAGCTAGCAATTTTAATAAAATAAATGTGTAGGCTAAATAGTTGTTTTTCCATCTTTTATCCTCAACAGCTTTACAAGTTCAGAAATAAAACCACTCTATCTGAATCTTTGTATGTAAAAAAGGAGGTACACTTTGTACGCACAAATTAAAAGATGCCGCAGTGAAACGTGCCTACGCAAATGAACCAAATTAAAATGAAATCAATAGGCAGCGAATTCTTTGAAGGAAAATAAACTTTAAAGATAACGTATTTAATTTTATTTTCCTTCAAAAGAAATTGTATCCTTTGGTCAGTATTTTACCTAAGTAAAACATATTTGAAACTAAAAATATGTAGAGATAGTAAATACAATAAAATTCCGAGGACTAACGGACTATTTATTGATAGAAAAAGATCTCAAACCAGAAAAAAAGTATCCGCGATAATAAGCCGTGTTTCGAAATAGGTGCAGTATTTTAAGAGTAGTAGAGCTCTTTGTGAAGGGTTCGTCCGGGGAAGTACTACACGCCTTTTTCTGCCGCCAAGCAGCGTTGCTGTGTTTCGGTTTGAAGAGTGTAGTTGCCGGTGTTATTACAGGCACATGAGGCTTAACATCTATATGCCTCAAGTTGATGGACGCAGGGGAGTGCATCGTAGGGTACGTTCCTATCGTGCGTGACTTACGAGGCAATGCTTTGTTATAGGTGATGGTTACCACTTAATATAAGGTGGACCATCTGCCTGTTCCATCAGCTAGTTGTATAAAAAAAAAGAGTAAAAAATTTGAGGTATTTTATAAGGGATGCGTATGTCCTGTGGTGAACATGATACTGGCTGATGATGATAAGGATAACCAAAGTAAAAGAGGCTATATTAAAAAGAGATTATTAACAGTAGGTTGTGGTAAGCTTGATCGAATGAAACCTCATTACTCATTAGTAAGCTATCGATTTTTGAACATTTAACCGAATCGCTCCGGTCTATAACGTACAATTTGATTAGATTATTGGTTAAACTGAAATGAACTCATTTGGATTTATTTGGTAAGCATTAACAATCACTCAAAATGAAACGTATTTTTTATACTACCAAATATGCGTACGGCCCACTAGATGGGAAGCGGTTACCGTAGCCTATGGACGCTTGGTGCACCAGAGGCATCTTCGCGTTGCTGACCCTTGAAATATGTAAAAACGGCCTTTTTGAAAAACCCCATGCAGTTTTCCCTAGGGAATACCTCAGCAGGGAACGCATTCCACAACCTTAAGCGTACGTGGGAGGTAGTTCCTCTAAAACTGAACGGCGAGTGACCATCCTGGCTCTAAGAGTGGAATGACTCTCTGCCTATATCGTACCTATAGATATATAAGTGTTTTTATACTACACGCTGATGGAACAAGCAGATGGCTCACCTGATAGGTGGTAACCATCATCTATAGCAAAACATTGCCTCGTAAGTAACTCGAGGCAAAAACATATTATTGCCTTGTTAGTCACTTGAGGTTGAGGAGATGTTAAGCCTCATGTGCCTGTGTTTTAAAAGTATGGAAATATATTGCGTTTGACTATTATCAATTCAAAACATAAAACCCAAATTTCCTCTGTTGGGTTATCCTACGTTGGAATGTAAGATGTTGTGCGATAAAATACTCCAATACTAATGTTGAGATAATCTGAGGATAAGGTGAGGAAATCACTCAGACTACCAAGCAGAAGGCTTTTCTCTTATCAGAAGGTTTGGGGAACTTGAGTAGAAATTAAATGCAGGTAAAATTCCCTTCATTGTCTATTCGATACGATAATTACACGTTACACAATAGCAAATAATATTCACATGTTAGCGAAACGAGGTGCGGGGTGTCACATTGTATTGCCAAATTGCATGCTAAGCAACACTCGGTCCCTACATCCTCCAAGCTTTTGACAAATGTAAAGACGGATATAGTTTTATCTGAAGGATAGCGTAACTCGAGATGTAATAAACCTGTTGTGAAAAACGGTTGGAAGATTAATTTTATAGTGTAAGGTGCCTCACGTGAATGACGTCACGGAAGTTCCACTAGAACTGTATTATTCAGTTCTGTTATTATCTAGAAACACAGGCTGCATCTTGCATAAGTAATCACCTTCTTGCATTGTGCTGATACCATTGTATTACAAAATATCTGGAGCACTGGGTTTATTCTACAGACATTCAGAACTAAATCTTCTTTGAAAATTAGGACATTCTGCATAACTAGAGTTCATCTTCAAACTACTGTAGAATTTTAATTTACTCGTTTTTATGGTACCAAGGACGTGGCGTAGAGCTTCTACGAAGTAACGTAGAGGGTCTACAAAGCGTAGCTTGATACCTACATTTTACCAAAGTTAGTATTTCTAACATTCATTTTGAAATTTGGATAAAAGTTAAACTAGAAAAAACTAGCGTAAACATATTTTCTATTGTCTGACATTCGTTATTCATGTTTAGCGGTATTTTTTTTTCTTTCACTAGACTTTAATCGTCATTAGCTTCCTAAATGCGATTAGAGGCTCGCTAAACACAATTAGTGATCGTTGTCCAAGCGGCCATTAGTATGAAAATTAATCTTTATTCCAGTATTTTCTTTGCTCAAACAAAGGCACTCACCTAAATCTTCTGGGATCATTAGTATAACTCATCAGTCTTATGTCCGTCTGTGTGTCGTACAACCTCCTTGCTATGGCCTCCAAGCTGCCGACTAGTAGGTATGCCACGGGTTCGCTCTCTGTGGTCAGGTGAAGTTGGATCTTGCCTTCGTGAGAGGTCGTGCACACGAAGTTCGCTTCGTATTCCATTGTTTCGTCTCTTTGGACGTCATCCTGTTGATAAAATAATGTTAGTTCTTTGGTCATGTTTTTGTGGCCACTTTTGCACTTAATGCTATGTATTTGTTTGTAGAAAATAAACAATGGCCTTATTCATATTGATCGCTATGCGCTCCATTAGCTTAACTGACCGACAAGTATGTTGCTGTCTCTTTTTGTTGACATGGTAGTGAAAGTGACAAGTATACTTTATAGAGCCGCTATAAAATGGCAGGAAATATAGATAAGGACCATAGTATACATGGTGGCCTATTTAGATCGATCAGTATGGGCCAGTCTGTAACTATAAGACATACAAAGATCTGTTCTTAGGAATCATGTTATCGATTTTAGTGACAAGAAAAACTGCATACTTAAATAAATTTATTAAAAACTTGTACTTAGTTCGGGAGTCGAACCCGGTCATATTGAAAAATAAAAATTTCATTATTTCTATTTGGATAACGATTGTGTAGGTCATAAGCAGTAAATGTTACTATGAAACATGATCCTGTATAGTTAAAGAAATAGAAAAGGCAAACGTTATTTATTTAAGTAGCCAATTATAATCAAGTTGAATTGCTATTAAAAGTCTGTCAAAAGATTTCCGTCAATGTAAAATTATATTGTCACCATCACCAATTGGGAATTTCAAACAGTGTCAAATCTAATATCAAAAAACGGAAACGAACCTTAAACAACCTATAGAATCTTGTCAAAAAAAATCCCGTGATCAACGTGTTATCCTATTGTTCGTTAATACACCCTCTTAATGCCTGCGGGTTATGGATACGCCTAATAACTAACATACCAGTAAATAAATTATTAACCCATTTATTGTTAGTACAGTCATCGCCAAAATATATACAGACCCACATTTTGAATTTAAATTATTTACATCATTCACTGCCACTAATTCAGGTACTTCTTTTAGTACTCGCTCTTTTAAGCGCATTTCTTCAAATCCGCCTAAAAGATTAATATCTTAAGTAATATCAAGTGAACGTCTAAGGTCAGTTTTTTTTTACTGAATGGCCAATATGTATGTAATGAAGCGACTTCATCGCTGATGGCCATCAGCTATATTATTACTAGTAGTAGTAGGTACTAGTATAGTACTAGACTTATTAGTTACTTAATGAAACTCTCTGTTTAAGGGTCACTGGCACAATGATCTGATTTAATTGTATTATGTTAAACAGGTTTACCAAACTAAACAGAATTATCATAAGCATCATTTCCATTGTATGACAGTTCGCTAATCATGTTTATAAACTTATTTTTTCTCGTGCGTTAATCGTAGTCGTTAATCGTGAGTAGCTTCCTATATACGATTAATGACTTGCTAAGCATGAATAGTTATTGTTGTGCTAGTGGACCTAACACAGTAAATATTTTTAGGTTTAATTTTTATTACTTTTGACGTTGAATGTACGAGCCTGGAATCTACGATCACCGCATTATTCCGAGGCGCTACCCGCCATCCCAAGAATTTTAACCGCACCTTCGCAGGATAGGAATTTAAGGTACGGTAAGCAAAAGTACGCGTTGCTAACTATCTGAATAAAGAGTATATAAAAGTAAGTAAGTAAGTAAGTGTGTGTGTGTGTGTGTGTAAAAGTTGTGTTTCTTATTGGATGGGTTTTGTTGAGAGCTCTCTGTGGGTTAAATTTAAAGGTTAGGGAAAAGGTTGTTAGAAGTCAAAAGTTGGGCTGTTGGGGAAGACCACGGTGGACGTATCTCGATTAGATGGCAGGCGTTTTAGAGAAAGCCAGGGCAAAAGTAGCCTAAATCGACGAGCATGTATGAAGAATGATAAGAGAGTAAATGAAGCGAAAGAGGTATGTCAGGATCGTAGCAAGTGAGCATCCGTGGACTTTGCCTACCTCTATGGGAATCAGACGTGATTTTATGTATGTATGTAAGAAGTCACGGGATCCATTTTGATAAAAAGAACTACGTGGCAAGTTTTCGGCAGACGAGCTCTGTGACGTAATACGATGTAGCGTGACAACAGGCAGAGGGATAATTCAACATTATGGGCTCAAATAAAAAATACATATAATAATAAAATATAATGCTAGTAACTATGCAGATAGTAGTAGTAATAGTTGCCATGCGGCTAGTAACCACCGCATGGCAACACCCCATGATTCAGGGGTTACCAGATACCCTTAGAGTTGATGCCAGGGCAAAGTTACCCAACAAGGCCCTTCTCTATCGATGTTCATAATGTGTGCGTGTGTGGGTGTGTGCGTGGAGGTGTGTATGTTTGTTTGTGGATGCGTGTGTGGGAGGGTGTGTAGCATGTGTATGTGTAGCATGTGCATGTGTAGCATGTGTATGTGTAGCATGTGTATGTGTAGCATGTGCATGTGTAGCATGTGCATGTGTAGCATGTGCATGTGTAGCATGTGTATGTGTAGCATGTGCATGTGTAGCATGTGTATGTGTAGCATGTGCATGTGTAGCATGTGTATGTGTAGCATGTGCATGTGTAGCATGTGTATGTGTAGCATGTGTATGTGTAGCATGTGTATGTGTAGCATGTGCATGTGTAGCATGTGTATGTGTAGCATGTGTATGTGTAGCATGTGCATGTGTAGCATGTGCATGTGTAGCATGTGTATGTGTAGCATGTGTATGTGTAGCATGTGTATGTGTATGTGTAGTATGTGTAGTATATGTATTTGTAGTATGTATATATGTAGTATGTGTATGTGTAGCATGTGTATGTGTAGTATGTGTAGTATGTGTATGTGTAGAATGTGTAATATGTGTATGTGTAGTATGTGTTTGTGGATGTGTGTTAGATGGGCTAACTGCTAGTTTCTTTATTTTTTTTAATATAATTGGTATATTAAGCACAAGTGTAACTTACCTGATCGTGTAGAACATCGTGAACGCTATCTAACGTGGTCAGGAACTCGCTGAGATTAGTGCCTAGGCATTTGAACGCCCGCTCCAGTCGACAGTTGTGGGAGAAGGCTGTGAGTATTAAATGTTCCCCTAATTTCGCCATAAAGTCCTTTGTGCTGACACCTGCAACAAGATTAAAATAATGGCGGCTATTTTGTGGAGAGCACGCGAGTGGTAAACTGTTTTGTATGCTGAGTAATTACGCTAAAAATGTTTTAAAAGATATTAAAATAAATTAAATTAAATATTGGTGTACATTCCACACAACGCTATCTCACCCCAAACTTAGCCAAAGCTTGTAACATGGGAACCAGATAGCTGATATAATACAAAAATACTTATTTTATTTATAAATACATACTTATATTATTATATAACACCCAGACAGAGAACAAACACTGAGAATCGAAAACATGGCCTACGGCGGCGCAGAAGGCAGAGCTACAACCAACTGAGCTGTGAAGGCTGTTTTAAAAGATAGTAAATGCTTTTGATCCATTTACATAACTATACTAATTTTATCCATCTAATACAAGTTCGTTATTTCAAAAGTATTATAGCTTTTGGTAAGAGGCTCGCCCGCGTATTAACTACCACCATGCCTTTTTCTATAGTATTTTATTTATTAAAACTAATATCACAGCTCGTTGGGTATACAAAATGTATACCATAGATGTATTTATCACAAAGCCATAGCTTGTTTTCAATCTTCGTTTAAACCAAACTAAATTAAGTATAATAGTCTTGAAGGTCTCGCTGCTTCTGTGTGGGTGGATCTTGAAAAATATTGAACGGTTTAATCCAAAATTATCATCAGCCTGAAGAAGTCCACAGCAGGACATTCCCTACACATCTTAAAAGATGTGATTACCTAGATTTAACTTTGACATTTTTTAGTTTAACATTCTACTTTGACCTAAATAATGACTATTTTTAATTAATAATTGCTTAATATTTGAAGTTTGACATACATTCTCAAATATCAACCTTCATAAAAAAAAACTTTTTTTTCTTTGTACTTTGTTTATTAGATAATACCTACATAGAGGTTTTTACTGTTACTATACCTGTCAACCAACTATACGAATATTAATTTAAAACCTTGGCCTGCCTCCATGTTGCCATACCCTATGCAGGGTCCATGTGATACTTACTAACACCCAACAACAATGTATGTACCTAAACTAAACCATGCGTAAGCAATAAATGTATTGAGTATTGAGATGGATTTTGTGTTTTTCTTTCCACCGACTTCATCGATCGTTACAATGTTGTCGATCCATCGAGTGGTATACTCAGGCTTTGACACCAGGTTCATGTATTAGAACTCAGTGTTCACAAAATAGATAAGTATTATAGCACTATTTTACTCCAGTTCTCACTGATTTCATTATTTCTAATTGTTTAATAATTTAGAGACGGCTGGGTTGTCTGGCAGTCACTCGTACGAGTATATCCTTTCTTATAGTACCTTTCATTTATAAAGTAAAAGTCTGTTACTTCAGACAAGAAATCTGAATGGAAGTTGTAATTAATATTAAATGTAAAGAAGGTTCAATAATGGTGATAAACTTAAATAAAATTACGATACTTCAAAGCGGCTTTGATAGCCCTCACAGAGTTTTTGATTGCTGACGTCATGCCCGAAATGCAACCATCAAATGACATACTTCAAAAATGCGTGGAATGAATTGCCCATATACCGGTAGTAGCTCTGCCTTCTGCGCAGTAGGCCGTGGGTTCGATCCCCACTGAAAACAGACATTTTGGGTAATGAACACGTAGATGTTTGTTCTCAGCCTGGGTGGTTTGTAAAATATTATAAATATGTTTTAATAAAAAAAAGTATTGTTGATACAATACTTTTTTCGTAACAATACTAGGGCACGTTTCTATCGTGCGTGACACACGAGGCGTTGCTTTGTTATGCAATTAACATCAGGTGCTATCTGCTTGTTCCATCAGCTAGTGGTATAAAAAAAAAGGCTTCGAGTATTCTAGATGAGAAGAAAACTGATTTATCCGCGCCACAAAAGAGTTATTCACAGATAAAATAAGAATTTTGATACAATGAACGTTAATTTAGATTACGAGCGGCCCAGTTTCCCGTTCAACCCTTTCAGGTGAAGGTTTAATGGACTTCGGCTTTTATTTTAGCTAATTTTTCATTCACTTCTGATTTGGTTTACTTTGGGTCCGCTGTACGGGAAATCGAGATATCAAAGAAAGTTATCTTATTATTTATTTTGCTTATTTTTCGTCGGATACTTTTTTAATTTTATTGGATTTCATAAATTAATTCTGAAGAACCCTAAGAGCTATTTGAAAGAGCTTGCCGGCAACTTTAGTGTATTTTTATGATTACAGCTTAATATACCTTAAGTTAACCTGGTGACTTATGGCAGTGTGGTCTAAAAAAAAGTGTGATGAAAAACCAGTATTATTATGCATAATCATTTGGTGGACATTTTCTACAGCGCAATCTAGCCCCAAACTAATCAGAACTTGTACTATAATACTTCTATACTTTATTTTGTAAATACATATTTATAATCTCTAATACTATAAGAATCAAAGTCCTGACTGACTGACTGACTGACTGACTGACTGACTGACTGACTGACATATAGACAACGCACAGCCTAAACCACTGGTCTTAGAAACTTGAAATTTGAGGAGTACGTAGGTCTTATGGCGTAGAGGTGTACTAAGAAGGGATTTTTGGAAATTCAACCCCTAAGGGTGTAAAAAGGGATGAAAACGATTGTATGAAAAATTGTATTCCTTGAACCTACAAACTTGAAACTTGGAGTAGATATACTTCAAAGCAAAAAAATAGGAAAAGCATTTTTAGTTTTTCAAAACTACCCTTAATAAGTGTGCAAAGGGTTAAAAAGTTTGTATGGGAGATTTTTGGCCGCTGGTCCTATAGACTTGAAATTTAAAGAGTACATAGGTCTTATGGCGTAGAGGTTTACTAAGAAGGGATTTTCGGAAATTCAACCCCTAAGGGTGTAAAAAGGGTTGAAAACGTTGGTATGAAAAATTGTATTCCTTGAACCTACAAACTTGAAACTTGAAGTAGATGTACTTCAAAGCTAAAAAATAGGAAAAACATTTTTAGTTTTTTAAAACTACCCTTAATAAAAGTGCAAAGGGATGTCAAAGTTTGCATGGGAGTTTTTTAACGCGTGGTGCGATTGACTTAAAACTTGAAGTAAATATACTAAAAAATAATTAATTAAAAATGACGCTTTCAACTTTTGATAATTACCCCTGCAAAGGGTGCAAATGACTGTAAAAGTTAGTATGAGAGATTTTTAGTATAGTGCGATAGATTTCAAACTTGAAGTAAATATACACCACAATAAATTATTTAAAATCACGTTTTCAATATTTTAAAACTACCCCTGCAAAGTAAAACTACCTCCTGAACAAATAAGTACATATTTTCCGTGTAAGGTTGTCTTTGTTGTATTTGGCAAGTTTTTGAGTCTGAGTACCTATACCTACCTACCTAATATAGGTAATGGCCGTTTATAGGTATCTCTTATACCTACGTAGGTATTTAAAATCCTACCCTAATAATATACAAATCAATGTGAAAGTTACGATGTTTGGATGTTTGTGGCTCAATCACGGCACCACTTCAACGCGTGCGAAGCCGCGGGAAGCCACAAGTAATACATATACATATTTTATGCATGAAAGACATCCTTTAAATGTAAGCCAGGGTAACAATCCGTTGATCTTTTAATTTAAGTGGTATAGTATAAGGGAATTATTTTTAAAGCGGGATCATTAATTCGTAAAAAAAAGGATACAATTAATAGCTGTACGATTTGCAGTTGTCATGAATAAATCCACTTTAATTTAAATTAATCAATGAAGTTTGTAAATTAAATCCTCTTTAGTGTGTTATGATACTGAAAAATGTGGGTAAATGGACGTACCTTCGAGACATCTTCACATCCTCACATGCTCACATCCTCACATGCTCACATGCTCACATACTCACATGCTCACATGCTCACATGCTCACATGCTCACATGCTCACATCCTTACATGCTCACATCCTCACATGCTCACATGCTCACATCCTCACATGCTCACATGCTCACATGCTCACATGCTCACATGCTCACATGCTCACATGCTCACATGTACACATGCTCACATGCTCACATGCTTACATGCTCACATGCTCATATACTCACATGCTCACATGCTCACATGCTCACATGCTCACATGCTCACATCCTCACATGCTCACATCCTCACATGCTCACATGCTCACATCCTCACATGCTCACATGCTCACATGCTCACATGCTCACATGCTCACATGTACACATGCTCACATGCTCACATGCTCACATGCTCACATGCTCACATGCTCACATGCTCATATACTCACATGCTCACATGCTCACATGCTCACATGCTTACATGCTCACATCCTCACATGCTCACATCCTCACATGCTCACATGCTCACATCCTCACATGCTCACATGCTCACATGCTCACATGCTCACATGCTCACATGCTTACATGCTCACATGCTCACATACTCACATGCTCACATGCTCACATGCTCACATCATCACATGCTCACATGCTCACATGCTCACATCCTCACATGCTCACATGCTCACATCCTCACATGCTCACATGCTCACATGCTCACATGCTCACATGCTCACATGCTCACATGCTCACATGCTCACATGCTCACATGCTTACATGCTCACATGCTCACATACTCACATGCTCACATCCTCACATCCATATCCTTGAAGAACCTTAAGTTTACTAGCAGTGGACTTCTTTGGGCTGATGATGATATATAAAAGAAAGTCACACTATTTATAACTCAAGAACGGCTGAACCAATTTGGCTGAAAATTGGTGGGAAGGTAGCTTAGAACCAGGAGACGGGCATAGGGTAATTTTTATCCCGACTTTTTTAGTTTTTTTGCTTTTTTTGTATATTTTATACAAACAATCGAAGAGGCAGGAACTTCAAGTTGTCAGTTAGTACCTGTTTCTTCTGACAAAATTACGTGGCTCAAGATTGTTCCATGGGGAAGAAAATACAATTTATTTATTATAGATGTTGCCAATCATATCTATTTGTAAGTATTCTATAGAAAACGTGCGCGAGCGAAGCCGCAGGTAAGAGCTAGTCTACACTAATATTATAAAGAGGAAAGCTTTGTATTTTTGTATTTTTGTATGTAACGAATAGGCTCAAAAACTACTGGACCGATTTCAAAAATTCTTTCACCATTAGAATGCTACATTATCCTTGAGTAACATAGGCTATATTATATTTTCAAAAAAATCAGGGATCCTTACTAAAACTCCAATAATGTAACCCAAGGTGGAAACCAAAAACCTTACATCGCGTGCGCTGCGAAAACTATTGATGATAGAACAAAATAATGTACTACGATTTTGTAGAACACGTCATCAGCTACAAAAAATGTCGCGACAGCATATGTCTAACTATTATAGTTATGTCACAATAAGTGTTCTTTTATTATAAAAAATTAATTGAAATGCCGCCGCTAGAAAAGGGTCTTTATTTGTACCTTGGTATTAATCCTTATCCAAATAAATCTTTTCATAATTAAGACGGTTTCAATACCTATAGATTACTTCTTAAATTTTTCAAATCGGACATTCCATTCAAAAGATATGACGAAATTAAAAACGTTAACGGGTCCACGGGTCGCGCTCGGGGTGCGATTTCACTCTCTGGCGTGTAAATGTATGAAATAAGTAGACGCGAGGCTTGAACCCACGGTCTAAGTTTATCCTAAAAAGTTCAAAAAATTTATGACCACCCATGCGAAGCTGGGACAGGCCGCTAGTATCATATATAACACCAAGACAGAGAACAAAAAACTATGGTTATCACACAAATATTTGTTCTCGGGTCGAATCCACGGCCTACGTAGAATGCAGAGTTACCAACTGAATTGTGAAGGCTGTCAACTAAAATCGACTTAAATATTTTAGTTTTTGACATTCAATCCCTCAGGAGGTGTCTACGAATTTTATTTTTATGTATATTCAATAAGATTTATTTGGGAATAATAATCTGTGACGGCTTCTTTCAGTAATGTATCTCAAGATCAAGATGAATCAAGATTCCATTTCCTTGAGAACTGTCAGCACCAAAATTTTAATCATAAAATAATATGGCTTATCATTTAGTTTAAAACCATTAGCTGTGAGTTTTCAATTGAGTATTCTGTAATACGAAGACATTTATCCATCACTAGGGTCCCCCGCGTGAGTGGGTAAGGCGAAATTAGTGATCGAAGTGAGCGCGGATCCACTAGGGGAATCCCTGGATTTTGTTGATCGTAAGATTTTTTCGGAGAGAATCGTAACTCTGATACTGTAGTATCCTACTAATATTATTAACGCGAAAGTTTGTAAGTATAGATGGATGGATGGATGTTTGTTACTCTGTCACGTAAAAACTGCTGAATAGATTTTAATGAAACTTTAAAATATTATAGGCTACAATATATAAAGATATTGTGTGACTAATCCTGGCAGACGAAGTCGCGGGTACCAGCTTGTAGGAACATAAAATACATATTATCCTTTTTTTGACAGTTCTGAGAACCAAAATTTTGACGTCAAGCTGCAACATCAGTAGGTACATACATACTAATGTCTAATACCCCATTTACTTAACTCATGTCCGTGGAAATGTGGAGGGACATGGGCAATCCGAGAATGTAAACAGGCTACTTCCATGTCCGCTCGCGTCACGTTTGCTTTTCCCGCGCTCCCTAAGTATCCGGGCTAAATGTGAAAACATATGTCCGGCCACATTTCCGTCCACAAGAATGGCAGCAGGAATGTCTAAATGAAAATGCAGTAAAAAGTGTACACCAAAATGTTGTTTATTATTTAACTACTCTTGACTCTTATTTTGACGCTGACATTACCATCTTGAAATCGTGTTACGGAGAGGATATGGAAATATTTTTGGATGAATATTTGGCACAATCAAAGAGACTTATGAAAAAAAGATTTCATTTCCTTGAGATTTGTAGCTTTATTTTACCTTGCATACACCTTTTTGATCGAGTGAGCGAAGCGAACAAAGATCTTTGTTTCAACTTGGGCGATTTGGCATTTTATGTATGTATGTATGTATGTATGTATGTATGTATGTTTGTCTGGCGATAACTTTAGAACCGTTGATCCGATCTGCATGAAATTGGATATGTCGATAGCTTGAACTTGAGAAATTTACTGGTAAGTATATGAGTAAAATCGGATGAAGGGTTTTTGAGATATGGGGTTTTTTAAGGGCGCAAAAATAAAAAAAGTTACATAAAAAAATCAAGTTACATGTCATATGAAAGGGCTTTGTTTGGACATTCCAAAACAATTTTTACTTTTTTTTTGGGACGCTCGGTTTTTGAGATAAAACAAAACAAGTTAAATTAAGATAACCAGCGATCCTAGAGCTCCCATCTCTAAGAGTTTCGTTGACATCAAGGTTTTTCTACTGGTCGGCCAGTTACTTTGCTTTTTCTTATTTTTTTTTCTTGAAATATATTAAGAAGGTACTCAGTTCTCATAAAATGGTGATGACGACCAGGTCTGATGATGGAGCCAAGGTCTGTTCAACGGAACTCTTCAATAAATAGGCCAATAGAGTTGAAACTTGGTTACCATACCAAGTTAGTAGGCAGTAGTCAGAAAAAAGTCCAAACATAATGTTTGGACTTGCCTCTGACTACTACCTACTCAAAGTTTTGATGCGTTCGTCGGGTCGCATCACGAGATCTCAGTTCGGGGCGAACTACTAGTTTATTTTAATTTACAAGCAAACCTACTCCACCTTAATTCTTTTTCAGGTTAGTGCCTGGGGCTTCGGAAATTGGTTGTAGTATAGTTTTCTTTTTGCAAAAAATATGCTAGAATTACTTGTTTCGTTCAAAATTACAATTTTCCGGAATCTTTGTAATATCCTCTCCAAAACATGGCTTTTTGTGAATTTTCATAATTCAAGAGAATTTATTAACAAATTGTAAGGTATTGAATAAAAGTCGTAAAAATAAAATGTACGAATAAGAAGTTGCCTGATGTTTTTTTTATTCAACGAACTGATGGAACAAGCAGATGGCCCACCTGATGTTAAGTGGTAACCATCACCTATAACAAAGCATTGCCTCGTAAGTCACGCACGATAGGAACGTGCCCTACGATGCACTGCCCTGCGTCCATCAACTTGAGGCATACAGATGTTAAGCCTCATGTGCCTGTAATTACACCGGCAACCACACTTTTCAAACCGAAACATAGCAACGCTGCTTGGCAGCAGAAAAAGGCGTGGTGGTAGTACTTCCCCGGACGAGCCCTTCACAAGGAGCTCTACTACTCTTAAATACTACTATCTACTATGGTTGTCAGTGTCTCATATTTTAGTGACCGACGAGGAAACCACGTTAGAACAAACCCATATTTATGTACAATGACAAAAATTTTGAGAGTAATTTGGAAAATAAGTACCTAAAGGAAACAAAACGTCTGCAAAACCAATGATAAAAGAGCTTCCCAACTCTTTCATCTCATAGAAACGTATTTCTTTGACCACGAGCGCACTTAATTACAAGCCGAGAACACTCACTGTCGGTGGCCCGCACCGCGTCGTAAATTTCCTGAAGGTACGCATAATTCCTGCAAGACTTCACGTCGTCTGGCAGGCGGCGTCTGTGGACAAAAGCATTGTATTATTTAATAAAATGACATGGGCTCTAGTTGTCTGGTGGTAGTGGCCGCGCCTTCCGATCCGGTTATGGGTTCCAAACCGTGCACGAATGAGTTTTTCTGTTAATAAACGTAAGTGCACAGTGCCAGTACTCTCAAGCGGTGAAGGAAAACATCGTAAGGAAACCGGTGGCATGTCGTAAAAAGTTAATAAACATGTGTCAAGTAAGCTTTATCTTTAAATGCATTTAGATAAGGTTGTTTTGGAAGGCGATGTATGAATGTTGGTATTATTAATAGCATCTTGGCTTGTCCTCTGTCGGGTCAAGCCAAGATGTTATATAGGTTGGCAGAATTAGGGTTAATTTGGTAGATTAAGTTATGTTACGAGATGTATTTTTTTATGTTTTATTATAGGGCAGTGTGGTCGCCCAGCGACAAAGCCCTTAAAATAAATTAAAAAAAAAACTTTTGACACAATGACATGTTTACATTAGGTGAAGCCAAGAGTATTGGCCGAGGTTGCATATTTAATTTAAAAATGAGTACGACAAAGAGCAATCCTAATATTATGCCATAGTTATAACTTTCAAAACAACATGCCTCAAAACTAAACTATTCTAAAACCTTACAAGCTCTTAAAGCGCGTTAAGCGACCAATTAAAGAGGCTCCCATATAATCCGGCCGAGTAAGAAAGGTAATTATGCAATTAGACATGCCCATTCGAGTTTACGATGAGGAACGGAGGCGTGCTTTTAATGTGTTCTAATGCCTTTGCCACACGGATGAATGAGCTCATACAATACGCACTGCTATGTAGCACTGAGATAGATAGATACAAAATTCTTTATTGTAGAGAACAAAATGTATCAAACATAGGCGAGCTTAATGCTAGAGAACATTCACTTCCAGTTAACCATCGTGCAGGTTCGAAAAAACCGAAAGGGTAGTGCACAAATGTGGATGATAGAGAGTTATTTTCTACAAATATACAAAATACATATTTGATATAATAAATATTAAAATTATGTATTACATTATATATTACGTAAGGCTAAGGTCTACGTCTCACTAAGTTCAATTGGCACCACACTGACATTTCTGTATTATATTATTTTGTAACAAATATGACACGAAAGAAAGGTAAAACCAACCAGTAAGTGTTGCCTGTTCTTCTAGGCTTGGTCGCTTGGCACTGGTACCTAGATTCACCTAGCTTTAAGACATTTCAAAGTGATCCGCCTTTTGATTTTGACTTTGAAGTGTTACCATTACAAATGAATGTGACTTCGGTGAAACCCCCAAGTATGACAGAACCCCATGTTCAGCGGTGGTCTATTCTTACTGATGATGATGTACTTACAGGCAAAGGTAATTGTCGTAGTTTTCAGCTTGGTTTTTGGTAAGAGACGACACCGCTGCGTGAAGGCACTCGTTCTGTGGACAAAGAAACATACATTAGAAAGAAATATTATGACCCATTTTGACTATTAACCGCGCAACGCCAGTGTATCATTTACGATACACCAACTGGTATCTTTTCCCAGGCCAGGGTAACATGTATATGTTACGATACCCTGGCCTGGGTGTTGCGTGTACGTGACATGGTATGACCTGGCGTGACCTGGCATGGGTGTTCGCAACCTTTTCATACATTGTAGGATGCGATTTGATAGGAAAATATTCCAGTGGTTTTTGGGGTCAGGTACACCGGCTTGCGTAGAGTAAGGAAGTTGCGTAAAGGAAAAGACACAATTTGGTTTACAGTAAATGATACTGACGCTGAGAGTGTTCATTATTATAATGAGTAAATATAGTATTTTTATAATATTTTTATATAATGTTTACCTAAAACCATTGAGTCGACTCTAACTAAGCACTTTAAACATCTTTAAAAGAATCAAAGTTAAATAATCTGCAATTGAGTATTTTATATCTATCTAAATACCAAAAGATCTGAGGAGATGTCTACCGTGCCTTCAAGCTATTGAAGGCATGGTACTACTACCTAACTAACTAACTACATACATCACCACGCATATTTATATTTGAATGACTTAAATATAGCACATTTCAACAAATTGAAACCGACATATTCCTGTTTAGAATTAGTTCAACGTGTTAACCGGATATATTTCAGTATAACGGTCAGCCCTCACCATCAGGTATCCATTTGTCTTTGGGTTGTCATTAAAACCGTATTTTTTATAGGTTGACATTTGTTATTTTTGTTTGTTTTGTTTTTGGCTTTGTGTGAAATGTCCGCTAACATTTATATTTATTTATAGCATTAATACTCTGAGGGTAAATATAACATAAGCATAACCGGGTTTGTATATAGCGGTGTTTTTTTATGCAACACAAGCTGTCGGGCACCATAGTTATTTCTTTCTGTCATTTTCATGTTTTCCACTTGTTTTCCAAACAAAATATGAAGAATAAAATAAAAAAACAATAACTCACAAATATCTATCAAGACGCCTACACTAAAAGATGAGATTGAGATCTCTTTATCTTGTCGTGTCACTAGTTTCTTTCGAAACAGTATAGTGAAAGGATTTAAGAGCACCTCAAGAGGCTCCTTTCGAGCACTTGACACATGCTATAGAACTTTTTAGGCTCTACGACATGCCGGCTTCCTCACGATGTTTTTCTTCACCGTTTGAGAGTACTGGCATTGTGCACATACATTTTTGAACAGAAAAACTCATTGGTGCACGACCGGTTTCGAACCCACGACCTTATATAGGATCGGAAGGCGGGGCCGCTATCACCAGACCACCAGTGCTCTCAGATTGAGATATTAACCAGCCGGGTCTCAATTTTATCTTTTAATTTAGGCATCTTGATGGATATTGTTTAATTATTGTTAAACTCGTTTATTTATTTTATTCTTCATATTTTGTTTGGAAAACAAGTGGAAAACATGAAAATGACAGCACGAAATAACTATGGTGCCCAACAGCTTGTGTTGCATAAAAAACACCGTTATATACAAACTCGGTTATGTTTATGTTATATTTACCCTCCGAGTATTAATATTATTAATGGACAAAATAAACAGCGATTGTATGCGTGTATAATAGGTGCGCCTGACGTAGTAAATGCTGTGGTGAGGGCGCGAAGCCATATCGCTGCCGACAGGGCGGCGGCCTTGGGTTCTATTGGTAATGCAGGTTTTAGAGCATTACTATATTTATAGAAAAAACCGATTATCCGTAGAACCGATAGTCGGAGCAAACGAATACTTGGGTGGAGACGCGTTTAGGTAAGCGTAGTGTAGGACGCCTTCCGGCGAGGTAGGGTGATGATTTCAGAAATGTAGCTGGCAAGCACTGGATGAGAAGAGCAGAAGACCGGGCCTTCACAGCTCAGTTGGTAGTAGCTCTGCCTTCTGGTTCGATCCCCACCGAGAACAAACATTTGTGTGATGAACATAGATGTTTGTTCTCTGTCTGGGTGTTATTATATATTATAAGTATATATTTACAAACAAAAAGTATATTATATGTATTAAATCTGGTTCCCATATACCAAGCTTTGGCTTAGTTTGGGGCTAGATAGTACAGTGTGGAAAGTCCACCAATATTTATTTATTTATTGATATTTATAGCTCCGGCTCCGGTAGTAAGGAATACCAACTACTACAAAATGTGGGAATGTGTCACATGTCAAAAAATCCAAATCAAAACGGTCTTTATTCAGTACAATCACAAAGATCACTTTGAAACGGCTTATAAATAGGTGAATCTAGGTGTCAGTTCCACGCGATCAAAGCCTAGTCTAAAATAAATATGTTGAATCGGATTTGTTTTAATATCAGTACAAATTTCAGTACGGTTTGTTAATAAAATTGAGCCCGTTAACGTTTTAATCCTTCATAATCAATCCATGTCCGAGTCTAACAGAATTAATTTAGTTTGTAATTCGGTATTCACAAAGTGCTAAAAGGCCTCGGTCTTGGACCCCATCTATATTCTCGCATGCAATCACCTTTTGTCAAGTCTTACTAGTTATAATTATAAATATCGCATAAATATAGTATAATAAACTTTTAAACGAGGTGTTTTGAAATGATTTTTGCGATTCAATTGAATACTTTTTAACTGTGATATTGAAACAGGACAGGTTTTTTTTCTATTTATTGTTTATAAGAGTTATATTCTCCCATTTGCTCAGACATTGATTCACTGCGTCCATCAACTTGAGGCATACAGACGCTAAGCCTCATGTTCCTGTAATTGCACTGGCACCCACATCTTCAAGCCGAAACACAGCAACGATGCTTGGCGGCAGAAATAGGCATTTTGACTGTGTGTTTATGTTTCTGTGAGCGTCTTTCTTAATTGTAATTGTGACATTTATTGATAATTGTAAACTGTGATTGTATGAATTTAATAACTTTTACTTTTTTTTGACATTTTTACTTTAAATAATATTTAATTTAATTCTTTGTATTCATTGTTTTATAATGTATTCTAATCTGTTTAATTAATGTAATTGGTTATGTACCGTGTTAATTAAAGTTAATAAATAATAAATAATATGGTGGTAGTACTTCCCCGGACGAGCCCTTCACAAAGAGCTCTATACCTCTTTTAGTAATAACCAAGCTACCCGCAAACATTTCATTGCTCATTGGTATAACAAAGTAAAATCACGATTCACTGGCTATATTTAAAAAGGATACGTTCAAAAGGGAATCACATTTCCTTGATAACATTCTGATGCTTGCGCATCAGCTCACACACACCGAATCTTCCCCTATTTCATGGTCGAAGAATCATGTCAAATAAAATGACAACTGGTGTATAGAAGTGAAACTCCTTTTACGTGATAGCCGTCACCTAAGCATTGGCTTGCAAGTCACGCACGATATCAACGTCCTCTACGATGCATTACCCACTGGTTTTTTTATTAACAACGAGATATCAACAAATATAATAGAAATGTGTATTAATATATTTATTTAAATAACACAAGCACAGAAATATACATTTTACTATTTGGGTATTATTCAAAATTCTGAAATTTCGAGTATCAGAAACTCAAAAAGGGCAACTTTTGTTACGGATCGGTTTTTAGTTTTAAGAAACATTAGTAATTAAGTATGAAATTGCCGTTGTTGCAGTTAATGTATGAAGCGGCCATTTCGTACTTTAAGACTCTGTATAAGTATATTATGTACAGAATCCTCAGAGTAAAATAAAACAGTAAGACGTAAACGTCAAGTATAATTATTGTTGTTTATATTTATAATTTACAAGCTGGTGCCCGCAACTTCGTCTGCGCAGGATTAGTCATACAATATCTTTATACCTCTATATTTTAGCCTATGTTATTCTGATGGATAAGCTACATTATTGTAAAGTTTCATTAAAATCCATTCGGTAGTTTTTATGTGAAAGAGTAACAAACATCCATCCATACCTTCTAATATTATAAACGCGAAAGTTTGTACTTACAGACAGTAGGATATTATAAAACAAATACCTATGTAAAAGAAGAAAAGCCATCGAATTAAGCTGCTCGTATATTATCGATCGAATTTCACGTGCAGGTATCATTAATAATATTTTTTATATGGCAAAAACATGTGAACTGACTATCTGTGTAACAAATAAGACTTGGCAAAAGGACGAGACAAAAAGAAAAAACTTGTAAGGTGGAATTTGCCTTCTATACGCTTTTTAATAACATCCTATTTCTTATTACGTCCTCTGACCTTCTCTATGCAAGGGACGAGGAAACACTGGCACATTTCTTTCATGTCATGTTGGAATTTCAGGGTCATGGCAGACATTATTTCAAGTCCGTTTTCAATTAATGGTTTTCGTTTCAAGATTAAAATAAAAAAATGGTTTCAAATGGGTCGATAGATGGCGCTGGAAAATTTGGAATGGTATTTATTTTGTAATTTAAGGCATTGTCATACCGTTTCATGATAAAATATTTTTTTCAATTATGAAACGAAAACCGCTCATTTAATATAAGCTCATAATATACTTTAAAATACTATAAAATACTTTCTTATTATGGATATTGATTTTTAACATAGGAAATAGATATAAGAAAATCTGAAATAAAGACTGGTTTTGTCCCAATTTTATCTTAAATATGGCTTTACTATCAAATCAAAAGTCATTCTCAGTGAAACTTCTGTAGATTTCTTACTGTTTAAATTCTTCTAAATATTTCTTCTATGGTCTCAGTCCAAGGCTAGGAACAAGTTTTTGTCCCGTGACAAATGGATAGTCAGTCCATCGAAATTAATAGGTTTCTTACACTTCACTTGTTCGGTTCCTAGGCTGAGAAAGAATAAGCTAATCGTGAACTTACGCTTATGCTTGTCAAAATCGGAGGCTAAGCTCCGATTTCACCATGCTGTGTTAGATTAACAAATGATTAATGGGCCGTTAAATATGTCAAAATGTACGCGTTTGACATCTAAGGTTAGATTTAACGGCCTGTTAATCCTTTATTAGTAACTAACAGAGCATGGTGAAATCAGCTCTTAGCCTAGGTCTTGAATTTAGAGTCGTTAGAAATCAGTCTCAAATTTAAAAAAGAATACGAAGGCATATTTTTTTTGTTAAATATAAAATAACGATTTTAATGCAAAGAAAATTTTGCTAAAAAATACCCTTTGGACTGAACTATATTTTAATGAGGAGAAATTTACAATTATAATCAATGCAAACATTGATACTTATATACCTACTCGTAATATACGCGTCTCCGTTACAATTTACTGTTTATTTCATTAGCGAATCGATAACGAGAGAAACCAATGTTAACACACACGTAATAGAACACTTTAAGTGCTCGTCCTTAGGGGCCACCTAGTAGTGGCGTGTGAGATGAACGACGTAAAAATAGCGTTAAATGGCACACAAATAAGAGTCTATCTATACCACCTTAACACTAAGAGTAAGCTCTTTGTGAAGGGCTCGTCCCCTAGCAGCGTCGCTGTGTTTGGTATGGTATAATTGCCGGTGAAATTACAGGCACATGAAACTTAACATCTGTATGCCTCAAGCTGATGGAGGCAGGGCAGTGCATCGTAGGACACGTTCCGATCGTGAGTGACTTGCGAGGCAATGCTTTGTTATAGGTGATAGTTACCACTTAACACCAGATGGCCCAACTGCTTGTTCCACAAGTAAAAAGTACAAACAAATATAGTTCGTAACCTAAATTAGCATATAAGTTACGTTTTATCGGTTTTATATTTTTTAACCCCAAATTAAAAATCTCTCAAAAATTTCTACTCCAAAATCTTTATAATAAAGATTTTTCTATTTCATTCTATTCAAAAAACCCCAAATTCGTTTTCTGTTTCTCTCACAGCCACGTAACAGGACACCCTAAGTGCTTGTCCTTCGGCAGTCACGGCCAGTCATGAAGTAGACGTAAAAATGGCTCCAAATGGCGTATCCAGTTTCTAATGAACGGTCGGAGAGGTCGGTTGTTTTGATTGCGCTTTAACTGGCAATCCTACTCAAGGAGAAGGGTAATGAAATTGGGTCATTCGAGTTATGAGTTCCGTCGGTACCTTCACGATGAGGTTATAAGGATGCTGTGCTAAATTACATTAGTAGTGCAGGCTAGGAACAGAAATAGCTTCACGACTTTGATCGCCACGGTAGATATCATCAGTATCAACTACGAACTCCACTGCCCTGCGTCAATCAACTTGAGGCATACAGATGTTAAGCCTCATGTGCCTATAATCACACCGGCAACCACATTCTTCAAACCGAAACAGCAACGCTGCTTGGCGGCAGAAAAAGGCATGGTGGTAGTCTGTTTAGTAGCACTCTCAAAAATACCTACACTCCATTCATTTTACACCGTAGCTAAGCATAAAGTAAAATTTATTCACCAACGGATCTGTTTATTCCAATTTGGCGACGAAGCCAACTATTCCAATCGAAACATTCTTTTGTTGGATTCCCCGCTACCTATGAGAAACAATTTCAATTCTGTGAACTGTTTCCATAAAGAAGTTCGGCATGGAAAGGTACGAGTAAAAACCGCAATGTTTTCAAAGCCTTTGAACTATGTTATTGAATAGGGAACGATCATCAGCGTAAGGTTTAGAACAATATTTTGATGTTCCGTACATAAAAAGCTCAGCTTTTTAGGTGTATTTTTTCTAGGTGGCTGTATTATGAGCCTTTATATTTTGTGCTTTAGTTTTATGTTTGTTTATGTAACCCATGACTTTAAGATCGGAAGGCGGGGCCGGTACCACTACACCACCAGTTCTCTCATTGTATTTCTTACTGAATAAGATCATCATCAACATTGCACTGTTGGACGTAGGTCTCATATAAGCCTCGCCACTGAGCCCATGCTAAAATATAATAATAATAATCAACCTCTATCTCTATCTATCATACTAGGTAGGTATAGCTGTAAGAATAATTAATAGAATAATTTTAGGAGTAGTAGAGCTCTTTGTGAAGGGCTCATCCGGGAAGTACTACCACCACGCCTTTTCCTGTCGCCAAGCAGCAACGCTGTTTCGGTTTGAAGAGCTATGGCTACCGGTGTAATGACAAGCACATGAGGCTTAATATCTGTATGCCTTAAGTTGATGGACGCCGGGCAGTGCATCGTAGGGCATGTTCCTATCGTGCGTGACTTACAAGGCAGTGCTTTGCTATAGGTGATGGTTACCACTTAACATCAGGGGAGCCATCTTCTTGTGCCATCAGCTAGTGGTATTAAAAAAAAAGATAAAGCTAATTGATCGAGTGAGCGAAGCGAACGAAGATCTTAGTTTCAACTTGGGCGATTTGGCATTTTATGTATGTATGTATGTATGTATGTATGTATGTATGTATGTATGTTTGTCTGGCGATAACTTTAGAACCGTTGATCCGATCTGCATGAAATTTGATATGTCGATAGCTTGTACTTGAGAAATTTACTGGTAAGTATATGAGTAAAATCGGATGATGGGTTTTTGAGATACGGGGTTTTTTAAGAGGGTAAAAATAAAAAAAGTTACATAAAAAAATCAAGTTACATGTCATATGAAAGGGCTTTGTTTGGACATTCCAAAACAATTTTTACTTTTTTTTTGGGACGCTCGGTTTTCGAGATAAAATTTAAAAAGTTAAATTAAGATAACCAGCGATCCAAGAGCTCCCATCTCTAAGAGTTTCGTTGACATTAAGGTTTTTCTACTGGTCGGCCAGTTCCTTTGATTTTTCTTATTTTTTTTTCTTGAAATAAATTAAGGAGGTACTCAGTTCTCATAAAATGGTGACGACGACCAGGTCTGATGATGTAGCCAAGGTCTGTTCAACGGAACTCTTCAATAAATAGGCCAATAGAGTTGAAACTTGGTAACCATACCAAGTTAGTAGGCGTTAGTCAGAAAAAAGTCCAAAGATAATGTTTGGACTTGCCTCTGACTACTACCTACTCAAAGTTTTGATGCGTTCGTCGGGTCGCATCACGAGATCTCAGTTCGGGGCGAACTACTAGTGAATAACAAATTATAAAAATCGATGGTGTCAAACAAATTACAATTTGTAATTAATTGGTTAACAAATTGTAAAAAAATATCAGAGACACCTTTCTAGCATTAAGCAGTACTAGAAAGGTGCCTCTTTGAGGCACACATAAATAGCTTTCACCACAGTTTCGAAAGAAACTAGTGACACGACCAGTGGCGTAGCTAGGTGGACAAGGGCCCCAAGGGTCCATAGAGAAAGAATTTTGTGAACAGTACCCCAAGTATGAGTTGTGTTTACTGTGGGATTCTTTAGATCCATTAAAACACAAATATATTAATAAACGAGGTTATGCCCTCCGCCCGGCCACGCCGTCCAAGCCAGTGTGGCCAGCATGTCGCTAGTGTTGCCAGCGCGACTAGGCTAGACACCACATCCTCATCTTTATTAAAATTTACAAATTTCAGAACACTTACAGTAAACCATATTTGTAAAAGAGTCAGTAATCATGAAAGTATAAGGCACAGTTTAATAGTTATGGATTAGTTTATACTTTATATTATTATACTTTGTATATAACACATTTATAAACAAAGCAAACCACAACTTATACAGGTACACAAAAATGTATAAAACACACATGATGCAATGGAGCATTTGTAGCCCTCTGCAAACGCTATTATTTATTACTTACATTTTAGATTATATTGTCACCATTGATTTCCTTATTTACTTACCAATATTCAATACATATTGTATTATGTAAGTACATACCTAAATTATTGGAAATGTAGCATAGGTTGAACAAAGATTAAACACGATGAAATAAATAGTAAAATTAGTTATTTTAACAGTTACTGTTATAGTATAGGTACAACATTTTAAGTCAACACTAACATTTTCAAATATTTTGGAATAGTTATAGGTATTATAAATATTAACTGATTAACTCTTTCCTCTTCCTATCACTACCTATATTCCTTCCCCTTTTCCTTTTTTTGAATCCTTAACCTTAAACTAATACCAGGTAATAGAATATAATTTGACCGATTCAAAATGTTGAACGTTCCGTTCGCCATTCTATTAATTTGCGGCCTTTAGTATTGAACATTGATTAACATATGGAATTTTAAAATTTCAAAAAGTTTAACTACTGGTAGAACTTACAGGTTAGTCAAGGCACTAATATTTGTTTATCTGTGGTCAAGGCAATCCATTCGTGCTCTTTGATTGAATTTTACAAATTCATATTCAACACTATACTAAAAGGAAACTAGTTAAAATAGTTGGGTGAGACATCATATAGAAATCATGCCGATTTCACCTCTTGTTACTTTTATTTGCTGGTTTAAATCTAAAAGTTCTTACATTGTATCAGCATGAAAGATGCTTTAATTGTTATTATTAACATGAACATTTTTGTAGGTACATTTACATATTTAATAATTGAACGAATAGATTTCAAATTCATCGTATTAGTAGAAGGATATTTCTACAAGAATAAAAGCATAATTCTTCATAACTCATAAATCTTGTCTGATGCACAACAGATTTTATAAAGAAATAGAATAATATCATTATCATAACATTGATTTTGTCAGTCGTTTTAAAATTTGAATGTAACCTCTTTAGTAAGCTGAAAGAACAATTTAGCCTAACTTGGTTCCTAGTAGTTTCTTCATAGCTCAATTCAATTCAACAGGCGATTCGTTTTCTGACAATTTGGGAAGCAACATAGCTTTTTCATTTTAATTATTTTTCTCATCTGCGTCTAAGGTTTTTCTAGTGTTATTCCGAGTTGTGTTGTGAAATTTCGGTGGCATTTTAACCAACACCACTTGAGGTCTTAGCACAAAGTTTAAGCATTTGGAATGAAAGTGTCTGTATATATGATATCCTGATTTGACCGAAAATGTTTCCAATGTTTTGAAGAAAACCGCTACCATTTTCTTCGAAACAAATGATGGCCCACTTGACCATGGACTGACTTGACTAAAAAGTATTCAATACAAATCACTTGACAATGGCATGACCGTCTGTCGAATGACGGACAGGAGCCATAAATTGAGAGAAGAAGAAGAATTCAACAGGCAGAACATTTACCTCCATGGGCAGAACAACTCAGCTCTTGGCGTTTGTTTTGTGTTGATTAGCATAATCTAGTTCTTGCCGGAATAGGTACTTACATAACATCAAGAAGAGGTCAATCCACCGGTCTGATCCAAGATCCGTGCGGATACAATCGATCATACTTTGAAGCAGTCTCTAATTACCCAATTATCAATTTACCTAACCCATTGAAGTATGTAATCACTGATTGATTCTGTTACTCAGATACCCCCCATTTTCCAGATAGGCAGGTACACCAAAATTTACAAGTTTATACAGGACCTTTAGAACAGCTAGGGACTAGGGGTATGTAGGTATAAGAACTGACCAAATCTACCACCAATCCAATTGATAATGTTCTCTAGGCTATGTATAACTTTCATTAGGTATCCATGGCAGTATCAAATAGATTATACTTAGGTCAGGTTTCATCGCCCCTACTGCAGCCGGCAAATATGAAGTATTTTAGATAGTACCTAAAACACACTCAAGGTGAATATAGGTCCGCCCAAGCAGGAGGTGTGAAAAGACGTAAACATTTAAAACAAAGATGAAGATCTAGATTTCATATTTTGTCTCTTCACTCTCAGACCATTAACAGACATCATGGAAAACCAAGGTTCTTTCAAGATAGGTACAATGTTTAAATTTTCATAATAAAACCTATTATCTCTTTGAACTTCTTGTACTTAGTAATTTTACCTTGTTTTAAGTATATACCTACCTAGGTAAATAAGTAACATAATTTATTTATTCATCATCATCACCCTTATTCTAATGTAATAATGGTAGTATGTACACTTAGTCAATATACTATATGACTATAAGGTATTGATATAGGTTCAATTCATTAATACAGTTGATATAGGGTAGAATCCTTACCAGAAGAAGACACGCTTTGATATATTCAGCTTGTTCATTAGATGTCTCATGCCTTCAAAGAGTCTAGTAACTTTTATAAGTCAGTACGTTCTTTTTACAGTTGCTCACTACCAGTCTGAGTGACCAGTAGATTTTATCAACATTATCAAAATCATACAACACATTGAAAAACTTACTTAGTGACACATTAAGAACTGTGTGCAAGGCCAAAGTTAAGTTTTAGTAGAGATAAAAAGTACTTTTTCTCCATTATCAGATAAAACAGGGTAAAATACCAATTTCTATCAAAATGTTGCTCAAACATTTATTTTTAATTGTTATGTATTACTGATAATTTATTTCTATTCAAAACCAGTTTTTAAACTGTACTTTGTCAAGTTTAGTTAAACCAATGTAATTCTTTTCCTTTTGTTTACTTGATTATTATATTAATGTCTATTATAAATCTTCATTTAGTTCACTTAGTAATAAATACCAAGGTAGGCAGGTTGAATGTTCTATTGGCTTGTGATAAGCAGATAGGTTATTTAATACTTACTTTCACACATAAAATTGATGCTAATAGCATTCTCTATCAATCATCCAGGAAATACAAGAATATAGTGAGGTATGACTGTCTCTACCTAAGTATATAGGCATCGGTACAATAATTTTACTTTTTACGTGGATGTTCCATCCATACACCATGTTTGAACATAGGCACAAGTCTCTTTTGCTGCTGTAGCTACAGAATGCAAACTCCTACTAACACAATTTCTGCTTTTGTTTCCATCATTCCTGTAATTATTATTTTTTAGAAAATAAATAACCTTTATTTTATTTTCGTAAATGCTGTCGACGTTTCTTTAAATAGATCAACCACTTTTTAAACAGTTTGATTTACGTATGGCTGTTTTGAATTTATATAGTGTTCTACAATGTAGGTAGGTAGCTCAAAAATCTCTGAACAAAATATGCAGTTATGATTACCATTCTATTGATAGTATAAGTATATAGTAAGTATTTATAATAGCTACCAAGCAGGTCGGTCGATTTTTGGAGTGTTCGTACCCGAGTGGGTTTTACCGCCTTGTTTGCTGTAAATGATGATGGTCTATCTTACATATATTATATTAGCAGAGTTATAATAACATAATTAGAATAAATTGTCAAGGCATTTAATTATATTATGTATTCGTGCATATTTATGCATATTCGTGGCGTTATCAACTGTTAACAGTTGCATTGCCGTGTTTGTGTAGGTTAAGTTTCTTCATAATTTCTTGTTACATAATACCTACTCACATTTTAATAATGGGAGGTAGTTTGATATTCTATATTATTACGGAACAAATATTTTTATTTCTTTCTAAAGATGCGGTAATATTATTATAAATTGTGAAATTCACAACACACATAAACTTTTGACAGTAAAGCAACCACTACGAATAATCAACGAGGTAGATTATACCCACCCAGTAGATTAATTATAATGATAATGGTAAGTATATAGTATGTTACAAATGAAACGGAAATCGAGATAATACCCAATAATCTTCCTGTGTTTTGCCTGCCACACCTGGCATTGGTATACTATAACACAGGGTTATTCTAGTTTGGGTACAAATGTTGTTCGAACAGGAAATATAGCAAATGTTTAACATAAACCCAATTTAATAAAATACTATAATGTTTGTTAACGATTTTAAATAAATAAATTTCATTTCATCTAAAACACTCAAAAGCTAAGTGTTATTAAGTATGTTTGTGATCCAGTTTCCGATGCATATTTAACAAATACGAATTATTCATGGCCTTTAATTTTTATTATATTGTCACATGTGATCACACACAGTGCATTTGATGATTTTTCATTTCTTTTGCCTTTTTGTCATTTTCGATGACCATTTATTAAATGCATGGCTTTGTTTTCCATCTCTGATGAAATATTTCTTGCATGGCTTTTTGGTTATCTTTAATAACATTATACATAGCCTTTATATCATCTCTGATGACATTAATTACATGGCCTTTACATCATTTCTGATGAGATTAATTACATAGCCTTTCCGTCGTCTCTGATGTGATGACACTTATTGCATGGCCTTTATTTACATGACCGGTATTTGGAGCCTGTAACATAACATTTTTCATATTAGATATTGTTTATTCATTTTAGGCTGTGGCTCATGCTCAGCGCAACAATAGTATAGCTACTTTGTTGCATTGCCCTTAAAACTGGTGCTGGTTTTTCAGTCTAGATTTCAGTTGCAATAGGTAGGTATAAAAGATATAAAAACCATTCACCTAATTGCTAATAAAAAATAATAGTAAAATAGCAACAGCCTCAAGACTTTGATTCCCAGGCACGGTAAATATCCTCACACATCCCTTAGTACCAAATACTTTTAACATTTGGCACAAACCCAGTACAGGTACAGTAGTTGGTATTCCATACACTGTAGTACCTGGTGACGTGGGTCAAGACGTACAGATATGGTTGATGATGATGTGATATGTCGTCCAGGCCGATTTTGGCTACGGCAGCATTGTTAATGCTAATAATTTTCAAAACATTTCTACCTTCATAGTGATCAAAGTAAAAATCTTTTCTTTCACAGAAGGTTTTCGTAGGTTAGGGTAGGCAGGTAAAATTATTATGCAGCGATAAATTTTTCTAGATCTTTTTCTAACAGGTATCTCAATTAGGTACGTAAGTAATACTTTGATCTAATATACGGTACCCTCGTACTGTACATGTTAGTTCAACGTAGGTTTCGTACCTTGTTTATTGAATTGGAACTTGAACTTCAACTGCAAAATAATTACTTTGGAATGCCATCTATCCCTTCCTTTTCAGTAAAATGAGTTAAATTACTCACGTTCTCCTCAGTCGCCACTTTGTGGGATTCTTTAGATCCATTGAAACACAAACATATTAATAAACGAGGTTATGCCCTCCGCCCGGCCACGCCGTCCAAGCCAGTGTGGCCAGCATGTCGCTAGTGTTGCCAGCGCGACTAGGCTAGACACCACATTTACCATATTTGTTTTTTCGTTTATCGCCTTTTTTCCGCGTTCATTGCGGGTTTTGTATGAAGACGCGATAGAGATACTGATACGGAATTTTATGTTGCAAGTAAGATGAAAATTAGTAATAGAACATAAAGTTCCGTATCGGTATCTCTATCGCGTCTTCATACAAAATGCGCAATGAACACGGAACAAAAACGAAAAACCGAATATGGTAAACATAACTCATACTTGGGGTACAGGGTCAAGGTTTTCTAGCTTCGGGAGCTGGCCGACCCTCTCTTTTCAAATCTTAGGTAAGAGGGCCCCCTGAGCTCCGGGGCCCTGGTGCACTGCACCACCTGGCCCTACGATAGCTACGTCACTGGTTACGACAAGAAGAGAAAAGCATGAGATAGGGTTATAGCCGTTGGCTCTCCGACCATTGAAATGTCAGAACAATAGGGTGAATATTGGACAAATTATCCAGCTGTCAGATCGTGACAAATTGCTGCCGATGAATGATGTGATTGATTGTCATCCTATCTGACTGATCTACTCTACTGATCTGTATCTACTGTTTTGTTGTATATTGGCAAATCTATGGATTCATTTAGGTTTATTATAACTAGCTGCCGCCCACGGCTACGCTTACGTATTAGAAAGAAAGAAGAAAGAAAGAAAGAAAATACATTTATTTTGGACACAGCACATAAACACTTAAATAGCACGAACAGATAAACTACACACAGAAGTAGGTACAGGTAGGTACAGCAATTCATTAAGACAAACAAGAAAATATTAAAAATTAAATAAGAAACAGTAGGTAGGTACAGTAGAATGGAAGTAGGTATTACTCTCAATACTCTTAGACAGAAGGCATACGGTGTGCGAATCAGTGTGTACCAAAGAGAGGAAACCCATCGTTCCTTCGTGCCAAGTGCATGCGCGTGATCCAAAAAAGGTTCCATCTCAGCTTATTGCCACTCCACTAGTGCATCGGCGCTGGTTTTCAGATGGATGGATTAGGGATGCTATCATAAATATTTAAGAATTTTTCCCTTAATTCTTATTTCATGTTTCCCGCCCTGTTCCCGGTATTTTATCCGTATCAAAAATACTGGGAACATGTAGGTAGCAAATTATGTTAATCCAGGCTTACATACAGGCTACATAAATTTCATCCATATCAGTCTAATGGTTATGGGCGTGATTGAGCAGCCTCAAACATCCAGAAATATCCATACATCCAAACATCGTAACAAATACATTTATAATTAGTACATAAGTAGGAAAGGATAGATAGGATTATTGTATCTATTAACCGGAGTCGTAAACGGCTTCAGTTATCGTGGAAAGTTAAACTGACGTATAGTTTTGTTTTTAATTATATAAAATTGTATTTGTAACTGTAGCTCATAAATTGCAAGACTACCTTGAACCACAAAAAATAGGGGACTCTTCTTGTGGGATTCTTTAGATCCATTAAAACACAAATATATTATTATACGAGGTTATGCCCTCCGCCCGGCCACGCCGTCCAAGCCAGTGTGGCCAGCATGTCGCTAGTGTTGCCAGCGCGACTAGGCTAGACACCACATCCTCATCTTTATTAAAATTTACAAATTTCAGAACACTTACAGTAAACCATATTTGTAAAAGAGTCAGTAATCATGAAAGTATAAGGCACAGTTTAATAGTTATGGATTAGTTTATACTTTATATTATTATACTTTGTATATAACACATTTATAAACAAAGCAAACCACAACTTATACAGGTACACAAAAATGTATAAAACACACATGATGCAATGGAGCATTTGTAGCTCTTTGCAAACGCTATTATTTATTACTTACATTTTAGATTGTATTGTCACCATTGATTTCCTTATTTACTTACCCATATTCAATACATATTGTAGTATGTAAGTACATACCTAAATTATTGGAAATGTAGCATAGGTTGAACAAAGATTAAACACGATGAAATAAATAGTAAGATTAGTTTGTATAACAGTTATAGTATAGGTACAACATTTTAAGTCAACACTAACATTTTCAAATATTTTGGAATAGTTATAGGTATTAATAATACTAACTGATTAACTCTTTCTTCTTACTATCACTACCTATATTCCTTCCCCTTATCCTTTTTTTTTTAAATCCTTAACCTTAAACTAATACCAGGTAATAGAATAAAATTTGACCGATTCAAAATGTTGAACATTCCGTTCGCCATTCTATTAATTTGCGGCCTTTAGTATTGAACATTGATTAACATATGGAATTTTAAAATTTCAAAAAGTTAAACTTCTGGTAGAACTTACAGGTTAGTCAAGGCACTAATATTTGTTTATCTGTGGTCAAGGCAATCCATTCGTGCTCTTTGATTGAATTTTACAATTCATATTCAATAAACTATACTAAAAGGAAACTAGTTAAAATAGTTGGGTGAGACATCATATAGAAATCATGCCGATTTCACCTCTTGTTACTTTTATTTGCTGGTTTAAATCTAAAAGTTCTTACATTGTATCAGCATGAAAGATGCTTTATTTGGTAATATTAACATGAACATTTTTGTAGGTACATTTACATATTTAATAATTGAACGAATAGATTTCTAATTCATCGTATTAGTAGAAGGATATTTCTACAAGAATAAAAGCATAATTCTTCATAACTCATAAATCTTGTCTGATGCACAACAGATTTTATATAGAAATAGAATAATATCATTATATGTTATGATTTTGTCAGTCGTTTTCAAATTTGAATGTAACCTCTTTAGTAAGCTGAAAGAACAATTTAGCCTAACTTGGTTCCTAGTAGTTTCTTCATAGCTCAATTCAATTCAACAGGCGATTCGTTTTCTGACAATTTGGGAAGCAACATAGCTTTTTCATTTTAATTATTTTTCTCATCTGCGTCTAAGGTTTTTCTAGTGTTATTTTGAGTTGTGTTGTGTAATTTCGGTGGCATTTTAACCAACATTACTTGAGGTCTTAGCACAAAGTTTAAGCATTTGGAATGAAAGTGTCTGTATATATGATATCCTGATTTGACCGAAAATGTTTCTAATGTTTTGAAGAAAACCGCTACCATTTTCTTCGAAACAAATGATGGCCCACTTGACTATGGACTGACTTGACTAAAAAGTATTCAATACAAATCACTTGACACTGGCATGATTGTCTGTCGAATGACGGACAGGAGCCATAAATTGAGAGAAGAAGAAGAATTCAACAGGCAGAACATTTACCTCCATGGGCAGAACAACTCAGCTCTTGGCGTTTGTTTTGTGTTGATTAGCATAATCTAGTTCTTGCCGGAATAGGTACATAACATCAAGAAGAGGTCAATCCACCGGTCTGATACAAGATCCGTGCGGATACAATCGATCATACTTTGAAGCAGTCTCTAATTACCCAATTATCAATTTACCTAACCCATTGAAGTATGTAATCACTGATTGATTCTGTTACTCAGATACCCCCCATTTTCCAGATAGGCAGGTACACCAAAATTTACAAGTTTATACAGGACCTTTAGAACAGCTAGGGACTAGGGGTATGTAGGTATAAGAACTGACCAAATCTACCACCAATCCAATTGATAATGTTCTCTAGGCTATGTATAACTTTCATTAGGTATCCATGGCAGTATAAAATAGATTATACTTAGGTACTAGTATTCTCTTATCTGTGACTTAGGTCAGGTTTCATCGCCCCTACTGCAGCCGGCAAATATGAAGTATTTTAGATAGCACCTAAAACACACTCAAGGTGAATATAGGTCCGCCCAAGCAGGAGGTGTGAAAAGACGTAAACATTTAATAATAATAATAATAATAATAGGTATTTATTTTCAGAAACAAAAATACAGAAAATTTTTACATTGTAGTAGGTACAACATAGGTGCGGTGTGTTGACGAATACAGTTTTTTGTTGAGTTTACAATTTAACAATTTGGTCTCTATCTGTACTTTACAGTGAAAAACGTTGAACCTTGCTCTAACTAAGTTAAAAAAACTTGTGTTTAGACACAAGGGTCTCTGCTTCGGCTCTGATTGAGAGATGATAGGTTGAGTAAGTAGGTGAACAGGTCAAAACAAAAACAAAGAGTACGTACACAAACTAAGTACCTAATCACTAAAAACTAATATTAAAAAAAACAATATAGGACTCCAATAGGTTGCGTATATGCTATTTGTAGGATGTGTAAGAGAGGATGATGGTGTATAGGTGTGATTAGTGGATGTAAGTGTATGTGCGTTTGTGTGTATATTATGTGAGTGAGGGTCTATGTGTGAGTGTGGGTGTGTGTGAATACAGAAAATCGTTATCTTACGTCGTCGTCAAGATTGAATGCATAACAACGCTTCCGTTTGCATGTAGTCTAGGCCCGAAAGGTAATATTTTAGTTTTTTTTTACATTCTCTTTGTGTTGTATTGTGGATCGATAGAGTTTTATTTATTCTGTTATAGAGGTATGTCGCTAAGAAGAGTAAATGTTTTTGAGCAAATTTAGTTTTGTATTTTGTGATATGGAATAATTTATCAGGTCTTCTTTGATTTTCTACTTTTATATCTGGGTTGATGCTGTGCTGTTTTAGAATTAGCTGTTGTATGAAGAGCTGTCTCACAGATAGTACATTACATTCAGAGTAGAGTCGTTTTGTGGGGTACATAAATGGCAGTGAAAAAGCCACTTTTAAAACTGCTCTCTGTGCCCTTTCAAGCGGGATAAGGTGAGTTTTTAGGGCCCCGCCCCATGCAGTTAAACAATAGGTAAGGAGCGATTGACATAGAGCATAGTATGTATTTTGTAGCTGGTTTTTGTTTGCTGCATGTTTAATATTTTTGAATATAGCAATTAGTTTTCTGGTTCTAGAGGTGATAAGGTTTATATGGGGTTCATATGATAATTTGTGATCAATAATAATGCCTAAGTATTTTATGGTATTACAAGTGTCAATTTTTGGACAAATGCAGGTAAAACGGGAACTGGAGTCTTGGAGACAGAGTGCGGTATGAGCTCTTAGCGAGTGGGTGACGGCGTTCGGTAGTCCGCGTTTACGTAGAGAAAAAGCCAGGTATTTGGTTTTCGTAGGGTTGAGAGTTAGGATGTTTTGGTAGAGGCTTGAAGAGACTAGATCAAAATTTGATTGTGAATTTAGAAAAGCTTCATCCCAACAATTTCCCTGTGCTAGTAGAACGGTATCGTCTGCAAAAGCGAGTAGCTTACCGTTTTGCAATTCGAGCTCACATGTCTGATTAAGGTAGGCCAAAAACAGAGTCGGGCCTAAGATAGAACCCTGCGGAATACCATATGTGACCGGTAACTCACTACTCACGTGCTCTCCAATTTTTACACACTGGGTTCTTTCGGTTAGATAGCTTTCAAATAGCTTAAGTTGGTTACCTCGTACACCCAGAAGTGCTAATTTATCAACAAGTAGAGTAGTAGACACAGTGTCAAATGCTTTAGCCAGGTCTAGGAAAATAGCCACACATTTAGTGCCGCTATCCAGACGTTTTACTAAGTAGTTGTTGAGTTCTGTTACAGCGTCCGCTGTAGATCTGCCTTTGCGGAATCCAAATTGATTACTTGATAACAGCTGCTTGCTCTCCAGATAATTGACAAGCCTATTGTTCAAGGATCTTTCAAGTATTTTGGATAATGCTGGCAGGATCGATATAGGTCTATAGTTGGAAAAAGTGTTCTTATCGCCCGACTTGTGAATAGGTAGAATTATAGATTTTTTGAAAAAAATTTAAAACAAAGATGAAGATCTAGATTTCATATTTTGTCTCTTCACTCTCAGACCATTAACAGACATATCATGGAAAACCAAGGTTCTTTCAAGATAGGTACAATGTTTAAATTTTCATAATAAAACCTATTATCTCTTTGAACTTCTTGTACTTAGTAATTTTACCTTGTTTTAAGTATATACCTACCTAGGTAAATAAGTAACATAATTTATTTATTCATCATCATCACCCTTATTCTAATGTAATAATGGTAGTATGTACACTTAGTCAATATACTATATGACTATAAGGTATTGATATAGGTTCAATTCATTAATACAGTTGATATAGGGTAGAATCCTTACCAGAAGAAGACACGCTTTGATATATTCAGCTTGTTCATTAGATGTCTCATGCCTTCAAAGAGTCTAGTAACTTTTATAAGTCAGTACGTTCTTTTTACAGTTGCTCACTACCAGTCTGAGTGACCAGTAGATTTTATCAACATTATCAAAATCATACAACACATTGAAAAACTTACTTAGTGACACATTAAGAACTGTGTGCAAGGCCAAAGTTAAGTTTTAGTAGAGATAAAAAGTACTTTTTCTCCATTATCAGATAAAACAGGGTAAAATACCAATTTCTATCAAAATGTTGCTCAAACATTTATTTTTAATTGTTATGTATTACTGATAATTTATTTCTATTCAAAACCAGTTTTTAAACTGTACTTTGTCAAGTTTAGTTAAACCAATGTAATTCTTTTCCTTTTGTTTACTTGATTATTATATTAATGTCTATTATAAATCTTCATTTAGTTCACTTAGTAATAAATACCAAGGTAGGCAGGTTGAATGTTCTATTGGCTTGTGATAAGCAGATAGGTTATTTAATACTTAATTTCACACATAAAATTGATGCTAATAGCATTCTCTATCAATCATCCAGGAAATACAAGAATATAGTGAGGTATGACTGTCTCTACCTAAGTATATAGGCATCGGTACAATAATTTTACTTTTTACGTGGATGTTCCATCCATACACCATGTTTGAACATAGGCACAAGTCTCTTTTGCTGCTGTAGCTACAGAATGCAAACTCCTACTAACACAATTTCTGCTTTTGTTTCCATCATTCCTGTAATTATTATTTTTTAGAAAATAAATAACCTTTATTTTATTTTCGTAAATGCTGTCGACGTTTCTTTAAATAGATCAACCACTTTTTAAACAGTTTGATTTACGTATGGCTGTTTTGAATTTATATAGTGTTCTACAATGTAGGTAGATAGCTCAAAAATCTCTGAACAAAATATGCAGTTATGATTACCATTCTATTGATAGTATAAGTATATAGTAAGTATTTATAATAGCTACCAAGCAGGTCGGTCGATTTTTGGAGTGTTCGTACCCGAGTGGGTTTTACCGCCTTGTTTGCTGTAAATGATGATGGTCTATCTTACATATATTATATTAGCAGAGTTATAATAACATAATTAGAATAAATTGTCAAGGCATTTAATTATATTATGTATTCGTGCATATTTATGCATATTCGTGGCGTTATCAACTGTTAACAGTTGCATTGCCGTGTTTGTGTAGGTTAAGTTTCTTCTTAATTTCTTGTTACATAATACCTACTCACATTTTAATAATGGGAGGTAGTTTGATATTCTATATTATTACGGAACAAATATTTTTATTTCTTTCTAAAGATGCGGTAATATTATTATAAATTGTGAAATTCACAACACACATAAACTTTTGACAGTAAAGTAACCACTACGAATAATCAACGAGGTAGATTATACCCACCCAGTAGATTAATTATAATGATAATGGTAAGTATATAGTATGTTACAAATGAAACGGAAATCGAGATAATACCCAATAATCTTCCAGTGTTTTGCCTGCCACACCTGGCATTGGTATACTATAACACAGGGTTATTCTAGTTTGGGTACAAATGTTGTTCGAACAGGAAATATAGCAAATGTGTAACATAAACCCAATTTAATAAAATACTATAATGTTTGTTAACGATTTTAAATAAATAAATTTCATTTCATCTAAAACACTCAAAAGCTAAGTGTTATTAAGTATGTTTGTGATCCAGTTTCCGATGCATATTTAACAAATACGAATTATTCATGGCCTTTAATTTTTATTATATTGTCACATGTGATCACACACAGTGCATTTGATGATTTTTCATTTCTTTTGCCTTTTTGTCATTTCCGATGACCATTTATTAAATGCATGGCTTTGTTTTCCATCTCTGATGAAATATTTCTTGCATGGCTTTTTGGTTATCTTTAATAACATTACACATAGCCTTTATATCATCTCTGATGACATTAATTACATGGCCTTTACATCATTTCTGATGAGATTAATTACATAGCCTTTCCGTCGTCTCTGATGTGATGACACTTATTGCATGGCCTTTATTTACATGACCGGTATTTGGAGCCTGTAACATAACATTTTTCATATTAGATATTGTTTATTCATTTTAGGCTGTGGCTCATGCTCAGCGCAACAATAGTATAGCTACTTTGTTGCATTGCCCTTAAAACTGGTGCTGGTTTTTCAGTCTAGATTTCAGTTGCAATAGGTAGGTATAAAAGATATAAAAACCATTCACCTAATTGCTAATAAAAAATAATAGTAAAATAGCAACAGCCTCAAGACTTTGATTCCCAGGCACGGTAAATATCCTCACACATCCCTTAGTACCAAATACTTTTAACATTTGGCACAAACCCAGTACAGGTACAGTAGTTGGTATTCCATACACTGTAGTACCTGGTGACGTGGGTCAAGACGTACAGATATGGTTGATGATGATGTGATATGTCGTCCAGGCCGATTTTGGCTACGGCAGCATTGTTAATGCTAATAATTTTCAAAACATTTCTACCTTCATAGTGATCAAAGTAAAAATCTTTTCTTTCACAGAAGGTTTTCGTAGGTTAGGGTAGGCAGGTAAAATTATTATGCAGCGATAAATTTTTCTAGATCTTTTTCTAACAGGTATCTCAAATACGCCGCCAGCGAAGACTCCGGTACCCGAGGAGGATGATTGGATCAAGGTTTGCAAGAAAAATAACAGTAAAACTGAATTCGCGACTAGAACCATGGAAAACTCCAAGGTGACCCCCAATGAAACCAACCACGGGCCTTTGAATGACACGCAGGCAGCAAATACTACTAGCGTTGTAAGTAGTATTAGAGTTAGAGAGAGCGTACAACCTAAAATTGTGAAGAAAGGCCAGAATACCAATATTAATATGGAAATCCAAGCAATGGAAGAAAAGAGATATCTTCACGTATGGAAACTGGCGATTAGAACAACAGTGGAAAGTATGACGAGCCACGTAAAGAGAGTATGTAACTCAGAAGCCACCATAAAAGTTGACAAGATCAAGCATAAGACAGAGCGGGATTATGCCTCTTTTATTATCACGGTGCCGCAAAGAGAGTACGAGATACTTTGCCAGCCAGATGTCTGGCCCGTGAATTCTGAGTTTGGCGAATGGTTTTGGTTTCGGAGACAGGCAAACAGGCCAATCGAAGAAAAGTAGAGCCATAGAGGTATACTACCAAAATGCGAGAGGGTTACGGACAAAGTTAGATATGATTTGCAACAACATCGAATCCTCAGGTGCAGATTTATTTGCAATCACGGAGACAGGTTGTGCAGAGTCCATTCACGATGCCGAGATAGTACCTCCAGGATACCAGATCTTGAGATGTGACCGGGCGGACGGACGGAAGCAGGGAGGAGTGTTCCTGGCGTCGTCGCACCGTCTTCAGTTAAGACCAGCGAAGGTGCCGGACGGCGTGGATATCGACACCTGCGCGTTTGAATTAGTTGGCGCCACAGTGTTATTAAAAGAAAAGTTTTTGTTTTTTTGTTGTGTTGTTTATATTCCTCCTAATAGCACTGAAGATGATTATTTAATTTTGTTCCAAATTTTAGAAAAATGGTGTCCTAATTATAAGTCATGTATAGTTATAGGGGATTTTAATTTATATTCGTGTAATAATAACGTTTTAAACTATTTTGAATATTTTGTAGCCTTTTGCGAATTCGCTCAGAAGAACGAGGTGAGAAATTGTAACGACAGGTTACTAGATTTAGTGCTGGTCTCTTCAGAGATGGATGAAGTGTATGTGTGCATGGCTGATGAGGCACTGGTGCCGGTGGACCAGCAGCACCCACCGCTCGCGGTGACAGTGCGCCGCAGCGTGCGCGCCGAGCCCGGCCCTGCGCCGCCACCTCCGACCACGTTACCGAGCTGGAACTTTGGTAAGGCGGATTACCACGCTTTGTATTCGTCAATAACGGCTGCGGATTGGAGCGCTCTATATCGAGTCCAAGACCCAGAAGAAGCTTTAGATTATTTTTATGTTATCCTGAATGAGATTTTTGACGAATGTGTACCTAAAAAACGTACAGGTAATGTAAATTCAAGGTATAGTTACCCAAGGTGGTATACCGTAGAGATCATTCGTGAAATAGAACACAAAGCAAGGCTGCATAAATTGTACAAGACGAGAGAGTCCAAAGAGGACTACCAGGCCTTCTCGGAATGTAGAGCGAAGGTCAAGGAAATGATAGCCATAGAGCATCAACATCATCAGGAGCGAGTGCAGAGCCGATTAGCGGAGGACCCGAGGGCATTCTGGGATTATGTTAGAGAGAAACGGGGTGCAGTGGACCGAAAGAAAATTACTAAAGATGGTAGTACACTTCCGGAGGCAGAATGTGCAGAGGAATTTGCGAAGTATTTTCTTTCGGTATACGGCACCACTACGGCGATCCTCGACGTGCGCGAAGCGCAGGCTTTAGGCAAAGCCGGTAGCTCGCGCGTTCACGTGCCGCGGCTGACAGAGGCAGAGGTAGGGGCGGCACTCGCACGACTTAAGCCGAAACAGTCTGCAGGCCCAGACGGGATACCCGTGTTTGTTATGAGGGACTGCCGTAGGGTTCTAGCGGAGCCACTCGGCCATATATTTAACTTATGCTTGGAAGGCTCATATTTCCCGGAACGCTGGAGGGTTACTCGGGTGATTCCTATACCGAAAGGTGACGGTGGCTCAGAGGTAAGTGGATTCAGACCCGTTGCGATCCTTTCATCACCGGCGAAAGTGTTCGAGTCGGCGGTGCAACGCAGCATACAGCAGCAAATATCGGCTCATCTCTCGGATGCTCAGCACGGCTTCAGACCAGGCCGCAGCACGACCAGTAACCTCCTCAACTCGATGTCGTACATTCTTCCGAACGTAGACGCAGGAGTGCAAGTCGATGTCGCCTACTTTGATTTTAAAAAAGCTTTTGACATGGTCGATAACGACATCTTATTGTCAAAGCTGGCGACAATCGGCTGCACTCCCAAACTGCTGCAGTTCTTCACTAGCTACATGAAGGACAGGCAGCAGTATGTGGAGTACGCGGGGCATAAATCTGAACCTTACTTCACGAGAACAGGTGTAAGTCAAGGCAGCAACTTAGGGCCGCTGGAATTTATCGTGATGATTAACGATCTGCCCGAAGTTGTTACAGCGGCCAAGTGTCTTCTGTTTGCAGACGACCTCAAGTTGATCTTGCCTATAAAAGAGGAAGAAGATTGCGTCCGTCTTCAACAAGATGTGGATAGGGTAGTGGAGTGGGGCAGGAGAAACAAGTTGCAGTTTAATGTGAACAAATGTTCTATAATAACATTTAGTAGAGCAACGGCCTCAATCCACTACAACTACCAGATAGAGGAAGCGCAGTTGAAGCGTGTGAAATTGGTGAGAGATCTTGGGGTTCGGCTGGACACCGAGTTGAGGTTCAGAGTCCATGTTGTTACCGTTTGTAAAAATGCGTACAGAATATTAGGATTCATTTTACGCCGAGCAAACGGTTTCACAAACTTAAGGGCTCTTACTGCAATGTATAATGCCCTGGTCAGAAGCCAGATGGAAAGCGCAGCTTCTGTATGGGCTCCGCATGAAGTTAAATATAGCCTCATGTTGGAGCGCATACAGAACAAGTTTACGCGATATCTTTATTGGAAGACATACGGCGTCTATCCGTTCTATCCCTTGATGTATCCAACCTTATTCGTTTTGGGTATGGTTGGATACAACAAGCTGGAAATTAGGAGGGATATGGCGCTAGCGCTATATGTGGTTCGGGTGTTCCGGGGGATGGTTTCCAATCCGACCATCCTGGAGATGATGAGGCTTTGCGTGCCGGACGAGTATGTTGGGCGTCGCAGGCGGCCTCCTCTGTTCGCAGTGCCTCGTGGAAGAACTAATCTGCTCGGCAAGGCACCACTGACGAGGACCATAAGCACGCTAAATCAGGTCGCGGTGACCATCGACATATTCCACTGTCCAAAGAGCGAGTTCGTGAGAGCTACATTATATAATCTGTGCTATTGCAAATAGGTATAATTATAATTTTTCTGCAAAGTAGGTATATTGAGATTGATTTAAATGTAATAGTTTTAATATGATTTAATTATTTATTTTTATTATTTTTTCTATGACATTTGTATGTAAATATTTTTTAATTGGATTGAATTTTTAGTTTTTTTTTTTGCTTTGTGTGATAATGTTTAATTGATTATTTTTTTTTTTCGTATGACATTTATTTGTAAATAATTTGATTGAATTTTTGCTTTATGACATTTTGTATATACTAAAATTATTATTTTTTACTACTCTATTGTATTAGGTATAACCTGTAATGATAGATGTAATGTTCAAATAAATACAAAATACAAAATACAAATACAAATACAATTACGTAAGTAATACTTTGATCTTATATACGGTACCCTCGTACTGTACATGTTAGTTCAACGTAGGTTTCGTACCTTGTTTATTGAATTGGAACTTGAACTTCAACTGCAAAATAATTACTTTGGAATGCCATCTATCCCTTCCTTTTCAGTAAAATGAGTTAAATTACTCACGTTCTCCTCAGTCGCCACTTTGTGTGATTCTTTAGATCCATTAAAACACAAATATATTATTATACGAGGTTATGCCCTCCGCCCGGCCACGCCGTCCAAGCCAGTGTGGCCAGCATGTCGCTAGTGTTGCCAGCGCGACTAGGCTAGACACCACACTTCTAATACAGGTTTTATAACTTAAAAGATGAGATCCCAACCCATTTAACTGTTAAAACTTGTATTTTAAGAATAAAATATTTTGATTTTGATTTTGATCTGTGAGACTACCAAAAAAGTTTATTTTCACTAAAACAGAGAAGGTAGACTAAAAACTAAACGTATGACATTCAAAATAGATTGACATAAATGAATCAAACAAAACAAAAAAAGAAAACATAAGCCAAAGTCAAAGTAAAATATGTATTTATTCAATAAAATCACAAGAAATCACTTTGAAACGTCTTAAAACAAGGTGAATCTAGGTGCCAGTTCCACCTAGAAGCTTAGAAGAACAGGCAACAAACTTACAGCTGGGTTCCTACCGTTTATTTTTATATAACTAACTGATGGTACAAGCAGATGACCTCGATGTTAAGTTGTAACCATCACCTATAACAAAGCATTACCTCGTAAGTCACGCACGATAGGAACGTGCCCTACGATACACTGTCCTGCGTCCTTCAACTTGAGGCATACAGATGTTAAGCCTCAAGTATCTGTAATTACACCGGCAAACGATTTACTCATTTAAAAGCTCCTTAAAAAAGTATTTGTTAGTTTTACAAAAATCTGTCCCATAAGCAGTCGTTCTTGATCTCATGTTAGTTTTTTAATCATAGAATAAATTGTATTTTTTTTTTATAGTGTAAATTAGTTTAAGTTTTATTTTGAGTTGTATGATTATTGATACTTAGTTATTATTTTAGTTTGGTTTTAATTAATGGGTTTATTTTATTTCACAATTTGGTTTATATTGAATGATTTTGTTAATGTTTTTCCGTAAAGGCACTTATTGTTTTAAACAAAGTTACAAATAGTTATGTAAGTAGTTATTTTATCAAATGTATCCCGTGTCGCAGACGTTGCTGCGCCACACACTTTCGGCGTCACTGAAAACCAGCGCCATACAAGCCACTAGGCTCATATGGCAAATGCTGAGTGGAAGCCTTTTTTACGACACTATATTTATAATGTTTTTTAATATGTCTTCTTGTGTATCTCTTGTTTTTAATTTTATCATTGTATTTTGTGTCGTAAAATAAATATTTTCTATTTCTATTTCTATTTCTATTTCAACCACACTCTTCAAACCGAAACACAGCGTTCCTGATTGGCGGCAGAACAAGACGTGGTGGTACTTCCCCGGACGAGCCCTTCACAAAGAGCTCTACTACTCTTAAAAAACTCCTTATTTGTATGATCCTCGTTTCAATATAATATTATAAACCAAAAATGAATTCTTAAAACATGAAGCTACTTTGAAAGGCCAGAAAAATGTAGACTTTGTAAACATTGTTTGAGTACATTTTTTTTCGTTTTCTTTGAAGCTAAGCTTTCTGTAATTATCAGACAAATTCCCCAAATTCCCTTTTCCTATTTCAGCTTCCACGAATCTTCATCAGTAAACTTTCTATCTCAAAGCAAATTCATATGTATCTCGAATTCTAAACTCGAAAACGAATGAAGGTATCGTAATTTATCAACCAAAGTAATTTTCAGAATTAAATAAAGCAATTAATTATATATATCAAAGAATCGGTATGTTTTTAGACCGTTTTTTTTATAGTGAATACAATTATTTAAGAGTAGTAGAGCTCTTTGTGAACGGCTCGATCAGGGAAAAACTACCACCACGCCTTTTTCTGCCGCCAAGCAGCGTTGCTGTGTTTCTGTTCGAAGAGTGTGGTTGCCGGTGAAATTACAGGCACATGAGGCTTAGCATCTGTATGCCTCAAGTTGATGGTAGTGCATCGTTGCACGTTCCTTTCGAGGATGACTTGTGAGGCATTACTTTATTTTAGGTGGTAGTTACCACTTAAAATCAGGTGGGCCATATAGTTCCATCAGCAAGTCGTATAAAATATATATATTTTAGCACATATTTTTTTTTCACACACACACATAAACAGTTGAGCTATTCGCAAATCATTGCAAATCATGCGTACTTACTTACTTACTTCTTCGGCTGTAAAGATGTTATCAATTCAAAAAGCAGTATTTGAAGTTTCTGTTATATTTTTCTGTTTAGAAATGTTTGTTATACACATTATAAGCTTTCTAATGAAATTGGAATGTTCTGCCTGAGGGTCTTATTAAACCAATTCATCTTTTGAAAGTACGTCGTGTCTATTGAGGTCCCTTAGCTTGAGGTAATGGAAACCCTCAAAATTGCGATTCATGTCAATGGTACGTACCTATTTAAGACCTTTGTTGCTGGTAGATTCAAATACATGTAATTTCGGCTTACATAAAGTTTTTAATTAACAAACGCTTTTACAATGCCTTTTTATATATACCTGTGTGGGTTTTTTATACTAATTGGTGATGGAACAAGCTGATGACCCACCTGATGTTAAGTGGTAATATCCTATAGCAAAGCTTTGCCTCGCAAGTCACGCATGATAAGACGTGCCCTTGCACAGCCTTGCTTCCAACAACTTGAGGCATACAGACGTTCAGCTTTACGGTAACTTTTACTAGGGATACTAGTAAGAGTTACGGAGAGTCCGTATCTACACAGTAAAGCAGCTGTGAGAGCACTGGTGGTCTGGCGGTAGCGGCCCCGCCTTCCGATCCTAAGGTCGTAGGTTCAAAACCGGTCGTGCACCAATGAGTTTTTCTGTTCAAAAATTTATGTGCCCAGTGCCAGTACTCTCAAACGATGAAGAAAAACATCGTGAGGAAACCTCAAAGTTCTACCTAACATGTGTCAAGTGCTCGAAAGGAGCCTCTTGAGGCGCATTTAAAATCCTTTCACCACACTGTTTCGAAAGAAACTAGTGACACGACAAGAAGCAGAAGAAGAAGCAGCTGTGAAAGGCGAGCTGTGCTAAATCGCCTTTCAACTTGCACGAAAGGAGCCTCCTCACAATGGCGCAAAATTTCAATCCTTTCACCCCAAACACATACGACACAAACTAGGGATACTTAATTTACCTACCAATTTACAAGTGGCTACAAACAAACACTAGAAACCAGTTAAAAGGGTAACTTGACTGTCCCGTTATTCAATTCACTTCTCTTTGACTTCGCTTTCAACTTCGATTTAACTAGACCTAATTCTGCGACACTAATTAAAGCGAGCTTCAAACAGCTTTCGAAGCCTGAAAGCTTGAAAGCTGCTGAAATACAAAACAAAAAGTTTACTTGGCCGACTGCCAGCAACGAGGCCGTAGGTTCAAGTCCTGAGTGGTATGTTTGATTAAACATTTTGAACTGCCGATGTCTGTCTTCGTCTATCAGTGCTTTAATTCGAGTTAACCAATTTTTTTTTGGTGGACTTTCCACACAGGACTATTTAGCCCAAAATTAAGTCAAAGCATGTAATAGGGGAACCAGATAGCTGATTATAATAATAATATACTTTTTTATGTAAATACATACTTATAATATATAATAACACCCAGACAGAGGACAAACATCTGTGTTCATCACACAAATGTTTGTTCTCAGTGGGGATCGAACCCACGGCCTACGGCGCAGATGGCAGAGCTACTACCAACTGAGTTGTGAAGGCTGTCAAAAACCTGTTACCCACATATTTGTAATTTACTAGGATCCGCCCACGTTTATTTTCGTGTTTATTTTATACTACTGATAGAACAACCATATGGCTCTCTTAATGTTGAGTGGTAACCAAAACCTAAAGCGAAGCCTTGCCTCGCAAGTCACGGCCGATAAGAACGTGCCTTACGAGGCACTGCCTTGCGTCTATCAATTTGAGGCATAAAATATGTTAAGTCTGTGCCTGTAATTTCACCGGCACCCACACCTTTTGAACGGTAATTCAGCAACGCTGCCTGCCCGTAGAGACCCGGATAAAAATTAAGTGACTTCAATACACTCCACCAGCACCCACACCCTTTGAACTGAAACACCAGAAACCCTACCTGCCCGTACAGACATTATGGTATCAACCCGGATAAAATTGAAGTGACTTCGATACACTAATCGTTATAATAATTAGCCAACAAGGATATAATGTTTAAAAAGGCTAAAAACTATGTGACTTAACCTCTATTATTTTCTAATTATATAAGGAAGAGTTGCAAAACGTTTTTTAACTTTAACTTTCGATTGCAAAAAAACCGACTTAAAATATGTACACTGACAAGTCATTTGTGTAAATATTTTATGGTTTTGTTGTTTTTTATACAAAACGCATCAATTTTGATAAAAATTTAAATGAGACACTCTCTCAAGTATAACCTACCAAATCAAAAAAATCATCCAAATCAATTCCTAATTGGCAGAGTGATACGGACATACATTGTTATCGGTGCTTTATCTATAGAACTGTCATATAGTCATATTTTTACATGTCAAAGTAGTCGTAAGATTCCCTCCGAATGTAAAACTCGCCTTCCCGTAAACAAAATTATAGTAATCCAGTGAAAACAGTATTTTATTACTTTGATCGCACCCACAGAGTAATCGCGTAACAAACATACAAAAAAACATACTATCGAATTGAAAACCTTCTCCTTTTTGCAATCGGTTAAAAAGTTGAGACATGCCAGAATGCTTAACCAACGAGTAGGTGTTTTAGTAACAAATAAATCACAACTCTACTAAAGTCACGCCTAACCAGAATCTGTTTAGCAAACCTCATTAAAGCCCCAAAAATACTTAGCACAAACAAACACAGAATTTACGAGCAATTTCAGTGCCTACCGCGCCGAAAAGGATAAATCATATTTTATATCTCTTAAAATACAATAAACATAATAAAAAGATGGGCTTAATGCGGGGGTAACAGTTATTTTATTAAATTGTTGGTATTATCATACGTTTCATACTTTGGACGTGTATTTGTCTATACTGTACCTAGATGTCTAGTGTTATTATGTCTAGTGTTATTATGTTTTGTGATATAAATATCTGTAGAATATAATAGTAGTGTTTGTAAAAAAAATATCAGCTATATGGTTCCCATATTACACATGAATATAGATCAGGCTGCATAAAGCCAATGAAATATGACGCTTACTGCGTGGAAATAACGCGGTGATCTACAAAGATGTAAGGTCTACAATGTTATAGAGTTTGTTATATGTAAAAAATAGTTCGTTAAAGTTCACTTGTTTAATCGTTACGTAAAGTTATTAAGTTAATTGACACTGTGACGTGTTATCTTTTAGGAGTTTAACCTTCAATCTGTAAGTGGTTTTCTATCCGATTGGACAGAAAATCGTAACCGTACCGTACGGCATGGCGTAAAATACTTACTCACGAGAACATGTACATACTGTGAGGTTTGCATAAACCGTAAACAGTGTACAGTCTGTTGCATAACCGCGTATAAGCTTTGCTTAGTTCAGGACACACAAATGTTTGTTTTAGGTGGGGATTAAACTCACGGCCTACAGGGTAGAAGGCAGAGCTACTACCAACTTATCTGTGAAGCTATCAATTTAAAAATGTATATAAAATTACGACGATCAGCACACCATGGGTTCCTGACGGACGGCGGCCTCGTGGTCGACCAAGACAGCGCTAGTGGAATAATATAGATGCTTTTTAAGGTAGATGGTGGGAGGAAGCTCTGGATAGGGAGAACTGGAAGTCCTTGGGGGAGATCTTTGGGGCCCAGCAGTGGGACGAAAGATGCTAATCACTATCACTATCACTACATAGTATAAAACAAAGCCGCTTTTTTTATAGAAAGAGTGATTCAAGAGGAAGGTTTATATGCATAATACAAGCATTATCTCTTAGGGATAACCCACAATAACCGTGCGAAGCCGGGGCGGGTAGCTAGTAAACAATAAAAATATAATACTTTATTATGGCATATACATAAATATACTAGTGGAAAACAGCCATGTATGTATACAGGGATTAAAACCGACACTCTGTCCAAATGCTACTCGTAATTGTATTAAAAGAAAAAAGAAACCCTTGTCAGTCCTTTCCTGTAGAATCTCTTTACAAAGTTATATCAAGATACTTGACATAAAATAACAAAAGTAACTACTTACAACTTACAAACAATACTTTTTCTATTTGAAATTTTGAAACTGGGCGCGGCGGACAACAGTGTAGATACTAGGGCATGCAGTATCGATACTTTTCTCAGTACCGGTAATTTTCGGCCGATACTGGCTCAGTACCGGTAATTCCCGGTACTTTCGATACTGAGCTAATTATCTTAAATTAACTAACTGTATAGCCGTAAAATGAAACAAAAACTGTAGTAAATAAATTAACTTAAGATTATTAGCTTTTTTATATGATTTAGAACAATAATATCACTTACACACAACAATCAGAACAGGTGAGATCAAGCTAAATAGAATAATCATCAAATGAATCAACAACTGGAATGAACGGTAACAAACTATGTTATCTAACTAAATGAATAGTTCATATATAGGTATTTATTTAGAACAGAAGTACCATGTGTAGTTATTATATCTTTTTTATACTATTATTATTTTTTTTTTATTTTATTTATATGTTTATTGGTTGTCACAATCCAAAATTTGGTTATTGTAGTATTTCTGGTTTTAAAGTAAACGTGCGATCATCAAATAATTTTTTGATGACATGAAAATAAATCCCTATCCTAAACCTACGACTGTAAAGAAGTGGGTCACAGAATTCAAACCTGACTAGAGAGAGATGCTCTAGGTCTGGTCGGCCTCAGACGTCTACGACTAAGGAAAACAATGAAAACGTGTGTAATCTCATTAGGGAAGACCGAAGACTGATCATCAAGAAGATTGCACACACTTTGACCATCTCCTATGAACATACAAAAACATAATAAAAAAAAATTCCCAAACCTCAAAAAACAAGTCAGCGGCCAAAAATGTTCATCGAATGAAGAGGTCGAAGAATGTGTAATTGGATATTCTATTCATTTATTTTAGGAAGCCAATTAGCGATCCACACGTATGGTTACAGAGTAGATGAGAAAAAAAAATCACAAACAAACATTTACAGCCTTACTTATAAATGGAAGGAATACTTTTATTAAATATTTTGTTAACTTTGTTTTCTTGGTTAGGTCGCGAACTTTTCCACCCACACGCAAAAATCAATCAGAACGAGCTAAGGTCAATCAAATAATCATAAAAAAATCAACACAAACTACGTATCTAATCGTAATACTTAAAATTGTATGGATTTAATTAGAAGGTTGTTAAATCTAGGTTTATAATTCGTTAAAACATAGAAATCTAAATAGAAAAGTGAAACTGAACGCAGTGCTAGTGTTTATTCATGGAAATTTATGTATATCGTACTAGAAAACATCGACAGTTTATGAGTGATATCGAGTATCGAAAGTATCGAAAGTACCGGTACTTGCTTTGTGGAGTACCGGTACTGATCAGTATCGAAATTACCGGGAATTTCGATACTGATCAGTACCGGGAGCATGCCCTAGTAGATACCTACTTTACTAGTGATTATTATAGATTTTAATTTCAATAAACAATTCTTGTTTTTATTCAATTTGTTTTTTTGTGGTAATAACTCAATAGGTAAATTACCATGATGATCTAAAAAGTATTTAATATTCGTATTAAAGTAACAAAAATAGCTCGCAGAATAAGCAAGTTGAAGTGGCAATGGGCACTTGGGCAGGCCATAGCTCGAAGAACTGATAACCGCTGGGGAATAAAGGTTCTAGAATAGCGATTTGTAAGACCAAGCGTGTGATGCCACCCTACCAATGGACCAACGATATTATGAAAATCGCAGGAAGTCGGTGGAGAGGAGGAATCGTTCTTCCTAGAAATGTATAGTGTATACATTTATGTAATGATTTGCCTATATCCAGCAGTGGATTTCTTCAGGCTGATGATTCTGATGATAATAAATGAAAACGCATATACTAAAAAAACCATTACTTCCATTATTAGACAGGATTTTCAAAAAAAAATCCTGGAGATGGCCCATCTGAAACTGAGCGGTTCCATCTCAAGAAGTAATCTATTAAAATGGTCTTCATCCACCCTGTATGAGACGTGTGTGTTCCAGAGCATTTCCATTTCGCGCTTCACTGTACTAACTGTGCTCGCTTTCCCTAAGTTATCCTCAGACGAGCTAGACGAGGGTCCATCTGCCTGCAATCGTACGTCATTTACACAATTTAAACGTGATAAGGAATTATGGCGCATAATACCCGACTATGGACGTTACGTGACACATGCTTGGAGTTGTTCAAGATTTAGCATAAGTGGTATACCCGAAATCTTGAGAAAATACTTTCTTTAAAAAAAAAACAGAAAAACGAAGCGTGGGTCGCCGTCTACCTGATGGACCGAAGATCGTGGGAAGTCGGTGGATGGAGAAGGTTCATCAGGAGAATCGTTCTTTCTGGTAAATCTCTCCCTCTCTTGTCGTGTCACTAGTTTCTTTCGAAACAGTGTGGTGAAAGGATTTTAAGTGCGCCTCAAGAGGCTCCTTTCGAGCACTTGACACATGTTATAGAACTTTTTTAAGTTCTACGACACACCGGTTTCCTCACGATGTTTTCCTTCGCCATTTGAGAGTACTGGCATTGTGCACATACATTTTTGAACAGAAAAACTCATTAGTGCACGACCGGTTTCGAACCCACGACCTTAGGATCAGAAGGCGGGGCCGCTACCACTAGACCACCAGTGCTCTTACGGTAAATGTGTAGGGGAGGGAGACCTATGGCCAGCAGTGGACTTCTTTAGGCTGATAATGATGATGATTCTTCAAAAACCAAATTAAATCAAAACGGACTTTATTCAGTACAATCACAAGGATCACTTTTAAACATCTTTATACCAGGTGAATCTACTTCCAGGTCCTCGCGACCAAAGCCAAGATTAGCCTAAAAGTTTTTCTAGTCTTCGTAATTATGTAAACTTATATCATCATCATCATCATCATCAGACTAAAGAAGTCCACTGCTGGACATAGGCCTCCCCTATAAATTTCCAGGAAGAACGATTCCGAGCCCTCTCCATCCGCCGACTTCCCGCGATCCTGACAATGTCGTCAGTCCATCGGGTAGGAGGGCGTCTCACGCTTCGTTTTCCGTAAACTTATATGTATATTCAATTATATTTTTCCTGAACTATGTGCAATGTGATTGTATACAACTTGGTTGGTTGCGATTTTTCATAAATAAGTTCAGTGGTTTGATATCTTTCAAAATTAATGTGCTAGCTAAATCACTCCACAAAAATGCCAACCTGAGAGCTTGTTTTGACTCATCATAATTTTTAGCCTGTAAAAGTCCACTGCAGGAAATGGCCTCCCATATACATTTCCCGGGAGAACGATTCGAACCGCATCAACCGATTTCCCGCGATCCTCACAATATCGTCGGTCTATCGGGTAGGAGGGCGGAGAAAGTCTTCTTTTTTTTATACAACTAGCTGATGGAACAAGCAGATGGCCCATCTAATGTTAAGTGGCAACCATCACCTATAACAAAGCATTGCCTCGTAAGTCACGCACGAAAGGAACATGCCTTACGATGCACTGCCCTGCGTCCATCAACTTGAGAACCTCATGTGCCTGTAATTACACCGGCAACCATACTCTTCAAACCGAAGCCCAACAACGCTGCTTGGCGGCAGAAAAAGGCGTGGTGGTAATACTTCCCCGGACGAGCCCTTCACAAATAACTCTACTACTCTTAAAACTACTCTTTTTGCTAATTTGGTCAAAACTATTGCAAACCATACCTACAACCAAAAACGAGTAAAATTTAATCAACTAGTATTGAATGTACCGAATAATGATTTATGTGCGCAATGCATCATGACAAAATTAGCTTGTTAGTATTCCAACAACGGCGTGCGACTTGTTATGAGGCGACTAACGAACTTCGCAATATTGCTGTGTTGAACAAGTTTTCCTATAAAAAAAATAATGTATGAAAACAGGGAAAACTAATTTTTCTGTAGGAAAAATTGATTGAATCAAAATAATATTCTTGCTCAACTTTTGTATTTACTATTACTATTTTAGTATTATTTTTTTAACTCTCGCGTTCATAATAAAGGTTAACGCGATAAATACCCGTGTAATACTTCAATATTTTGCTATTTTATTCTGCGAACTATTGTTGTTTGCAATTTTTAATAATTACATTCACTAATTTTATATTTTTAAAAACGTCTTATGTAGGTTGCCTAATTATGTAAAATTGGTAACCTAAGTATATAAAAAATATCTGTTTTTTTTATATAACTAGCTGATGGAACAAGCAGATGGCCCATCTGATGTTAAGTGGTATTCATCACCTATAACAAAGTATTGCCTCGTAAGTCACGCACCATAGGTACGTGCCCATAGGAATTTCCCTCTGACTATCCCAAGCTTACACATAAATATCCTCAGCATTATATAATATAAAATAAATACGTAATGTTAATGTAAGTTGAACAGCCTTGGTTTTTAAAAGGCTTCAAATGTAACCCAACACTTCAAGGTGGCAGGCAATTAGCTTCTGTACATTGCCTTTATTGAGTTTTCGTAGCATTTACGTTTTTTTTTTATATAACTAGCTGATGGAACAAGCAGATGGCCCACCTGATATTATGTGGTAACCATCACCTATAACAAAGCATTGCCTCGTAAGACACGCACAATAGGAACGCGCCCTAAGATGCACTGCCCTGCGTCCGTCAACTTGAGGCATACAGAAGCCTCATGTGCCTGTAATTACACCGGCAACCACACTCTTCAAACCGAAACACAGCAACGCTGCTTGGCGGCAGAAAAAGACGTGGTGGTAGTACTTCCCCGGACGAGCCCTTCACAAAGAGCTCTACTACTCGCGGTGCACAAAAATTTGTGTATTTAGTTTAATTTAACATATATTATTTACAGAATTACTCAAAATAATTTCCTATGATTGACAGCTCGTTATATAGTGCTCGTAACTCGTTTAGTAGTACAAAGTTGGCCAACATTTTACGTCCAACTTCCGTTACCATTGTAGGCACACAACACAAACAAAGGCTGTGTAAAACAATCCTAAATATCAAACCATCAAGCTATATGCGTACAGTCGTAAAAACAAAACGGGCACACGTATTGAATTTCAACTGCCAATACCTTTGTGAACTCAACTAATATTTCTTTTAAGTATCGGTTTCCTTAAAAACGGTAACTGTTCTATTATGACCGTAAACGTAATGATTGAGAAATATCTTGGTATTTCCGCGTCTGGGGATCAAAATCCGTTTCTTTTTAACCGGCTTTAAAAAGAGGAGAAGGTTATCAATTCGACGGTTTTTTATGTTTATAACTCCGTCATTTTATGAACCGAATTGAAAAAAATATTTTTTATTTGACAAGATATACGTTCAGGTTGGTCCTTTCACATAAATTTCATCTAAATCGGTTCAGTAACGGCTAAATAACAGAAACAAGGTATGTAATCAAAGTAAATGAAATTGCGTTTTTTGCTGTTTTATGTTTTCTGTGTATTTGAAGTTGGTTTTTTTATGCAGAAAAAATATTTTTCTAGAACTTACCGAAGGGGCAGTCAGCAGCTGCAGTGCTTCGCTCAAGTTCTTCAGCGTCAGGGTGTTCCTATTCTCGTCATCCTCTGGGCCGGGCAGGTGGACCGAAGACTGCCTGGACCTGTCAAAAGTCAAAGTCAATGTAAATCACAAGGATCACTTTGAAACGTCTTAAAACTAGGTGACTCTAGGTGCCAGTTCCACGCGACCAAAGCCTAGAAGAACAGGCAACAAACTTACGGCTTGGTTCCTACCGTTCTTTTCTATGATCCTTGTTACATTGTAGTATAATACAATATTGAAGCTGCCAATATAATACAATATTGTGGTGCCAATCGAATAAAGTGGGGCGTAGGCATAACAGGAAACATGAGTCAAGTGCTCGAAAGCCCTCCGAGGCGCACTTATAGTCCTTTCGCCACACTGTTTTGAACGAACAAGTGACACGACAAGAAGAAACTGAAACAGCTTCACGACTTTGATCCCCAGGAAGGGTACATATCCCCTCAAATTTCTTAGTACGAAGTATTAACTCCAGATTCTTTGAGGACGTTTATTTCCATATGTGACAGGTTGCAAGCCCATCACCGCTAACTGGTTTCCTCACGATGTTATCCTTCACCGTTTAAGACTGGCATTGCGCACATAAATTTATCGATAGGAAAAATCCATTTGTACACGACGGTATTCGAACCTACGACCTTACGATCGGAAGGCGGGGTCATTCCCACAAGACCACCGGTACACTCAAGAAGAAGATAATAGAAAAAGGTAGAACCTGAATTCGGGCTTCTTGCTGCTGGAGCTTCCATTTGCGAACTGATGCTGGGAGGCTGCGCGGCGGAACGGGCAGTCCATGGTTGGCGGTTAGGTCATAGCATTTGTATCTGTAAAGGAAGGAATGCATGTTCAACGATGGTAAGTTTCTTAGCTAGGAAAGTTAAGTTGAGTTTTACGAGTAGTAAAGCTCTTTGTGAAGGGCTCGTCCGGGAAGTACTACCACCACGCCTTTTTCTGCCGCCAAGCAGCGTTGCTGTGTTTCAGTTTGAAGAGTGTGGTCGCCGGTGTAATTACAGGCACATGATGTTTAGCATCTCTATGCCTCAAGTTGATGGACGCAGGACAGTGCATCGTAGGTCAAGTTCCTATTATGCGTGACTTACGAGGTAATGCTTTAGGTGTTATAAGTTAACACTTAACATCAGGTGAGCCATCTGCTTGTTCAATCTAGGTAGTTGTATAAAAAAACACACACACTCGCACGCATTTATAATATTTGTAGGTTATGATAAATTGCTTAACAGGGAGAACATTTACTAAATATGTGCCATATAACATCCAAATCTGCTTTTACTTTGATAGAAGTAATTCTAAACGCTTTAATTTTAATTCCCGACATTCATTAGTAACTCGAGCCTCTCACATCAAATAGCAAAACGCTGAGGCACAGCTGAGGAAAAACGCAGCTAGTTTTATGAGCATTAAATGAAATGGTGCTAACAATAAATAGATAAATAAATATTAAATTGGAAATGTATAAAATTGAATTGTTATTAGTAAGCTCAAATCGTATTTCCATTTGATAAACATTAAACTCAATTCGATCAAAAATTTATTTGATAGGCTTTTGTAATGGTATCTTTAATAACTTTATTGTTTAAAATTATTTATAACCTTCAGTTGTTTTACGTATTATTTGCTTCACGAGCCTGTCATTTCACTACAGAAATTTAAACACAGCAACGCTGCTCGATGGCAGAATAAAGCATGGTGGTAGTACTTCCCTGGACGAGCCCTTCACAAAGAACTCTACTACTCTAATAAGTTAAAAGTTGTAGAGCTCCTTGTGAAGGGCTCATCCGTGGAAGTACTACCACCACACATTTTTCTGCCGCCAAGCAGCGTTGCTGTGTTTCGGTTTGAAGAGTGTGGTCGCCGGTGAAATTACAGGCACATGAGGCTTAACATCTGTATGACTCAAGTTGATAGACGCACGGCAGTGAATCGTAGGCCACATTCCTAACGTGAGTGACTTACGAGGCAATGCTTTGTTATAGGTGATGGTTACCACTTAACATCAGGTAGTCCATTTGCTTGTTTCATGAGCTAGAAGTATAAAAAAAACCTTTTTTAAAAACAAGCTTTTACTTAAATTTCAGTTCCATCGGTTGAAGATATCCGCTTCAAAATTGAGTTGAAAGATTCCACCAGAACAAACATATTTACATACCTACATAAATTGCAAGTTAAATCAAAGCTTGTAAAAATAAACTAAGCTGGTCTAGCTGTTCATAATGAAGCTTTTACTTGCCTGAGCAAACGCAAGCCCAAACAAAGCGTGCGAAATGCTCACAAAACAGATGAATTAACGTGAGGGACGGGGGAGGAGTAATTTTGTAAACAAATTGGACGGTCATGGCTCGTGGGTCTTAAAGCGTTTAACTGAAATTAACTAGCTATGACATATCTTAACTGTTTAAAATCAAGTGACTGAACAAGCAGATTACCCACCTGAAGTTGAAAGGTATTTGACTGCTACAGCCAGCAAGCAACAACTATTTTAAACAAGCTAGTGCCCGCAACTTCGCCTGCGCAGGATTAGTCACACAATATCTTTATAAACTGTAGCCTATGTGTTATTCTGATGTTTAAGCTATATTATTGTAGAGTTTCATTAAAATCTATTCAGTAGTTTTTACGTGAAAGAGTAACAAACATCCATCTATCCATCCATCCATACTTACAAACTTTCGCGTTTATAATATTAGTAGGATGATTCGGAAGCGTTGCCGATCGGAAGCGTCAGTTTATGTCTTCATTGCATTTATACAAATAAAAAAAGAGCGAGAGATGCTATTGCTAAAGTATATATGAAGGTATGAAGGTCACTTGTATAGTTATGCTATAGCGCTATAGTAAATATTATAATTTTTACCATAACATAATTCTAAAAGAAGTATACATAATAACTTAAATCGTGAACCATTCCATAAAGTTAATACGTGGCCATACATTTTTATTATAAGCGGCATAATTCCAACTTTATTGGGCTGTTAAATGTATAGGAAATCCATTAAAGCGACGGTAGAGCGCTGAAATTCATATGGCTTTTGAAATGCCCGGAGTTGGTAAGTACATACCATGAGCGCTTAGTATGGCGGTATGTTAATAGTATAATATTATAAAGACAACATTGGGAGATACCTTTGCCCTGTAGTGGGACAGTACAGGTTAATAAAAATAATAAAAAAATTGTAACAAGGATCATACAGAAGAACGGTAAAAATCTACCTCTCTATCCAATGTACCGACGAAATTGAAACAAGAAAGCGGCGAAAACTCAAAAAAAATTCTACCTGAAAATGTTTGGGGGAAGTCTATGACCATCAGTGGTGTACACAGGTGTCAGTAAGTTTAAAAAAAAACGCGTTACGGCCTCAAACCTACTTACCTCTAAAAAGGTCTACCTCTAAAAAGGTCTACCTCTCAAAGGTCTACCTCTCAAAAGGTCTACCTCTCAAAAGGTCTATCTCGCAAAAGGCTTATATCTCAAAAGGTCTTACTCGCAATATAGTCTCACTACGAATTAGGTATACAATTTTTTTCTTATTTTTATTTAAAGACAAATAATATGAATATACAAAGACTAGCGGCCTGTCCCAGCCTCGCATGGGTGGTCATAAATTTTTTGAACATTTTAGGATAAACTTAGACCGTGGGTTCGAGCCTCGCGTCTACTTATTTCATACGTTTGCACGCGCTTCTCCTTGAGTGAGTGAAATCTGACTGATGACGTGTTCTACAAAATCGTAGTACATTATTTTGTTCTATCTTCAATAGTTTTCGCAGCACACGCGATGTAAGGTTTTTGTTTTCCACCTTGGGTTACATTATTGAAGTTTTAGTAAGGATCCCTGATTTTTTTGAAAATATAATATAGCCTATGTTACTCAGGGATAATGTAGCATTCTAATGGTGAAAGAATTTTTGAAATCGGACCGGTAGTTTTTGAGCCTATTCGTTACATACAAAAATACAAAAATACAAATGTTTCCTCTTTATAATATTAGTGTAGAAGTGTAGATAAGGCTGATGATGATGAGCAGTCATACAAATGCGTAACAGATACGCGGTTTCTTCAATAGAACCAAATCATAGAGTAAGAGAATATACATAGACTTAGAACTCATTTTTGTAAGCAGATAACGAAGAATACATTTTTCATCTTATCTCACTATAGTAAATATCTTTCGCGCCGTGAAATATACTCGCGAGCAAATATATTGACTTACGTACTTAATTTTATAACACAATAAAAAAAATATTTATGGGACTGACAATTATTAAACAACTTCTCGCTCGCAAGTTTCGACATGTTGAAAGATATAAAATCACTAAACTCATTTTAGAAAAATCGCAATCAACCATTTTGTGTGCAATCACATTGCACACAGTTTAGTAAAAATTTCCATTTCCGTCGTCTGTTTCCTGATCACTACAATTTGGGTTTCTTCAAGACAAGAGCGAATAGTCTTCTAGACCATTCTGCTCCATCGTCGCTTACCATCAGGTGATATTTTTGTCAACGAATAGACAGTTCCTTGTAAAAAAAAAAAATCTATCCTAACTTACGAATCTAACGTTATTGAAGTATTTTTTTTTTTAATAACTGTATGGCCATGGCAAATTTCCGAGTTCACGAGCAGTTTTTATGTATTTCCTGTTGAGAATGTGTTCCTATTGAGAGAGTGCCATGGGAGAGAACATATTCCTATAGCACTGGGTCTCTCTCTCTCTCTCTTGTCGTGTCACTAGTTTATTTCGAAACAGTGTGGTGAAAGAATTTTAAGCGCGCCTCAAGAGGCTCCTTTCGAGCACTTGACACATGTTATAGAACTTTTAAGTTCTACGACATGCCGATTACCTCACTATGTTTGCCTTCACCGTATTGGTGCCAGACCGGTTTCGAACCCACGACCTTATGATTGGAAGGCGGGGCCTCTACCACTAGACCACCAGTGCTCTTAGGGTCCTGTGGACAGGTTGTGTCATGGAGGATACTCGAGTGAATCCAACCGGGTCAACAAAAAAACGGGGAATTATATATTTTTTTGCACGCAAGTGTATCTTCAAACACAATAATGACCTCTCCGGGTACGGCCACAAATCACTCTCGTGACGTAAGCCGAATATTTCGGGAAATTGTGGAGAAGTGAATGATTCACGGATGGGTGAGTTTATTTTAATACATGGCCTCGTAACGTAACGTATTTTTATTAAACCGTACCTTTCACGGTTTTCAAGGTTGCCTGGAAGATATGGCTACTGAGCTATAAGGCTTCCTATTGTACTTTTTATGTTTAACTGTGTTTGTTCATTAATTTCTGTGTTGCAGACATGAATGAATGAAAGTTTTATTCATTAATTTATTTAATTCACTGCCGGCAACAAATATTGTCAACCTTCGTATTTTTATAGTTTTATAGTAAAAAAATCAATAAATATAATATGGTCGAACTTTGAAAAATAGTAGTAGAACTGATCAATCTTTGTTCACGGGAGGCCTACGGGAAGTGATGATCACTTCTCGTAGACTTCCCGTGAGCAAAAACTTAGAATATGCCTTCCCTAAACATTTCCAAGAAGAATGCTTTCGAGCCTTGATCAACAACCTACTACCGATCTTCAGATGATGGAGGGCTCCTATGCCGCCAATCAATACGTACAAATTACCAGTTCTCTCAAACGGTGAAAGAAAACTTATATACTAATATTACTTAATAAAGTAAGCTACAACTAAGAATGTGTCCACTAACGCTTTTCGTACTGTCTCTTATATGGCGAAGACACTTTGTTCTGGTGTTCTTGATTTTTTTTCAGTTTTTCACATTCACTACATGAATTATAACTTTACACTACACTAGTTCCAGCGCCGGATTAAGCCAGCGCGGGGCCTGTTGTAAATTCTGTGAAGGGGCCCTTGATTTGCTTAAAAATCTGGACGCTTGAAGGGTAGAAATGTGGTATAAGATACTAGTCTAAGTATATCGATTATAATTAAACATTAGAACATTAACGTTAAAAAGTTCGTAAAATAGCTACTTATTTTTACGATAACGTGACGAAATCGAGTTTTAGATTTTCAAGTAGAAGTGAAGCATAGCCTAAGCGCTTCGCGTTTAGGCTATGCAAGATATTTCACGCTCCTAACTATCTAAATTAATATTTTTTTAATACGGTAGACAGGCGTTGGAGCGCGGGGCCCCCAAATTCGCGGGGCCCGTAGCATTTGCTACTCTTGTCTAGTTCAAAAGGTTTACTTAGAAAGAAAACATCATGAAGAAACCGGCATCTCGTAGAACATAAACATTTCTAAAACATGTGTCGAGTGCTCTAAAAGAGCCTCCTTGAGGCGCACTTAAAAATCCTTTCATCACACTGTATCGAAAGAACTAACAAGACAAGAAGAAGATCATCAAAGATCCGAAACAATTAATTACTTATTCATAGAATCGTTCTTCATTAATTCTTGAGAAAGTAACGAATTCTGATTGGCTGGTTCATTAGCTGTATTCGTCTCCCTCATTTACTTATTACCATTTCGGAATATTAAGGTTAGTCCTTTTTATGTACCATTCAAATACTCTCTTACAACCACATTTAATAATAATGTTTATTATTAAATTACACCATCATAATTAAAACCCTAAAAAAATTATAGTTTTTGTGATAAGTGTTACCTCAATGATTAGTGTAAACGTCTAAAATAACCAATTAATTACAAAATAAAGCATAAATTTAATATAATTAATTCATATAATAAAAAACAAACCTAATTCTGCCGCCAAGCAGCGCAGCATCGTTGTAGTGTAAATAGATTTTCCTAAGCAATCATATCACAAAAAAAACTATACTACCCTCCAGCAGTAATTTTACTAGTGAATGTGCCCCATTTACAGTTATTAAAGTAGAAAATAAGAGTACGTGTGTCTGTGTGTGTGTAGTTATAGTGTGTGTGTGGAGTGAGTGTAGTGTCTATATTTTTCTGCAAAAATAAGTAAAAGTACTAGCCTACACTTTAAAAAAAATATTCGTAAGTCATTTTTTTTAGTTAAATTACATTGTTGTTGTTTTTTATACTACTTTTTTTTATACAGCTGATGGAACAAGCAGATGCCTCACCTGTTGTTAAGTGGTAACCATCACCTATATTATAGGTCCTATAACAGAGCATTGCCTCGTAAGTCACGCACGATAGGAACATGCCCTACGATGTACTGCCCTGCGTCCATCAACTTGAGGCATACAGATTTTAAGCCTCATGTGCCTGTAATTACACCAGCAACCACACTCTTCAAACCGAAACTCAGCAACGCTGCTTGGCGGCAGAAAAAGGCGTGGTGGTAGTACTTCCCCGGACGAGCCCTTAAAAAAAATAAATAAATAAATAAACGCTGTTTGAAAAAGTCCATCAATATATTTATTTAATTCATCTGACGTTTAACCATACACGAAGCTATTCGCTAGTTGATCAAACATACAACAGCAAACAAATTCATAGCGCTATTTATTTCAAAATTCATGTAAATGCAATAAAAGTTTGTTTATTTATTTCACTGCGTATTTTACAATATTTACACAACTGGAGTTACGCGTTTTCGGTGTACATATTTAATATTCTGTGGTTTCCTTCGCAATAAATTCGCGGTCTATGAGCAACGGAAACGGAAATGTCCGCAACTTGAATGAACGTGATTGTCATAAATCGTACGTCGTATGTTTTATATCACTCACATAGCTGAAACTGGGGTAAAATTGCCTATCAATGCGGTATTTCTGTATGAAAAGTTATATAACAAGGCTAGCTGACCCGACAGACGTTGTCCTGTCTTGAAGCATCTGTTTTAAACGATATTCAGTTTTTTTACATCTTCTTCTTCTTCTCTCCGTTTATGGCTCCTGTCTGTCATTCGACAGACAATATTGCCAGTGTCAAGTGATTTGTATTGAATAAATACTTTTTTGTCAAGTCAGTCTATAGTCAAGTCGGCCGTCATTGGTTTTGAAGAAAATGGTGGCGGTTTTCTTCAAAACATTGGAAACATTTTCAGTCAAATCAGGATATCACAATACACTTTCATTCCAAATGTTTACACTTTGTGCTAAAACCTCAAGTAATGTTGGTTAAAATACCACCGAAATTACACAACACAGCTCAAAATAACACTAGAAAAGCAAATAAAATGAAAAAGCTATGTTGCTTCCTAAAATGTCAGAAAATGAATCGTTTTTTTACATCCTCTGTGACGATATTTGCAGCACGCATTCTGTCAATTCTATGTCAAACGTCATTAATTAAAAAAAAAACAGATTTCATAGATCCATACAAACTTATTATATTAATAAAGTTTATATTATCCAAAGCACTAAGGTTAGATTAGAAATAAATTTTATTCTTGATATTTTTTTCTCCTGACAACAACAAACACAAAAAAAGAACTAGCAAAATCGATCCAGCCGTTCACGCGTGATTTATTTATTTATTATTTATTTATTATTCACTTACACCTAGTTATAACTTTACAGATACTTATCTAATACGTTACAATCTAGCACTCTGACAACATTTATATAAAAATTAGCAAAAAACAACAAAAATAGACTCATGACAGAACAAAAATAATAAAAAATTAATAACAATAAAGACCTACAAATAAAAAATAAAAATTAATATTAAAAAATCTACTCTAATTGAGATCATCTTTCTCACTAAAGGTGAGACACATTTTTTCAATCATCTTCCAGCCATCCACAAGCAAATCTATCTGAGGATGATCTGTTAGTAGATTATTCAGATTATTTTGCACACGACAGATAGGGGATTGCTGGCGCGCCAAAGTCCGCGCTGGCGTCGATGCAAATAAGCGAACCCTACCGGGTCGGAACCTATTACGATTCTCTGGAACACATAGCTGACTGGCTTCACTCAAGAGAATAGGACAATCGATATGCCCTCTGAGTAGTTTACATACAGTTATAAGTTGGTCATATAGCCGTCTTGTTTCCAGGGAATTAAAACCTAGTGTACCCTGAAGGAACTTAGTGGGGTACATGTAGGGATAATACCCACACGATTTTTTGTACAAAAACCTGAGGAATCTCTTCTGCACTTTTTCGATCATTAGGCTGTAGGTTTTTTCATAGGGATTCCAAACTGATGGGATTCATTTTTATATACTACGTGTTTATTAAGAATTGTAGGGATCCGAAAGCAGGATATTCTACCGGTCATAACGAACAACTTTTGTTCTACGACTTTTAAAATTTCAAAGTTTTTCATTCATGAAATGCCTCTTAAACTTTTATCTAAAATGAATCTAAACGCATCATGAGGCAGCCCTATTTACAGCTGTTCTTTGACCTCTAGTTGTTAACCTTAGATAAAATAGGTAACAGAACTGCCACCAATTACCTAGTAATGTGCCTACCTAATAATGATGTTGCTGTTTTTAAAGATCTTGGTATGTAAAAGAAATATTTTCGCGACTGTAATCCCTAGTCACGGTAAACATTCTCTGAGATCTTTGTTACTAATACCTATTCAGTAACTATGTACCTACGTGGCTACGTACTCAATATTTATTTTTGTTTGATTACTAGATTTCGTAAAGCAATGTTTATGATATTCATAGTTCTTTAAATTGTAACATGTTACTTTACCACCATGGTTCATTGACACGACAAAATTATTCAACTGCAATTTTGGGAAGTGTCTAGTCTGTCCTATTTAATCTTTGACTTACCTGTCTGTCATTGGTTGCATTTAAAAACGCATATCCAATCAGGACGGCCGACGGCCGCCGATCAGTGTTACCATTTGTGGCAGATTTCTGCCATTTTGGCATATTTGGCTCCTAAATTTTAGCTGTTGGTGACGATTTACAAAAGTGGCAGATTTTAAATATTTCAAGAAAAATCTTATTAGTTTGAATTTTTAATGAAATAATATTTATAATTTATTTATTTTTTACCGAACTGGAAACTTCTTATTCTTTTTTACCTTTATTGATTTGGTTTCTAAACAACTTCTATCTCGTTTTAGATAACTGCAAACCGTTACAAACGATCAAAAGATAGTAACTGAATGTAATGTAGGTATTTAATTTATTCCGTAGCCACGAAGGAGATGGTATGAAGTCATATTTTTGGTATTTTTATCGTCAAGCTTGGTAGATTTTGACAGATTTTTTGGCAGGTGTGTGGCAGAACCGCCACTTTTGAGATGGTCACCCTGTTTGTGTTTACATGCGTTGTTGTACATTGTTTTGTTGAGAAAATGTCATCAAACGTGATAAAATGGTGATTGTTATGTAAAAAGCCGTCGTCAGTCAGTGTGTGTATGAGCAGTGCCTACGAGGTAATGGTTTAGTGTGAAGTTTGAAGCCTGTGTCGTGCGAAATCTCGCAGACTTACCAAAATCCAGTTTTATCCAGTGTTATTATAGCCAATAAATAATGACAAAATCCATAGGAACCAGTAAAAATATCGTGTCAGGGGATTGGCGGCGTACCTACCTACCTACCGAAAGGTAAGTATTTCAAATTATCTCGTAGGTTATCGTTGTTTTTCTCTTTCCTAGATAGAAGCGCGCGTGCGTGTGACCTTGACACGTACACAGACAGGGCTGTTGCAAATTTCTGAGAAAATATTAATTTTACTTTTCTATGGGAATTTCGAACACGATGTATTCAACCGTTGCACACGTCAAAGTGTTCCAGTGCTTGGTCTAAATACACGCTCTTTGTTTGCCTACATAACTTCATCAACACGTTGTATATAGATATATAAAATACATACTAAATACTAAGTACATAAATAACAATATAAAGTAATACATATAATATATATGTTGATGTAAACATACAAATAATAGTTATAAACTTGCTCATTCATTCGATTTACCATAGAGATACTCGTAATTATGGATTTTACGAGTACTGACTGAAGTAGCTTCGCGAAAAGTAAGGGGAGTGTGATTCCAGAGACGTGAATCTGCTTGTTCCATCAGCGAGTAGCAAAAAAAAAAGCCCTGGAGTGACCTAAAGGGCATAAGGTCACAAGAACTTTGCTACACATAGTTTTCATAGTTCTCCATCCTCGTTCCTTTGCAGTCTTCTGCGCCACATTTGTTAGAAGTCACGCAATGTGACGTCAGATAGAACAATGGCTCATATAATATTCATGCCGTGGCGTTTTTGCACTATTTAATGCGTGACAATGCTATGGCTTGTAGATTGATTGTTACACAATTAGAACAAGGAAATGGATAGCACAAATTGATAGGACTATAGTTAAAATTAATATATATTGGTAGATATTCCACATAGCACTATCTAGCCCCAAATTAAGCAAGCCATGGGAACCAGATAGCTCTTCTCTTGTCGTGTCATTAGTTTTTTTCGAAACAGTGTGATGAAAGGATTTTAAGTGTGCCTCAAGAGGCTCCTTTCGAGCACTTGTCACATGTTATAGAACTTTTTAGGTTCCACGACATGCCGGTTTCCTCACGATGTTTCCCTTCACCGTTTGAGAGTACTGGCATTGTGCACATACATTTTAGAACAGAAGAACTCATTGGTGCACGACCGGTTTAGAACCCACGACCTGAGGATCGGAAGGACCTTAGAACCAGATAGCTGATTATAATACTTATATATTTTTTTTAAATACATTCTTATAGTATATTATAACACCTAGACGAGGAACACACATCTATAATATCTATGTTCATCACACATATAGGTATGTTCTCGGTGGAGATCGAACCCACGGCCTACAGCGCCGAAGGCAGAGCTACTACCGACTGAGCTGTCAAAACATTGCAAAACTGTCTTATTTCGTAGCAAGTACTTTAAGGGTGGAAAATATCCTATAAAGGCTCTACGTATCCAACAGGAAACGGGCGTGTCTAGTACCTATGTTAAACTGATGACTTCGTGATTTCTTTCCTGTCTTGCTCCGAAGAGTTCCATTAGTAACGCTATAGCTATTTTATTAGAGCACCGGTGGTCTAGTGGTAACGGACCCGCCTTCCGATCCTAAGGTCGTGTTCGAAACCGGTCGTGCACCAATGAGCTTTTCGGTTCAAAAATGTATGTGCACAATGTTAGTACTTACTCTCAAACGGTGAAGGAAAACATCGAGAGGCAACCGGCATGTCGTAGACACTAAAAAGTTCTATAACATGTGACGTGTGCTCGAAAGGAGCCCCTTGAGGCGCATTTATAATCCTTTCACCACACTGTTTCGAAAGAAATTAGTGACACGACAACAGAGAGAGTTTTTAACTGTGTTATTTGTTTATTTAGCATGTTAACTTAATTCTAGAAAAGTTGTAGAGCTCAAGCTTAAATTTTGCACTGCAAATAAAATTCATGTATTTTAGGCCACCTTTTTGAATACAAAAATCTTTAGAAACCTAAAACAAAATATTGTGTCAAATTGAGAATGCGTAAGTACACTTTCCTCATTGTTTTTGTTCCCAAAAGTGCTGCGTACGAATATTTATTCGTTCAACACCGTTTTGCTACAAACAATTTCACAAGAAGCGTGTTAGTATGTATTTTCCATAATCTTTATCTCAGTTCTATCGACTGCGCTGAATTTATCCCTTTCCAATATTTATTCGTAAGGAAACTTCTATAATAAATCTAGTGAGGTCTGTAATATAATGTTGCTTCAAAATGTTCAGGAATTCCATTAAACCAGATAAGTTAGAGCTGTTATCTGCTACGTGGTTTAAAAGTAGTAGAGCTCTTTGCTCGGTTGACATCTATCTTCATCATCTCCATCCACATCCCGACTTCACACATTTCTGGGTATAGGCAGGCAGGCAGACAAGTTTTTAGAGTTGTAGAGCGCTTTGTGATAGGCTCATCTAGGGAAAAATTATCACCATGCCTTTTTCTGTCACCAAGTAGCGCAGCGTTACTGTGTTTTGGTTTGAAGAGTGTAGTAGCCGGTGTAATAACAGGCACATGAGGCTTAACATCTGTATGCCTCAAGCTGATGGACGCAAGCGAATGCATCGTAGGGCTCGTTTATGTCGCGCGTTACTTACGAGGCAATGTTTTGCTATAGGTGAGTTACCACTTAACGTCAGGTGTGCCATATGTAATTGTATAGCGTTGTATTTTAAATGTAAAATCTATATTTACTGTATATATACTGTAACCTATATTTACTATAATGTTTTGTAATCATTTGAAAAGGCTATCAGCTAATCTGTCACCATATTTACGGAATTCCCAAACAAATCAAAGGATTGAATAGCTATAACTAAGGCCCTCATTATACTGCCATATCTTTTGACGAAACCAAGGATTTGCTCACAAAGATGGTGTTTATCATTCAAATATACACCCTACAAAATGGAACTGTCCTTTGGAAATATTTATCACGAGGTCGCAAATCGTAATATTTGGGACCATAATCGGATTTAAGCCAATTTAATGGTGTGCCGACGCTATATCTTCTTTATAAGGTTCAGTTTCGCTTGGCGCGTTATTCGGGTAAACTGTTTGCATGGGTTTAGATGAAATTGATGGGGACAATATTATAATTTGCGTTACATTTGCTTGGTTAGAGATCCAGTTTGTTTTGGGGTATCTATCTAGCCGTACCAAGTCGTTTTAAGAATAGTAGAGCTCTTTGTGAAGGGCTCGTCCGGGGAAGTACTACCACGCCTTTATCTGCCGCCAAGCAGCGTTGCTGTGTTTCTGTTTGAAGAGTGTGGTTGCCGGTGTAATTACAAGCACATGAGGCTTAACATCAGTTGATGAACGCAGGGCAGTGCATCGCAGGGCACGTTCCTATCGTGCGTGACTTACGAGGCAGTGCTTTGATGGTTACCCCTTAACATCAGGTGGGCCATCTGCTTGCAGCTAGTTGTATGAAAAAAAAACCGAGGACATAGACATAGAGTAATATATAGATAAACTAGTAGTAGACCGAGGTTGGTATATCTATGGCCATTTTAGGGTAGCTTGGACCCACGGGATTCGCCAGGGGGAAGAACGCGTTTTAATGATGATGAAATAATTAAAAGACGATTCATCATCATCTTCCTGCCCTTATCCGACGCTAAGTGGGGTCGGCACAACAGGTTTTCTTCTTCCACTCTCAATCATCAATGATAAAAAAAATCTTTTCCTCATTTCGTACTCAAATTTAGTTAAAAACAGTGATGCGAACGAAATATTGTAAGAAGAACGTCCCTGATTACATTTACTCTTTAGTATAATAAGCCTCTCTTTCTAATTTAATTTTGTGGCGATGGGCTTGCATCTTATCACATTAATGAACGCCGACTACTGCAATTTGATATTTGGACAAAGTCAAAGTCAAAAGGTATTTATTCAGTATATTCACAAGGATCATTTTGAAAAGTTTTAAAGCTAGGTGACTCTAGGTGCCAGTTCCACGTGACTAAAGCCTAGAAGAACAGCCAACAAACTTACGGCTTGGTTCCTATCTCTCTTTTGTATGACGTATCTCTGTTTCTAAGACATCTTCAAAGTATCTTAAGTTGGTGCAAGTTTTTTTTAATAGACAAGCAGATCATCCCCCTGATGACAAGTTGTAACCATCACCTATAACAAAACTTTGTCTCATAAGTCACGATAGGAACGTGCCCTACGATGCACTGCCCCGCACAGACGTTAAGCCTGTAATTTCACTGGCAACCACACTCTTCAAACCGAAACACAGCAACGCTGCTTGGCGGCAGAAAAAGGTGTGGTAGTACTTCCCCGGACGAGCCCGTCACAAAGAGCTCTTCTACTCGTATCTAAATTTTATGTGTGAAGTTGCTTATGTTTTTGTGAATTTTCTACAGGAAAATGCAGATGACTTTATGTCTGCATTAGCAACAGATCTCTCTACAGTGTGGTTGGGATCCGACCGCTGGAACATTTTGGTATAAAATCTTCAAGTTTTGGCTCGGTGCCAGACTAAGTTACGTTTTCGGTACATAAATTAAGTTGAATGTAGGCTGGCTTGCTCCGGTCTAGGCCATACTTATTAGAAAGTATTGAGTTTTGGAGCCTTATTTGACGGAGCCTTATTCCATGGAGCCTTAAGCCTTATTCCACGGTTCAAAGTCAAAGTCAAAAGGCATTTAAGACGTACTGGTATCCAAATTGGTTGGATCTCAGGGGGCCCCCTAACCTAAGCTTAGAACAGAGAGGGTCAGCCAGCTCCCAAAGCTAGAAAACCTTGAGCCTGCTCACAATTTATTTTTAATGCCAATATAATTTCAAACTATGCGGAAAGAGGGGGTGAGGGCCCGATTCTTTCTTTATGTACCGGGGCCCTTGTCCACCTAGCTACGCCACTGGTTAAGGGGTTCGCGAGAGCGACGAAAATATGACAGGCTTGCGCAAATTAATGCAACTTCTTGCTTTTCAAAATAAAATAAATTTCTTTGCAGAAATGCAAGCCCATGACAAAATTGGCTTACTCTTAGAAAAAATGGAGATATCACGCGAACCTTGTCTTTACTTTTATCCAACCCAGCGTGGTCAGGCGTAAATCTGGGGCATTATTCTCTATGACATAGGAGATTCCGTGCCATAACCGTGTGACGTCACAGCGTGGTCTAAACGCAAACGCGATTCATTAACCAAAAACTGAACTAATAATGACAACTAGGAATGACAACTAAGTCATAGGGAATACGGTTTTGTCCGATTTCCCGCCGCTGTCTCGTCGTACCTATCTGTGTAACGCGATTGCATTGGCAATAGAGAATAATGCCCCTGGTCACGTATCTTGACAGGACCGCGACAAGTGAAATATTAAATAAATAAAATTGTACTATATACAAGGTTTTCCTTAAGTTGTGTATATAAACTTCAGGGGGCTAAAGTACCCATCAATATGAACAACTTTTTCTAAGAAACCAACACTGTGAACGCGAAAAAAAAACAGCTGTTTCATACATTTTAGCCTGGTAGGTATTGAACTTTTGTATTAAACAGCTGTTTTTTTTTTCGCGTTCACAGTGTTGGTTCCTTAGAAAAAGTTGTTCATATTGATGGGTACTTTAGCCCCCTGAAGTTTATATACACAACTTAAATAACACCTTGTATATAAAGCATATATGCACCTTTTTGGCAATAATCTATTTTGTTTATTTTTTTAAGCGGCTGACCTGGATCTGTCGACATTTTATTGATTTCAATTGCTCACCGCAAATCAAATCAACAATGGCCAACACGTGAAAGCACTTAGGTAAATTAAAGCCAATGCGGTCACCCATCCAATCGACAGCGCTGAACATTGCTTTTGCTGAATTTTAATTTATAAAATTAATTTATGCTATAAACCACTATGTTTCCCAGTGTGTTTCATCTCTATGGTGCAGTGTAAGTATTCAAACAGCGGCGATGGGCTTGCAACCTGTCACGTAAAGAAAAACCAACTTCTGCATTATGTGGGTATGTATGTGTCTTGTACAAACATTTGACTAACTGACATTCTTTGTCTAAGGGAGTAGACATCTTTAAATAATCTTGAATTTGGTATTTACTACAGAGATTAGAGGGAATGACTACCGTGCCTGAGGATCAAAATCGTGAGGCTGCTTCAGTTTTGTATACCTACGCCCTCCAATCCGTTATATGTAATGACTTAATCATACCTAATTCGAATGTATCACGAAAATGGGTCACATGTCACTTGAGCCGGCGGAATCGATATCCTATCTTTAACTCATTAGAATCTCACTGAGATTTCTATTAAAATTGAAGCTGTTAGTTTAGTTAATTAGTGAAATTATTGAGACAAGATTTATGTGTGTAGTGAAATTTGGCGGATCTAAATACACTAACATTTCAAAATTCAAAGGTATTTATTCAACTGAAGTGCAAATATTACTTTGAAACATCTTTATTCTAGGTGAATCCCGCAGGGTGATTACGTAACTTTGTTGCAATAAGTTTTTATATGAAACCAATAAGTATAAACAATTATTATTTTTTTATTAAAATAGCTTCTTCTTCTTTATATATGTTTCTTCCCTTTATTATTTATAGTTAAAAGTTTTAAAATACCTACCTACTTAAAATAAAACAGTTTTCACGACACACTTTCCTCACCATCTTTTTGCACGCCCAGGATGACTGGTAGACAATGCTATTAGCATTAAGTCCTCCTAGTACTACATTGTTTTGTGTGAAAGTTTTTAAATAAATAAATATGAACGTTTTGCGATTATCCATCAATAGAAACACCAGTTGTAATCTAACTTTGTTAGCAACTGCAGCTAAAATGTAACCTCATAGCCGTCATATTTACTTATTACAAACTGAAACTGATTGAAACTGATTTCAATAATGTTAGGTGATCAGCCAGCCGGTGCCCTTTGCACGTGATCAACCCTAGAAGCACAGGCAACAAACTTACAAATTGGTTTCTACCGTTCTGTTGTATGATCCTTGTTACAAAACAATATAATAATGAAGCGTCAGTGTGCCAATCGAACTTATTGAGGCGTAGGAAAACAGAAATATATGTTTGATACCTGAAATAATAGTTAAATAAAATATATAAATATTGGTGGACTTTCTACACAGCACTATCTAGCCCCAAACTAAGCCAAAGCTTGTCATATGGGAACCAGATAGCTGATATACCTAATACTTAAATACTTTTTTTTTGTAAAAACATACTCAGGTATAATTGATGGTTAAACAAACTTACCAAGTGACGTTTGTCCATAATTATACAAGACGGTTACATCCGAATTAATAACACCCAGATATAGAACATCTATGTTCATCACACAAATGTTTGTTCTCGGTGGGGATCGAACCCACGGCCTACGGCGCAGAAGGCAGAGCTACTACCAACTGAGCTGTGAAGGCTGTCAAACTTATTTTATAAGGCCCGAGTGAATAGGTGTATTCTACCATCGCCGTCGCTTACCATCAAGTGAGATTGTAGCCAAAGGATGGTTTATTCAATATAAAAAATAAAACTTATACACATTTTGTTTGTGTATAAGTTTACCTAACTACCTACTTCAAAATATAATATAATATCTACTTATTTTGTATACATATTATGTATACACCGACAGAGAACAAACATCTATGTCCATCACATACATGTTTGTTCCAGGCAGGGATCGAACACATGACCTATAGCATAGAAAGCAGAGTTACGACTTACTGAGCTGTGATCAGAAGATGAAGAAATCATACATATTATTTTAGAGCGAGATATTAGACTTGACGGGTATCATCTGTCTCTTTATTCGCTATTTGAATATTAATTAAACTGATACGATTTGATTCTCTGCCAAGAGGCCACAGATAAAAATTCCAACTCGCTGATAAAATGTAATCAATAAAATATCACATAAATGTATCTTCAGAAAATAGGACGTGTTCCAACTAAACAGTCATTTTTTATCATAATATCTATATCAATAAGCGATGTAGAAATTCAGAAGTGATTTTATAAACTTCTTTGAGGGGATGGAAGACTTTATGCAGTTTGTCTAATTTAAATTATATGGAGCAACCTCAAACAAACAAACAAACAAAAAAAACAAGGTAATACGAGTATCGGGATTGTTCTGACATAACATACACAAGATGTATTGCAGGAAGTCAACGTTTTAAGAGTAATCTACATCTACATCTACATCTACACTAATATTATAAAGAGGTAAACTTTGTATTTTTGTATTTTTGTATTTTTGTATTTTTGTATGTAACGAATAGGCTCAAAAACTACTGGTCCGATTTCAAAAATTCTTTCACCATTAGAATGCTACATTATCCCTGAGTAACATAGGCTATATTATATTTTCAAAAAAATCAGGGATCCTTACTAAAACTTCAATAATGTAACCCAAGGTGGAAAACAAAAAACCTTACATCGCGTGCGCTGCGAAAACTATTGAAGATAGAACAAAATAATGTACTACGATTTTGTAGAACACGTTATCATCTACAAAAAACGTCGCGACAGCATATGTCTAACTATTATAGTTATGTCACAATAAGTGTTCTTTTATTATAAAAAAATAATTGAAATGCCTCCGCTAGAAAAGGGTCTTTATTTGTACCTTGGTATTAATCCTTATCCAAATAAATCATTTCATAATTAAGACGGTTTCAATACCTATAGATTACTTCTTAAATTTTTCAAATCGGACATTCCATTCAAAAGATATGACGAAATTAAAAATGTTTACGGGTCCACGGGTCATGCGCGGGGTGCGATTTCACTCAATCAAGGAGAAGCGCGTGCAAATGTATGAAATAAGTAGACGCGAGGCTCGAACCCACGGTCTAAGTTTATCCTAAAATGTTCAAAAAATTTATGACCACCCATGCGAAGCTGGGACAGGCCGCTAGTATATAATAATGAAAAAAAGTAATCTTCAACTTGGGTTAAATAAATTAAAAAGAAAAAAGGACCTGTTTTAGGATTTTTCAAATGTATTAATCAGAGAGGGTGAATCGGTGTGTTAGAATTTGTATGGAAAATGAAAGAAACATGCTGCGGCAGCCTCAAATACTCTTTACAAAAAAACAAACAATATACGTGATTCTGAATTTGTCAAATCCACTGGAATCAAATCGCGTGGGAGGGAGCCTTCTAGCCCAATATAAGAATCCAGATCGACTGACTGACAAATTAGACAAAATGATTTTTAGTCAAGCTGCTTTATTATTTACTGGCCAACTTTTATAGGTAGACCATTTGCATTTTGGACTTACTTATAATAACCTAAATGCAGAACAGCCTAATGAACTCTTACTTATTATTAAATATCAATTGAATCCCCCCGGATTCAATTGATATTTAATAATTATCCCCCCGGATATGGAAGATTCCCCCGGATTCAATTGTTTCAAAGTTTTTTTTCATTGTTGATCGAGTGAGCGAAGCGAACGAAGATCTTAGTTTCAACTTGGGCGATTTGGCATTTTATGTATGTATGTATGTATGTATGTATGTATGTATGTATGTTTGTCTGGCGATAACTTTAGAACCATTGATCCGATCTGCATGAAATTTGATATGTCGATAGCTTGTACTTGAGAAATTTACTGGTAAGTATATGAGTAAAATCGGATGAAGGGTTTTTGAAATATGGGGTTTTTTAAGGGGGCAAAAAAAAAAAGTTTCATAAAAAAATCAAGTTACATGTCATATGAAAGGACTTTGTTTGGACATCCCAAAACAATTTTTACTTTTTTTTTGGGGCTCTCGTTTTTTGAGATAAAATAATAAAAGTTAAATTAAGATAACCAGCGATCCAAGAGCTCCCATCTCTAAGAGTTTCTTTGACATCAAGGTTTTTCTACTGGTCGGTCAGTTCCTTTGCTTTTTCTTAATTTTTTTTCTTGAAATAAATTAAGGAGGTACTCAGTTCTCATAAAATGGTGACAACGACCAAGTCTGATGATGGAGCCAAGGTCTGTTCAACGGAACTCTTCAATAAATAGGCCAATAGAGTTGAAACTTGGTAACCATACCAAGTTAGTAGGCGGTAGTCAGAAAAAAATCCAAAGATAATGTTTGGACTTGCCTCTGACTACTACGTACTCAAAGTTTTGTTGGGTTCGTCGGGTCGCATCACGAGATCTCAGTTCGGGGCGAACTACTAGTATATGTAAGTTTCACCAAAATCCGTCGTACATGTACACACAGATACGCATCACGCTATACACTGTTCGCTTTTATGTCCTTGTAGTAAACGTAATTTTTACCATGGATCAACAGTTCTATATAACTAATGGAAGTTACCAGATATTAATCGTTCTATAGAACCTATATATATATGGCCTAGTTTTCGTTTTAATATTCAGTCCTACCATTTAACTACAGGGATAAAAAAGTTTTAACAGTTCTATGACATAACAATCATTTATAACAAAATAATGGGAGCTACCGATTTTTAATTGGCTGTATGTAGCTTCTTCTATATTCGTGTGTACAAACAAGCGAATAAACTCGCGAGTAGCTACTGGTATAAAATATAACTACTTACCGTCAAATAAAATAGCTATAATAGTTTAGCCAGAACGACTATGCAATAGAATTTATTGGGCAAGGTAAATCTGTTTTATTGCCGTTTTATCGAACTCGCTATAATTTCGGCTGTTATTGCTATTGGTTACGTAATATACAATCTTTGAAAGATAATAATAATATTTTTGGTTATTATACATAACGCTATCTAGTTCAAACGGAACAGTAAACTTGTATAATGGGAATATCTGATAGAATACTTCATTTTTTTTACAGGTACGGTATTTATCCCCTAAGAGCTGATTTCCCATACTCTGTTATTGCTAATCAAGGATTAACAGGCAGGTTAAATCTAACCTTAGATGTCAAACGCGTACATTTTGACATATTCAACCGCCCTTTAATCCTTTTTTAATATAACAGAGCATGGTGAAATCAGGCCTAAATCTTTCTAGAACCAACAAGATTCTAAAAGAAAAAGTACGTCCAAATACTACATTAAGCGCATTTTTTTTTCGCAACATAATATATTAACTAGGGTTTTTACTTGGTAATTTTACGTCGTGTATTTACAAAAACAATTCTCACGAGTTTTAATCCCCTGGCACGGTAGATAACCCTATAACAAGATCTCGTTTCTCAGACGAAAATTTAAAAATTAAAATATATTTATTGCAAACACTTTAACTAGATACAAAACAAGAGACCTATAAAGAAAATAGATGTTACCTACCCTTCCACAAACTTACACAAACGAAATAGAATCGAATAGACAATGTTTTATTTTTTTATTTGACTCACAACCACGGGTAAAGCTTAACAAAACAAAAATAATGAAAAAAACCGGGAGAAAAACTGAATCATAAGTACGATAGGTAGGTAGGTACATAATTTTATCTTTAACTGTGCATAAGTACATAATAATAATTAATTAATTTAAGTAGATAATTTAAACTTTAGTTAGGTTTAAATTATCTACTTAAATTAATTGAGAAATAATTCATAGCCCAAGTATGAACTTTTAATAAAACAAACTGACACTTTGCCAGAGAAATAAAGCTGTTCTGTCCGTTCGAAATGATCTCAAAAATATTTGGGAGCGTCAGTCCGCATAATACGATTTTCAAGATGAGGAGACCTTTTAATCTACGACTGGGACCAACGACAGCTGAAGTTGGTATTGCACTGGGGACCGCTTTGCTCATTCTTCTACCAGTTGTTTATAAGGATTCTCTTGGAATTGAATGCAGTAAACTTTGAAGACAATTTTGCTTTGCGGAGAATTATTCAATTTATTCTGTGAAAACCACTGAGCTGAATGTAATAAAAGGAGGGATTTTTTTTCATCATATCTACGCGAAAGCGTTTTTATTAAATTGTTCATTGTTCATAACAACTATTAAACACGCTCTTCGGAAAAGATTTCTACTGTATCTATTTTTCAGTAATGAAAGAAAGAAAAGAGATAATTTCAGTAATTAACAGGATATCATTTATTAGTGAGAGCACTGGTGGTCCAGTGGTAGCAGCCCCGCCTTCCGAACCTAAGGTCGTAGGTTCGAAACCAGTCGTGCACCAATGAGTTTTTCTGTTCAAAAATTTATGTGCACAATGCCAGTACTCTCAAACGGTGAAGGAAAACATCGGGGGAAAACCGGTATGGCGTAAAACCTAAAACGTTCTGTAACATGTGTCAAGTGCTCGAAAGGAGGCTCTTGAGGCGCACTTAAAATCCTTTCAGCACACTGTTTCGAAAGAAACTAGTGACAAGAGAAGAGTATCTTTTATTTAAGTTTTTTTATTCGACGCAGATAGTGCACTTAATGTTACGTGGCACCCATCAACTTTAACAAAGCACTGCCTTGCAAGTCACGCATTATAGTAACATGCCCTACGATTTTACGAAACGGCAACTTAATACTCTAACCCCTATTATAATATAATAATTCGGTAATATAATAGGTAGTAGAGCTCTTTGTGAAGGGCTCGTCCGGGGAAGTACTACCACCACGCCTTTTTCTGCCACCAAGCAGCGTTGCTGTGTTTCGGTTTGAAGAGTGTGGTTGACGGTGAAATTACAGGCACATGAGGCTTAACATCTGTATGCCTCAATGCTTGTTGATGGTTACCACTTCACATCAGGTGGGCCATCTGCTTGTTCCATCAGCTAGTTGTATTAAATAAAAGTAGGTTTATCGCTGAGATTTATTTTTACCAAACCCTTAAGGGCTCTAGAATCTATTTTTTACTCGGAAGTAGGATTTGTCCAGCGATTGATCCCCCGCAAAATAAATGTATGTATAATACCCCGTTTACACTCAGCTCATGTCCGTGAAAATGTGCAGAGACATGAGCAGGGACTTGGGCAATGCGAGAATGTAAACAGGCCACTTCCATGTCCACTCACATTGCCGGCGACGCTGCCGCAGACATATGGACGGCAACATTTCTGTCCACGCGAATGGCAGCGCGAATGTCTATTATAAACGCAGTATTACGACATTTCGTAGACGCTCGTGTCACCAATAATACCCTCTATTATTCTTTCTAATATGTACGAGGATAAATAAAATACTTTTCATAATGGTCGGATATTAATAAAAAGAATGCCGGATAATATTATATTTGCGAGAAGAAGGTATTACAGGATTCAGTTCCGCAGAAAATGTTCAGACATTTCACGGAATTTCGTAAATAAATAAAACAAATTGGATTTCCCTTTTATACGTCTTTGATGTAAAGGCTCTTTAAGAACAAAGTGTAATATAAATAGTCTAATATAAAGTACTCACCTACTACTTGTCTTTTAGAGGCTTAAAACAGCGAAAATGAATGTTTGATAGAAATGGTACATTAGATGCATTTTCAATCTATTCGTTGGGGTCTAGGCAAGATACACTTTCTGTTTGCTAAACACGCCTTCTTCTGCTTCTTTTCTTTGTTTAAGGGACCTGTCCGTCATTCGACAGACAGTTTTGCCAGTGTCAAAAATACTAAAAAATACTTTATACCTAGTCAAGTCAGTCCATAATCAAGTCGGCCATCATTTGTTTTGAAGAAAATGGTAGCGGTTTTCTTTAAAATATTTTCGGTCAAACCAGGATATCACTTATTACACTTTCATTCCAAATGTTTACACTTTGTGCTAAGATAAAATGTATTAAATTGACATTAGTTTAGCATCAGCGTGTGTCAAGCTAATGTCGTTTTCATATAAAAACCAACTGGGTTGTCAAATATTATTATTTCCTATATCACCTTTCTTAATAATTCTTTAACCTGCCCACAAATTCACAGTGTACGTTAATATGAAAATCTTATTATAACCCTCAGACAAAATAAAAAAGTAAAGACGGAGCTCTACGAACAGAAAAGTGAGGCCAGTTTTCTAAACATGTGTGCGGAGGCCGGTGTTGCCATGACAATTCAAATTACCCCAATATTACAAAAATAACATTACTAAATAAAACGTCTATCATGATATAATCTAATCTAACACAACATAACTGATTATGGGATCGGTTAGGTTGTGTCTGCCTAACCTAACGGACATCTAACGGTTTTCACAATTTTACGGATGTAACCTATTTTAAGAAATAATTATCGTAAAAATCAGTGCACAAACGGGGAAGATATCGCGTTGCCGTGGGTCAAGATGACCGACAGACCAGCCATCAACGCGATGTTTGACCATTTCGTTCGGTGAGTATGAATTTCTGGTCTCGGTATTGTCTGTATTTCGTTGTGTATTGAATCTAGCTTCACAATGAGTGCAGCCAATGGGCGTTAAGGTAATTTGACCCCGTAGAAGTGAGCAACCAATGGGCTCGAAATCTTGTGTACATCCGTGTGTTCGCCGGACACGTGGGGCCCACGAACTTAGCGAACACCCGTGTATTCTCTAAGCACTCGACGGGTTTAAAATATACTGATAACCATCATATGAAACGAGTAACGTTACGTTGCGTATCACATTATTACCAAATAATACGGTAAACAAAAACACTTCATACTGGCAACACTTGTGTTCCAAGCAATAACCTCAAACTTTTATTTTGATTTATTGAAAATTAATGGTTACCAAATTACTTACGTGTGAAATGTGATTCCATCCCGCTTTTTTATATTTTGAAGATTGATTCTTACACCCTTTCACAACACAATTCGGCATTTTTACTGGTAAATTTATAATTTCTCAAAACGCTGCTCCCCACGAGCCGCGATAGCTAGACTGACAAGGTAAGGCGTAGTTACGTTGTACGTGTGTGTGTGTAATAGTGTATGTACACGTCAAGGCGTAGGTTGGCCGGCCTCACTTTGCTGTTCACAGAGTTCTGTCTTTACTTTTTTATTTTGTCTGAGTTATAACCTTAATAAACCTAAAAAATAATATTGTAAATATTGGTGGACTTTCCACGCAGCACTATCTAGCCCCAACCTAAGCAAAGCTTGGGAACTAGACAGCTGATATATTACATTTTTTTTTGTAAACACATACTTATAATTAACTCCCAGAAAGAGAACAAACATCTACGTTCATCACTCAAATGTTTGTTCTCGGTGGGGATCGAACCCACGGCCTAAAGCAGAAGGCAGAGCTACTACCAACTGAGCTGTGAGCTGTCAATACCTACAGTAAACATTAATAAACCTCAATGTAGGTCGGGATGAGCTGAATAAACTGTTCCGCAAATAAATTGTTTCCAATGCAGTTGTGCTGACATTACAAACAACGGGAACTCTGTTAAATTTTCAGTTTGCAGGCGATTTTATTTGAACTGTAGTAAAATAAAGTCAAAGTCAAAAGGTATTTATTCAATAAAATCACAAGGATCACTTAGAAATGTCTTAAAGCTAGGTGTCTCTAGGTGCCAAATCCACGCGACCAAAGAACAGGCAACAAACTTACGGCTTGGTTCCTACCGTTCTTTTGTATGATCCTTGTTACAATGTAATATAATACAATATCACTACATAGTATAAAACAAAGTCGCTTTCTCTGTCCCTATATCCCTATGTATGCTTAAATCTTTAAAACTACGCAACGGATTTTGATGCGGTATTTTTTTATAGAAAGAGTGATTCAAGAGGAAGGTTTATATGCATAATACCTCTACAAGCATAATCTCTTAGGGATAACCCACCATCACCGTGCGAAGCCGGGGCGGGTCGCTAGTTGATAATATTTTGAGTGATATTAATTAGCAAAGATTATGTAGCTATCTGAACTGGAAGACGAAGGATGGTCTTACCCGATAGACCAATGGCACCGTAAGAAGCACGGGAAGTCAGTGGACAGAGAGGGCTCAGAATCAAAATCGGTGCATGGAGTGCAGAGTCGGAATCGTTTGTTCTGGAAATTTTAAGGGGAGGTCTACCAACAGTGGACGTCTTCAGGCTGATATTGGAGATTATGATATAATTATCTAAATTTTAAAGAGCTCACGAAATACCAGACTTATCTGAATTATACAAGATCTTTGCTCACAAAATATTATCAGAATTCTACAAGTTGTTAGGAATCTTTCATTTTTTGCTGAATACTTCTAAAAATGCAATAATTTTTTTTTATTACTGAATTTTCTTAACCTAAATGAGTTTAACTTTCAAAGCCAATTTAAAACAGCTTCAATTATGTTCACCACTTCCTAAATTAGGAGCAAATATAATAACAACTAAGAAAAGTATTTACAAAACACACTATCCATTATATCGAAATGATCTTTTTTATGACAAACAAATAGTTTAACGAATCTAGGTCAATATCTCACGAAATCGTCGAATCGAATAAATAACCTGAGATTATTTCAGTTTCATAACCCATTAACTGAGCGAGCATGTGGAGTATAAAAAAGAAAAGAAACAGATTCACGACTTTACTCCCCAGACGGTAGATATCCCCTCAGATTTCTCAGTGTCAAGTACAAATTCTAGATTCTTTCAGGATATCTAAGGGAGCTATGCCAGCTCTTAAACAGTGAAGCAAAACATGATGAGGTATCTAAGGAAATATCTACTGTGCCTGGATCAAAGTCATCAAGCTGTTTCTATTTCTTTTTTTCTTACCATTTTCTGATTTTGATCCCAAACCTTCACCAACCCTTCAATGCTATCCAGCATTAAGAGCAGTAAGGGATTTTAAGAGTAGAAGAGCTTTTTGTAAAGGGCTCGTCCGGGGAAGTACTACCACCACGCCTTTTCTGCCGCCAAGCAGCGTTGCTGTGTTTCGGTTTGAAGAGTGTGGTTGCCGGTGTAATTAAAGGCACATGAGGCTTAACAGCTGTATGCCTCAAGTTGATGGACGCACGGCAGTGCACCGTAGGGCACGTTCCTATCGTGCGTGACTTGCGAGACAATGCTTTGTAATAGGAGTAGGTGATGGTTACCACTTAACATCAGGTAGTTGTATCATCAACCAGTTGCATAAAAAAAAACTCGTATATGTACAGTATGTTTTATCCATGTGCTATCAAATCCATGTCCTAATTCTGAATTAAGTTAACTTTGCTAACACGAGTTCTAAGTAGATATCAACCGTGCCTGGGGTGCTCATCCCCAGACATGGTAGATATCCCCTTAGATACACATTGATATATCTGCATATATATCAACATCGTGAAGTTGTTTCTGTTTTTCTTCCCATTTTCTGATTTTGAACCCAAACCTTAAACCAACCCTGGAAATAATCGGACCAGAAACTCGGCAACCGACACCCAAGACAGAACAATCCATGTCCTAATTCTGAATTAACTGAACTGAACTGAACTGTGAACTTTGCTGAACATGCTCCGCTTATCCTGCTTTTAGTTCTAACTTTGTTTTCTCAATTCCGCTTATTCTGCACAGATTTCGCTCATTTTAAATTTTCATGAGAATTAAATAGCTCTAAAGTTTTTTAGTGTTATATTCGTTTCTAGGAAATCCATAATCATGGTAGATGGTGCAAACTCAGACATACTTTTTTTTTTAAATATAACTAGCTGATGGAACAAGCAGACGACCCACCTGATGTTATGTGGTAACCATCACTTACAACAAAGCATTGTCTCGCGAGTCACGCACGATAGGAATGTGCCCTATGCAATGCCCTGCGTCCATCAACTTGAGGCATACAGATGTCAAGCCTCATGTGCCTGTAATTACACCGGCAACCACACTCTTCAAACCGAAACACAGCAACGCTGTTTGGCGCGCTGCTCGGTTTGTTACTAATCAAGGATTAACAGACCGTTAAATCCTAACTTTAGATGTCAAACGCGTACATTTTGACATATTTAACGGCCCTTTAATCCTTTGTTAATCTAACAAAGCATGGTGTAATCAGCTCTTAAAATGTCTAAACTAGGCACGATTTTTTAACATAACTTTGGCTTAATGTTTTTCGTAAGACTCTGCATCATTTCCATTGATATAACGTCAGTAAGTACCTGCATAATTATCCGCTTTCTTTTAATGTTGTATTCTTGAATCTGAAGTCGAAACCTATAATTGGCTATTGCCCAATAAATAAATAAATAAATCTGATGCATAGCGATACCCTGAGACGGTATAAGCCGCCCTATAAGAATGGTTTAGTCTTGTAAAAGCGTAACTAACTTTATGTTTAGTTATAATTTAACTAAAGCATTTTGCCCATAAAGCCAATTGTTAAAGTTAGTAGCAACATGGGCCCCGTTCAAAGTTCGTTATTCGGAGTAACAACGAAGCAGATTATGGCGTAAACGAACAATAAGCAAATTTGAATATTGTTTCTTAACAATGTAATAAAAATATTTAAAATAATATAAATCAAAAACTGAGATGAGGTAAGTGGTAAGTGAAGATAGTGGAATGTCGGTAAATGAAGAAGCAATATTTTTGTGTTATGTTTGAGTTTTCATGGCCAGCAGTGGATGTCGTCAGACTGATGATGATAATGAAGTAGAGCGATAAGATTTTTTAAGCAACTTAGATGTAAAAACATGGATAAACAAGATGTCAAGTATCAGATTATGAGTTCTTCTTTTCTCCGTATAAGGCACCTGTCCGTCATTCAACAGACAATCTTGCCAGTGTCAAGTAATTTGTATTAAATACTTTATAGTCAAGTCAGTCCATAGTCAAGTCAACCGTCATTTGTCTTGAAGAAAATGGTAACGGCTTCAGAACATTCGAAGCATTTTCGGTCAAATCAGGATATCACATAATACACTTTCATTCCAAATGAAAGTGAATTAAGTAAGTGTAAGTGCACTTTGTGCTAAGACCTCAAGTAATGTTGGTTAAAATACCACCGAAATTACACAACACAACTCCAAATAGCACCAAAAAACAATTAAAAAAAAACTTTGTTCCATTTACAACACTTATCCGTCATTTCGAAAAACAATCTTGCCAGTGTCAAGTGAAATAGATGAAATCCTTTTTGGCCAAGTCAGTCTGTATAGCAAAGTCGACCGTCATTTTGTGTGAAGAAAATGAAAGCGGTTTCCTTTAAATCCTAAGAAAATATCTTCGTTGAAACCAAGATTTTATCAGCTCAGACTTTGTGCTAAGACTTAATCATTATAGTTTATAAAAAAAAATTGTACCACCTCAAGTAATGTTTGTTATTTTTTTTCTTTATACAGCTAAGCTGATGGAACAAGCAGATGGCCCACCTGATATTAAGTGGTAACTTTCACCTATAACAAAGCATTGCCTCGTAAGTCACGCACGATAGGAACGTGCTCTACGATGCACTGCCCTGCGTCCATCAACTTAAGGCATACATAATGTTAAGATTGACGGTAGAAAAAGGCGTAGTGGTAGTACTTCCCCGGACGAGCCCTTCACAAAGAGCTCTACTACTCTTAAAATGCCACCATAATTATTTTACTAGGGACATTGTCAAATTTTGTCAGTTTTCAAAACTTACATTAAGGCAGCGTACTCATAATTTAAGTTATTGCCTACTTAATACGACCGAAAACCTTAAGTTGAAAAAGTCATTTACCATCGTCTGTGTTCATACACGCGTTCATAGAATATTTCGGCATAGGAACAGACCATAGCTTGCTTTTATGTGTTTGAAGTTTATCAGTTTCAAATTGCGTTTTTAGTTTAAATTAGATTTTTTTCCTTTGAGAATTGAGTTAGATTGGATTTTTCGGTCCAGCATGCATTACAAAGGTAGTGCATGCTGGACCGAAAATAGAGCAAAACTGAACATTATTTTTTGACGTGTTTGTAGGTGCCTTCAAACGGTACTCTGTGGTACTAAGTTTTTTGAGATTCGATTGTATATCGCGCCATAGTTTTGGGCTAAGTAGTACAAAATTTACCATGATACCTAAGTTTCAATTTCTATGGGTCTACACTTGAGCGCGATAAATAAATAAATATTGGCGGACATTCCACACAGCACTATCTAGCCTGAAACTAAGCATAGCTTGTACAATGGGAACCAAATAGCTGATATAATATTTAAAGATATTTATTGTCTATGGAAACAAGGTACAAAATTGGTGTTAGGGTAAGTATTTAAGTTTCGCTAGTCGTAGCTTTATTTAAAACTTACAAAAATAGTATTATAGGTATATATTTACAAAAAAAAAGTGTTTATCTTTAACATGTCACACCCAGACAGACAGCGATGAATCCAGGTCAAGAACACAGACCCTAATAATCTCAAATCTAAGAATGCCAGCTCATTTAAATAAATAGTATTGCTTCATAAACCATATTTTCAAGTAAAGTATCAAGTAATGGAGGTTTATAAAACGCCTAGCCTTCTAACACTTCTAGCCTCTGAAATATGGAGATACCTCGACCCGAATTCGTTGTTCTCAAGTGTATATTTTGACCACGAATTTTAAAATTGGATCGCTGTCATAAAGTACTGATCAAATCGAACTCTATCACGACTGTTTAAAGGTCACTGAATGTATTAAATATAAAAGTAAATTTTAATAAGTATGTTTGTAGTAGGAAGACTAGAAACCGTGAGGAAACCGGCATGTTATAGAACCTAAAAAAAGTTTTAAAACATGTGTCAGGTGCTCTTTGAGACGCACTTGAAATCCCTCACCACACTGATTTGTAAGAAACTAGTGACAGGACAAGAAGAAGAAGGTAGTGGAAGGTAATGGCCCACCTGATGTTAAGTGGTAACCATCACCTAACAAAGCATTGCCTCGTAAGTCACGCACGATAGGAACGTACCCTACAATGCACTGCCCTGCTTCCATCAACTTGAGGCATACAGATGTTAAACCTCATGTGCCTGTAATTACACCGGCAACCACACTCTTCAAACCGAAACACAGCAACGCTACTTGGCGGCAGAAAAAGGCGTGGTGGTAGTACTTCCCCGGACGAGACCTTCACAAAGAGCGCTCCTACTCTTAAAACCTTAACCTATTCGGTGTAAACCTTTTAACTTGTCTATGCTAACATAGACGTGCTTTAATGCTGTATTTTTTTTTATTTTTTTTCATTAAGACTTTATATTTATAAATAACCCCTGGCCGCTAGACGCTGGCTTAAACATTACATTTTACTAAACAGCAATCAGCACGGTCAGCATACAAACACGCGAGAACATCACGCTTTGTTAAATAAAATTACTGTATAATTATTTTCACCTTGAATAAAGGCGTGGCTGAAATTCGTGTTTCAAATAAAATTGGCTTGAAAAGTCCCCACTATATAATTATAGTAAAAGCAGTTGTTTGAGGTATTCATGAATTTACAGGGTGAACCGAAAAGAGACAAGCGAAATTTAGAAAAAATATAGTTGTTACTTTTGAAAATCCCTGTTTGACTGAAAACAGAAAGAACTACTTACAAAAGTTAAAATCTGTTACAAGTCACACTTGGTTTTTGAGCCATGCCGTGAAAATGGTGTAATGGTAAATCATTGCTGTTCAATTTTGTCAATCATTAAAATAATAGATAAAAATAAATCATTCATTATCACGACGGCATAAAATTAATTTAATTTGAAAAATGACAGAAAATTAGATAGTGAAATCGCAATATCACTTCATGGTTCTTGACAGCCTTCACAGCTCAGTTGATAGTAGCTCTGCCTTCTGCGTCGTTGGCCTTGGGTTCGATCCCCACCGAGAACAAACATTTGTGTGATCAACATAGATGTTTGTTCTGTCTGGGTGCTACACAGTACTATAAGTATATAACTATAATTAACAAAAAAGTATATAAGTATTCTAACAGCCTATCTGGTTCCCATAGTTCAAGCTTTGGCTTAGTTTGGGGCGAGATGGTGTTGTGTGTAATGTCCACCATATTGTATATATATTTATTTATGGTTCGGCCCAAGATCTATTTTCAAACATCGCTTAGTTCTACCCCACGTCGGGTGGGTTCGAAGGTGCTTCATAAATCTTTTGAACATAAACAGCATGTGTAACCCGATTGACGTTTTCAGGTCGCAGTTCGAGACTGAAACTTGCATGATTTATTCAGTTTGTTATTTTTGTTGGATTTCTTTCTTTCTGACTTCTGTATCGACCATTGTATGTATTGTCCACGCAGGGAGTACACAGGACGTGTTTTATCGTGACGTGACTTACGAGGCAATGTTTTGTAATGGTCACCGTTTAACATCAGGGGGGCTATCTAATTGTGCCATCAGCAAGTAGTATGAATAAGAAATCGTGTATGATGGTTTTTCCTTTAAAATTATCTTTTTTTACAGATGAAAAAATTGCCAATCATATAAAAAGCGTTGCTGTGTTTCGGTTTGAAGAGTGTGGTTGCCGGTGTAATTACAGGCACATGAGGCTTAACATCTGTGTGCCTCAAGTTGATGGACGCATAGCAGTGCATCCTAGGGCACGTTCCTATCGTGCGTGATTTACAAGACAATGCTTTGTTATAGGTGATGGCTAACACTTAACATCAGATAGGCCATTTGCTTGTTCCATTAGCTATAAGTATAAAAATATAAAAAAAGCGCTTGAAATTAGGGCTAAAACTTGCTTGTTCTTTTAGAATAGGTTGCGAAAAAATTATAGCCTAATTTATATTGATTAAAAACCGTGTTAATTTGATTTTTAAGATCGTTGCTTTTTCGCTTATTTGGCTATTCTTACAATGTCTATCTGGTATTTTTATAAGGCTGACAAAGCTAAGGCTAAGTTTTTGTCATCTGGATAATGTTCCAGATTCTGCAGCGTTCCGTAAAAAAGAGGAATGAACAAAAAAGTTGCCGCAGACGATTTGTTTCATATTTATTTTAGATCGATACTATAATTTTATTTATAAATTAAATTACGTAGAGAAAAAATATTAACAAAACACACATGAAACATTTAAGCTGTCTGCAGAGCGTTGAAAATGATCTAGAGATATCGCAACTGATCCAAATCAGTCCAAATCAGAGCCAATCGGAAGCGTCCCCAAGATGCTAAGCGCTAAATGGTAATGCCATTTTAATAGGCAAAAGCCTGTTAATTTGCATGCTATACTAGCCATGCTAGGTCTGAAAAACTTATCTGTAACGGACAATCAACTGACTGAAGCAGTTTATATTTTAAACAGTTTAGAATAAAGACTATTCTGATTCAAAAAATTAAGAAATCTTAATCAAAAAGTCTATTTAGTACAATCACAAGGATCAGTTTGAAACGTCTTGTATACTAGGTGAATGATTCTGATTCTGAAGCACTAGAATTGCAGTTCGAATTCCATGGAGGACCAAATATTTGTAAATTAATACTAAACAGTCAATGATAAATGTGACCTAATAATTTTATTAGGTAATAATAACAAATCATTTTAGCGTATTGAGCTTAAAATTAAAAATTATTAAAATTTTTAATAAGTATTTATTTCTATAAATATTATTTGCAAAAAATATTTATCGTATAAAAATTTCAGTATTTTTTGTTCATATTGTAGACACCACAGGCATTATTAATTTAAATATTAAATTTCCATTAAAAAAAATAAGTTCAACAAACTAAATTAATTACAGGTATTACTTATGTTAATACAACAACAACCCTGTAATCAAATTACACTTGTACATACCTCAAATCCCCGAACTCACACACACAGAGAAGTCACCACAAAAGTCACGGAAAAAAAGCACAGCACAAACAAAAACCCACACACTCAAAATTAAAAAAAAACGAGTTCGCGCTTCGTAGACGTAGCGGGTCCGCGTAGCGATTCGTAGCGGGTCTACACGGCACTGGCTACGGCGGCCGCTTCTCACGATGTGCGCAATAAGGCCGGAACAGACGGGCGATTGCTTGCTCGACAAATTAGGCAGTGTGCTCACGTGTTAGAATTTAAATTCGATTGATTAATAGCTACTGGGTAGTTTATTGTTTTTTTATGTATGAGTTCAATACAATTATTTAATGTTAAAATATATTAAAATTTTGAGATAAGCTTGCGACGGAAAACTCTACAATAAAATATTAATGCCATGGACCTATATGTTTTCTTCCTGTAAAATTATGAGAAGGTTGGAGGATTTTCCAATGAAAAGAGAAGATCATTCAAAGGCTATCTTTGACTCGTGTGTTACAAACAACAGTGTAGCGCTATCTATTAGTATAAAAATGTATACAGATTCAGAAGTATTAGTATTAGCCCTCTTAATTTTTTTTATTTTTATACTAATAACTGATGGAACAAGCAGATGGCCCACCTGATGTTAAGTGGTAACCATCACTTATAACAAAGCATTGCCTAGGAAATCACGCACGATAGGAACGTCCCCGACGATGCACTGCCCCATCAACTTGAGGCATACAGATGTTAAGCCTCCTGTGCCTGTAATTACACCGGCAACCACACTCTTCAAACCGAAACACAGCGTTGCTGCTTGGCGGCATAAAAAGGCGTGGTGGTAGTACTTCCCCGGACGAGCCACACACAAAGAGCTCCACTACTCTTAGCTACCCGCTATCTTTAAAATGTCATCGGTCCATCGGGTCGGTCCTACAATTAATTTACGTCTTCCGGTTCGTGGTCACGATTCGACAATCAATTAAACTTTGTTTATTACTGTTCAATTTTATTGTTCCGAGTTATATATACATTATTAAGACGCAGATTACCGTCAAGGTACTATTCGAATTTAAAATAACTGAACTGAGTTATGAAAAATCGCAAATAACTAAGTTTCGGAGGTTACATCACAAAGGCTCTGAGGCTCGGTATAATTTAGATCCAAAGACGTTATTCTACCTAAAACTTTGTATAAAATGTTTGTACTTAATCAAACATTTAGTTAAGAAAACTACTTACTAGACATAGTTTTTTTTTATAATACTAGCTCATGGAACAAGCAGATAGCCCACCTGACGTTAAGGCGAAGATAAGAGCTAAAGTGACTCTCGCTCGCACGTTTCGACATGTTGAAAGATATAAAATCACTAAACTCATTTTCGAAAAATCGCAATCAACCATTTTGTGTGCAATCATATTGCACACAGTTTAATAAAAATTTCATTTTGATCGATACGTGATTTCTTACTCAAAAGTTTGCTTTACTAAATTTCGTACATAAGCAAACTTTTAAGTAGGAAAACTTGTATCGATCAAAATGAAATTTTTACTAAACTGTGTGCAACGTGATAGCACATAAAATGGTTGAATGCGATTTTTTGAAAATTAGTTTAGTGATTTTATATCTTTCAACATGTCGAAACGTGCGAGCGAGAAGTTGTTTTTTATGGTTGTCAGCCGCTTAAGTGGTAACCATCACCTATAACAAAGAATTGCCTCGTTAGTCACGCACGATAGGAACGTGCCCTACAGTGCACTGCCCTGCGTCCATCAACTTGAGGCATACAGATGTTAAACCTCATGTGTCTGTAATTACACCGGCAACCACTCTCTTCAAACCGAAACACAGCAACGCTGCTTGGCGGCAGAAAAAGGCGTGGTGGTAGCACTTCCCCGGACGAGCACTTCACAAAGAGCTCTACTACTCTTCAAAATACATAGAAAATTATTTCATCATCTTCTTCAAAAATGTTTATTGTGCGAGGGACAAGTTTCACGGTTCTCAGCCTCTTAATACCTTTTTTATTGGTCTCTTGATGTTTCATTGTTAGATACACAAGCAGTTTGTTAGACGTTGATATATCCTGTTTATGTGATTACAACTGCTTTGAATACGAGTGTTTTGTTTAATAGATCTGCAGATAAGTCTAATAAAAAAAACCGGCTAAGTGCGAGTCGGACTGGCGCACGAAGGTTTCCTATAAAAACGGCAAAAAAATCAAGTTGTTGTATGGGAGCCCCCTTTAATATGAACTTTATTCTGTTTTTTAGTATTTGCTGTTATAGCGGTAACAAAAATACATCGTCTGTGAAAATTTCAACTGTCTGACTATCACGGTTCATGAGATAGAGCCTGTAAATAGACAGACAGACAGACTGACAGAGTAATAGGGTCCCGTTTTACCCTTTGGGCACGGAACCCTAAAAAACAGGTTACTGCCAAATGAAACATAAATTAACCTGCAAGACAAAGTGATCCTTGTGATTTTAATGAATAAAGTTCGTTTTGATTTTGAAAACTAAGGACTATCTGTGTTTTGGTTTTTTTAAAAACCGAAACGGATTTTAATTTTATGTATTTTAAGAGTAGTAGAACTCTTTAAGTGTGGCTCGTCCGAGGAAATACTACCTCCACGCCTTTTTCTGCCGCCAAGCAGCGTTGCTGTGTTTCGGTTTGAAGAGTGTGGTTGTAATTACAGGCACATGAGGCTTAACATCTGTATGCCTCAAGTTGATGGACGCAGGGCAGTGCATCGTAGGGCAGGTTCCTATCGTGCGTGACTTTCAAGGTAATTTTTGTTACAGGTGATGGTTACCACTTAATATCAGGTGGGCCATATACATGTTCCATCAGCTAGTTGTATAAAAAAAAAAGTCGGTGTGTTTGAATCTAAAAGAACCTTGATTTGGTGCTGGGTACTAAACCTATCGTGACTGGGAATCAAAGTCGTGAAGCCGTTTCGGTTTCTTTATAAAAGTTTGCAGGTCTGTATGTCATGATGCATTCTACCTTTGGGCCAAATTTCATCCCAATCAATTCAGTGCTTAGCCGTGAAAATATAACAACAGGGGCCTTATGCTCACTTCGAGCGAGATTATCTCACGGTGGAGATGACGTCATATCTCGTTCAATAACTCGTTGCGTCTCGCATGAATTTTGATTGAGAAAATTGGGGAGTGAGATGGTGATAATGGGGATAAATAGTTATCGAACGAGATATAACGTCATCTCCACCATGAGATAGTCTCGCTCGAAGTGAGCATAAGGCCCCTGATATAAAATTTCGCATTTATATAGGTATTTCTTGTTTCTTTCTCTTTTTTTCTATATTTCTTGTTCTAAAAATGTAAATCCGTTATTATCTCTATGTTAGAAACCTAAGTATTTACATTGTATCTGTGGATTCTGTTCAATTTTTTTAAGGGCTCTCAAAGTCAAGTCAAAGTCAAAAGGTCTTTATTCAATAAAATCACAAGGATAACTTTGAAACGTCTTTAAAAACGCTGGGCGACTACACTTCCCTAAAATAAACATCAAAAATAACATCTCGTATCAAAAAAAAATGCAAGTAGCAATCAATATTGGTTGTTCGTACTGAGGGCTTATTACGAGTTTAGTGCCGATCGTCGATCGTTACGATACACCGAATTTTCTATGAAAATAAATCAACGGTATCTAGCGTATTCTTTGAGAACCTGTTTTTTTTTTCATAGAAAATTCGACCATTGGCACTAAACTCGTAATAAACCCTCTGTACAGAAGCCACGGTACGAAGCAAGTTTCACAGAAGGATCGCGTGACGCCCCTACTGCGCGGCGTCTTATGTAATACATAATGATTAGGTACTAATGCATGCAATAAGCCTTATTTAGTAACGTGCATAAGTAATTCTACATCTATTATTATGCAGTATCTCATCATTATCATCAGCCTTAACATCTGTATGCCTCAAGTTGATGCACGCAGGGCAGTGCATCGTAGGGCACGTTCCTATCGTGCGTGACTTGCGAGGTAATGCTTTGTTATAGGTGATGGTTACCACTTAACACCAGGTGGGCCATCTGCTTGTTCCATCAGCTTGTTGTATTAAAAAAAAAGCCTGACGGAGTCCACTGCTGAACGTAGGCCTCCCCTATACATAGATAATTATTTATTTAATTTTAAGCACATTTATATTATAATATACAATGCAAAAGTTTTCTTATATGGTAATGGCTTATATAACATTTCCAGGAAGAACAATTCTGAACCTCTATACATCAACTTCCTTCACAGTTCAGTTGGTAGTAGCTCTGCCTTTTGCGCCGTAGACCGTGGGTTCGATCCGAGAACAAACATTTGTGTGATGAACATAAAGTATGCCTCAAGTTGATGAACGCAGGGCAGTGCATCGTAGGACATGTTCCTATTGTGCGTGACTTATGAGGCAATGCTTTGTTATAGGTAATGGTTACCACTTAACATCAGGTGGGCCATCTGCTTGTTCCACCAGCTAGTTGTATATAAAACACAAAACAAAAATCAATGTTCATCACACAAATGTTTGTTCGCGGTGGGCATCAAACCCACGGCCTACAGCGCAGAAGGCAGAGCTACTACCAACTGAGCTGTGAGATGAATGAATGAATGAAATGAATGAAAAATACTTAATTGTACACCAAACTGAACAAAAATACACTTAAAAAATATAAAATGAAGTACAATGTAAATGTAAGTAAGTACAATGGGCGGTCTTGTCGCTGAAAGCGATCTCTTCCATTATATTCTCTCTTTTGTGAGATGATGATGATGATAAACTGAGCTAGCTGTACCCTCAGTTGAGTCAGACAGACAGTTGAGTCCCCAAAAGGGAACAAAAAGGTGTTCACATGAATTTCCCCCAACGATTATTAATTTTACGGGTTTAAAGTGTTAGTTGTGACTCGTTAAAAGTAATTTGCTCCTGTTAATTAGTTGGTTAAGTATAATCGTTGTTTATAGTTGAAGTTTTGGAATGGTTTGTGTTTCAATTAATAGTTGGATAGTATTATAACTTAGAAAATAATTTTCAATAATATTAGTCAAAGTTAATGGTATAATAAATAAAGTACAGGCACATGAGGCTTAACATCTGTATGCCTCAAGTTGATGGACTCCGGGCAGTGCCCATAGGGCACGTTCCTATCGAGCGTGATTTGCGATGCAATGCTTTGTCATAGGTGATGGTTACCACTTAACATCAGATGGATCATTTGCTTTTATCATCAGCAAGTTGCTTTAGAGCAGATGTAAACGCTGCGACTTATTTCAAACCGGGTACGACTTTCAGTAAAAAAGAAAGCGACAGTAAAGAAGAGAAGATCTCGTCTACTCTTCTCTGTCGCTTTCTGAAAGAAATTTTATTTTTTAAATAAAGCGAGCACCGTTGGTTTAGTGAAATAAAATAAATAAATAAAAAAATAAATATTGGTGGACTATCCACACAGCACTATCTAGCCCCAAACTAAGCCAAAGCTTGTAATATGGGAACTAGATAGCTGATATAATACATATATACTTTTTTTTTTGTAAATACATACTTATTATATATAATAACACCCAGACAGAGAACAAACATCTATGTTCATCACACAAATGTTTGTTCTCGGTGGGGATCGAACCCACGGCCTACGGCGCAGAAGGCAGAGTTACTACCAACTGAGCTGTGAAGGCTGAAATGCCTTTCAATCGTAAGCTCGTGGTTTGAATCCGGTCGTACACCTATGGATTTTTCCCAAAATGTATGTGTGCAATTTGTGTATGATTTTCTTCACTTGAGAGCAAGTGCTCTCAAATAGTGAAGAAAAACATCGTGAGGAAACAAGTCGGAATTCTAGCAACGGCGATGGGCTTGCAACCTGTCACGTATGGAATACCAACTATTGTTAATAAATGTATCCACATTTGTGAAATGTGATGTTTGGACTTACTTCTTTTGCAATTTGAGGTGATGTGCACCGTGGAATGGGATTAAAGTGCTATTTCTGTTTTCTGATTTTGTATTTAAATTACGTTAACCATTTTGATCAATTATCGCTTAAATTGTTTCGAATCCAATACGCCCATTAGCTTCTGTCGCTCATTAATGAGTAAATGTGTGTTAACTCGATCATTTTGGGGAAAACTAGTTACTAGTAGGTTGTTAGATGGATATCCATTGCACAAAGGTCGATTTCTATGTGGAAGGCTTGTCCGGGGAAGTACTACCGCTACGCTGGGCAGTGCATCGTAGGGCACGTTCGTATTTTTTTTATACAACTGGCTGATGGAACAAGCAGATGGCCCACCTGATGTTAAGTGGTAACAATCACCTATAACAAAGCATTGCCTCGCAAGTCACGTATGATAGGAACGTGCACGATGCACTACCCTGCGTCCATCAACTTGAGGCATACATATGTTAAGCCTCATGTGCCTTTAATTTCACCGGCAACCAAAATTCAAACCGAAACACAGTATCGCTGCTTGGCCGCAGAAAAAGGCATAGTGGCAGTATCGTGCGTGACTTATGAGACAATGCTTTGTTAAAGGTGATGGTTACCACTTAACATTCGGCGGCCCATCTGTTCCATCAGTAAGTAGTATAAAAAAATATTTAAAAAATCTCAGTGACAGCCCTAATAATGACCATAGTTTAGGTACATAAGCAATCTGATGTGGCCATTGTGAATACATAATGAGTAGATAACATAGATTATGTCTGATTGATTACTGATTATTGCTGACCAGTGTGTTACATGGCTGTACAGTCAGCGAAACAAGTAGAACAGCATTTCTGGCTTGAAACTTTTTTATATCACTTTAGGTGGAACAAGCAAATGGCTTACCTGATGGTAAGCGTTATCTTGTAGGACACACACGTTTGGAACGTGCCCTAGAATGCACTGCCTTTAACTTTAGCTTGGACTCTGATTGCTAATAGTATCAAAGTATTTTTCATATTGATAGCTAAGGGCTCGTTTCTAAAGGTCGGTGTAAAGAGCTCGCCCGGGGAAGTACTACCACCACGCCTTTTTCTGCCGCCAAGCAGCGTTGCGGTTTGAAGAGTGTGGTTGCCGGTGTAATTATAGGCACATGAGGCTTAACATCTGTATGCCTCAAGTTGATGGACGCAGGGCAGTGCATCGTAGGGCACGTTCCTATCGTGCGTGACTTACGAGGCAATGCTTTGTTATAGGTGATGGTTACCACTTTTCTGCTTGTTCTATCAGCTAGTTATAAAAAAAAAGCCTATAACATCTTGGAGCGAGGAATATGAATACGAGACTCGGTTTGCAAGTCTCGTAAACATAGCATGCATCAAAACTTACCCAACGATCAACATGCTAGGAGTTGGTACTCTGCTAGCAAACTACTTTTCTTCTTGTTCATCCCAGTCAATCTGAAACTTTCGCCGGAAGCTACTGACGAGGGTGCAGCTCACGGCTGTTGCTGTGGCACTTATCTGAAAACGGGAGGAACATCCTACGATTTTATTCGCGTGCTGTAGTTTTTTAACGAACTAAGAAGCTATATATTATATTGCTCGAACGCGGTTAAAAAATTCTGATATTTTATTTATTTAAATTTTACCTTGCCAGTACAGATAACACCAAAGCGACAATGAAAAGCCTATAAGCTGCTAAAAATTTAAATTTACTTACATTTATTTAATTAAAAACATTATACAAGGTGTAACATAATACCCCTATAACTTCGGAAGCAGGGTAATCTTCAGGTCATGGCAAACAACTTTTGTTCTACAACTTTTGAAATTTCATAGTTTTTCATTCATGAAATGCCTTTTAAACGTTCCTCCAATATGAAACTAAACACACCATGAGGCAGCCCTATTCACAGCGGTTTGTACGCTCCGCGTGTACGTCAACTTACGTAAACAGTATCAGGGGTGTTGCAAATTTCTGAGACAATATTAATTTTACTTTTGTATGGGAATTTCTAAAACGATATATTCAACCTATGCACCCGTCAAAGTATTCCAGTGCTTGGTCTGATCACTTGGTCTTTGGCCTTATAGGAGTATTATGTTTCACGTTGTATACAATTATGTTAGGACCCTTCCCCGGTATATGCCTCCTCCAAATTTTCCCACTGTCCCGGCCCTGAGCTAGATCTAATTACAATTTACTGTTTTTGCTCCTTTTTGTATTTCGTCTTTCCGTCTAGTATTTGGTCTGCCAGGTCTCCTTGTTCCTGTAGGACCTTTCCATGTTGTTACTATTTTGGCTGATATTTATTCGCAGAAATAAGTGTTTCATAAGTTCTGTTGTCTAGATAGGCAGTAGAATAACGTAATTGTATAGAAAACACTACATATTTGATATCAATTAAATCCTAAAACGCAACTATAGCGCATGCTAATTTTGCCTGTGGCGCCATCTAGTTCTGTTCCGAGAAGATAAAAACAATGTATGGTCAAATCGATATTAGAACATGAAATCAAACCATCTTGACAATAATAATCAAAAATCATTTATTTGGTAAGCATATTACACGTCATGTTACACATTTAAGATAGGCACAGAACCTAAAACACATAAAAACATTAATAAACTTCAAGTAGAATTGTATAATCAGGATAATCAGAATAATCAATTTATTGGTAATTAGAATTATTACAAGTCAGGGTTTGTGGTACATTGTACATAATTAAAGAAATAATAATAATAATAATATAAATCACAATATTACAAACAAGTAAAAATGAAATACAGTCATTAATAATTATAAAAAATTAATTCGGATAACATTAAGATAGAATAGTGAATAAATTCATAGGTAAAAAGCATTTTTTTTTATTACCTACCTAATCTATTATACTTATCTACAATAGAAGGCACTGCACTTTAGGCCTATTCACCTTATTCGGGTATCGCAAAATATATTTCAATTAAGTAAATTAGGTACAAACTAGGATTTGCTATATTAAAACACCCGTATACGAGTATCTTTGTCCGCTACGCGACCTTCCAACTCTTTTATTGTACAAAGATGTGCCATACTCAAGACTTCTACTGTGGCAGAGGAAGCATCTTCAGCTTCATGAAGCCATAAAACAACACTTATGATTAAACTAGCTCCGATTTACCGTACAAATGTAAGTTAGGAAGTTAAAAAGTAAGTCGGTGTCCGAAACATCTGTAAATAATTATTATTCCAGATGTGTGGTTAATTTCAGTATCTGTATTGGACACCAAAGTAAAAAGATAGTTTGCAATGTAACACACGCGTTTTATTAACTTGATAAAAGAGAGATGTGGACGATCCACGATGTTGCACTGATGCGCCCGGTCGCCCGGTTGCCGCGCGATTCCCGGAAAATGCACACTTTGCACTATTGTACTGTGTGAACCGTACAGTAACTGTGCCTAAACATGTTGTTAGCTCTCTAGTTCTCTCTCTTAATCCGTCAATGGTGTACGGACGTGTGTGCCCTCGCGCCGGTAATAAATTGGAAATATAGACAAAGTGTATTTCAACAATCTAACTACTAACCCACTAAAATTACCAAAGGCAGAAATCCTAGGCCTTTGACAGTTGGTATCTACTACATTTATAATCAGCTACCGCCCATAGTATGCTCGCGTAGTAGTGATTGCCAACCTTAATTTTTAAGGCGTTTTGCCTTTGTTGGGTTCGTTTATTTTCCGTGAGTAGCCTTTATGAACTAGGTTAAGAATATTTTTTTTTTTCAGTGGTTAAGGTATTAAATACCAACAGGCAAACATCGTAATTTTCGCATTATTTAAGGTGGCTAAAGTACCTAAGTATTTAAGGGGGCTAAAGTACCCATCAATATGATTAACTTTTTCATTCGCTGTGAACGCGAAAAAAAACTGCTGCTGTTTCATAAAAGTTCAATACCTACCTGACTAAAATGTATGAAACAGCTGTTTTTTTTTTGCGTTCTCAGTGTTGGTTCCTCAGAAAAAGTTTTTCATATTGATGGGTACTTTAGCCCCCTGAAGTTTTTAAATACAAGTATTGGAACACCTTTTAAAGTAGTAGAGTATAATAACGCTCGCATGTTCGAAAGGGACGCTTATTGCGTCCACAAACTAAACACGGGTTCGCAGTAGGAAGTTGTACAGTAGGATAAAAAGTAGGAAGGACCTTTAAACAAGCAGTAGCAATGGCATTATCGACAAAATGAACAAAGCATGCCTCGCAGATCATGCACGATGTGAAAGTGCCCTACGATACAATGCCCAACCATCAACGTGAGGCAAACAGATATTATGCCTGTAATTTCACCGGCAACACTCTTTAAACCGAAATACAGCAACACTGCTATGGCGGCAGAAATAGGCGTGGTGGTGTTACTTCCCCGGACGCGCCCTAGATTTCTACTACTCTTAAGACTTATTTTAAGATTTGTTTTTTTGTTCTCTGCTGGCTTGTTATTTGGAGTAGTTTGTTTTACAAGCTCTAAATATGTAAAAACGTGTACTTATTGTCATTACTATATAAGTTACTATTTTAAAATGCTATGGGAATCGATATTAGAATACTCATACATGCAGTAGTGTCAACTGTCACAACATAATGTCAACATTCGACAGATTGTCATGGACGTTTTGGTGGGAAAATGATACAGGTTTTAAGAGATTCTTGAAAAGATGTGATTACTGAATAGAAGCATAATGCATAATATAAGAAAAAACATCTTTCTCCTGAAGTATTAGCCTGGCTTGGGAATGTCAACATTGACTTGTAAATTACTCGTAGATTTTTTTATACAACTAGCTGATGGAACATGCATATGGCCCACCTCATGTGAAGTGGTAACCATCACCTTTAAAAAACCAATGCCTCACGTAAGTCACGCACGAACGTGCCCTATGATGCACTGCCCTGCGTCCATCAACTTGAGGCATACAGATGTTAAGCCTCATGTGCCTGTAATTACACCGGCAACCACACTCTTCAAACCGAAACACAGCGTTGCTGCTTGGCGGCAGAAAAAAGCGTGGTGGTAGTACTTCCCCAGACGAGCCCTTCACAAAGAGCTCTACTACTCTTAAAAACCTTTAGTGCAGTTGTTATATTTAGGTTTGAAGATTTTATTAATTTAGTTTTTTTTATTTTATTTTTTGCCTACTATTGTCATACGATTAAATAAATAATGCGTAACTAACTAGTTTCATTTATATCCCATCCTCATACGCATACTCTTTTATTATATGGATATAGACGAGCTGCGGCAAAACTCAAGGGACTAAACGCCCCAAAAAAGCCACACGACTTAATTCAGCCGAGCCCGGCAGAGCTCGTTTTAATAAAATACAACAGCGGCCGATATCACAGCTTATGGAGGACCACCACGCCACTCACATAACAATTTTTCCATTTTTTTTATTTTGCAAAATAGCAAAGAATCTTGGGTGATTCGCAACGCAGTAACCACTGCGGTGCGAATGGCCCCATTCAGAAACAGTTTTTGGGTTTTTCGCACCGCGGTTCGAATCGTGTGTGGTGCGAAACGACGAAAGACCCGTAATTTTAAGCTAAAGGCATTTTGAGATGTCAATAAAAAATACAATTTCTGTTCTACAGATTACATAAAAAAAAGTAAAAGTGCTTTTATGTGAGATTCTCACTTTGTTTTAAGAGGTAAATTTATAAATATATTTATTTAATGTACTTGACTGATTAGGATGACACTTTGAATATTAAACAATTCGTGGTTGGGAAGCGAGCAAAGCTAATTTCATATTTAAAGTAGATACCTACTTGCCTTTTACTTAATATTAGCATAAACTTTATTTCAGACAACTTAAATGTAAAACAATTCGGGTCTATATTTAAAATGTATTAATTTCCATAGATTGTTTGTACCGTATTTTGCATTTCCGGGGTATTTTGCAGGCGCCCACGAAGGCGTCTGTAAAAGACACCTTTTGGACAAATCTCAACATAAAAGGCTTCATTTTCTCATTTGTGAAAATAAGATATGGAAAAGGTGTAAAACAAAATACCAATTATATTTTTTTCGAATCAAAGTAAATGAAAAAGTTTATTTCTAGCTATACAGGTACCTAATTACCACAAGGCAGCTTGTATTAAAATTATAAACCATAACACAAACAAACAAGTTTTTTTACTTTAAACATAGAAAACACAAAAGATAAGAAATATTAAACATACAAGTAGGTAGTCTTTTTATCAATCAGTTAGGACTCTGACTGCCTTCGATCAGGCAACAGTAGTCAGGGTCGTTATTGTAATACATGTTCTCATAGGGATTGGTCTGGACTGTCACAGGAGTCCCCTGTAGATTGACCAGCGCGTGATTATCGTCGTAGACCCTAAGTCGCAGACCCACAGCATTGGGACGCATCGGTCTGTGAATATCAGTAAAATCGTAGCTCAATACCGCGGTGTGTTCGATGTAACCATTGACGTGTGACTCGAGAAATGCGGCGATGTCGTTCTCCATTATCCACCAGCGAGATAACTGCCCTCTATTTGCCTGACGCAGCTGAGGAAATATGTTATATATCTCATTGGGACCATTGAAGCGCGAAGCTACGATGTGGCCGCGCTCATCCAGCGCTTGGATGCTCTGCATCTGCTCATATTGATTGTGTATGAGCTCGTTAAAACTATTCCTGGGTTGAGCTCGTAGTGTGTAATGCGTCAGTAAAGAGTTCACCGTCAAAGGTAGAAATATCTGAGTTGAACCGAATGCTCCCGGTATGGGATACATTGAGTAGCTCAGTATAGGATTGGGTATGGTCGTCACGATGTTCGCGGGATCGAGTTGTCGCAACACTTCTTCTGGATACCTGCTTTCGTAGATAGCTGCGATGTTCCCAACGTCGATGTTCTGCCGAAAGAAATTGGTTGCTCTCTTGCTTCTCTGGCATTGCGAACATATCTGGTAGCCCTTGTCGGTGTACTCTCCGTAGATGTTATACGGTTTTGTCAACTTGCTGAGTGCCAATTTAGAGTCTGGAAAGGGATAGCAAGTTTTCCAATTCTTCTTGATGTCGTAGCACTTGTAATTGTTCTCTTCGTACCTCATGCAGGGCGTCACGCACCTGGTCTCTGAATCGATTACGTTGTCAACCGTGTAGATTGTCTCATTAGGATGACAATATTCCCACGATTTGATGTGGGTGTAGCACCACTTTTTTTCTGGTTGGCACTTATCTTTGCAGGGCGTGTAGATGTTGTCGGTTCTCTCTCCGCGCCATATCTTCCTCGGTATGAGGTTTGAGCAGTAGTCCCAGCTCCCATCGATAGTGGTGCAGTAGTTTTTGGATTTAGGACACGCGCCTTGGCATACGTTGTCACCGGCTGTGATATAACGAATTTCGTAATCCAATGCCTTTGCAGACGAACACACCATCAGCAGCAGAAGCACAGGCACCATCAGCCGTAGGAGGCACATATTGCTTGCTGCCATCCTCAAAGTGTACTGTGGTTATTTGTTTTTGTTAAACGGTTTTATTAATGCTTGAGAGGTCAAATATGACGATAACCTATGGGTTTTTACAAGTAATACATGTTATCTGCTACAAAGAGATAACATCACAGTTCAATAGGCATGATGACTAATTTTTTTAGGCTTTTCCCCGAAATTTCTTACATTCTGGAAAAATATTTATTCAACTTTAAATTTAGAATCTGATTTATTTATTTATTTATTTAATAAATTAGTACGGGATATTCCAATTACAATAATTAACAATTATTATATGAATTAATTCAACAATCACAAACATTAATTTACAATAATGACAAAAAAAAATACAATTTAATGAAAACAGCAAAAAACTATATAAATAAATAATAGGTATTCAAATTAAGAAATAAAAATAAAAAATAAATTAAATTAAATATCACATTCACAGTACTTTAGACTTACAGCTAGAATCTCACTCCATGCATCCACAAACAAATCATAGTCCTTTATGCTTCCAAGAACCTATTATTGGGTCAAGACGGCCACGCAAATTAAATTAAATTTTGGTTTATATACCTCAGTGTTGTAGGGCTGGTGTTAAGGCACTGGTGGTCTAGTGGTAGCGGCCCCGCCTTCCGATCCTAAGGTCGTGGGTTCGAAACCGTCATGTCATAAAACCTAAAAAGTTCTATAACATTGTGTCAAGTGCTCGAAAGGGGCCTCTTGAGGCACACTTAAAATCCTTTTACCACTGTTTCGAAAGAAACTAGTGACACGATAAGAGAGAGAGAAAGTGTTGTAGGAGATGCTAGAGCCATTATGAAGTGCGAAGCTCGATAGATGCTATTTGGCGGCAGAAGCAGGCATGGTGGTTGTACTTCCCCGGACGAGTCCTTCACAAAGAGCTTTACTGTACGTAAGCTAAAAGTGAAATGATTGAGTGAAAGTGAGCTAGCTATTATTTCCTCGCCATACCGATACGCTAGTATCGGTTGACATATTAGGCGGACACACATTCGTGGGACAAATTTCCAATTCAGATCGGTTTAGCTGAAACATCAACGGTTCTCTTCCGCTTTATGCGAAAATATTGGCAGGATTAATAAAAGTGAAGCGTTTTTGTTTCGAGACTATTTTGTTCTTAGACATTCTATCTATAACCCTGCCGTTAAGACAAGTCATAAAAAACACAGTTAAATCTGTTTTAGGTATGTTTTTTTTTTTCAACTAGCGGATTGAACAAGCTTTATGACCCACTTGATGTTAAGTGGTAACCATTACCTATAAAAAAGCATTGACTCGTAAGTCACGCACTATAGGAACGTTTAAGTGGTAACCATTACCAATTACAAAGCATGGCATCAAAAGTCGCGCTCGATGAACGTGCCCTACGATGCACTGCCTTGCGCCCATCAACTTGAGCCATACATGTTAAGCCTTATGTGCCTGTAATTCCATCATAGTGTTAAAATTTGAGCAGTTTATTTTTGAAACAGTGTTTGAGATAATAGATATAGAGAATTTTGGCGCCAAAGGGTCACTGTGAAGTTCAAAATTACAATAACTTAAAAACGACCTTTCTAAATACTAATAAAAACTTTTCTAGTTAGCCACCTCGGTGACACCTCGACTACATTGTCTCACAATGTCCCTTCAAACTTCGACACCCCAATCTGAACTTTAACTCATTTGCATAAGGATCGTTTTAATTTAAATTTCGATTGCTATACACGACTTGGTATCTTAAAACAAAACATTTCCTTACAAATAAAAAGCTTTGAAAAATACAATCTGTCCCAGCGTTTTAGTATTTTTGTTTATTTTTATTCTCACTATTAAAAAAGTATACTTACGGCCGGTTTCTGAAAGCCCGATCAAAACAAATCGGATGTCAAGTCACTCGCCATTTCAGCTTTTACATCTAATTATATAGAAATAGCAAGTAACTTGACATGCGATCCGTTTTGATCGGGCTTTCAGAAACCGGCCGATAATATAATTTTTTTTTAACTTTTTTGTTTCACTCACTCATCCCAAAATTTCCGAAACTACTAGCCTAGATTTTAAACATAGCACAGGCATAACTTTAAAGGGCGGTAAGCGCTATGCGAAAATTAGTACCAATTTAAGGGGTTGAATAGGGTGTCAAAGTTATGGCAATATCTACACGAAGTCACGGGAAAAATACTCGAGAGTCAACTTAAAATAAAAATCTAAATCTAAACGGTCTTTATTCAGTACAATCACAAGGATCACTTTGAAACGTCTTATATACTAGGTGAATCTAACGCCAGTTCCTCGCGACCAAAGCATAAAAGATCGGCATAGAAAACATACGTGGAACTACTATTTTCATATAAAATATCGCTTACGTACGTACCTACCTACTAGGCAATATGGTAGACAAAGAAAACTTAAAGAAAACTTTTCAAATTATTGTGTACATATGTTAGTTAGGAATAAAAAGGCTTTTTTATTTATTTATTTTTATGGTAGACAAAAGTGTATAAAGAGTAGTCAAAGTCAAAAGGTACCTATTTATTCAGTTGGATCACAAGGATCACTTTGAAACGTATTAAATCTACGTGAATCTAGGTGCTAGTTCCACGCGACCAAGCCTAGAGCAGGTGCAGAGTAGTTCCTAATCCCTAAGAGTAGTAGAGCTCTTTGTGAAGGGCTCGTCCGGAGAAGTACTACCACCACGCCTTTTTCTGCCGCCAAGCAGCAACGCTGTGTTTCGGTTTGAAGAGTGTGGTTGCCGGTGTAATTACAGACACATGAGGCTTAACATCTGTATGCCTCAAGTTGATGGATGCAGGGCAGTGCATCGTAGGGCACGTTCCTATCGTGCGTGACTAACGAGGCAATGCTTTGTTATAGGTGATGGTTACCACTTACCATCAGGTGGGTAATCTACTTGTACCATCAGCAAGTTGATAATAAAAAAAAAAACTTCAATAGACCGCAAAAAGCACTTTCATTAATACGGTTAAAATCAAGATGCTTCTTGGTGATTACGAGGTCAGAATCTATTAACCGGATAAAAATAATGAGTTTCCTATAGCGATAGATCGTGAAGGTATTCCGAGAATGTTTAATTTGGTAGGGTTCTGGCAAAATTCAATTTCATTTTATATTATAATTCACTCGGAAAGGATCGTGATATGGAATATAGAGTAACGAGCTCGTAAACCTTGAAGATATTATAAGGGCATTAAAAGTAATGGTTACTTTTGAGTCAATAAATATAGACAGGTGTGACAAGTTAATTTACTTGTCTCTCTCTCTTGCCGTGTCACTAGTTTACTTCGAAACAGTATGGTGAGAGGATTTTAAGTGCGCCTCAAGGGGCTCCTTTCAAGCACTCGACACATGTTATAGAACTTTTTAGGTTCTACGACATGCCGGTTTCTTCACGATGTTTTCCTTCACCGTTTGAGAGTACTGGCATTGTGCACATACATTTTTGAACAGAAAAACTCATTGGTGCACGATCGGTTTCTAACCCACGACCTTAGGATCGGAAGGCGGGGCCGCTACCACTAGACCATCAGTGCTCTTTGATTCAATAAATATAGACAGGTGTGACATGTTAATTTACTATTTGAAACTTGATATAATTCGACGTGAGAGACGAAATATTCGAAACACCCGGTCTACTATGAAAAACGATACTCGCTTAAGAGGCTGAGACCCGTCAAACAACTTTTAGCGCGTACATTTAATTGAAGATATCAAATTACTGAAGGTAGTTATAAAAAATCGCAAATAACCAAGATGCCAAATATCATTTTGTTTTCCTACCCAAAAGTTTGATAAAGTTATTGGTAGTTAAGCATATTTATTGGTAGGAAAAATTGTTAGGATCTTTATGTTTTTTTTTCCCCCGTACGAGCCTTTGCTCGTCGAAAGCACAAAGAGCTCTACTACTCTGAAACAGTTCTTTGTTCTTAGGCAGGAGCTATATTATGAGTCTAAGAGATAGCTTTATTTATTTCATTTTACACTTCGGCAACAAGTTTAAAATGAAATAAATAAAGCAATCTGTCGTGGGATACGTAAATCAGGACCACATTTAGATTTTTTTATTTTAAGGCAAAGACAAGAGCCAACGAACCTCGAACGAACAAAAGTTACAAAAACTAGTATAGCAAACTTTGAGTAGGAAAAATTGCATCGATTACAATTATTTTGTTTCTAAACTGTGTGCAATGTGATTGCTGACAACTTGGTTCATTGCGATTTTTAAAACAAATTATTAGTGACTTTAGATCGTACATGTTGAAACGTGCGAGCGAGAGGGCTGTTGTCTTCGCTTTAATAAACATACACGCTTAGCTGAATCGAAAGACAAAAAGCTTTCTGCAAATTCGACCACTTTGCCTATGACGTCACGGGCATCGATTGCCAAGGTGTCATTAAGACGGGCCTCGTTCCTTCTCTCAAAATGAATCTTAAAGTGAGGGTTATATGGTTGAGAATCGGTGGGTGGTATATCTTTTCATGTCTGTGCGTAGGGTGTCATTGACGGATGCTCCGACATTTCTCATCAAGTGCTATTATGAAATGTCAGAGCCGTCACGCACTGTCGCTCATTTTGGGAAATAAATTCAGTGATTACCTGTCCCTTGAATTTTTACGGGTAGGCTCGGTGTGGTAATGAGATTTTTGGTCTTTGTGATTTTAAATTCTCTTTTTTTCATTAAAAGTAAAAGATGGTTAAGAGTATCAAAGGTACGAAATATTAAAAAATCGCCCCTATTATTTACTTACTCATACATTAATTACTTTATTATCATATTGATAAAATAAAATAAATACTGATGCTGAGCAAACACAGTTTTTACCAAATGCATCCTTGTAAAAACGACAATAATAATATGTCAAGAGTAGTAGAGCTCTTTGTGAAGAGCTCGTCCGGGGAAGTACTACCACCACACCTTTTTCTGCCGCCAAGCAGCAATGCTGTGTTTCGGTTTGAAGAGAGTGGTTGCCGGTGTAATTACAGGCACATGAGGCTTAACATATGTATGCCTCAAGCTGATGGACGCAGGGCAGTGCATCGTAGGGCACGTTCCTATCGTGCGTGACTTACGAGGCAATGCTTTGTTATAGGTGATGGTTACCACTTAACATCAGGTGGGCCATCTGCTTGTTCCATCAGCCAATTATATAAAAAAAATGTATCTTTTTGTATATTATCATAGTAAAGGCCGCCGGCCGTAATATGACGGTTGCCTTATTTAAGAAACTGGGGCTTAAGGTTTTCTTGAAAATACCTTAATCTAAGTCGTAAATGCAAGCACTGTGTTTATTATGAGATTTTAATAAAGCAACGAGGAAGATTAAGCTTTGGGATCTAAAATATAGCTTGCAACATTCTCAGAATAAAAAAAATCTATTCTCAGGTGACATTATAAAACTTTTTTTTATCTTCTTCTTAAAATAAATAAATAAATATTGGTGGACTTTCCTTACAACACCATCTAAAAAACTAAGCCAAAGCTTGTAATATGGGAACCAGATAACTGATATATAAATACATACTTTTAATTAATAATAACACCCAGACAGAGAACAAACATCTATGTTCATAACACAAATGTTTGTTCTCGGTGGGAATCGAACCCACGGCCTACAGCGCAGAAGGCAAAGCTACTACCAACTGAGTTGTTAAGACTGTCTTAAATCTATGTCATTTCGATCTACAATTTTGCAAGCGTCAAGAAGATAGATAAAATACTTTTTAGTCACGTCATTCCATAGTAAAAACGACGGTCATTTGTTTGGAAGAAAATGGTGATCTTCCTTTCAAAACCTACGAGAAATATTTTCGTTCAAATCTGGATATCACAATACACTTTTCTTCTAACTTGTTGATAGTTCATGTACCTTTCGTTTTTGTCAGTGCTTTCTTTACACGTAGTATACTTAAACACGGTGTATATGTCGTGGCCGGATTATAAAATTGATCACATGATTAGGCCGATCATTTCATGAAATGGTTGTCTACACTTATTCATCTTCTCTAATCTTCACTAATATTATAAAGAGGAAAGATTTGTATTTTTGTATGTAATGAATAGGCTCAAAAACTACTGGTCCGATTTCAAAAATTCTTTCACCATTAGAATGCTACATTATCCTTGAGTAACATAGGCTATATTACATTTTCAAAAAAATCAGGGATCCTTACTAAAACTCCAATAATGTAGCCCAAGGTGGAAAACAAAAACCTTACATCGCGTGAGCTGCGAAAACTATTGATGATAGAACAAAATAATGTACTACGATTTTGCAGAACACGTCATTATCTACAAAAAATGTCGCGACAGCATATGCCTAGCTATTATAGTTATGTCACAATAAGTGTTCTTTTATTATACAATTTAATTGAAATGCCGCCGCTAGTAAAGGCTCTTTATTTGTACCTTGGTATCCTTATCCAAATAAATCAGATGATGACGCAAAATCAGATTTTCATATTCAAGACTAGTTCAATACCTATACATTACTTCTTGAATTTTTCAAATCGGACATTCCATTCAAAAGATTTTAAAAATTTAAGCGACGCGCGGATCACGGGGCGCGTTCACACCCAGCGCGGGCCCGGGCAAGGCGCGAGGTAGAAGGGCGTGCAAATGACTCGAACCCACCACGGTCTAAGTTTATCCTAAAACATTGAAAAAATTCATGTCCACCCATGCGAAGCTGGGACAGGCTGCTAGTATTTCATAAAATGGTAAATACGCTGCCCACAGATCAGCTATAATCAATCAGCGTTTGACCATGTGAACGAATGATGGATGGCTATTTCATGATATGGCCTAGCTTATTAGTGGTCATATTCTAAAATAGTTATATTATCCACCGCTAGAGGCGCTGGTATCGTTTTGTTATTGTGATGCTCTCTCCCCCCTCTCTTTTTCATGTTTAGTCCTGTGCATCCCAAGGTTGCCAGGAAGGGATCGCTGTTGGCGATAAGATCGCCCATTGTTTTGCTACAATTATTAGCTTTCTTCGTAAAAATGTGTATCTTTATTTGCTATGGTAAACAATGAAGAGTTATATATCAATCTATCATGGCGGCGGGCAATTATTCTAATATAAAAGCTAATAATAATGTGTGAAAGCTAGAAAAGTGATAAATTTCACGACCTCGACATATACATTTTGTAGCATGCAAAATATTGAACAGTCAATTACAATTCTCGCAAATCGAATTCATTAATAGAAAGCGATTATTCACGTGCCAAATTAATTCCGGTAATCGAATGCATTTGCATTTATTCGATAAAACGACGCCTGCAGGCTTGTCACAAGTTACAAACGCTTGTTCGCATCGCGGACCTGTCGCGACTTACGCAATAGGGATTTATTTCTAGACCTCGAAGGTATTTACCTCGCTTAGATACTTAATAAGTAATGGCGTAAGTTGGGCTGTTAAATGACTTAACGACCGTTGCCGATCGCCTTTTCTTATAGACCACTTAACTTTTTAATTTATAGTCTCTTTACTAAGTTGCCGTAAGTTAAGACTTCTTTTACTTGGTATTTAAGTAACTCATTTTAAGTCAATTTTACGGCGACAACTTTTGACATAGTAAAGATCGCGAAAAGTGAGTTAATAAATAGGTTAGAATCAGTTTTCCTAAAAATGTATAAATATTTTAAATAAATATCAGTGGACTTTCCACACAGCCCTATCTAACCCCAAACTAAGCAAAGCTTGTAATATCAAAAAAAATATTGTGTATTATACCAGAAAGCTGATATAACAAATATATATATTTTTTTACACCCAGACGGAGAACAAACATCTATGTTCATTACACAATTTTTCAGTGGGGATCGAATCCACAACCTACGTCGCATGAGCTACTACTAACTGAGCTGTGAGAGTCAAAGGCTGTTTAAGGAAGGCCTACGACCAGCAGTGAATTCCTTCTGGCCGATAATGACGATACCATTTCCACTTCAACCTCGCTAGAGAGATTTAGTGAAATGATATTACCGAGACAAAGAACGTCTTTCATATTCAGTGCTTGATAATGAACCGTCAAACAATGAGCATAATTTATTGCACCTATGCACAAGACGTAGAATCAAGATATTTCTTGATTCAAACCCACTATTAATATTAACTGGCTACCGCCCGCAGCTTCACTCGCGTGGTAGAGATGATCGCTATCATCAATATTCAATGCATACCCTTTAATGGGTTCGTTATTGTTTTTCACCCCGTTCCCGGTATTTTTCGGGATAAAAATCAACTTATATGTTAATCCAGGTTACCAACAAAAAAACGGTAGGAATCAAGCCGTAAGTTCGTTGCCTGTTCTTCTTTGACAGCCTTCACAGCTCAGTTGGTAGTAGCTCTGCCTTCTGCGCCGTAGGCCGTGGGTTCGATCCCCACCGAGAACAAACAGTTGTGTGGTGAACATAGATGTTTGTTCTGTGTCTGGGTGTTATATAATATTATAAGTATATATTTACAAAAAAAAAAAGTATATAAGTAGTATATCAGCTATCTAGTTCCCATATCACAAGCTTTGGCTTAGTTTGGGGCGAAATAGTGCTGTGTGGAATGTCCACCAATATTTATTTATTTATTTATTTATTCTAGGCTTTGGTCGCGTGGAACTGGCACCTAGAGTAGAGTCATCTAGCTTTAAGACGCTTCAAAGTGATCCTTGTGATTTTATTGAATAAATACCTTTTGACTTTGAGAACTCATTTGTTTTAAGTTTCATCCCGATAGGTTTTGCGGTTTGGGCGTGATTGAACCACAAGCATCCATACATCTAAACATCGTTACTTTCATATTTTTTTAGAAGATAGAAGAAGGATTTTAAACATGGTATAGGATACAAAGTCAAATGGAAACAAGACTGTTTCATTAAATTAAAGTATAAAACAATAAATACTCGAAAATTTTAAAAAAATACGGGTTTTGATATCCTAAAAAATACGGTATTCTAAAAAATCTTGTTCTCTTTTTTTTATTGATATAAAACCATACCAAACGCTTCGATGTCCTATAACTTTCAAAAGTCGCTTAGCGTTTTCAATTGTAAACATGCACTTTACGTACTTTTTCATGTTTACCTTTAAATTTTGGCAAAACCGCAGCATTATTATGAGTGTTTAACTGTGTCGTTAAATGACCAATTAATTAACAAACCATAATGCTGATTATATCAGTGTAATTTCTTTTTAAATTTATTTAAAACAACATTAGAGACAAAAGTGTAATTAGAGAGAAATGTGGAGTGAAAGAAGACGTAGTGATGAGGGTAGAGAAAGGTATGTTAAGATGGTTTGGGCATGTGGAGGGGATGGATGAAAGGAGATTAACGAAACAGGTGCATCAGGCGAGCGTAAATGGGACTGTTGGGAGGGGAAGACCTAGGCGAACGTATCTCGATCAGATAGCAGACGTTCTAGAGAAGGGCCAGGTCAAGAGTACCCTAAACCGACGAGAATGTATGAAGAATGTTATGAGAGTGAATGAAGCGAAAGAGGTATGTAAGGACCGTAGCAAGTGGAAATCCGTGGTCTCTGCCTACCCCTATGGGAAACAGGCGTGATTTTATGTATGTATGTAAAACAACATTTTGGATGAAGTGTGTTATTTCGGCACAGTTTCATGCGCCATGAACTTAATAAGTTCTTGATGTGTCAAGTACTCGAAAGGTACTAAAATCCTTTCACCCCACTGTTTCGAAAGATAGTGACACGACAAGGAAGACGGGCCGAACGGAAATATTTTTATTGTTAATAATGTCTTGGCGATAAAACTGGTAAATATATTTTAGAAAGCAATAATTTTGGCAATAAGGCTACCCATTATACTTATTCAGATAACAACGTCCAGATTTATGATGGTTTTTTTTTCTTGTTACCTATCTATCTATTAATTTTTTCTTATTTATCTCGCCATATAACAAAAATTCCTTATTTGTACACAGAAATATTTCCATAAATGTGATTACAAAAGACAGGTACAAAGGCGAACTTAACCCTAAAAAAAGTATTTTTTTGTTTTAATCATGGCATACAATTTCTACTTTCCGGGTAATTTTTCATTTACAATGTCACCCGTCTGTTCTACCTTAGTCTGTTTCTTAGGAAAGCGTAATAATTCGCTGAAGTGTCAAGAAATAAGCTCGGGTCGTAAACCAGCCCACATTTAGTGCTTAAAGTGGGTATTTTACTGTTCCCATAACAACAGTGTTGCCGTGTTTAGACACTTTAGCTGATTGAAACTGTAGATTAGAGACCAATGGTATTTGAGTTGGCATCCAACTAATAAAACGTAGATATTATTTTTGATCGAGTGAGCGAAGCGAACGAAGATCTTAGTTTCAACTTGGGCGATTTGGTATTTTATGTATGTATGTATGTATGTATGTTTGTCTGGCGATAACTTTAGAACCGTTGATCCGATCTGCATGAAATTTGATATGTCGATAGCTTGTACTTGAGAAATTTACTGGTAAGTATATGAGTAGAATCGGTTGAAGGGTTTTTGAGATATGGGGTTTTTTAAGGGGGCAAAAATAAAAAAAGTTACATAAAAAAATCAAGTTACATGTCATATGAAAGGGCTTTGGACATCCCAAAACAATTTTTACTTTTTTTTTTGGCACGCTTGGTTTTTGAGATAAAACAATAAAAGTTAAATTAAGATAACCAGCGATCCAAGAGCTCTCATCTCATAGTAGAGGGCTCGTCCGGGAAAGTACTATCACAACGCTTTTTCTGCTGTCAAGTAGCGGTGCTGTATTTAGGTTCGAAGGGTGTGGGTGCCCGTGAAATTATAGGCACATGAGGCATAACATATTAGATACCTCAAGTCGGCGAACGCATGGCAGTATATCGTAGGACATGTTCTTACCGTGCATGACTTTCGAATAATTCAAATAAATGAATTTTACAAAGGCATGTACAAAGGCGAACTTAACCCTAAAGAGTTTTCTTCCAGCAAACCTTTGATGCAAAAAGACAGTAGTACCGTTGAAATATAAAACGGATGCTAGGTATTCATAGTAGGAATAAATACTGGTAATATGAAAATCCAGTGCGCATCCCAGTACCACTTATTTTATCGTACTGAAACCGTCCCCAACTTCTGATGTTGACTGTACACAACGTTCGAGAAGTTTTCTCCGTTCTTTGAAAACATGTTACCTCCCCGGAATTTCCTTGTTTGTTTGCTAGCTTTGGCGAAACTAGCCATTCCCGTCTAAAGTGGTTAGTTAACATAACATAACACTCATCAGTATCATTATCATCATCATCATCAAAACATAATAGATATAGTAGTCAGAAAAAAAACCTCAAAGAAAGAAATGTGCTTATTCGTCGCACACAGATATAAGTGGAACTACATATTCATAAGGAAAAATCGCTTATGAGTAACTTTCTAGGAGTACAACCAAATAAAAGTGTATGAAGAGTATAGGTGCAGAGTATTCCCTTTTATGACAGATGCTTTTATGAGACACGGCGCTCTTCGTGAAGGACTCGTCCGGGGAAGTACTATCACCATTCACCAAGCCAATTTCTGCCCTCAAGTATCGTTGCTTGAAATTAGTAAAATTACTCCTATTGAAATTACAGACACATGAGTCTTAACATCTGTGTGCCTCAAGCTGGCAATGCACCGCAGGGCATGAACCCATCGTGCGTGACTTGCGACGAAATGCTTTGTTATAGGTGACCGCTTAACATTAGGTGGGCTAAGTGCTTGTTTCAGGAAGTAGTAAAAATAAAAACAGGTCCCATCTCAGCTAAATGTATTAAATATTAAGGCGATGTCTACCGTGCTTAGGTATACAGACGTGAGTCGATTTCATCCTCATTTCTTTATGCTATGCTATGCTTTATTTAAAAATTCTGTCTAAAAAGCAATGTTTTTATGATACCAAAAATAAGTTTCATGTTACGTAGGCAGTCGTAAACGAACTAATAAAAATAATGTTTTCTCCGAAATAGGCTTATAAGCTCAATGATTTGTGAGTACCTACAGCCTTTTAATACTTTTATGCGATAAGAATATGCCAGCAAAATAATAAATGGTCCGTTTTTATATAGACACGATACTGTCGAATTCAAAAATTTTAAAGTGAATTCATATTTTGCGGGTAAATAATTTTTATCTTTACTATACTACTGTTTCGGGAGCCTTTTTAAAGTAATCTTAGGTATTACCAGCGCTAATAAAAGGAATGATTTTTTAATGAAATGAAATAATGAAATACAATAAAATGAAATTTATTTGAGTACTATAATGACGGTGAAACTGCAGCTTCATTACTATAGTAGTTTGTCAAAAAGGATCATAAAGAAGAACAGTAGAAATCTTATAAAATTCTTAATAAAAATTCTTAGAATTCTTATAAAAAGTTTATATCTACGACGATTGAATAAATACGTCCTATTGACTTTTCTAATCTACGAGTATACCTCTTACGAGAGCCAGTTAAAAGAAACTAATAATTGACAGCCTTCACAGCTCTGCCTTCTGCGCCGTAGGCCGTGGGTTCGATCCCCACCGAGAACAAACATTTGTGTGATGAACATAGATGTTTGTCTCTCTCTGTCTGAGTGTTATATAATATTATAAGTATGTATTTACAAAAAAAATATTTATGTATCATATCAGCTATCTGGTTCCCATATTACAAGCTCTGGCTTAGTTTGGGACTAGATAGTGCTTTGTGGAAAGTCCACCTATATTTACTAATAATTTATATCAACATTTATGTATGAGTGAGAGGGAATGATTTGCGTCGCTATTTTTGCTTCATTTATTTATTGGCGAGGGTCATAAATACAAACAAAACCAGATGACAGGATGATCCACCACAAATATTAAGGCAAAACCAAAAGATGGTCTAATTCGTCACCTTCAGAAAAACCTTTCCGAGAATTTCATTCTGTATCGAAAGTGATTCAAAATTAGATTACGGCTGAACTAAATAAAAGCTTTAGCACAGGCCAGATGCCTTGCAGTAATACAGATTTGCAAACAATATGTAAATCATGTTATGAAGACAGTATAGCGAAATGATTGCGAAACTATCCGTCTCATCTCAAAAGTTTGTGTAAATAACAATTTTCTTCGGTAGATAAGGCTAGACTACAACAATGTGATGGGCAAATCTAATCCATCAAAAGCCATGACCGTAGTTACTACAGGTTCTCGTAGATACGCTTGACGCTAAGAGTAGTAGAGCTCTTTGTGAAGGACTCGTCTGGGGAAGTACTACCACCATTCCTTTTTCTGCCGCCAAGCAGCGTTGCTGTGTTTCGGTTTGAAGAGTGTGGTTGCCGGTGAAATTACAGGTTTAACATCTGTATGCCTCAAGTTGATGAATGCAGGGCAGTGCATCGTAGGGCACGTTCCTATCGTGCGTGACTTGCGAGGCAATGCTCTGTTATAGGTGATGGTTACCACTTAACATCAGGTGGGCCATCTGCTTGTTCCATCAGCTAGTTGTATAAAAAAAGATTTAAAAGTGTGTTTACTTGTCTTCAGACCAAATGAAACGTTCGATCGCACTTGCAGGTAACAGGTGTGGATGTGAACTAAATATTTTTAAACACGCTTTTATTTTCTATATTGAGAACTACATAGTAAAATTTAAAGTTTCCTATTTTGAGTATATTATAAGAAACATACTATCGCTGAAATAATTACTCCTTTTTTCCTACCTTATTCTCCTCCGATGATGATAAAAAGCCTTCCCTGAATTTTCCCAGTTACTTTTCTTCGAACACATAAGGTTGCCTTCCAACCCTTTCTGTAGTGTATTTACCGTTTGTTATTTGTTTTGTGGTTGAAGATACTGGTCCATTGATCAAATTGCCAAACTCGATGTCTCGGTCAATTTCATTAAGGTTCGGTTTTATGGCTAATTTTCTTGGATTACGTCGGGCGGATTTAATCACGGGGGAAGGAAAGTCAGATTTATTTATTGTTTTTTTAGCAAGGGAACGTCTATTATTATTTTTAGATTAGGAAACCGTATTAGAACCAATGAATTTTGGGTTTATGAGGGTAAATAAAATCATGTAGGATTTCTTGTATGCCTTTGTTGATCCTCTTTTATCTAAAGATTTGTCCATTGTAGCTAAGACGAAATTGAAGCCTATTTCCTTTGTCTATTCGGTTTAAAATTGAGTACACAGCTTGCCCACATTGATAAAAATAAGTTGTTTGCAACTATTTTCTTTAGATCCCTACTCCTGTATTATTGAGGTGCCTAGATAGTTTTTATAGAAATAGTCTCCGGAACTCTGGCATGAATTATTGAAAATTACACGTGGGTCACCTTGTTCCGAAGATATTTCTTTACTCAGACCTGACGTGCCATGTTTTATTGAGACTTTTGGGATAAATAAGTTGAAGGTTGGAGATAACAATAAAAGATAGGAAGGACTGAATTCAATTATAGTTTATTACAAAGTTGCTTGTAAAGATAGCAAAAAAGTCATGAAAGAAAAGATAATATATTTTTACAAATTATTTAGCTAATTATTTTTATTCTTTCATCTTTGGCAGCAACATGGCTTTTCATTTTGTTTAAGACCTGCTGTATCTTAGTACAAGGTGTGAGCAGTTAAAAATAAATCGAATTATGTATAACTAGCATCTGTTCGGCTCTGCTCGCGCAGTACCTAACGCATTCCAGGACACAAACTACTTATATTCCAAGTGTCATCCAAATCCGTTCTTTTGTAGAGATGAGTTACAAACATACACACACAAACAAGCTCACAAGCTTTCGCATTGGTAGGATTACTAGAACTTTGATTTAAATGGATGTTTCCCGCTGTTAGAATTTGAAGAAAGCCGCCATCATTTTTATTTATAACAAATGAAAGGTGACCTGACGTATTTACGTAGTTCCTAGAACCCTAAATGGGTCGCAACGAAGTGGTTGTGTCTCACGCTGATTGGAAACATCAGTTTATGTCTTTTTTTTTATACAAGCAATCAAAACAAGACCAAGAGAGACAAATTCTGAAGTTTCTGATCGACAACGCTTTCAAATGTTTTAAAATCTCTACAGGATTAATTCTACACTTTTCTTCAGAATTAGAATCATTTCTTGACAAAGATTTAAAACATTAACAATATATTGTTATGCACATGAAAGCTTTGGCATCACTTCACATAAACAGCACCACGACTTCGATTCCCAGGCACGGTAGATATCCCCTTAGATCAGTACCAAGTAGTTACTAGCTCAAGATTCTTTGAGGATGTTTTAGAAGGTTAGTCAGAGGTACGCCCAAGTATAACCACTTGGCAAATATCTACATTTTCCAGGAGCTGGTAATAGAAGTCGGTTTTTTTTGTAAATAAGTTCAATACTCAGTACCTGTATTTCTTATGCATGGTTAAGTTTAGGTACTTACGTAGTTGTTGGGTGTTATAGGTTATAGCGACATCGAGGCAATCCAAGGTTTTTAATTAAATATTTGGTAGATTGATATAAACTTTTTTTTATAATAACGTTTTGAACATTATAAAAAGTTCTTTGTGATTTGTGATACTATAAAATGAATAAAAAAAAGGTCTTGCTAAATACCGCAAAAAAGTTATTTATTAATAAATGACACATTCATAACAATACCACATTAGTAGAATAGGGCTGCGTGGGACGACGTTAACTTTAGGCAATTACACACGAGTCCTGCGGGAGCGTCTGATTGACGTTAGCGAGAACGGCACGTGCCATCCCTGGAGTGAGCATACGGATTTATATTAATTATTAATGCTATTAACTAAATGAGAAATTGTTTCATCAAAAAATTGGTAGAGAACAGAATACAGAAACAACTTCACGACTTTTATTCCAACCAACAGAAGATATTTTGAGGAAGTCTTAGAGATCCCCTAAGGCAGTATAAGAACTAAGTAGACCTCTATGAGTATCCTCTCATAGGTATGTCCCAGTGTTTCACTCAGAAAAATACCAATACGATTTTTTTAATACTACCATGTAAGCAAACACGCGTACTGCCCACCTGATGGGAAGCGGTCACCGTAGCCTATGGACGTTTGCAACACCAGAGGTGTCTCACGCGCGATGCTGACCCTTTGAATATTTTAGGACGCCTTTTTTGAAGAACCCCATGCTGTATTCTCCAGGGAAAGCATCCGCAGGGAGCGTATTCCACAACCTTAGAGGTCGCGGGAGGAAGCTCCTCTGAAACCGAACAGTGCGCGACCATCCTGATTCCAATGTGTGTGAATGAACTCCCTGCCTATAGCGAGCAGTGCGATGATAGAATGTAGGCATCATGTCGAACAATTCTTCAGAATACAACCCATTATACAGGCATTTTACAAGAATTTTAAATCAGCCACTTTGTTTGCGTGCGTCTTAGCAGTCTTTTTCTGGTACGCTCTTTTACTCGTCGCCCAATCAGGGTGGAATCGAGTAATCCGATTTATTTCGTTTCCATTTGTGCAATTAAAATGATTCGATACACGGAATAATCGAGTAATCTCAGCAAATGAAGCCTCGTTCAAGCGAAAGCGACCAAACCGATTGCAGAGCTGCGTTGAATTCTTTCCATGTTTTTTTTAATTGTCTGGTTTTATATCTAAGGGTGAAATCACAGGCATACGAGGCTGTATGCAATGCAATGTATGTCAATGGTGAAACAAGAAGATAGACCAGCCTACATTCAACTTTAGTCCTTTAGTTCGTATTAAGTTTTTAAGAGTAGTAGAGCTCTTTATGAAGGGCTCGTCCAGGGAAGTACTACCACCACGCCTTTTACTGCCCCCAAGCAGCATTGCTGTGTTTCGGTTTGAAGAGTGTGGTTGCCGGTGTAATTACAGGCACATGAGGCTTGGCATCTTTATGCCTCAAGTTGATGGACATAGGGCAGTGCATCGTAGGGCACGTTCCTATTGTGCGTGACTTACGAGGCAACACTTTGTTATAGGTGATGGTTACCACTTCCATACTACCATACAAAGTGGTATAAAAAACCAATTCATTAAACTTGACACACAATTTTCTCTTGTCGTATACCTGTCCCGTGATACGAAATCAAGGGGTGGTTTTTAGGAAACAAAAGTTAAAGTAGCTGCAAATTTAACTAAAACCGGCCACTCCCGAGAGTTTTCTTATTCATTTGACACTTTTGGAAACTATCTCCGACAGTAGTAAGTTGGACGGAAAATAATTAAGAGCGGTTCAACTTTTGTTTTACGAAACTTAAAATCTGGGAACACAATTATGGGTTTGATAACTTAAAAGTTGGAGATATTTTTAAACACTTTTAAATGGACAAACAATCAATTATATTTTTTTTTGTTAGCAGATCACACGTCTAGAATTATACCTACATAATAAGTTTTTTCTTGAATACCTTGGAACAGTTGAGCTATCTGCAGACTATTGCAAACGATCTAGAGATAGCTTAACTAATTCAATCGGAAACGCAAGTTCCTATAGAAGAACTAGAAAGAAACTTACGGCTGGGCTCCTAGCCTTTTTTGTAAGATCCTTCTTAAAATAAAATTTGACATTATCAATCTCTCTCTCTCTTATCGTGTCACGAGTTTCTTTCGAAACAGAAGACAGAGAAGTATTTTAAGTGGATTCGTTGTCTGACATTTCTGGAAGCAACATAGCTTTTTCATATTTAATTGTTTTTCTAGTATTATTTTGAGTTGTGTTGTGTAATTTCGGTGGTATTTTAACCAACATTACTCGAGGTCTTAGCACAAAGTGTAAACATTTGGAATGAAAGTGTATTATGTGATATCCTGATTTGGCCGAAAATGTTTCGAATGTTTTGAAGAAAACCGCCACCATTTTCTTCAAAACAAAATGACGGCCGACTTGACTATGGACTGACTTGACTAAAAAGTATTCATTGTACTAATAAATATTTATCACTTGACACTGGCAAGATTGTCTGTCGAATGACGGACAGGAGCCATAAATTAAGAGAAGAAGAAGAATTTTAAGTGCGCCTCAAGAGGCTCCTTTCGAGCACTTAACACCATGTTATAGAACTTTTTAGGTTCTACGCCATGCGGGTTTCCTCACTATGTTTTCCTTCAGCTTTTGAGAGTACTGGCATTGTGCACATACATTTTTGAACAGAAAACTCATTGGTGCACGACCGGTTTCGAACGACCTTAGGATCGGAAGGCGAGGCCGCTACCACTAGACCACCAGTGCTCTCAATACATTATCAATAAATGTAATTTTCAAAGTCTCGAAGAGTAACACTTCGACATCCTCGGTGCAATTTCTTATCAGCACTCCTTTCCTGCTTATGAAACTAGCATAAAACGGACACTGGCAAAATTATGACAACAAGCCACAAAAGCCATAAATCAAGAAGAAGATCCATGTTTTGTTATTTTTTTATTATATTTTTACTCATTTTAGCTATCAAACATTTTCTTATTATGTATCAATATTCATTATATTAATTATTTATATTATTTTAATAAGTATTTGTTATATCAAATATGTATTTTTCTGTTTTTGTAGAAAATAGCTCCATTTAACATAATACATGTTTGTGCACTACCCGTTCGGTTTATCAAAACTACACAAAGGTTAATTGGAAGAGAATGCTGTCTAGCATTAAGTTCGCTTATGTACGATACATTTTGTTCTGCGCAATAAAGAATTTTCTATCTAGATAGATAGAAAATTCTGTATATTCTCACCGAGTATAGATAGATATCTATTGATAAACAATCAAAATTCAAGAAAGCCGCTTTGGCCACTCTGTCATTAGAGTGTGCCGAAAACTCGATTGTAATTTAATTAATTCAGCACCCTTCGAGTCTTAGCTCGAAGTGCGTGTACCTTCCTATTTTTGTAACCCTAACCAATGTTCTCTTTCCTACCTACCAACTGATAAGCTCATTTAATTAACTAAACTGTTCTGTTTATATGTCATGTTGTGTACGCATGTTTTAGGGTGCCGTCTAGCTCATAATTAATTGTATTTTATTTTGTTATTTAACTGATTGTACCCTGTTTTGTGTGCCTAAATAAATAAATAAAATACTTGGTGCAAGAATTGTCACCCGTACATTTCTCCTAGTCAATATTCAGTGAATGAAAACTAATCCGAACTCACAGTCGGACAGAACCTAGTATTAATTACTCAGTTCCTGATTGCATTGGCTCGTTCTGATCAGCTGTTCCATGCCAATTGGTGTTCAATATGTCATTTAACCAGGAGTTAACTCCTGATTAAGTCTGCAAATCGCAATCTGACACACAATTCTATTGTGTGTTTATCTTTTTTCTCTACTTTAATAGATTGTATGTATGCATTAGGAATTATTAGTTTGAAGCGTAGCGTATCATTGAATTGCTGTCTTATGAATTTTAATACCTTTAACATTATCTGTATGCCTACGCCTCACTAAGGGCCAGTTTCACCATGCTCTGTTAGATTAACAAAGGATTAAACGGCCATTAAAAATGACAAAATGTACGCGTTTGACAGCCAAGGTTAGATTTAACGGCCTGTTAATCTTTGATTAGTAACTAACAGAGCATGGTGAAACTGGGCCTAAATTCGATTGGCACCACACTGGATATTCAATATTGTATTATAATACATTGTAACAAGGATCATACAAAATAACGGTAGGAACCAAGCCGTAAGTTTGTTGCCTGTTCTTCTAGGCTTTGGTCGCGTGGAACTGGCACCTAGAGTCACCTTGCTTTAAGACATTTCAAAGTGATCCTTGTGATTTTATTGAATACCTTTTGACTTTAACTATGATTAATGTGAGCCTGTCAAATAAATTGAATCGTTAGTTATTTTTTTTAATCAATTAATGTACATTTATTTGCAAAGAAAATTGCAATTGCACATACATAATGTGTATAAAAAAGGTGAGCTATCTGTTGTTCCGAAGAATCTAGAGATAGCTCAATACGACCAGTTGATGGAACAAGCAAATGGCCCACCTGATGTTAAGTGGGTAACCATCACCTATAACAATGCATTGCCTCGTAAGTCAAGCACGATTGGAACGTGCCTTACATACAGATGCTAACCCTCATGTGCCTGTAGTTTCACCGTCAACCTGCACATTATTGTGCTAGTCACCAGCTGCATGCACGTCGTCAACATTTGTAGAACATTACACAGTTCTAAAGCGACCGTTTTATAATGGTAATCGTTTTTTGAAAAGCCAAGGCATTCCACAAAGCGCTCTTGGAATGGGAATCGTTAGCTTCGTCTGTTTCTTGCGGAGGCAGATCTGTCTTCGAACTAATCCGTTGATAAATCGTCGCGGGACCCAGAAGCTAACCTTCGGTAATAACATTTGCGAAAATAAATTGGTCGCAGAATTAGCAAGTTGATGTGGCAATGGGCAGGTCATTAAGGTTAAATTTCACCATGCTCTGTTAGTAACTAATCAAGGATTAACAGACCGTTAAATCTAACCTTAACTATCAAACGCGTACATTTTGACATATGTAACGGCCCTCTAATCCTTTGTTAATCTTACAGAGCATGGTGAAACCGGCCCTAAAGCTCGCAGAACTGTCTACCGTTGGGGAATAAATCTTATCGGTGACTATGAACTGAAAAACACCTATAAATAAATAAAAAATACAAAAAAAAACAGACAATTAATTATCCATAACTAAGACTAACTACTATATACTATACTACTATAGGGGAGGCCTATTTCCAGCAGTGGACTTTACCAGGCTGATGATGATGATGATGACGAAATAAATTGGTTGGTTGGAAATAAAAGGTACATTAAATTTGTTGAAAGTTCAACTACATTGTTCCAAAATCGAATGGAACACGCACACCCCAGGTGTGACGTGATTACCTCAAAATTAAATAATATAAAATATATATAAAAATTCAAACAGCTACGTGGCGTAGCAGTTTGCTACGTCGTAGCTGAAAAGGCGAAAGATGATGTTACACTTCACAGCGGTTCGTATCAGAAGGAAAATCTAGCATAACGCCCTTGTGGGATGAACGACTTAAAAGTAAAATGACTTCTAGTAAAACGTGTGGAAACTATTTCGTATGGGTATTATTGAACTACCCGATTACCTTATCAAAGCAATCACTGCTGTCACTGTTATGGCCTGAAGGGTGAGGTTCCGAATGAAATTACAGGCCCTCAAGTTGATGGATGCAAAGCAGCGTATCGTAGGGCACACTCCTTGTGATGGTTACCACTTAGCATCTGATGGGCCAGCTGCTTGTTCCATAAAAAAGTAGTACTAAAAATATTAAAAAAACACACTATCACTATCTCAGCCTGGTCGTCCTTATTCACAAAGACACGGTCATACTCGGAAGCCGCCTTATTTAGGTCAGCATCATTTACCGCAGCCACCCGCCGCTAAGTGGCTGCGCTGTCGCTGCCGCCGACTTTGATGGATTGAAGATATGAGCGCGCTCCACAATACACACTCTGTTTAGGATTTATGTGGCTTACTCGTGAGTGTAAGTATTTATAAGTAGGTACCTAGTGGTTTAGGTACTTACTGTCAACGCAAACGCAGCTGAAAAATCTTTTTTATTTTTTTTATTTTATGTTTCAAAGTGATTATTATTATTAAATTGACTTTTCAATACCTGTTATATTTTCTGTCATATGTGGCGTTTTCTGTCATATATAACATGTTTGAGACTCGATAGTAAGTTTTGAAACTATGGAATAATATTAAGTATAAATAAATATAAATATTGGTGGACATTCCGCACAGCACTATCTCGCCCCAAACTAAGCCAAAGCTTGTGATATGGAAACCAGATAGCTGATATACTACTTATATACTTTTTTTTGTAAATATGTATTCATAATATTATATAACACCCAGACAGAGAACAAACATCTATGTTCATCACACAAATATTTGTTATCGGTGGGGATCGAACCCACGGCCTACGGCACAGAACGCAAAGCTACTACCAACTGAGCTGTGAAGGCTGTAAAGAATACCCCAACACTAGAAGCTACTACACCGCAGGTGCTCTACTAAGAAGCATGTTTTTTATTCCTCATAGAGCACCCATACAAATGTGACTTATTATTGGTGAAACAAGATCGGTGCTCTACGAAGAATGCCTCGAATTACATGTCGTAGAACCTAAAACCTTAAACATGTGTCAAGTGCTCAAAAGGAGCCATCTTTGAGGCGCACTGAAAATCCTTTCACCACACGATTTCGATAGAACTAGTGACATGACAAAAAAAAGAAGAATTGCTTATGACTTTGTGAAAAAACCTCGTGTATCGATCCTAAACCTCGTCAGTTCACCTGTCGCGCTCAGCTCTGGGTAAATGCAAGAGTAAAATTCCGAAATAAAAGTAAAACTCTAAACTCCGGTAGATGAGATTCGAGGCGCATTTCAAACAACTGCAGTGTCGAGAGACGTAGGTTTAGTAGTGGGACAGAGAAAGTACAGCTATATCGACATTAAATAAATAAATATTTGAGGATATTTCTCACGATACTATCTAGCCTCATACTTAGCAAAGCTTGAGAAACAGAAATCTGAAAGAATACACTTATTTTTGTAAATTCGTAATTGAAAGCGCTCACAGCTCAGTTGATGATAGCTCTGCCTTCTGCACTGAAGACCGTGGGTTCGATCCCCACTGAAAAATCACCTGTGTGATGATCATAGATGTTTGATCTCTGTCTGGGTGTTATATTGACAGCCTTCACAGCTCAGTTGGTAGTAGCTCTGCCTTCTGCGCCGTAGGCCGTGGGTTCGATCCCCACCGAGAACAAACATTTGTGTGATGAACATAGATGTTTGTTCTCTGTCTGGGTGTTATTATATATTATAAGTATGTATTTACAAAAAAATGTATATTATGTATTGTATCAGATGTCTGGTTCCCATATTACAAGCTTTGGCTTAGTTTGGGGCTAGATAGTGCTGTGTGGAAAGTCCACCAATATTTATTTTTTATTTTATTTTTTTATATTATAAGTATATATTTAGAAAAACAGTATCAATTTTACATCAGCTATTATACCCCCAACTTCCTGCAATGTTTACAATCGCTATCCTATACTTCAATCATCTTCCTAACAATTCCCTCAAGCTACTTCTTAAAATCTTGACTATAAAAGTGACAAATACTATTTTGATTGCGTGGTGATTACCTACTAACAAAAACATTTTATGCTGTCCACATACCAGATGGTTACTTGCACACTTACGCACTACCAGCACTATGATGCTGGTAGATTTTTTACGAAGGCTTAGTGCCTAGCAGGTATTTAAAAGCCTCCGTTACAAGCCACCGGGTTCTCGTCGGATTTGGCGTGTAAAAGAAAGTTTTACAATTTATTCAAGTTTTGGGCCTTTTTTCATTCTTTCCTTAATTTTTTTTCCTTATTTTTTTTTAACCCTCTTTTCATTTCTGAATAATAAAATAAAATGAATTCTAGTATTTCAAAACTTAATATTGCTAACGTATTTTATTATGTTTGTAGTATAACATAAAATATTAACTTTAACCCCAACACTACGGATTCGTGTGCAGCGGTGACCTCGCAATGTCCGGAATTAGATTTGTAAGCTATCACGCTGGCCAGCCGGGTCACCCGGATATTATTCCGCTAAAACAATGCCGGGTAATGTCCGGATAACATTTTGCAACACCGTCAATTCAAGACAAAACAGACCGCAGTCCTTTGAAGACTATCCAAGAATGCTACCGTTTGAATTGAGAATCGCTATCGAGTTGATCACAAATAGCTATCGGCAGTGTAGGAGCTCTCTCTGTGGAAGAATTCGTAGATGTACTACCACCGCATCTATTTCTGTCACAAAGCAGTACTGTTTTTATTAAAAGTATCGTTTCTGTTGCCAAGCAGTGATACTCGTATTGCTGTGTTCTGTACCCTAAGTCTGAGTTTTTCGTTTTCCGTATCGTCAGGCCGTTCTTCTTCTGGTCGTGTCACTAGTTTCTTTCGAAACAGTGTGGTGAAAGGATTTTAAGTGCGCCTCCAGAGGCTCCTTTCGAGCACTTGACACATGCTATAGAACTTTAGGATGTACGACATGCCGGTTTCCTCGCGATGTTTTCCTTCACCGTTTGAGAGTATTATTTTGTGTATTATTTAGAGTATTATTTTGTTTTATCATTGTGCACATTAATTTTTGAACAGAAAAACACTTTTTTTTTATCACTAGCTGATAGAACAAGCAGATGGCCCACCTGATGTTAAGTAGTAACCATCACCTATAACAAAGCATTGCCTCGTAAGTCACGCACGATAGAAACGTGCCCTACGATGCACTGCCCTGCGTCCATCAACTTGAGGCATACAGATGTTACAGGCACATGAGGCCATGTGCCTGTAATTATACCGGCAACCACACTCTTCAAACCGAAACACAGCAACGCTGCTTGGCGGCAGAAAAAAGGCGTGGTGGTAGTACTTTCTTACTCTTAAAAAATATTTTATGTTGTAAATAAATATTAATAAAAAAATATTTGATTTGATTTGTTTTTAGAAAATTATTATTGACCCGCAGTTCAGTTTGTAGACTGCGGACACACCAGATTGTCACATTGGTGTGACTAACATGAATTTATTTGACTGTTAGTCACACTAAATTGCAAAGGATCGCACTTGACTGAATTAATTATAGTAGAACCTGTACTCTGCTCGAAGTATGTGCTTCAAAGTGATCATTGTGATTTTACTGAATAAATACCTTATTGTCTTTTCTTTGAATTGACATAAGATGTGAAATAAATACTTCATGGACTATGATAGGTTAAGCTTTGATATGTTTGTTTATATAATTGTCATTTTAAAGGCCATTAAATATGTCAAAATGTAGGTACGCGTTTGACATCTAAGGTTAGATTTAACAGACCGTTAATACTTGATTAGTAACTAACAGAGCATGGTGAAATCGGCTCTAAGGCGTGGTTGGTATTCGTTTTCTGACATTTTGGGAAGCATAGCTTTTTCATTTTAATTGTTTTTCTAGTGCTATTTTGAGTTGTGTTGTGTAATTTCGGTGGCATTTTAACCAACATTACTTGAGGTCTTAGCACAAAGTGTAAGCATTTTGAATGAAAGTGTATTATGTGATATCCTGATTAGACCGAAAATGTTTCGAATGTTTTGAAGAAAACCGCCACCATTTTCTTCGAAACAAATGACGGCCGACTTGACTATGGACTGACTTGACTAAAAAGTATTAAATACAAATCACTTGACACTGGCAAGATTGTCTGTCGAATGACGGACAGGAGCCATAGATGGAGAGAAGAAGAAGAAGGAAGGCGTGGTTGACTTACAAATTTTCACATTTGCAATATTATAAAGCATGAAAAGCATGAAAGGAGTCTGTTAGAAACCCTAGTGCATAGGTATTTCATATTTACATAAGTGACACTCCCTCGCTCTTCATGTATGCTCTTAAGGCACTCTTTGTTGTGTAAAATAAGGCTTAAAAGCTAGATTAAGCTGTGAAAACTCTCTTATTCATACTAAAAAGCACCAGGGACCCAGACTGTACAAGTAGGTTGGTTGCTAGTATTTGGTATATAATATTCAAGTTTTACAAGATACAAGTTTTCCTACTTAAAAGTTTGCTTATGTACGAAAACTAGTAAAGCAAACTTTTGAGTAGGAAAATGGTTGATTGCGATTTTTCGAAAATGAGTTTAGTGATTTTATATCTTATAACATGTCGAAACGTGCGAGCGAGAAGTTGTTTGATGGTTAAGATGATTCAAAGTGACATTTATTATAATTTGGACATTATGATATTAATTAAATTATTATTTATCTAGTTGTATGTTAGGTTCAAATTCGGAAATCAAATGAGCATAGTTGTTGAATTTATTATTTCAAAATTTATGAGCATTTTATAAATTATTTTTGAAGTTTGACTTCTAAATCAAATAATTTAAGATTTGTTATACAACTATTTAGAACTGCACAAATTCATTGTATTTAAGTACATTCTATTAAGTATCAACACATCTAAAGAAGAAAACATCAAAATATTGATAAAAATGCCTAAAGGTCGTAAACATTCGTTATCTGGCAACACTCGACGCACTTCGCGATCCACTAAAACTTTTATAATAACCATTTCCATCGTTTTACTCCAAAAACTCAATTCATTGACCCGAAAACTTTGTAGCTTTTATTAAAAAACACTCGAATACTTTGCTGATGTTAAGGCTTAAAATATTTTATGTACAAATCAAAATCAAAATCAAAACGGTCTTTATTCAGTACAATCACAAGGATCACTTTGAAACGTCTTATATACTAGGTGAATCTATCGCCAGTTCCTCGCGAAAGGTTTTAAAGCTTCTAAATAAGGTGAAATTACAAGCACATAATGCTTAACATCTGTAGGTATGCCTATATATGGCCACTGGCCACTGGCACAGAGGCATACGAAAATACGATGCAGGGCAGCGCATCTTAGAGCACGTTCATATCGAGCGTGGCTTGCGAAGCAATGCTTTGTTAAGGTGATGGTTACCACTTAAGATCAGGTGGGCCACCTGTATGTTCCATCAGCAAGAGGTATAAAAAAACAATGTGTCATAGGGCATTTTCACATTCGCGTGAATATTACTGTAGTTGAAGATCAAAGTCGTAAGATGATTTTTTTTTTCTATAAAGATTGAAACTAAAAAACTTACAATAGAAAGCATGTGAAAGGTGCGACATATTTTCAGTCCTCGATTACGGAGGTATTATACTCACCTCTTATACAACGTGTTGATGAAGTTATGTAGGCAAACAAAGAGCGTGTATTTAGACCAAGCACTGGAATACTTTGACGTGTAGTAAGTAAAGTAAAGTAAAATTAATATTTTCTCAGAAATTTGCAACAGCCCTGTCTGTGTACGTGTCAAGGTCACACGCACGCGCGCCTCTATCTAGGACAGAGAAAAACAACGATAACCTACGAGATAATTTGAAATACTTTCCTTTCGGTAGGTAGGTAGGTACGCCGCCAATCCCCTGACACGATATTTTTACTGGTTCCTATGGATTTTGTCATTATTTACTGGCTATAATAACACTGGATAAAACTGGATTTTGGTAAGTTTGCGAGATTTCGCACGACACAGGCTTCAAACTTCACACTAAACCATTACCTCGTAGGCACTGCTCATACACACACTGACTGACGACGGCTTTTTACATAACAATCACCATTTTATCACGTTTGATGACATTTTCTCAACAAAAAAATGTACAACAACGCATGTAAACACAAACAGGGTGACCATCTCAAAAGTGGCGGTTCTACCACACACCTGCCAAAAAATCTGTCAAAATCTACCAAGCTTGACGATAAAAATACCAAAAATATGACTTCATACCATCTCCTTCGTGGCTACGGAATAAATTAAATACCTACATTACATTCAGTTACTATCTTTTGATCGTTTGTAACGGTTTGCAGTTATCTAAAACGACATAGAAGTTGTTTAGAGACCAAATCAATAAAGGTAAAAAAGAATAAGAAGTTTCCAGTTCGGTAAAAAATAAATAAATTATAAATATTATTTCATTAAAAATTCAAACTAATAAGATTTTTCTTGAAATATTTAAAATCTGCCAAATGGCAGAAATCTGCCACAAATGGTAACACTGATCGGCGGCCGTCGGCCGTCCTGATTGGATATGCGTTTTTAAATGCAACCAATGACAGACAGGTAAGTCAAAGATTAAATAGGACAGACTAGACACTTCTCAAAATTGCAGTTGAATAATTTTGTCGTGTCAATGAACCATGGTGGTAAAGTAACATGTTACAATTTAAAGAACTATGAATATCATAAACATTGCTTTACGAAATCTAGTAATCAAACAAAAATAAATATTCTATTAAATATTGAGTACGTAGCCACGTAGGTACCTAGTTACTGAATAGGTATTAGTACCAAAGATCTCAGAGAATGTTTACCGTGACTAGGGATTACAGTCGCGAAAATATTTCTTTTACATACCAAGATCTTTAAAAACAGCAACATCATTATTAGGTAGGCACATTACTAGGTAATTGGTGACAGTTCTGTTACCTATTTTATCTAAGGTTAACAACTAGAGGTCAAAGAACAGCTGTAAATAGGGCTGCCTCATGATGCGTTTAGATTCATTTTAGATAAAAGTTTAAGAGGCATTTCATGAATGAAAAACTTTGAAATTTTAAAAGTCGTAGAACAAAAGTTGTTCGTTATGACCGGTAGAATATCCTGCTTTCGGATCCCTACAACTCTTAATAAACACGTTGTATATGTGTGTCTTTGATAGTAATAGATTAGAATGTAATCCAATAAAGACAAAAGAGAAATAAATACGCGCAAAGCTGCATAAAAGCCGAGCACCGAACGTTCAATACAAAAGAAAGTCATCAATAAGGTAATTTGGCAGATAAATTCTCCTTTCTTCGGATCCCAATAAATATCTGAGCAATAACAGAGGCGCTCTGTCATACTTGCGATCTGTGAACGGCTAGGCAACGGACACGGTGCGGCACCGCGACGAGCCAGCCAATGTTCCCTTCTTCACTCATTTACGGCACCTGTGTGTCATTTTGACAGACAATATGATCAGTTTCAAGTGAATTATTTAGTAAATAGTTATTATTCAAGTTTGTCACATAGTTTTTATATAAAAAAGGGTTGGTTTCAGTCTTTTAAAACCTATATAAAAAATAAGCAATAGAACGCGCACTCGTATAAACGCATTTATTTTGTCTTAAATATTCTGTGTATTGTCTGGAAGAGATTGTTTTTATGTGATAAGACCGCCCATTGTAAATAACTTTTTTTTAAATTCCTATTATATCTGTTCGTTGTAATTTATTCAGTTAATAATGTTAATTCTTTAAAACTATTAATATTTAAGTCAGTTTGGTTGACACTTTCGGGATGGTTTGGAGCAATTTTTGGGGGTCAATTTCGTATAAAATATCACTTTAAGCTCCTTCTTTAGGCATATTTAGTTTTGCGTGCTGATAGTTATTAGGACAATAACGCGACTTTACAAAATTGTAAGAACACGGCCGCTGTGCACCCGCGACGAACCCGTCGACCAACCGCTTTGCGGTAAGCACGTTCGGGAATCGCCAGTGTGATAAGGCCCTAATATAGCTTCTATTGTTTTCTTGCAGAGCTATTCAATTGTTGTCCAATTACGACACATATCATAGAAACTATCATTGGGATTGTCTAATATATCTATTACATCCCATTTTCTTATAGGTTATTACAATATGCCCTATACCAGGGATGGCGAACCAATGGCACGTAAAACTATATTTTGGACACGACACCGATCAAAACAGTTAGTATTTTTAAGTTATCAAACTATCCGCTACTTCACCCGCCCAACCGATACGCCAGAGACTGCTTGGCTAAATCGGCCTCCGGGTCGCTGCGGCCCGTGCCTTGTGCCCCTGTTGGAATTTATTAAATAATAGTTATCATTAAGATTATATTTTGGTTGAAATTATTGGAAGGCACTACGGCGTCTCCGACCTCGTATGTTTTTTGGAAAATATGGCACGATGATGCAAAAAGGTTCGCCACCACCACATGCCTCGGCGCGGCTAATGTTATGGACTGTACTTGTGAACCAACCTTTAAGATCCGTAAATAAACATAATATTTTTTTATTTATCTGTCTTCATAATTATCATAGTAAAACAAGATTCATTGGTATGAGTTTTATAGTGTTATAAGGAAATCACAAAAAATATTGAATGTTTGATACGAATCATTAGGTAGGTACGTTAAAAATATGATATCTAAGTAACAAATATAAGGAAAACCATTTATATTTTAAGCAAAGAAACATTTTGATACAGATATCATTTTTGTTTGTATAAAAACATTATCCACGAAAAACTTTTGCAGTATTAATATAACGATCCTTTGAGGCTTAGCTTGTGTGGGTTTTTTAGTAGTAGTAGTAGTTGTAGTAGTAGATATTTGATAGGTGGTCGCTAATGTTTTTCGAACTATAAAATGTATGATCAAAGAATACCCATTTACCGACGATATTGATGAGGTGCAAAATCGTTTTTGCTGGAAATGTATGTGTGGACATGGTCAGCCACGATATAATAGGCACATGAGGCTTAACCTGTATGCCTCAAATTGCAAGCAGGGCAGTGCATAGGAAATCACGTTCTTTTCGTGTGTGACTTTCAAGGCAATGCTTAATGTGGGTGATGGTAACTAATCCACCTTCTGCTTGTTCAATCGGAAAAAAGTATTAAAAATAAAGACTGATACCACTCTTAGGCCTTACTGCGGTCCATTTTGAATATGGACATAGACTAGGTACCGACGGATGTGTGAATTGCACTCAGCCCAGCACGAGTGTGCAAAGTAAACGAGGGCGATAAAGTAAGTAGTGTACCGTGCTACTTGCCGCTTAAATATTGAGTTTTCTCAGTGTTTACTTTCCACTTTGCCTAGAACACAAACTTTTATTTTTTGCTCACTTTCAGGTGCTTGTAGGAGTGGTGAAAATACACGCGTTGGAATTTTGAACGAAAATAAGAAATAATCAACCTAAAATGTATGTTGGATAAATCAAAATAATTGACATAATTGAATATTTGACAAGTCCATTGAGCTTATGGCCGATGTGTTTTTTGTCTTATTGGGCAATATTGCTTTTTCTTCTGAATAGTTTTTTTTTGTTATTTTGAGTTCTGTAGACCGTTGCAAACGATTTAGAGATCATTAATTTATCACCATATTTTCTTTTTCATTTATTTTATTCATTGTCATATTAATTCACTTGTTTCTTTTTAATTATTATTTTTATAACTACTTATTAATCTTACCAAATTAATGACTCATTTATGTGCTATTGCTATTGCTACTGCTTGATTTTGCATGATAAAAATATATTTACTTAAATATTGCATCACTATCTAGCCCCAAACTAAGCAAAGCTTGTACTATGAAAATTATGTGGATAGCTGATATAATATTTATATACGTTTTTTGAAAAAACACATATTTTTTACATTTTATAACACCCAGACAGAGTACAAACATTGTTCTTATTGGGGATCAAACTCACAACCACAGGCAGACACACACAGACAGGCAGAACCACTACGAATTAAGTTTTTTTTTTTTTATACCACCAACTACAAGCAGATGGCCCACCTGATGTTAAGTGGTAACCATCACCAAAGCATTGCCTCGTAATTCACGAACGATTGGGACGTGCCCTACGATGCACTGCCCTGCGTCCATCAGCTTGAGGCATACAGATGAAGCTGTGAAGGCTGGCATATCCCATATCCCTCCTCGTCTATTCGAAGCTCTAGTTTCGTATTCTTTGCGTTGAATAATTTAAGTTTATAGTAAGTTTCTCCGACGCTTTATTACCGATCTCGTCTTTGTTTCCTAAGGGGAAGGCACAATGATATAGCGAACGTTAAATTCTGGTGAAAACAGATTTGTCGGGCTACTATTAAGTATCTATAACAAGCTTTTTTTTTATACCATTAACTAATGGAACACGCAGATGGCCCACCTGATGTTAAGTGGTAACCATCGAGTATAACAAAGCATTGCCTCGTAAGTCACGCTCGATAGGAACGTGCCCTACGATGCACTGCCCTGCGTCCTTCAACTTGAGGCATACAGATGTTAAGCCTCATGTGCCTGTAATTACACCGGCAACCACACTCTTCAAACCGAATCACAGCGTTGCTGCTTGGCGGCAGAAAAAGGCGTGGTGGTAGTACTTCCCCGGACGAGCCCCTCACAAAGAGCTCTACTACCAGGGCCGGATTTAGGGGAGGGCAAACGGGGCGATGGCCCCGGGGCCTCCACAAACGGGGGGCCCCCACAATAGAGACTTCGGAAAAAAAATCTTTCAAATCCCAACTAGTAAACACTAGTAAACATCTTCTTTTCCTTTGATATTTTTTTTTGCTATTTTACCTTCTTTTTTTGCTATTTTACAGCCTACAAAAGAGTAACTCTTTTTGTACAAGAGAATCTACTTGGTTTCACAATAAATTATTTATTGAAAAACTCGACTGAAAAAAATTCACTTTATTGGAAAATAATTTGGCGCGAGGGGGCCTCCACTCCTTTGTTGCCCCGGGGCCTCTGGACCTCTAAATCCGGCCCTGTCTACTACTCTTAAAAAATCTTAAATCTCTAATTCTAATTCGCTCTGGGGGAATAAGATTGGGGAGGAGGGGGGGAGAGCTTTACTTGTGCATGAGCAAAAACGACATTTTACTTTGCTTATGTCAGTTTCAAGTTTTGTGTATTTTGGCTATCCTTATAAATATATCTATACACTAGCGGACCCGACAGACGTTGTCCTGCATGATATTTCAAGCGATTAGGTTAATAAACAAAGTATGAAATGAAAGCCGACTGCAGCGCCATCTGCCAGGCTGATTTGTGAATCTAAACCATCCAGGGTGCCAACCAAACGCATACAAAAAAATTCAAATCGGTCCAGCCGTTTAGGAGGAGTTCAGTGACATACACACGTACAGTAGAATTATTTAAATAAAGAGATGTACACTATCCTATCTAAAAAGTTATGTGCGCAATGCCAGTGCTCTTAAACGGTGAAGGAAAACATCGTGAGAAAACCAATTAGTATTCTAACAGCGGCGATGGGCTTGCAACCTGTCACGTATGGAAAAAACTTCTGCGAAATGTGGGTATGTGCCAAATGTAATATTTGGACGTACCTCTGACTACCCCCCTTAGACTAAGAATCTCAAGTTAGTACTTGGTACTAAGAGATCTGAGGGGATATCTACCGTGCCTGAGGATCAAAGTCGTGAAGTTTTTTCAGTTATGAACACAGACAAATACCAAGTCTAAAAAATAATTTTCTCTGAATTGGCCCTAATCCATCAAAAGTTTAAAGCCCATTTATCTCGTGACAGATGCCCAGACTCCGACAAAAGGCAAAGCAATAAAAATATAATAAAATCTTCAGGAGTTTTCCTTTCTCACAGAAAGTTGGTGGACACCCAGCACAGGTGGGCTTCACGCTTGTTGCCAGCGTATAAAAAGTAAGGTAAAAGTAAAAAAAAATTTAATAAGTTCTATTACAATACTTTTGTTTTGTTAGAGATTAAGTTTTTATATGAGAGGTATTTTTTTGATGTTTTATTATAGGGCAGTGTGGTCGCTCAGCGACAAAGCCCTTAAAAAAAAAAAAAAAAAAAACTCTTGTTATCTATTTCCAAACTAGCGTTGCTGCGTTTTGGTTCGCAGAGTGAACCACACGTGAAATTACATGCCTCCAGTTGATGTCCATCAGTGCATCGTACGTCGAGGTAATGCTTTGTTATCACTTAACGTTACCACTAAATAGGTTACCACTTAACGTCAGGTGGGTCATCTGCTTGTTCCATCAGCTAGTTGTATAAGGGCACTGCATTGCGCACATAATATTTTGAAGGGAAAAATCTATTGGTGCTTATCCGGATTCGAGCCTATGAATCAGAAGGTGGGACCACTCCCTCTATACCACCGGTGCTTTTATGATATTTTTTAAATGTTTTTTTACATAGCTATTATCTAGCCGTAAACTAAGCCAAAGCTTGTAATATGGGAATCAGATAGCTGATATAATAGATGTACATATAATACTTTTTTTTTATATATACTTTAATATAATATATAATAACACCCAGACAGTGAACCAATATCATATTCATCATGTTCAACACACAAATGTTTGCTCTCGGTGGGGATCGAACCCACGGCCTACGGCGCAGATGGCAGAGCTGAGAGCCAACTGAGCTGTAAAGGCTGTCAACGTGTTAATATTGTATTAATATTAAATGAATAAAATTCTAAGCTGGAACCTGTTTCATCCGTAAATACGCCCTTTGTACTCCAACTTTTTATTATAATCCAAGTGTAATTCTACGTTCCATATCTGGCAATTTTCCCCAAAAGTAAAAACTCTTGTCCTAAAATTGCTATCCGGGACTTTAAATTGCTATTTTGGACTAAGGCTCTCACCCCATACCATTATAAGTTCTCCTTTTTAACCAACTTAAAAAAAAAGAGAAGATTTTTTTTATGTTTGTTACCTCAGAACTTTCGACTGGGTGAACCGATTTTGATGTTTTTTTTTTATTTGATAGCTGGTGCTTCATGTGTGGTCCCATTTCAATTTTATCTGGTTTTGACTATGGCATCCATGAGAAAACCATTGAAGTCGGTTTTTTTAGAAGAAAATTTATTTGCCATACGATGACAGCATTGGTAGTTATTGCGGAGGAGAGCGTTGATATTTGTGACACAATTTTTTTTTTCTTCTGCGAATATCATCCATATTCAATCTGTTTCTTTACTTTCGTTTATAGTGCTAAGAACCACTCTATTCGCACGCTTTCGTACCACAAGTTTTCAGAAAAAAACTATTTTTCTTTTAGAACTTTTAGGTAAAAACGTTTTGCGATGATACGGACAACGGTACGCTTATATACCTAAAATATACTTTAATCACTCTTAAAAATCATCCGAATTCTAGGTATTTCGAAAAACGAATTTAAATTATTGGACAGATAAGGAGTGGTTACCTTACTGGAGTTCGCTAGATATCTCTGATAGATATCAGATATTTTAGTACACTTAAGTAATATTATGTATTTATTTATTGGATAAGTCAAAGTCAAAGTCAAAGTCAATAGGTATTTATTCAATAAAATCACAAGGATCACTTTGAAACATCTTAAAGCTAGGTGACTCTAGGTGCCAGTTCCACGCGACCAAAGCCTAGAAGAACAGGCAACAAACTTACGGCTTGGTTCCTACCGTTCTTTTGTATGATCCTTTTACAATGTAATATAATATATTATTGAAGTTTAGTGAGGCGTAGACATACAGAAAAAGGTAAACATAATCAAATTTATAAGACAGCACACGCTACGCTTCAAACTAATAATACCTAATGCATAAAATTAAATACAATCTATTAAATCAGAGAAAAATAAAACACACAATAGTAGGTACAGTACAGACATTGCAGACATGTTAGCTGCCGATGGGCAGAGCAACCGGGACATCGGGCCACGCACTTTTATCATCAATATAGCTATCTAAAGTATAATAAGCTTTACTTATTAGATTATTCTTAATGTATGATTTAAATTTTCTAATAGGAAGCCCAGTGGCACTTTCTGGAAGTTTATTATAGAAGCGTATACCGTTCCCCATAAACGAGCCATTTACCTTTTGGAGTCGAAATTTAGGAATACATAATTTGTTTTTATTTCTAGTGTTAACGTTATGTGCATCACTCTTTTTCTTAAAGTTATCTATGTGTTTATGAGTGTATAATAGATTTTCATAAATATACTGTGAAATTACTGTGAGAATATTAATTTCTTTAAATCGCTCCCTCAATGATTCGCGTGGTTTCATTTTATAAATGGCACGTATCGCCCGTTTTTGAAGTACAAATATACTTTGTATATCAGCAGCTTTCCCCCAGAGCAATATACCATAAGACATTACACTATGAAAGTAGCTAAAATATACTAGCCTAGCTGTAGCTTCATCTGTAAGCCATCTTATTGTGCGAACTGCGTATGCAGCCGAACTCAGTCTACCAGATACAAAGTCACTTAAAGACTTTAAACCACTACTGTAATATTATTACAGTAGTGGTTTAAAGTCTTATAAAAAATTGTATAACCACTAGATTCTCGATTAATATATCAAACAATAACAAAGAAATGAGCGCACACTCAAACAACATTGGCAACAAAATAACGTCGTAGGTATTTATCATACCTCCCTCGTACGCGCTGCTTATTCTTATGCTTTATTCTTGAAGATATCTCAGGGTACTCAGAAAATATAAACTCTCACTAAAACCTCGTTTTATCCTTGTTCCTTATGACAAGTATTTTCTAAAGAGGTAATCGCAGGTAACGCCCAACCCCTTTTAGCAAAGTGTAGTTACATGCGCTTATGTGTAGTTAAAGCTTAATAGCGGGACGATTACGGGAGCAACTTCTGTTTTATAACATTTTGTTATGAAAAAGGACGTTTCTTAGATTAAAAAAAAACAGAGTTGTCCTTTTAAATTATTTCTGTATTCAAATGAAAACAGAGAATACAAAATAATATTATATTAAAAACAACTGAAACAGCTTCACAACTTTAATCCCCAGGCACGGTAGATATCCCCTCAGATCTCTTAGTACCAAGTACTAACTCCAGAGGATGTCTAAGGGGGGTAGTCAGAGGTACGTCCAAACATTAAAATTGGCACATAAGCACATTTTGCAGTAGTTGGTATTCTATACGTGACAGGTTGCAAGCCATCGCCGCTGTTAGAGTACTAACTGGTTTCCTCACGATGTTTTCCTGCCGTTTAAGAGCACTGGCATTGCGCACATACATTTTTCGATAGGAAAAATCCATTGGTGCACGTCCGGATTCGAACCATATTAAATTACGAATGCCTGCTTTTGATGGTATTGATCTCAGGATCAATCCCATAAAGTAGACAGATTCATAATTGCATTTCACTTTACCTCCACTATACATAACCAGGTCAGCCTGGATGTACCTCTATACTGGAAGCCTATGTTCAGTTGTGATTGATGATGATGACTGTAATCTGTTTTGAATTAAAATAAATAAATAACGTTTGAGATGTCTGTTATTGTAAGCGGCTACAGCACCTGTGTTTCTCGCGAATCGCGCCGCGTTTCGCAACGATCACCTACCGCGATCGATACAAAGGAAATGCTATCGCTGCGTTTTCCATCAGGTGTCGTACCGGGCGACTTTTTGGACATTTCAAAGTGATTAACTTCTGTTCCTCACATCGCATCGGACATTGGTCGTACCTTAGGTTAATTAGCTTATAATTTCATGTTATTAATTAAATTTTAACTAAACAATTATTCGGTCGTTTTGTATCCTCCCTCGCAGCCGTACATAATTTGTCCACAAATATTTATATTTCCAATATGTTTTATCTCTCAAAGCTAAACTTCCTACTACAAACAACTATAACATCTAACTGTGTATCTGTCAGTTTGTCCTAACCCCCCCCCCACCCAACTACAAACAAAACTAGCTAAACTCATTTCTGTGTCCACGTTTACTCGTTCCTAGTATGAGTAGGTACTCAGCATTACACTGCAACTGGTACTCAGCGGTAAATGAAGGTTCGTATCGATGTTTTGATTTACACTGCGCGTCATGCGAGGCAAACTCGACTCACTCTTCTCTCTTGTCGAGTCATTAGTTTCTTTCGAAACAGTGTGGTGAAAGGATTTTAATTGCGCCTCAAGAGGCTCCTTTCGAGCACTTGATACATGTTATAGAACGATTTTTTTCTTTTAAGTTCTACGACATGCCGGTTTACTCACGATGTTTTCCTTCACCGTTTAAGAGTACTGGCATTGTGCGCATAATTTTTTGAACAGAAAAACTAATTGGTCCACGACCGGTTTCGAACCCACGACCTTAGGATCGGAAGGCGGGGCTGCTACCACTAGGCCACCAGTGCGCAAACTCGACTGTGAAGCCATAGTTGATTGCGCTACCGACCCGTGGTCCAACCGCTATGTCCAATTGTTTGTACCACGGTTAAGTGAAACTATCCATGGTCCAATAACTGTCAGAACTATTTTTACTGCAATTTGATGATGATGAGCTATCTCAAGATCGTTTGCAACGGTCTGCAGATAACTTAACTGTTTCGTGTGTATTTTGTAAACACTTGTACACACGGAAACGCATCAGACGAAACATTTTTGAACTGTTTTAAGTTGAACACTGTAAAAATTGCGAGAAGGTGCGATGCTTTTGTTAATTCGTTCCCCTCTTTTAAAAAGCCGCCCGCTAATCACACCGTTCCTTTCCTACGAGTCTTTGTATTGTATCTAGCTTAGTTGTGGGTATATAGGGTGGATAGCCTGATGTGTAGCGGACTGTACCTATTAATTGTAATTTCTTTGTAAAGTAAACCATTTATTTACAAAGGAAATTCAAATTATTACAAGTAATTTAGAAAATACATTTTTTATAAATTTAGCTGATGGAACAAGCAGATGGCCCACCTGATGTGAACCTGAGTGGTAACCATCACCACAAAGCATTGCCTCGCAAGTCACGCACGATAGGAACGTGCCCCATGATGCTCTGCCCTGCGTCCATCAACTTGAGGCATCCAAATGTTAAGCCTCATGTGCCTGTAATTACACCGGCAACCACACTCTTCAAACCGAAACACAGCAACGCTGTTTCGCGGCAGAAAAAGCCGTGGTAGTATGTAGTATCTTCCCGGACGAGCCCTTCACTACTCTTAAAACAGTTCAGCTATCTGCAAAGAGTTGCAAACGATCTAGAGATAACTGATCCAAATCAGTGCCAATCAATGTAAATAAATTATAATTATATTTTAGCAAAAAATAACCCAGTTGCCCCGCAGTGTAACTCAAAATGTGAATACGATCCTACGTTACGTAGAAACAAACTATGTCCCTACAAAACAAACTTTCTCGCGTACCTAAACTCAAACATCGTATCTTCACTGTATAATCTGTGCCATGATCCCTTATAATTAAAAAGTTTATGAAGCTTGTTTCTCTTTAATATTGTGTAATGAGTCCCTGAATGGAATGTTTAATGCTTACGTACGTTAAGCGTTGTATTTTTTGCGTTTCTGTGAACTTATTAACAAAATGGACCAACGCCAGCTACGTGCGAGTGAAGTAGTTAAAATTAAACTTAAATCATCCAAGATATGTTTCAGAAAACTGATATCAAGGGACCATAAGAGATTATAGGACACTGGTGGTCTAGTGGTAGCGGCCCCGCTTTCCGATCCTAAGGTCGTGGGTTCGAAACCGGTCGTGCACCAATGAGTTTTTCTGTTCAAAAATGTATGTGCACAATGCCAGTACTCTCAAACGGTGAAGAGCCATCGTGAGGACACCGACAAGTCGTATAACCTCAAAAGTTCTGTAACATGTGTCAAGTGCTCGAAAGGAGCCTCTTGAGGCGCACTTAAATTGCTTTCACCACACTGTTTCGAAAGAACTAGTGACACGAAGAGAGAGAAGGGACCATACAGTTTGAAAAGTTTTATTGAAATTTCAGATGGAAATATAATATTTGTAAAAACAAATAATTTTTGCTGTGTCATTTACAAAGTTTATACTAAAACTTATACCTTTTTTTTAAATCCATTCATACAATGCACCTACGACGAGATACATATTATTTGTTATCACAACTGATTCACAATTTCAAATGTATGTCCTCTATGGGTATCGAACCGACAACCTACAGCGCCGAAAGCAGAGCAACTACCAATTAAGCTAGCTGTAAGGACTATAAAAAAACCAGCATGACATATTATATATAATTCTTTTGACATTTTATTTCCGTACAAGTATACTTTGTATGTTCCATAAATTTCTTTGTTGTTGTTGTTTTTTAAATTTCTATGCCTTCTTGTGTTCGTTATATTGATATTTAGTTAATGTAATTGGTGTGCAACCGTTTTAATTAAATGTGTATAATGTGTAAATGTGTATAAATAAATATTTTTTCAAACAGACAGACGCTTAGACAGAAAATCATCATAAGAAATATATTTCGTCACATTCTAAAAGTTTATGCGTATTTTGTTAATAACAAGTTCAGGATCAATTAAGCTTCATAAATACCTCAACGCTTTCTTCAGCAGCGTGTCGAAATTTTAATGGTAAAATGCCTCAAGCGAAGGAAAACCAAAGTAAGGATGATTTCAGTAAGCGGATGTAGGGGAAGGATGGGTAATTGCGCCCTTAGCGAGATGAAAAAAGAAATTGGCCCGAATTGCCGCTCAGAATCCTACGCGATTAACATTATAGAACAGAAGCTGTTGGTTACTTTATTACGTCATACTTTTGTTAAACCATTTCTCTTGTTAATTATAATAGTCTAAATAGTGCAGTGTGGAATGACAAGCAATTTTTGTTTGGGCTAGTTAGCATTGAAAATATAGCAAACATTCATTAATATTACTCATTAATAATACATTGTAGTTTTAGATAGATGAATTACTATTTATTGATTACACGAAAAATATGGTAGGATGCTCTTTTTTTCATATAAAAATTTACAACAATTTCCTCTAGGTAACTTGATGGACAGAAACAGAAAAAAGATGGGTGAGTTCGGTTTGGGTTTAATTTGTTATGTTATGTATACTATGTATACTACCAAATAAGATGTAATTATGCTTAAATTTGACGTAAGTAAAATAACACTAGCTTCCGATCTACAAGCGTTCGTGGCTTGAATAAGTAACATTAATCAAATTCCTTTTGTATTGACAATTGGGATTTCCCGTATCAATATTTTGAATTTTTTGTATGATTTATGAGTGGAACATTATTACGGTACCGAGTTTTGAAAATTATTTTAATTTGAAGGCATAAAATCCCCATTTGCCTGGAGAAAAGTACCAATTATGAAATGATTATTGAAATTACCTTCCAATTGTGTAAGGCCAGAATTAACTTCGACCGAAATTGTAGACTAAAATATATATGCAGTGAACACAATCATCCCCCTCCTAAATTTGTACTAACAAAGAGTGGGAAATATTACAGTGTAAATTAATATATTATCTACATAAATTTATAATAAACATAATCTAACATAATTTGACAGCCTTCACAGCTTAGTTCGTAGTAGCTCTGCCTTCTGTGATGTAGGCCGTGGGTTCGATCCCCACCGAGAACAAACATTAGTGTGATGAACTTAGTATGTATTTGCAAAAAAAGTATATAAGTATTATATCAGCTATCTGGTTCCCATATTACAAGCTTTGGCTTAGTTTGGGGCTAGATAGTGCTGTGTGGAAAGTCCACCAATATTTATTTCTTTATTAAGGGTAGGTACGACCATATTATCAAAGTAAAAAGCAATTATTTAATTCAATCTTTCTTTTTCTTTTGAATCTTTTACGTGAAATATTTCTTCTTTTAACATGATTATGAAAAAGTTATGATATAATTTTATTTATTTAATTCTCAAAGTATCTTCTTGGTTTTCATAATTAATAGTAAAAAAACGGCACTTTAATACACAGACGTTGTATTATTATAGTCAAAAAAACTGGATTCACAGCTTAGTTGGTAGTAGCTTTATATTAAAAAAACATTAATATAATTTATCTAGGTAGTTCCCATAAGTCTTAGTTTGCGGCTAAATGGCTTTGTTTGAATTGTCCGCTAATATTTTTATTATTTTTTATTATTTATTTCCAAAGAGCTCCACACACACAACGCGCTCGTGTGATCGTGTGAGCGATACCATTCTAATACTTACTGACAATCCGCGCCCCAGCGAAGCTATTACCTAAAAACCAGCAATAGCGATAGCACCAGAAGTAAAATGTGTCTTATTGATAAAACAAATCTCACAGCAGCTTACCGCGGTCAGTCGTACAATGATTTTTCAGTAGAAGAAAAGTTGTCAATCGACTAGTTCTTGGACATGTAAAAATCAACAGAGTAGTGACAGCTGTAGGTCAGAAAGTAGCGATCTAATTCAAATTATTTATTATGTAAAATATACATTGAGTTCATACCTAGATATAATTATATTCTTAAATAATAGATAAACAAAACAAAAGGTCAGTATATAATATAAATATATAATTATAACTCAACAGGAAAATAAGGTAAAGTGTGTAGGGGATCGGACGAGATATTCTGTATCTCGATCATGTGATCGGTCACCTAACGTCCAAAAAAAATATTTTTAACTTTTTTGACAGCATGACGCCCGAATTACGTGACAGACAGCAATAGCGGTAGAGTGATTTACTTAAAAATCAACTATCTCATTTGCCTGCTAGTTCTATAAGTATTGCTTTTTTGTAGGTAATAAACTAACACAATTCATTTTGAATCAAAACGCATCTCTCTAGTGTACTCTAACTGCTAAAATGTATGCGCACAATGCCAGTACTCTCAAACGGTGAAAGAAAACATCGTGCGGAAACCGGCATGTCGTAGAACCTAAAAAGTTCTATAGCATGTGTCAAGTGCTTGAAAGGAGCCTCTAGAGGCGCACTTAAAATCCTTTCACCACACTGGCACTGCACTGTATCGAAAGAAATTAGTGACACGACAAGAGAGAGTGACTAACTGCTATCGCAATGGCTTGTTATTAAGTAATAGCTCTGCCAGCTCGGTATGTTAGGTGTAGTCTGAAATATGAGCTTCTGATTTTTTGTGTGCTATTTATTATTCCAACAGAGTTGACTGCTTGTACGAACTAACAAACAGAAAGTTCACAAAACAAAATGGCGGTTAAAAATTGTTGTTATAAAGAATGACTTTATTCTGTAAAAACTTTCGCAAAGTTCCGACCGCACGAAACGCGAGTTCTAAAAGCTTCATTAATCACTTTAGTCATTTGGCTTACTAAGACCAGTTGCACCAACATGTTAAACGGACATTTGTATTATCATCAACCTATGTTAGTTAACTTTATTTTATTTTTTATACAACTAGCTGATGGAACAAGCAGATGGCCCAATTGATGTTAAGTGGTAACCATCACCTATAACAAACCATTGTCTACCATTGTAAGTCACGCACGATAGGAACGTGCCGTACGATGCACTGCCCTGCGTCCATCAACTTGAGGCATACAGACGTTAAGAGCTGATTTCACCATGCTCTGTTAGTTACTAATCAAGGATTAACAGGCCGTTAAATCTAACCTTAGATGTCAAACGCTTACATTTTGACAAATTTAACGGACCATTAATCCTTTGTTAATCTAGCAGAGCATGGTGACACCGGCCCTAAGCCTCATGTGCCTGTGTAATTACACCGGCAACCACACTCTACAAACCGAAACACAGCGTTGCTGCTTGGCGGCAGAAAAAGGCGTGGTGGTAGTACTTCCCCGGGCGAGCCCTTCACAAAGAGCTTTACTACTATTCAGACTAACTACTGGGCTTTATGTCTACACTTCGATTTGATATGGACGTACGACAATCGCCACCAACAGAAAGCGCCCGCAGGCAAGCTGTCTACTCCAGAAAGACATACTCAAGTGATCTCTGATCTTCAGTTATGAAGTGCTGACCACAGAAAACTATGGCACAGCAGAATCCAGCTGATCCCCAGGGATATTACCTAAAAACAAAGCAGTATGATAGCACCACGAGATCTCAGTTCGGGGCGAACTACTAGTATATTATAATTATAATTATTTCGATAAATAATATATATTGGTCAACATTCCAAAGCTCTCTAGCCCTAACTAAGCAAATTAAGCAAATCAAATGAAATCAAATCATTTATTGTGCATGAATCTGGTTTTACAAAAAAATAAGATGGTTGTTGCAATATGGGAACCAGATAGCTGATATTATACATCCTACAGCTATTTTTTTTTTTTGTAAATACATGCTTATGATAAATATTTACACCCAGACAGAGAACAAACATCTATGTTTATGACACAAATGTTTGTTCTCGGTCGGGATAAAACCTACGGTCTACAGCACAAGAGGCAGAGCTACTACCAACTGAGTAGTGAGGTCTGCCAAAAATATTAACCTATCGCTATCGGGTGTTTTGAGGTCACGCTTTATCGGTGGAAAAATGTCTACAAAAGCACTTATATTATATCATAGGTATAAACCGCCCGTTTAGGTGTTGATGTGATGTGGCCTTAAACTTTTAAGTAAACTCTTTTATCAAAGCAAAACTTTTAAAATAACCTACTTACAAAGATTGATTGCAACCTTCTTTCTACTTTTTTATTGCAAACCGATATAGGTCATTGACCTATATCGAATCACATCACTATCACTACATAGTATAAAACAAAGTCGCTTTCTCTGACCCTATATCCCCTATGTATCCTAAATCTTTAAGGGGCTGACAACTATCAAACAACTTCTCGCTCGCACGTTTCGACATGTTAAAAGATATAAAATCACTAAACTCATTTTCAAAAAATCGGAATCAACCATTTTGTGTGCAATGTGATTGCACACAGTTTAGTAAAAAAATCATTTTGATAGATACATGTTTTCGTTCTCAAAAGTTTGCTTTATTAGTTTTCGTACAAAAGCAAACTTTTAAATAGGAAAACATGTATCGATCAAAATGAAATTTTTACTAAACTGTGTGCAATGTGATTGCACACAAAATGGTTGATTGCGATTTTTCGAAAATGAGTTTAGTGATTTTATATCTTCCAACATGTCAAAACGTGCGAGCGAGAGTCACATTAGCTCTTGTCTACGCCTTAAAACTACGCAACGGATTTTGATGCGGTTTTTTTTATAGATAGAGTGTTTCAATTGGAAGGTTTATATGTATAAAATATGCATAATATAGTAGAGAAACACTGATAATTTAAGAGGTTTCTAATGAGATGCTGTAAAAAACATATTTTTTTGCGCTTACATTACAAACGCTGGCTGAACCCTACGAGATAGATCAAAATAATATAATACAGTATTGTACACCTTAAAAAGGTCTACAAAAAAGTCCGCGATGGTATAATTATGTCTCTTAGAGATACCCCACAATAACCGTGCGAAGCCGGGGCGGGTCGCAAGTACAAATATAAAAAATATGATGTTAAACAAAATACTCATCCATACTAAAGAAAGAGCTTTATGTATTTGATTCCCAGGCACGGTAGATATCTTTCAGATCTCTTAGAACTAAAAATTCTTTGAGGATGTCAGAGGTTTTTTTATACAACTAGCTGATGGAACAAGCAGATGGCCCACCTGATGAAAGTGGTAACCATCACCTACAACAACTCATTGCCCTCGCAAATCACGCACGATAGGAACGATTCACTGCTCTACGTCCATCAACTTGAGGCAGACAGATGTTAAGCCTCATGTACCTGTAATTTCACCGGCAATCACACTCTTCACACCGAAACACAGCAACGCTCCTTGGCGGCAGAAAAAGGTATGGTGGTAGTACTTCCCCGGACGAGCCCTTCACAAAGAGCTCTACTACTCTTAATACCCCGTTGTTTGAATTAGGGCGCGATAATTCAATATCAATATCAATGGTGAACATTCCACACAACACTATCTCGCCCCAAACTAAACCAAAGCTTGTGATATGGGAACCAGATAGCTGATATACTACTTATGTACTTTTTTTTGTAAATACATACTTATATAACACCCAGACAGAGAACAAACATCTATGTTGATCACACAAATGTTCTCGATGGGGATCAAACCCACGGCCTACGGCGCAGAAGGCAGAGCTACTACCAGCTGAGCTGTGAAAACTGTGAATTCATCTCAGAAGTTAGAGTACTTATCTATAAAGAGTTAGTGTCAATAAAACTTAGTCCCAATCAAGGTACATTCTATCCTACTCTAAGACGCTTGGATGTTTGTGTCTCAATTACGACCTAACCGCTTAGCCGATTGGAATTAACCTTAGAATATATTTGGTTCGTAACCTCTATTAGCATAAAGGTACACTTATCCCGAAAATATTAAAAGAACAGGGTAGAAAAAATTATGACGCACAAAACCTTTAAACAACTTATCGCTTGCACATTTCAATATGTTTGAATATTTTGATATCACTACATAGTTTAAAACAAAGTCGCTTTCTCTGTTCCTTTATCCCTATGTATGCTTGAATCTTTAAAACTACGCAACAGATTTTGGTGCTGTTTTTTTTCATAGAAAGAGTGATTCAAGAGGAAGGTATAAATGCACAGTAATACATACAACACGGGATAGCCCACAATAACCGTGCGAAGATGGGGCGGGTCGCTAGTGTCTTATAAAATAAGTAATTTAAAATCTTTATAAATATATAAATGACGAGCTAGAACTGCAACAACGAACGATCTTGTCACTGAAAAGCGATCTCCTCCAACCAACGAAGTAACTGTAGTTATCTGTTATCTATAAAGTTATCTGTAACATCCAGCTGCTATACCCATTAACGCGGAAAAAAATACGAGTTTGCTTTACAAAAATTTGTAAAGCAAACTTTTAACTAAACTGTGTGCAATGTGACTGCACACAAAATGGTTGATTGCGATTTTTTGAAAATGGGTTCAGTGATTTTATATCTTTCAACATGTCAAAACATGCGAACGAGAGGTACATTAGCTCTAGTCTTCACCTTAACTGGAATAAAATGCTAATAAGCATTAAGTTCGCCTATGTAAGTACCTACTTCTTTTTAGTGCAAAAAAACAGAAGTTTTTTTAACAGCCTTTAAAAATACTACGTAATTGGCAACCAAAAGAGAATTCGATTTCAATACATGAAAGAGAAACGAGAACGTAAAATCCATTAGAATTTCCATTCCACTTGAACCTTTGATACAGCAATAAACGAACAATACCGCGCCAGCTGCCGCGGCCGTGTCGACCCCATTATCTTGGATTCGGAGTCAACCCTCAAAATCTCTTGAATGGTTCGCAAAATAAGGATGCCAGATAAAAAATCAACCGGAAAAACCGTAAATCGTAAATTTATCAGCTTCTGGAGCACCAGTGGTCTAGTAGGAGTGACTTCGCTTTCTGACGGCCATGGGTTCGAATCCAGTCGTTTCCAGCACTTTCTACATTCATTTACTTGAAGCATAAAGATTTTAAGCCTGTATTTTCTGTATGTGCCTGAAAGTTCACCGGCAACCACACCCTTCAAACCGAAACACAGCGACGCTGCTTGCCGGCAGATATGAATGCTTGTTGGTGGTACCTCCCTCGGCTCGTCGGGAAGAGCTCTACTACTCGTAAATTACTTAGTAATACTGAGTTTGGGGCTAGATGGTGCTGTGTAAAATATATCATTTTTTATTTTTTATCGCGAATGAAGCCAAGGAATCAATGATAACAATGAATAAACCATTTTTCATATTCATGTTTCCAAAATCTCCCAGTCATATTTCAGTAATAAACCAGTAACAATACGCTAATTAGGTGAGCTTCAGTTATTATGTATTTCGCGACAGGGATTTATTGCATAAATACGCTTGTACACAAGCGTACTTTAAGCAGTCACTTCAATTATAGTTTTATACACTCACTTCCTTATCCACACGGAAATCACATAATTAATACCACACTCACACTCACACACACGAACACACACAATTGCACACGAATAATTCACTATCCTAACATATTTTATACAGTTTCATAGCTAGATAACCTACTTAGCTTAAACTTCATTTAGCATCTACTGTTAATGTTAATTTTAGTTATTACTTACTTCTTGTTACTTTTAAATAATGTACTTACTTTCTCGTTTATATTTTATTATTAGTATTTCCACTGTACTGGAGGAGGGCGTTGGTATCTGCGACACAGTTTAATACTTCTGCAGATATCATCGTTCCCGACTTTAAGTTACTGATATTTTTGATTCCCAAATAAACAAATTTTGATTTTTGATTTGACTTCCGTTTTATTTCAGGCTTCTCCTTAACCAAAGTATTAATATCTGTGTCCAAAAGTTGTCGTTGATTAGTGATAAGACCGCCTATTGTACATTTTAATCTTTTTAATTGCTCTAACGTTAGTATGTAAGGTACAATAAATATTTTTTACTTCTTAATTCAATTCTGACAAACAACACTTCGCGACTGGCAGAAAGTATAAAAATCAATCTGTAAAAAAAATACTGCTGTATTTTTGCTAGGTTCTAGCATCGACATCAAAACGCGCATTGCAGCAATAAGCGAATTTTAACCTAATGCATTCCTCCATTTAATTAATGTGATTTTTGTTTTTGTTCCATTTTTATTACATACTCGTACCATACTTGACGCTAATAAATGATTTCCTTTCACTTTCTCACTTATCGTCTGCTATCGCTATCGCTACGTTTTACGTAGTGAGCCTGCGAGGCAGAGTGGCTCAGACGTGCCAGTCATGAAGCGTAATGTGGTTTTGGCGGGAAAACGCAGCGTAACGGTCAAAAACAACGTATACGTACGTTTTAATGTACCCTCTATGATTGTTGAATAAAGTGGTTGGTGAATTAATTTGGTATCTTTGAGTCTGAAACTTTAAATTAATATTGGAGGATATTCCACACAGCACTATCTAGCTTCAAACTCTTGCACTATGGGAAACAGTTTTTTTTTATACAACTAGCTGATGGAACAAGCCGATGGCCCACCTGATGTTAAGTGGTAATCACTTATAACAAAGCATTGCCTCGTAGGGCACGCACGTTAGAAACATGCCCTACGATGCACTGCCCTGCGTCAACTACAGGCATGATGTTAAGCCTCATGTGCCTGTATTAACACCGGCAACCACACTCTTCAAACCGAAACACAGCAACGCTGCTTGGCGGCAGAAAAAGGCATGGTGGTAGTACTTCTCCGGACGAGCCCTTCACAAAGAGCTCTTCTACTATTAAAGATGAATACGCGACTAGGTATGTGAAATGCCACCATTAGTAAAAGTGCTAAAGAGATTATTTTTGGCTGCGCTTACCCACGCCAAAGCGATTTGGCAGTACATTCTGGCAGCGCATATCGTCTAAATGTGGTTTATGCTAACGTGTACGTTGCAAGTAATTTGGAAAGACCCTAACCTACTTCCAGCTAAGACAGCCTTCATAGCTCAGTTGATGTAGCTCTGCCTACTGCGCTGTAGGCCGTGGGATCGATTTCCACATGTCACCAACTCGGGAACAAACATGTTTGTTCTTTGTCTGGATGTTTTAATCTACATCTACACTTCTACACTAATATTATAAAGAGGAAAGATTTGTATTTTTGTATTTTTGTATGTAACGAATAGGCTCAAAAACTACTGGTCCGATTTCAAAAATTCTTTCTTCATTAGAATGGTACATTATCCCTGAGTAACATAGGCTATATTATATTTTCAAAAAAATCAGGGATCCTTACTAAAACTCCAATAATGTAACCCAAGGTGGAAAACAAAAACCTTAAGTCGCGTGCGCTGCGAAAACTATTGATGATAGAACAAAATAATGTACTACGATTTTGTAGAACACATCATCATCTACAAAAAATGTCGCAACAGCATATGTCTAACTATTAAAGTTATGTCACAATAAGTGTTCTTTTATTATAAAAAATTAATTGAAATGCCGCCGCTAGAAAAGGGTCTTTATTTATACTTTGTTATTAATCCTTATCCAAATAAATCATTTCATAATTAAGACGGTTTCAATACCTATAGTATACTTCTTAAATTTTTCAAATCGGACATTCCATTCAAAAGATATGACGAAATTAAAAATGTTAACGGGTCCACGGGTCACGCACGGGGTGCGATTTCACTCACTCAAGCAGAAGGGCGTATGAAATAAGTAGACACGAGGCTCGAACCCACGGTCTAAGTTTATCCTAAAATGTTCAAAAAATTTATGACCACCCATGCGAAGCTGGGACAGGCCGCTAGTATATTATACGTATGTATTTACAAAATATAGTATATTAATGCATGTGTTTAATATCCCCACTTCTCGGTAGGAGGGCGTTGGTATCTGCGATACAGTTTTACATATCTGCGGATATCATCGATTCTGACTTTGAGTTACCTTCTTATATTTTTGTTTTCCTGAATATACATATTTGTTTTGATTTGATCATGTCAGTTTTCCGGTTCCCATAGTAAACAAGCTTTGCTCAGTTTGAGGTTAAACAGTGGAGTATAGAATGAACACCAATAATGATTACTATATTATTTCCATAAACGAACTAATGCGACAATGTTTATGTTTATAACAGAACAAATATTGTCTCCCACCACATTCATTACTTCACTTCAATGAAAAGACCCTCTAACCGAATAAAAAGACCCTAAAAACCTACGATAGATTGCAAAAGTCTCACGCTCAAAGCCAAAAAACCTATCCACAGTAATAATTTGTATTCACAAAGATTTCTGTAGACAGTACAGAACCCTTATCACTCTTCCAAGCCTTTTGCGGCGATAAGTTTTAGAAAAGCCTTTCGAAATAGCTGGGAGATGAATAAGTTAGAATATAGGTATACATTGGTGGACTTTTTACACAACACTCTAGTCCCAAAACTAAGCAAATGATGAACACGGTTGTATATATTTTTTGTAAATGCATTACTTATAAAATTATATAAGGTAGCAAAGCAACCACACACATAGAAAGCATGGTGGCCGCAGGGATGGATTTTTTTATCGCCACCTGAAGGGAAAGTACTTTAAATACTGGAGATAAAAAAATTTACTCAAATTTTATCCTTTATTTTTAAATAAAACTGCATTCAAAGATTTTCTTAATTTCACTTGCCAAACCCGGGAATCGAACCGACTAAAATTTGTAAATTAACATCATGTACTTTTATGACATCGATCGTTATGGTCAAATCTCTCTAACAAACGTGGTAAATTAAATGAAAGAAAAATCTAGACTTCTAAATTCAATTCCTGTTTAATTTAAAGTTAGGTTCCGAAATATTATCTCTACTTTATTTAAAATAATAGTCTGAAACTGTGCTCATCTGATCCAACTAGGTCAAGTGTACCGAAATTATATAAAACAATAATACAATTTGGCGGCACAGTTTATACCTGCTGGTTCAAACTTTACGGTGTAACTTTGTTGCTGGCATTCCGTTAAAGTTGAGTTCGTATTATGTATTTTATATTTCGAGGATATTTGAATTAAAGCTCCTAGTAAGCTTTTTCTTTCCTCTAATGTTGTCTGGAAGAAAACTTTTTTAGGTCTAAGCTCGCCTTTGTAAATGACCAAGAGAGACCGGTATATATTTGTACGCAATTCAATATTACACAATTATCACTTATTTACGTTGTTTATTTACTAAAGATTCATGAGAGTACCAGCGTAAATAATTAATTTCTCCTTTACGGTTGTCAAGTCTATTGAGGGTGGAAAATAACATGTCAGTTTCTAAATAAAAATACAAACGGTGGAAAAAGCAGCACAAAGAACACAATCACGCTGTTCTCGTGTGAATGAGTGACGTATTTCACCCTTTCCTGTGTGATCATACATCTTTGTATGATCACACATCTAAGCGACTTATGTTATGTGACGTATTCTACCGACAACAAAAAAAAAAAAAATTACCAATGTATTTATTTCTGCAGTCAAGCAGTGATTCCCACATTGCTGTGTTCCGATTTTAAGGGTTATTATTATTACGGCTAACTAAATATACAGGTGAATTTTTCATGTGGTAATTTTTCATTTCTATGAAGCTATGAGGTACTGGTATTCCTCGAAAAGTACTCAATGGAGTCTCGGGCCCGATTTGATGAAAACTAAAACTGACAACTGGTTTCCTCACAATGTTTTTCTTCACCGTTTAGGAGCACAGGCATTGCGCACATACAAAAAAAGAGAAAAATTCATTGTTGCCCGGATCAGATTTACGATCAAAATCAGAGGGTCTCTCAATCTACACCATCGGTGCTCTACGACAATTTGTTTCAACGAATTTATTAATCCTACTAATATTATAAACGCGAAAGTTTCTAAGTATGGATGGATGGATGGTTGTTACTCTTTCACGTAAAAACTATTGAATGGATTTTAATGAAACTTTACAATAATATAGCTTATACATCAGAATAACACATAGGCTACAATTTATAAAGATATTGTGTAACTAATCCTGCGCAGACGAAGTCGCGGGCACCAGCTTGTATTTGAATACATGGACAGATTGTTTCCCAATCAACTCTTGACCTAAAAGCATTTGTGTAATGCAGTGAAGTGTTGAGAAATTATATTTTCTGGCGGGATTAAATCTCGGCCCGAATTATGAATACACCCGACTGTGCGTACGGAAAACGGCATTTTTTTAAATCGCCAACATATTGATAGCCTGCTATTATCATTATGGTGAATACAAGAGCTAATGTGACTCTCGCTCACACGTTTCGATAAGAATGTGCGATTAGTGATTTTATATCTTTCAACATGTCGAAACAGAGTCACATTAGCTCTTGTCTTCGCCTTGAACTGACATCGACTAAGGAATAAAGGTTCTCCAAGGGTAACCACGAACTGAAAACAAAGCGTGGCACACCCTTCTACCCGATGGACCGACGATATTGCGAGGATCACGGGAACTCGGCGACTCAAAGCCGTACTTCCTGGAAATGTGTTTCAATGATGCTATTTTCCAAAGAACGGGTTCAAATATCTAAGGTTCGTTTATTTTTGGTAAGCGTAACGTCCATTGACGGCTTGGGGTAAAAGGAACCGCTAATGGTATACCAAAATATCGTCAGGTAGGACGGTCAAGGTACTTGGGACCCCTAAAGGACCTTTTCTAAAAAGCCTCCACTTAAATTCAATTAGTTCCCTGAATACTTATTAAAAACTGGGACTGGCGCGGCGTTTAGACCGAACCTTTCGATAACTGGTTTTTACCAACAAATAATCATCATCCTACTAATATATTAATGCAAAGGTTACGATTCTTGGATGTATGGATCTTTGTGGCTCAAACACACCCTAACCATTTGTATGAAAATTGGAACATATACTAAGAGCTGATTTCACCATGCTCAGTTAGTTACTAATCAAGGATTAACAGGCCGTTAAATCTAACCTTAGATATCAAACGCGTACATTTTGACATATTTAACGGCCCTTTAATCCTTTGTTAATCTAACAGAGCATGGTGAAATCAGCTCTAAGCGTTTCATCCTTACATAAAACTGAATTGATTCATACCATTTTTTTTATTTCTTTGGCTCATTTCTATGGAAAACTTGCTGTCCTAAGTACGTCACTGAAAACAAACGCCTTACGCCGCATCCTCATATGCCGCCGGCCATGTGTGGAAGCTCCCTTATAAAGTTTCATTTTCGACACTTCATAGTTGCTCCAAGCTAAACAAGGTACCTGCCAGGGTTACAGGTCACTATCTCTACGACACCCGCTGAATACAAATTGGTATATTAAAGAGGATACTACTTACGAGCCTGGCTGTCCCTTCAATGGAAATATTTTCAGAGAAGTTTTTATTTACTCTAGCTCTATGATGTTCTATTATCATAGCGCTGGTGTTTCTGTGTTTTTTTTATGCAACAAGCTGATGGAACAATCAGATGGCCCACGTGATGTTAAGTGGTAACCATCACCTATAACAAAGCATTGCCAAGTCACGCACGATTGGAACGTGCCCTACCATGCACTGCCCTGCGTCCACCGACTTGAGGCATACCTCAGGTTAAGCCTCATTTTATTTATTTATTTTTTTATTTATTTATTGCCTATAACATTTATTGCCTCATGTGCCTGTAATTTTCCCGGGACTCTTCAAATCCCGAAACACAGCAACGCAGCTTGGCGGTAGAAAAAGGCATGGTGGTAGTAGGTACTTGTGTGTAATAAAAGTCGTTATAGTTAAGTTAATTTATTTAATGTATTTATGGTTATAAAATTCATTGAATTAACAATCATACCGAATACTTAGGTTTAGGGTCGAAGCCACAAAACGATAAAAATAAAGGTTGGCATTTATCGTTTGGCCATTGGCATTTCAGTTTCTCTGAAACACAACACCGCCCAACACAATACGAATAAGTAGGATTCTTGTAAATTGGTTTTAAAAAAAGAAGTCCGACGTTTAGGGCCGGTTTCACCATGCTCTGTTAGTTACTAATCAAGGATTAAAAAACCGTTAAATCTAACCTTAGCTGTCAAACGCGTACATTTTGACATATTTAACGGCCCTTTAATCCTTTGTTAATCTAACAGAGCATGGTGAAACTAGGCCTTAAACTATTTAAAACAATTGCTTATGTGGAGGCCCTTTTGTCTCTTCAGTCTTTTATCTTTTTTCTTATTATCTTTTTACTTTTTGTCTTTATTTTTCTGTGTACACGAGCGGTTGGTGATGCCTGCCAGTGTTTTAAAACATACAAGAAAGTTTCCGTTTCTCAGTAAACAAGGGATTTGACTTACGATTTAATTCTGATTAAATCATGCCTTTGGAACTGTTACCGTCTTATTCGTGTTGGTCGCTGAGGGCTGCATTCAGTGGCGTAGCTAGGTGGACAAGGGCCTCGGTGCATAGAGAAAAAATCGGGCCCTCACCCCCTCTTTCCACATAGCTTGAACCTAGATTGGCCTTTAAAATAAATCATTAAAAAAAAACAATTGTGAGCAGGCTCAAGGTTTTCTAGCTTCGGGAGCTGGCTAAACCTCTCTTTCAAAGCTAAGGTTAGAAGGCCCCCTGAGCTCCGAGGCCCTAGTGCACTGCACCACCTGGCCCTACGATAGCTATGCCACTGACTCCATTAACTTATCAGACCGATAAGTCTGTTGCTGTCTCTTTTCGTTAGCATTAAAGTGACAGTGACAAGTATACTCCATAAACCTAAGATGGCAGGGAATATGAAAGGCGGTTTCTGAAAGCTTAATCTAACCTAATCAGATGTCAAATCACTTGCTATTTCAGCTATTAAATATTGGAAATATTGGTGGACTTTCCACACAGCACTGTCTAGCCCCAAACTAAGCCGAAGCTTGTAACATGGGAACCAGATAGCTGCTGATATAATACATATATTGAGGTAGTTTTTCTTGTAAATACATACTTATAATATATAATAACACCCAGACAGAGAACAAACATGTATGTTCATCACACAAATGTTTGTGCTCGGTGGGGATTGAACCCACGGCCTACGGCGCAGTAGGCAGAACTATTACCAACTGAGCTGTGAAGGCTGTCAAATTACATCTAACTAGCAGCGAAACCCGGCGTTGCTCGGGTTAAAATACATCGCATGTACTGACGAAAAGTTAAGTACTTATATATCGTCAAATATAGAAATTTCTAGTACCAAAACACTCTAGTATATTCAAATAGTTCGGTCGTTTTTGTTTCTCGGAATTACTTGAATTTGTTTAATTACTGTTCACTCGAACTTTGAATGATCTTCAAGTTGTAGGCATTTTGAAAGTTTCTAGATCATTTCAGAAATTTTTAGAATTTTCTAGATAATTTCAGAAACTTTCTACAACATTCTAGTTCGATTACAACAATTGAAACTATTTTAGAATTTTCTAGATCATTTCAGAAACTTTCTACAACATTCTAGATCGATTACAACAATTGAAACCATTTTAGAATTTTCTGGATTATTTCAGAATTTTTAGAATTTTCTAGATCATTTCAGAAACTTTCTACAACATTCTAGATCGATTACAACAATTGCAACCATTTTAGAATTTTCTAGATCATTTCAGAAACTTTTTACAACATTCTAGATCGATTACAACAATTGAAACCATTTAAAATTTTTGGGATTATTTCAGAATTTTTAGAATTTTCTAGACCATTTCGGATCAATTTTATCGATTGCACACATTTTGGAACTTTCTAGATCATTCCAGAAGCTTACTGAAATATTCTAGATCGATTACAATAATTGCACGGCTTTTTGAAACTTCTTGGAACTTTCTAGATCATTCCAGAAAGTTGTCGAACTTTCTATACTTATTGATTTCATCAGTTGCACACATTCTGGAACTTTCTAGATCATTCCCGAGATTCCCGAGTTTTTAAGAATTTGACAGAAGTTTTCTGTCCTTCTCTAACATGTATAGTTAGAGAAGGACAGATATATATTATTCCACATTTTCGCCCCCCACAACCACCCCCTTCCACCCACCCCGACCAAACTCCCTTATGCACACCAGGAGACCAAGGGGTATTTGCCATCCCAACGGGAAGTTGATCGAAGTTGCGGATCATAGAGAAAACCGTGGACACACGTACGAACATTAGCATTTTATATAATACTAGCAGCGAAACCCGGCGTTGCTCGGGTTAAAATACATCGCATGTACTGACGAAAAGTCACTGGATTTCGTTTTATATATCGTCAAATATCTAGTACCAAAACACTCTAGAATATTCAGATAGTTCGGTCGTTTTTGTTTCTCGGAATTACTTGAATTTGTTTAATTACTGTTCACTCGAACTTTGAATGATCTTCAAGTTGTAGGCATTTTGGAAGTTTCTAGATCATTTCAGAAATTTTTAGAATTTTCTAGATCATTTCAGAAACTTTCTACAACATTCTAGATCGATTACAACAATTGAAACCATTTTAGAATTTTCTAGATCATTTCAGAAATTTTTAAGAATTTTCTAGATCATTTCACAAACTTACAACATTCTAGTTCGATTACAACAATTGCAACCATTTTGGAACTTTCTAGATCATTTCCGAAATTTTTAGAATTTTCTAGACCATTTCGGATCAATTTTATCGATTGCACACATTTTGGAACTTTCTAGATCATTCCAGGAGCTTACTGAAATATTCTAGATCGATTACAATAACTGCACGGCTTTTTGAAACTTTCTAGATAATTCCAGAAAGTTTTAGAACTTTCTAGATTGATTTCATCAGTTGCACACATTCTGGAACTTTCTAGATCATTCCCGAGTTTTTAAGAATTTGACAGAAGCTTTCTGTCCTTCTCTAACATGTATAGTTAGAGAAGGACTGATATATATTATTCCACATTTTCGCCACCCACAACCACCCTCTTCCACCCACCCCGACCAAACTCCCTTATGCACACCAGGAGACCAAGGGGTATTTGCCATCCCAACGGGAAGTTGATCGAAGTTGCGGATCATAGAGAAAACCGTGGACACACGTACGAACATTAGCATTTTATATAATATATTAAGATTACATCTAATTTAACTGAAATAGCAAGTGACTTGACATCTGATTAGGTTTGATCGAGCTTTCAGAAACCGGCCGTCAGTATCTGAATAGAAGCCAAGTAATGTAACTCGTCTAGATCTCTTTACATCTGTGTTTAGACCTTTTTATTTTGGAGGGTAGCCGGCCAGATAGAGTATCTTGATCATGAGACAGGTTTATGTTAGGTTTTTATTATGATTAAAAATAAAATGGTGTAAGTATGATGCGTCTTGTTAAATTTTAAGATAAAAATTACAAAACATCTGCATAAAAAAACAGTGGTTTTACAACCACTTTTTGAGTATTTATTATATATAGTTTGGCTTCATAAAAAGCGTTTTATGAAGTGCTGTGTTATAGGTTGTTTTAAAGAAAGCATTTTTTGTTTATTTAAATAAAAGTACGGCTATGTTATAGCTCTAATAAATTAACCCTTTCACAGTGAGATAGCATTGGTGGTCTAGTGGTAGCGGTTCGATCCTAATAATTCGAATCCTTTCGATCCTAAGGTCGTGTATTCAAAACCGGTCGTGAACGAAAGAGGTTGTTTGTATAATAAATTCTGTAGTATTCGGGTTTAAGATTCTTTATTTCTCAAAAAGAATACAATTCACTACAATTCTGAAACGGTAAAGGAAAAAATCGTGAGGTAACCGGCATGTCGTAGAACCAGCTCCGTACTCACATACGGTATGACTCGATAGTTTTACTCCAAAACGAGTAAATATTAACGTGTGGACCGCAAAACTCACGCGTCGAGCTGTTCCATAACCTATGTCAAGTGCTTGACATGACTTTGAGGCGCACTTTAATTCTTTTCACCACACTGTTTCGAAAGAAACGACAAAAATACGAACGAGAGTTGTATCATAAAAATTGTTTGGTAAGTTTTTTTTACACAAATATACTATCCCCGTTCTTATGTTATATTATCGTGATTGTTATTGTTATATTCACGTTTCATTAAGGTACAATATTTATGGCAAATCTAATGAACGATTCAATTCTGCAAGCGTGTCGCTGAAATTGAAAATTTCCAATGCGCTGTAGTTGCGTAGCTTTTGCAGAAATATCTTGTACGATTAGAAAAAAAACTTATTAAACTTCGTTTTTTGTTTTATAGTACCTTCACTTAAGGAAAATCACAAAGATTTTTTTCTAACTTTTGAGATATCATACATGATACAAATCTTTGTAACATGACAATTTTTTTTTTTGTTTTTCAACTAGCATATGGCCCACCTGTTGTTAATGGGTAACCATCACCTATAACAAAGCATTGCCTCGTAAGTCACGCACGATAGGAACGTGCCCTACGATGCACTGCCCTGCGTCCATCAACTTGAGGCATACAGATGGTAAACCTCATGTGCCTGTAAATACACCGGAAACCACACTCTTCAAACCGAAACACAGCAACGCTGCTTGGCGGCAGAAAAATGCATGGTGATAGTACTTCCCGGACGAGCTCTTCACAAAGAGCTCTACTACTCTTCAAATATAATATATGCTAGCAAGATGCCCAATAATGCCTTGATTGTTTTATAAAGATGGAAAAGACTGGGAAATATTGAGGAGGCCTCTAACCATCAGTGGTTTATACCCAGGCTGAGATGATGATGATGATTTGATACTTCCGCAGGCCAAGTTCAATTTTAAAATGTTGCTAATCAAAAACTGATTTTATTTGGAACATACTCACATTTTGCAATAGTTGGTATTCCATTAATTCAAAGAGAATAAAATAAATATGAGTTACTATAACTTAACTTGTAGAATAGTAACTACTAACTTACTAATATTTGACACGTATTCAAATTTAATGTTGGATAATATTTTTATTCCTCTAACATATTGTTTGCGAGCCGTACTCACGAATTCTCATTTTCATAGTAAAATCCACAATTTCGTTATTCATTATTCAACCCTTATGCAATTGTTAGTTCTACGCTCCATTATGAACCAAGAATTTTCCAAAATACTTCGTTTATTTTTCAGGAGAGGTTTGGGTCAAGAGAAGAATGAAAAGGTTCTTCAAGGGGTAGGTAAGGTACATAGTAGATTGCATAATTACTTAACATCAGTGATTTCGGTCAAACGTTTCCCAAACTAACTTAAAAACGCAGTTTTGATAAAAAAATAAAAATTAACATTGGTACTTTACAACGTGTAACATAATACCCCAATAACCCCGGAAGCAGGGTATTCTACAGGTCATGGCGAATACCTTTTGTTTTACAACTTTTGAAATTTCATAGTTTTTCATTCATGAAATACCTCTTAAACGTTCCTCCAATATAATACACAATGAGGCAGCCCTATTCACAGCTGTTTATACGTTCCGTGTGAGCGTGACCTTGATACTCACGTAAACAGTATCAGGGGTGTTGCAAATTTCTGAGACAATATTAATTTTACTTTAGTATGGGATTTCGAAAACGATATATTCAACCTTTGCACACGTCAAAGTTTTCCAGTGCTTGGTCTGATCACTTGGGCTTTGGGGTTATAGGGGTATTGTGTAACACGTTGTATAATATAAAAGTATCGATTGGCACCGCACTGAAGCTTCATTATTATATTATTTCGAACTAAGGATTCATGAATTGAAAAAAGAAAGAACAAACATACGGATACGGTTAGTTCTTTATTTTTATTCATTAATTGTTAATTAATCTCCTTTTATATTTAAGATTTGTCACAATTTTTAAATTGTATAATTATTGCATGCTATTTTTAAGTGGAATACGGAAGAACATTATTTGCAATGCATGTTGATAATCGCTTGTTTCTTCATTTTATTCGAAAGACAATTATTATTTATACGGTGCAAGAGCAATAAATACATTTCGGTACTAAGGAATAATCAAATAAGAAAGTTTAAACCGTGCATATAAAGTAATTAATCGAAAATGGCGGCGCTAATATACACCTCTCGCGAGTGTAAGGTACCATGACCATGATCACCACAAAAATAACCCTCAGTTTTCCGACGCTGTATTTTTACTCCCTGTATCGTTTGGGTAGCAGGGTTTACCATAAATGGATTTAAATATTTATCTATTCTGAATATTTACATTTGAATTCAACGAAATTGTGCAGAATTTCGAGCAACAATACGACCCTCTTGATGTTATTGAAAGTATATTTACAAAATCACAGACAAGGACGTGAATTCTTTTCTCATCACAAAAGGTTTGTCTTAGTATTGAAACGTGCAGATAAAACCTGCATTGCGAGAATAAATAAATAAAATAATAATAAATAAATATTAGTGGACTTTTACAAGCTTTCGCTTAGTTTGGGGCTAGATAGTATTATCTAGCCCCAAACTAAGCTAAGGGAACCAGATATAATACAAATATACTTTTTTTTTGTAAATACATACGTAAATTATATAATAACACCCAGACAGAGAACAAACATCTATGTTCATCACACAAATGTTTGTTCTCGGTGGGGATCGAATCCTCGGCCTACGGCGCAGAAGGCAGAGCTACTACCAACTGAGCTGTGAAGGCTGTCAAACTGGTACACCCCACACACCAAGCTAGAAAAAGCCACACGCAAATACCTTACATACACATATACTACACACATTACTAAATTATATTATTTCGTTATTATTTAACTGCCATCCGACGGCGGGCGCTATGAACCGGGACACAGATTTTCTAGTCCGGTTCGTAGCGAATCTAATATAAGTAAAATGGCATAAAAGGTATATATATAATAACAAAGCACAGTAAGCTAAAGTTTTTTTTATATACTAGCTGATGGAACAAGCTGATGGCCCACCTGTTGTTAAGTGGTAACCATCACCTATAACAAGGCATTACCTCGTAAGTCACGCATGATAGGAATTTACCCTACGATGCACTGCCCTGCGTCCATCAACTTGAGGCATACAGATGTTAAGTCTCATGTGGCTGTTATTTATTACACCGGCAACCACACTCTTCAAACCGAAACACAGCAACGCTGCTTGGCGGCAGAAAAAGTACTTCCCCGGACGAGCCCTTCACAAAGTGGGTAATTAATACATTTCTTAATAATCTTATCTGAATATAAGATGTGCAATCAAATATATAGGTTTGCCACAGCTACGCCATATTAACTCATGAAAAACACGAGCATTTCGTAAATAAATAGAATCAGGCCAGATAAGGAACCCATTTACTTTAGTCAAGAATACGTCTTGTAAAGATGTTTTCACAAGGCACAAGTATTATTTATTCTCTACAACAATGAGTAACAAACTTACAAAAAAAAATACTTTCAAAAAGCTCTTATAAATCATATTTGAAGTATGTGTGTTCCCATCTCTCTCTTGTCGTGTCACTAGTCTCTTTCGAAACAGTGTGGTGAAAGGATTTTAAGTGCGCCTCAAGGGGCTCCTTTCGAGCATTTGAGACATGATAAAAAACTTTTTAATTTCTACGACGTGCCGGTTTCATCACGATGTTTTCCTTCACCGTTTGAGAGTACTGGCATTGTTCCCATAGCTTTGCTCATATTTTTTTTATTGCCTATGTAATTACCTACATAATTGATAAACATAGCGACTTCTGTATTAAATCGGAGATACTCTTGGCTCCTAAAACAGTTTCTTATCTAGTTCGGGAGCCTATGGATTCAAAATAACACATTTCTTGAACGTGTGTATTTTAATCTATCGTGCGTGACGAGGTAATGCTTTGTCAAAGGTGATGGTTACCACTCAACATCAGCTGAGCCATCTGCGTGTTCCATCAGCAAGTATTATAAAATTAACAAGGATTAGTCATACAATATCTTTATAAATTAATTGTAGCCTTTATGTTATTCAAATGTACCTATAAGCTATATTATTGTAAAGTTTCATTAAAATCCATTCAGTAGTTTTTACGTGAAAGAATAATAAACATCCATCCATCCCTCCATCCATCCATCCATCCATCCAGACTTACAAACTTTCGCGTTTATAATATTAGTAGGATTACGCTACGAAAATACTTTTACTTTACTAAAACAATTATTTATTTATTTACTCGAAAAAGTCTGAACTATCAATTATTCACAACACTCTAATGAGAACGAGGTTTTAGAACGGCTGAAGCGTCTGGCCCAGTGATTTAGAATGTGCTGACACGCAAGCATTTGTAACGAGACGTGTTTGGAAAAACAGTAAGTACCTACTTTACTTATCTCTTACGACCTTTGTGCCCCTTGGGTGTTACGAGACGAGATTCAAGAGTAGAACTCTTTGTGAAGGGCTCGTCCGGAGAAGTACTATCACCATGCCTATTTCGGCAAAGCAGCGTTGAAGGGTGTGGTTTCCGGTGAAGTTACAGGCACATAAGGCTTAACTGTATGCCTCTAGTTGATGGACGCAGGGCAGTGCATCGTAAGGCACGTTCCTATTGTGCGTGACTTGCGAGGCAATGCTTTATTTTGACAGTATCGTCCCACTGTAGGGCAAAGGCCTCTTTCGTTTCCATCCACACTTCTCTGTCTTTGGCTACAGTGGGTCCTTTAAATTGATGTTTGTACTCGGTTTGGGTTTTGTTATAATAATAAAAAAAGTATAATGTTTTATATCAGCTACCTGGTTCCCATATAACAAGCTTTGGCTTAGTTTGGGGCTAGATAGTGCTGTGTGGAAAGTCCACCAATATTTATTTTATTTCTTTATTTAAATTGCAATCGATATCGTCCTACCATCTCCTTCTGAGTGTACCTCGACAAAGTCGACCTAGTGGGATCCATAAATCGTTATTTTGACCCAAAGATCGTCTGGCATTCGAGCCACATGCCCTGCCCAGCGACAGTTACTGAATAATAATAATATTTTAATTAACACATAAAATGAAAAATTACTTAATAGGCTTACGACGGTAATCCCCTGACAAAAAGAACCGTTGACACGAAACATAAATAATGTTTGCTGATTTTGTTTAAAAAAAAAATACTGTAAGCTTTATATTTCATTCTGCTTTTCAATATGAGCTGCTTAAAATAAATGTGCAATATGCAATGTGCTCGTATTTTTTTTTAAATATTGATTGTACTCACTGTGACGGTTAATTCGTTACATAATAATTAGATCACTAATTGATACGGAGCATTAATTAGGAGTATCAAAATCAAAGATAATATTGATGAAATCTATTTATTTGAGTAATCTCTGGTTTGCTTGTAGTGTAAATATTGATTTACAATTCAATAACTAATTAAAAGTTATGTAATATAGGCAGATGATTGACACAGCGCCATCCAGCCGCAAACTAAGCAATTCTTGGTACTATTGTAACTAGATAACTAATATAGAGGTACCCAGCAACATACTTTTTTGGAAAATAAATATTTACATAGTATATTTTCATAACACCCACACAGAGAACAAACATCTATGTCCATCACACAAATCCTCGGGATCAAACCTACAACCTACAGCCACCTACAGTCTAGCTAGGGTTGCCAGATGGCCGGGATTTCCGGAAAAGTCACGGAATTTCACGTGTGGTCCGTGTAATTACAATTTACTGTTCCGAAATTCATGATCACTAGTTTTTTTCCATTAAGTAACGACAAACCTACTTACATGCTACGCTCGCGCGATGGCTGTGTGGTGTGTGGATGCGCGAGATGCGGGGAGGGGAGCCGAGACGATTTTGATTTAAAACATGCTATAATAATAAAAAAAAAATTTTGAACAAAAAATTTTAATATGTCATTGTGTATGGTATGTATACAGTGTGTTAGTTAATATCTACGTATATATTTTGTATAAAATAAGATTAAATATGTATTTTTAGTCATTTGTTTTTCCTTTTGAAATCAGTACCTATTATTATTATACTATACATTATTATACTATATATTTTCAATTGCCCGTCCCACAGCAAACATCTGTAGTTGGATTTTGACTTTTAAAACTCCAACTCCGTTTGTAAACCTAGAAATGTCCAGGAAATGATAAGCCCGTATCTAATAATAATAATACAGACAGCCTTCACAGCTCTGTTGGTAGTACGAGTAGCTCTGCCTTTTGTGCCGTAGACCGTGGGTTCGATCCCAAACATAAAATACACATGACAAAACATAGGAGTAAGATGTAATAGGTACAATTTGTTTAAACTTTCGTGTCACATGTGGACCGATTTGGTAGCGCACTAACCTCCACCCTAGGAAAACCTGTGCTGTGGGGGTGGGGTTAGTTCTGTCCTGTAGGTACATGTATTCTTTTTTTTTGCCAACCCTAAGTCTAGCCCAGAAGTCAAAGCTACTACCAACTGAGCTGTGAGGTCTATAAAATATGGATTTCAATCAAATCTCCATCTAAGCGTTAACAGAATAAGCAATCATTTAATTATACAACTTTAAGTTTATTCCAACTCGTGGATTCGACTCAGTGAACAAATTGGATAACTTGCCAGTGCTTTGCTCATTCGAAGCCTTAAGGCTCGGGACGTAAGGGTCTATGCTGACGAGCTCCATTTGAAATGTAAATGGCTCAAAATGGTAGATTTGACACAGCTGTGTACGATATGATACTTGGACTTCTACCTCTTGCTAGGGTGACAGAATACAGCATACAGAAATTTATTGATAACACCATTGTTACAAGTCAACTGCTTCAATTCGAGCACAAAATATAATATTATTAAAAATGATAAAAAAGGCAATTCATAAAATTCCTGAATATTATAAAACAATGCTTCGGTGAGCTTAACTTAACTACCTTAGTTTACTCGGATAGAGAAATGGCCTTTTATTTTGGTCTTGTTAAAATACTGTGCTCTGGCATTAACTATGGTAATTATCACTACCTAAACATGTTGTTCCTACCACAGATACATACTATTTTTATGTTTTTTTTAATATTTTAAATCAGCAATTGGACTACTACTGCACGTCTTTTTTTATTTTGTAGCTTAAACTAAATAACTTATAAGTTAGTATATAATAATTATGATTGGCTGTTGGTGGCCATATAACAATGGAGAAAAAATACCCACATTACAACGGAATAAAAGTCATCTGATTAAAATGATGCAGTTTAGTCCTAAATTGAATTGCATAATGTCGTCAGATGCCTTCTGGGAGTAGTAAATTCATTTTCAGACCCTGCCCGCATGTGTGTAGGGGCTTTTATTCGCGGATTATTCTGAAATGAATAAATTAAACCAGACTGAAATTTGGCTTTGGACTGAAATAAGCTCATAAATAAACAGAGAATTGACGCCCGCTTCATAAATAATCTGTGCCTTAAACCAGTTTGTGTAACTAGTTTATTTGAGCACTAGATTATCGTGCTTTTGGTTTAGTCAGCCATCTTGTATAAGGTTGTCTGTAAGAGATTGCTTTTTAACGCTTGCATCTCTAACGGCCAGTTACTGAAAGCTTGATCAAAACTAATCGGATGTCAAGTCACTCGCCGATTCAGCTATTAGATAGAGATAGCAAGTGACTTGACATCCGATTAGTTATGATCGGGCTTTCAGAAACCAGCCGTTAAATTGTTATAATTTGTTTCTTATTTTGTTCGTTTGTATGGAACAATAAAGAGTATTTATTCATTAATGTGGTTGTCCGCCTCTGCCGGAGTCTCCGGTCTGCCGGTTATCTAGTCAGGTAGAACTTAACTAAACTATATTTTGTTTTAAGTGTTTTTTACTATGCAAATGAAAACACAAAAAAAACTACTATTAGAAAAAAGATCTTTTGCCAGCTTTTTCAGTTCACTGAAACCGTTATAATGACGTTAACTTATTGAAATTCAGCTGAACCTTCCTGAAAATTATTGAAATATCAATTTCAACGCCGTCTGCCATCTCTGATATTAGAAGCAGATTGCAGAGCGAAACTTAAATTCATATTTCAACCAGTAACGCCCAAATTTCCTTGGAAACTGGGACCGGTAATGGGCGTTACATAGCGGAGAAACAGTTGGCCGACCAAAGTTTATGTCAAAAGAAGGTGTCTGGTGTCACGGAAGACCAGCGTTATAGTAACGTATGCTGCTATAGCATTAATGCTGAGTGACGGCCAATTTATGTCACTTACTTACTTATACTGTCTTTTCTTGTATTTTTTATAAACTGTATTAACGTGTGGCATAAATAAATGATTTTGTATTGTATTGTATTGTATTGTCTAAAAGGTTTTTATTAAGTTGGATCACAAGGATCACTTTGAAACGTCTTCAAACTAGATGAATCTAGGTGCCAGTTCCGTGGTTCCAGGCCTTATGTTGTAAGGTGGATTACCAAACAATTTAGGGCATGGCAATAGCTTGAGTAGAATTATTAACCGAAGTAGAGGTATTCAGCCCGGCCTCCACCGCGAGCGGAGCGGAGCCATTAAGGACTCCGTTTAACTCGCAAGAATAAACTGCATACTTGTATTTCCACCAACAAAATAATAGTCGAGCGGAAAGGACTGAGCGAGCAGAAAGTGTTGAAATGAACTCGCTCAGCAATTTTTCCTTTTGCAGTGGAAATCAAAAGATCTCTTTGTTGGTGGAAATTTAAACCTATTTAATTAAAAAGTCCGTTCCGCTAACCAATTCTCGCTCATTTCCCTTTCGCGGTGGAGACCGAGTTTTAGGAGTACACCTAAGAATCGCTACCATCTTTGTATGAAATACGATGCATATTTATTCTGCTGCATTGAGTGTGGCTTCAATGAGGAGCATTTTACTTATATTGGATATTGGTAAACATAAATATTGGTGAATATATGATAAACATATTTACTAATATTCTACCTATTCTTCGTTATTAATAGGCACTTGATGCTTTGAAGAACAGTTAGCTTAAAAATACAAGCGTCGAAAGAAAGAAAAACTTTATTGAGGGCAATCTTCGAGAAGCTTAAGCACAAATACATTATAGAGAAAGATGTCAATTATTACCCTACAATGGTCATACAATAAGCAATGACGGAGCTCTTACGGTGGCGTTAAAACTCCTTAACCAAAACTTATAAGAACAAACGGTCTTCAATTGACGGTCACTGTTTTGTAGGAACCCGAAGTTTGACGGAGCAGAAAGGGCCGTTTCTGACTCAACATCGTACCCTAATATTGTGGTGTATACTCAAGTGTGAGAAGAGATATCTAAAAGTGACGTAACGTATCGAGTATCGAGAGAAAAACGTGGCGTATGTCATATTATAACCAGATCACAATTAGAAACGGTGCCCTTTTCACTGAGAAACCATGGAATGTAATGCATTCATTACAGAGCACTGGTGGTCTAGTGGTAGCGGCCCCGCCTTCCGATCCTAAGGTCGTCGGTTCGAAACCGGTGGCGCACCAATGAGTTTTTCTGTTCAAAAAAGTATGTGCACAATGCCAATACTCTCAAACGGTGAAGAAAAACATCTTGATGAAACCGGCATGTCGTGGAACCTAAAAAGTTCTATAACATGTGTCGAGTGCTCGAAAGGAGCCTCTTGAGGCGCACTTCCACACTTGCAAAATCCTTTCACCACACTGTTTAGAAAGAAACTAGCGACACGACAAGAAGAGATCCATTCATTTTTTTTAAACCACTTGCTGATGGAACGATCAGATGACCATGATGATGATAGTTTCAGAGGGCGCCTGCGAGACACCATGATATAGCGGAACACGGCGCAGACAAACGTGTTTACTAATAAATTAAATTTTAAATATAATTATTAGTTTTCAGCTATTTCCAAGGAATATGTATTTGTTTAACTTCTATGTTGCCTGATATAAATGATTGCAAAAACAAAATTAACTCGCTAATCTTGTGGTGTCTGTTTGTATTACTTATAAAAGTTCAAAGACCACCACCGTGGTCTCACCGTGAGATACAAGTAGGGCACACAATGTATCATACATTTAGTTGTTTTCAATTCGATTCTAAATGAGAGTTGAATTGGTACTACGACGGGTTAATATATAACACATGAGTCATATATGACAATATAACACATGAGACATATAAATACAAAGATGCAAATTTCTATTTTGGTCATTTTTAATACTTATATCGAAAACTCATTCTACTGCAACTTCTTTCACTATTGCTTGTTCATAAATAACAGTTCACCGTTCCATACTCCAATAACCAACCAACGAACAATCGACTCAAACAAATCTAAATGCTTAAATTTCCACAATTATTGTTTAATCCAATCACCACGTAAGCCCAACAACCCATTTACTTTGCAAACTCTTAATTCTATTCACAAACCGTTAAGAATCCGAAGTGACTTTGTTTGTTGCCTAAATTATTTGCGATGCCATCCTTACTGATCCTGAGGCTTTGATTTACTATAAAGCAGTATCCACCATGGTTGTGGTAAATGCGATTTGAACCTTATAAACAAGCCTTTACAATTCATTTTAGGTTAGCAGCCACGGGGAACCAAGTCAAGTAAATATTAGTAATTTTCTTTGCCTTTCTTATGTAGGTACATACAAGTATGTCGTTTAATAAGACTGTTGCTATTTGGAGTCAAGAAAGGACAGGATGCGTGACTTCGCTGTTCGAGAGACGAGGTTACATCGAATTTGAAAATTCAAATCCTGACGCCTCCCTCATTTTTCTCACTTGTTCTATCGGTTGGTCAGCTCCTTTCTGAAAACCATTTTTACGGAACACTGTTATGCTAGGAAATTATTCTACTTCCTATTTCCTATCCTATCCTTCCTATTAATATGATAAAAACTACTACGATGTTTGGATGTTTGAGGCTCAATCACGCCCTCAGTGAACTGTTAGTGATAAAACTTTAACCAAATGTATTTCGTAACTAAGATTAGCATATAAAAGATACTTTTTGCCCCGATCTTTTTTGTCAGAAATTTTTAATTAATTTGTTTCACATAGGTAGTTATTTATTATGCCTAAAGTTATTATCCGTGTAGTAAACACTACAAAACGAATAAAAGAATAGTTTTTATTTATGGGAAAAGTAAATGTTTTGTATCGTATTTTATTGTAAAAGTGGATTTTACATAATTCAAATCAGAACCCAATTTATTGCCAGCCTTTTCTGTGCGACTGTGGCCCACTTTAAGTCGGCCTGAAGGCAAATGAAAATATACGCAGATGGTACCTCTAGAGTACTTGCCCAGGTCGCCGTTCCAATACCAGATGTGCGTAGGTATTTTTGTGAATTCATTGTGGTAAATATTCAGTACTACCGCCCACGGTTGGGGAATAAAGGTTTCTCGAATGGAAACCATGATTTGAAAGACGAAGTGTGGGACCCTCCTACTGGATGCCCCGACCTTGCGAGGATTACGAGCAGTCGGTGGATGGAGAGGGCTCAGAATCATTCTTCCAGGAAATGTATAGTGGAGGTATATATCCAGTGTACTTCGTCGGGCTGATGATAATGGCCACCCACGTTCGCTTCGCTTCACCATACAATGTAGCACTGAGAGTAAGAATCTAGAACTAGTAGTAGGAAAACATCGTGAGGAAACCGGCATGTCGTAGAACCTAAAACGTTCTATAACAAGTGTCAAATGCTCCAAAGGAGCCTCTTGAGGCGTACTTAAAATCCTTTCACCGCACTGTTTCGAAAGAAAATAGTGACACGATAAGAGAGAAAAAGAGAGAAACAAACTTACTCTAAACTAGCCTCCTTGTATTATAACATTTGAAAAAATCGCGTGTTAAATGTTTGTACTCTATGACGTTGAAGAAACACTAAAGAAATTAAATAAAATAGACATAAATCTGTATTGTATCCCAATACAGAATATGTTAAGCCTCATGTGCCTGTAATTACACCGGCAACCACACTCTTCAAACCGAAACACAGCAACGCTGCTTGGCGGAAAAAGGCGTGGTGGTAGAACTTCCCCGGCCGTGCCCAACAAAGAGCTCTACTACTCTTGGGTATTCCATAGGTAGTTCTAAATCATAAGGGTCTAAAATATGACGTGTCAAGTGCTCGAAAGGACTTTTAGGCGCACTTAAAATCCTTTCATCACACTGTTTCGAAAGAACTAGTGACACGACTAGAATAAAAAGACCAGAGTTACGGTATGTATGCGCCCTTCTTTCCACTTGAGTGCTTTCAATGAAGTTCGTATCGGTCTTGATATAATAAAATAATTTCCTTTTCAGGAGATACAGATTTCTCACATATTTTCGTTCAAATACGTAAAAAATATGTGGCGTACGTTAAATATTGGTCTTGATACCTTTTTGGGGTTTGGTGAAAGATTTAAGGAACTCGTTTCTTCAAGGTTTTAACCATAGTCAAAAACTTGAAGAAAATCTTTAATGTGTAAGAATAATGGGTGCTATAGCAACAATATTCTTACACATATTTGCAATAGTAGACAATATTTGCAATAGTAATATTTAAGCAATATTTTTAATACTTTACAGCTGAAGACATTTCAAAGTGATTGATGAAACTAAATTATCTTTTTAACTTTGACGTTTTCTAGACTTTAGTTTTAGTCTAGTTGGTCAAAGGGTTAAAGTTGGGGTCAAAGGGTCAAAGTTGGATGCCAGTGAAAAGACAGGCACATGAGGCTTAACATCTGTATGTCTCACGTTGATGGATGCAGTGCATATCGTGCATATCGTGCGTGACATGCGAGGCATGGCTTTGTTATAGGTGATGGTTACCACTTAACATCAAGTTCGCCACATGCTTGTTCTATTAGCAAGTAGTATAAAAAACTTAACTGTACCTTCAAACTCTCTATTAACATCCCGAACCCTAAAAAAATGTCAATTCAATGGATCCTCAAAACTTTCAAAGGTCTGCGATGAAAGCTTATTCTTTGAAATCGTTCAATTAAACTTTTGGCGTTCTTTCGGTACGAAAGAAATTAATATTTGAATTGGGGTAGTTTTAAAGCTATTTTCACACGATTAACTCCAGGTCAGTTTAATTTTTTATAAAAAAAATTAAATAGTTACAAGTCATCTAAAAGAAGTAGAAATTTCATCGGGAATTAATGAACATTGGCTTTAGTCAGCGCCACTAACTTTTGAAACTAAGTAAAGCCACCTTCATTCAATTGTTTTTTTTTATTATTAAGCATACAGATGTTTAGCCTCTTGTGCCTGTAATTACACCGTCAATCACACTCTTCAAACCGAAACACAGCAACGCTGCTTGGCGGCAGAAAAAGGCGTGGTGGTAGTACCTTACTTGATTTTGAGATAGGGGCGTAAAAGATAAGTTAAATAAATTAGATATTACATGTTTTTTTTATTAATGTACCTAGTTATTATAAAAAAAAACTAAAATAATTTATGCCGTAACTTTTGTATAGCCTTAAACTTTTTGTATGTCAGTCTCCAACGAAGTCAGATTATTATTTATCTAAGAAAATAAAACTATTGTACCATAGTATAGAGTACCATACCATAGTATACCATTGACAGAACCTTACACTTATTGATTTTCATACTTCGAGCAACTCCCAAGCTTACCGATACGCTAGAGCCGCTCAGTCAACGCCGCGACGTTGGTTCCCTGTGGGTGTTCTATCGCTTCTACTATGAGGAATGTTCTGAAGAGATATTTAACCTTATCCCGGCGTCAAGATTTTGTCTCTTACGAACATGCAGTTGGCCCACCTGATGTTAAGTGGTAACCATCACCTATAACAAAGCATTGCCTCGTAAGTCACGCACGATAGGAACGTGCCCGATGCAGTGCCCTGCGTCCATCAACTTGAGGCATACAGATATTAAGCCTCATGTGCCTGTAATTACACCGGCAACCACACTCTTCAAACCGAAACACAGCGTTGCTGCTTGGCGGCAGAAAAAGACGTGGTGATAGTACTTCCCCGGACGAGCCCTTCACAAAGAGCTCTACTCTAAAATTATAAAATTATCTAAAATATTCAATTTAATTATCAATTTTGACTCTACCTAACCGTCTCTCGTGCCGCTTTTTACACAAACAGGAAGAGATCATAATATACTTGAAGTAGATACATGAATTTTACTGCAACAATAATCCTAATCGAAAACGGGTGATTCCGCCGACGAGAAACCATAACTCTTCTCGTAAACTCATAGCCGTTACCGTAAATAATAATTTCGTATACGGAATATATCATAAAGTTAGGCCACGTGTCGTAAATATCGATATCTTACATCTCTCTCTTACATCGGTACCTAACTACTATAACACATAACTGAGTGCGATTTCGGTCCAACGTTTATAAACCTGTTAAAAAAAATACAGAAACTTGGGAAGAACTCTTCGATCCAGAAACCCCAATTGAATCCTACTTATTTTATACTAGCAGCTGGAATCGCTTGATCCATGACAATCTTTCAAACAAAATGTATTTTTCTGTATTTGTAGAAAATAGCTGCCTATCGTGCATGTTTGTGCACTACCCTTTCGGTTTTTTTCAAAACTACACAAAGACTAACTGGAAGAGAATGCTTTCTAGCATTAAGTTCGCCTATGTACGATACATTTTGTTCTGTGCAATAAAGAATTTTCTATCTATCTATCATTTTTTTCAAGTTTCATCCAAATCGGTTCAATGGCTAGCGTGTGATTGAGTTAGAAACATTCGATTTTATTTATCAAAATTGGTGGACTTTCCATACAGCACTATCTTGCGAAACTAAGCAAAGTCTGTTATATTACCGAATTTGGTTAGTTTGGAGGACCCACTAAATATATCCCTCTAATTCCCATACGCAAACTATAGACGCGTTAAACTCTCGATGCAGGCTCGGTCATAAGTTATCGGAACGAGACAGCAATATTGCTCTCTCTCTCTCTCGCACTTAGGAGAACGGACGATCCTTTTGTTTAAGCGTGTGTTAAGATGATTTATGACCGAGTTTGCAGCGGGAGTTAACGCGACTATAGTAGGATATATTCAGCAGGATAGGATATGATATCCAGTTAGGACTGACTTTTTGATGTGCTGAACGACGCGTCCCGCGGAAGATCGAGTGAAAACAAATCACTGGTCATTTTATTTATTTCATTTTATTCGGAAAACAAACAGTGTTACATTCTATAATTAAAATAACTTAAAATTCTAATCACCAATTAGATGTTTTCGCAACTAAATAATATACGCAAATAATAATATAAGCAAAAAAGTTTTTTTTTCTGTACCTGTTTTTATGCTTTTAGGCTAGACTAGTGTGACTCAAGCAAACCTTAACACCAAAATTATAATAATTTATTATAATAATTTATTTGGCAAAAAAAGCACATAGAAATAGGTACAGACAATTTGATGCAGACGAACATAAGGAAATCGAGAAATTACATGGCTTGTAGATAAAATTAGAGATTCAAGACCCTACACTAAGTCCTTGCAGACTTGTGTTGTAGGTGTCCCTTCCAGATGACGTTATACAGAGGAATACTACCATAGCTTTAATAACAAAGAAATTAGTTAAATTTGGGAGTTCTATGACGATTTACGATGAACATAAGTAAAGTATAATTATAATTAGATTACATTTAAATTATAAAATGAAAATATTGGCACATTATATACCTAGTTTCATAAACAATAAATAATATCTTATATCTTTTTTTATCTTTTAAATTCGAAACTAAAGAAAACTTGTTTGAGGTTAAAGAGAAAATGTTAATGAATAAATTAAGAAATAAAAAATCGGAAAGTGCATATCAGATATCATCTCATCTCATATGAAAAGTTTCCGTGTATAGCACCTATCTCCATAGTCTGGGTACACAAAATTGAACAAGAAACGTGCGGGATTCGCAAAAAAATGTTATTGCGTAAACTCCCAAACATTGTACATTGTAACAAGCAAGTTAATTGCACTACTCAGATGTATTTAAAGATAATTATGTAGATTTGACTTAGTCCTAAATCATACATAATTATTATCATTATGGTAGGTTACATGGTGTAACAAATAAACGTAAGAGAATGGAACCCTTAAAATCACAGCATAAAGTATAAAATATCAAGTAAATTAGTCAGTGCTTATTCAGATAATACCTGTGTTTGATAGTTATTTTACGGCAGATTAATTATAAACACTAATTTGGATATTTTTAACGGCTGAATAAGGTACTAGAATACGGGACTTTTCGTTTTTAGTCCTGATAATATAAAAGTTTATACATAAATTAAATTACAATTTCGTTATGACCACTCATTACCCATTCACTCTAATTGAGTTTTCATTTCAAGATTATTAAACAAAAAATAGTTCCATATGACTGGATATATGATGCTGAACAAATAGTGTTGCATGGCATTTATTTTTAAGATTTTGGGTATGTCTCAATCATTCCTGAAAGTAAACTAACAAAAGATTCATTTCACACATTTTTGACGAATAGTTCGTCTTGAGATAAAGTTTTTTAGTTTTTTTACTCGGAAATGACTGGTGACATACCCAAAGGAAATAAACTGCCATGCAAATTTGTACAACACCATCTAGGAAGTTATTGGGAACTATTTACTTAGGTTGAAATGAAAACCCTTCATTTTAACCAATCATCCATACTTTAAAATGAACTTTAAAGAGCCTTTAAGATAAATAAAATAATATGCAGCAACATTTTGGCACCTTTTACAAAAACATCGGAGATCGCATAGCGAGAGCGAGTAAACCAGTTTAATTTCCCGACCGCTAAAATGCACATTTCAGAACAGCAAACAAAAATATGAAGAAGCGTACAAAAGCGTACAAATAAGCAACCGCTTGGAATGCAGGCTATCAATGAAACGGCTAGATCACTTTTAGATCTGAGGCCTTTTAACTAAGTATAAGAAAAATCCAATCAAGTAAAAACTTATAAAATTACCTTTGACATTATCATCTCTCTCGCGCGTGAAACCAGCGCTAGATTCAACTAGCTATACGAGGTTTCAAAGTGATCCAAGTTTTCAAGTGTTTTGTTCAAGCGATGCCAAGATTTTTCGCCTTTTTCTGCCGCCAAGCAGCGTTGCTGTGTTTCGGTTTGAAGAGTGTGGTTGCCGGTGTAATTACAGGCATATAAGGCTTAACATCTGTATGCCTCAAGTCGATGGCAGTGCATCGTAGGGCACGTTCCTATCGTGCATGACTTGCGAGGCAATGCTTTGTTATAGGTGATGGGTACCACTTAACATCAGGATAAAAAAGATTTTACCACCGCTCCTCCGGGCACCGGAATCGAGCTCATCCACACTTACTAGGGCCCTGGCTTTCTCGCACTGCCCGTTTTTTAAGATATTTCTCCCTCATACCCATAAACTACGGAGTGAGCTACCATCAGAGATTTTTCCGCCAAGATACAACATGAACAGCTTCAAGAAAAATGTTAATAAAGTCCTTCAGGGTAGGCAACGTAACGACAACGCCTCTGATGTTGTTTCTGTCTAATGACGACGGTAACCGCTTACCATCAGGTTGGAGCGTTTGTCTATCTTTTAAATTAAAAAAAATCTTTGTGGTTGAATTGAATAAAGTCCGTTTTGATTTATTGCCTCTATCTCAATATGGTATCGTGAGTAAATAGTCTTATCAATATATAACTAAAATCATAATTGAATAGAATTTTTTTGTATTGAGTAGAAATGGCTTGAAAAGTATAGTCTGTGTGAAATGTTGTAAGTAATTCAGTTAATAGTTTTTTACTGAGTGTTAGCCAGGTATTACTAACCGTAGCGTCCCCGCACTCCACAACATGGACCGTACAGACAAATTTTTCTCAGTTTTTAACACTCTTTTACCATGCCTGGAAGAAATAGCGCCAATTGTAGGACAATTAAATACATACTTATCAAAATAATATATATATATATATATATATATATATATATATATATATAAGACACTGATAATTACATATAAATATAAATAATATATATATATATAAATATTATATTTATATGTATGTATCAGTACTTAAGTTTTCCGGAGAGTCTCAATACAGTTTTTATTTATTTATTAATTCACTAATATTTAAGAGTAGTAGAGCTCTTTGTAAAAAGCTCGTCCTGGGAAGTACTGGTTCTAATTCTTTTCTTTTTATTTAATTTAATTAGATTTTGACATTTTGCATTCATCTCGATCAGTTAGATAACGCCTTTTTCTGCCGCCAAGCAGCGTTGCTGCGTTTCTGTTTGAAGGGTGTGGTTGCCGGTGTAATTACAGGCACATGAGGCTTAATATCAGTATGCCTCAAGTTGATGGACGCAGGGCAGTGCATTATAGGGCACGTTCCTATCATGCGTGACATACGAGGCAATGCTTTGTTATAGGTGATGGTTACCACTTACCATCAGGTGGGCCATTTGTTTGTTCCATCAGCTATAAAGAAATAAAAAGATAATCAGCCTGCAAAGTGCACGCCCACACCTAAGCTCTAGCCATTGCCAATAAGCTAGGCCAAGCTTTCGTAGTCTTTGACTGTTGACTCGTATCAAATATTATTCCCCACTATGCTCCCGGTAGTAATTTGCGGCATACGCCGAACAAAGCTAAGCTTTTGTGCATTTGGAGCCCACGTTCAGTAGGATATTGGATATTCAGAAAATTGCTTACAAGTAAAATTGGTGTTTGTGATTGGAAAAGCTTTTGGTTATTTGTTCTGTGTTTTATAAACGAATACTTTAGGTATAGGTAATAAATAGTAATTATATATACTGCACAATGTACTCTCAAACGTTGAAGGAAAACATCGTGAGGAAACCGGCATGTCGTCGAACCTAAAAAGTTCTATAACATGTGTCAAGTGCTTGAAAGGAGTTCTTGAGGCGCACTTAAAATCCTTTCACCACACTGTTTCGAAAGAAACTAGTGACATGACAAGAGAAGAGAGAGTAAGTATGGCATTAATTGCATATTTTTTACACAAGTATAAGCTTATGAAATATCGATAGCAGTTAGAGAAACATTTGATTCCATAAATGTACTTTTAGAATATTTTTTTATTAGTACAGTCAACCTCAAAAGTATATATTGGAGAAAATTGTTTTTAAGTTTCAGTTTCATACTAAAAAAAATACAAAACTCTTACTTAAAAGTTATATTAGGATAAAGAAAAATGAAACAAGAAATAATACAATAAAAATCATTTAGAATACTGACTGTACCTAATTCGAGAAAATGTAATTATTCATTTATAAATAACGAGTACTCGTAGATAGGAGTAAATCGTTCACTTGATTAAACATTGTAAAGACTACCCACATTTTTCTCTGAAATAAAGTATAAAAGAAAATAGGTATCTAAAAGCGTACATGAGATTACTCGTCCACAGTGCAATCGGAATCTAACCTCTGTGTGCACGAGCGTAAGGAATATTTTCCGCTGGGACGAACACTAAAAGGTAATACAAAATTCTAGATAAGTTTAAGTAACAGTTGGGAATACTAGTAATATTTTTTCTCATATTTATATTGGGAGTGTGTTAAAAACGTATGAAACGTGTGTTGTAGAAGATAACTCCCATAAAATCGTCTTCTTTATTCAAGTGTGAGTTGTGCCTTGACTCACTCAAGCCCTTACAGCTCAGTTGGTAGCAGTTGTGCCAACATAAGGTATTTTACTCTAGATTTAGAGTAGAATTAATTTTTTTTTTTTTTATACAACCAACTGATGGAACAAGCAGATGGCCCACCTGATGTTAAGTGGTAACCATCACCTATAACGAAGCATTGCCTCGTAAGTCACGCAGGATAGGGACGTGCCCTACGATGCACTGCCCTGCGTCCATCAGCTTGAGGCATACAGATGTTAAGCCTCATGTGCCTGTAATTACACCGGCAACCACACTCTTCAAACCGAAACACAGCATTGCTGCTTGGCGGCAGAAAAAGGTGTGGTGGTAGTACTTCCCCGGACGAGCTCTTCACAAAGAGCTCTACTACTCTTAAAATATATAAAATATATCAATATATCAGGGTAATTTTTAGGGTATGAATTTAGTTAGGGTATTTTTTGGGGTAACCTGATGCAGTTGCGTTGCCTCTTTTATCAGCACCAATATTATCTAATGCCGCTGTAGAAAGATCATCAATCACAGTTTATGCTTGACAATTCAAGTCTAAACTTAGAAATAAATTGTCCCTCAACATGTTTCAATATAAAATGTGTATTATATACAATCAGAAAATTTGATTGATCTGTAATTTGTCTATGTCAATTTGCAGTAAAGATTAACTTTAGGGTATTTTTTCCATATTCACACCAAATTTAGGGTACATTTTTCGGTAAACTGTTCGGTTTCAGAGGAACTTCCTCCCGCGTACTCTAAGGTTGTGGAATGCGCTCCCTGCGGATGTTTTCCCTGTAGAGTACAGCATGGGATTCTTCAAAATAGGCGTTCTAAAACATTTAAAGGGTCAGCAACGCGCGTGTGACACCACTGGTGTTGCAAACGTCCATAGGCTACGGTAACCGCTTCCCATCAGGTGGGCCGTTTGCTTACTTATTAGTATTAAAAAAAAAATGACCAAGCTTAGGGTAAAGTGAAATTAAGAACTGGCAACACTGTAGCAGCTCTGCCTTCTGCGCCGTGGTCACCGTACAAAATTTTTGTGAAATGGAATTAGACTGTTCTTTATCTAGTTAGGAATTTATATGTATTGACAAAAACAGTATACAAGTTGTTGAAATACAAGTACCGAAAACTTCAGGGGGCTAAAGTACCCATCAATATGAATAACTTTTTCTAAGGAACCAAAACTGTGGACGCGAATAGCCCATACATTTTAGCCAGGTAGGTATTGAAGTTTTTGAGACAGCTGTTTTTTCGCGTTTACAATGTCCTTAGAAAAAGTTATTCATATTGATGTGTACTTTAGCCCCCTGAAGTTTTCGGAAGTAGTATTTTAACAACTTGTATAAGTATTACATCAGCTATCTGGTTTCCAAAAAACAAGCTTTGCTTAGCGTTTTTTAGACAACTCAAGATATATTTTCTTATATATTAAATTTGATATCAAATACTTTCATCCTTAAACAGATGGGTGAAGGTCGTTACTAGTTCGGATCCTCTACTATATGTTCATCACACTAATGTGTGTCCTTAAATCTATAATAGGAATCTAATAATAAATTCGCAAGCATTGCAATCCGTCCTCCGATCCTGAACCGCGGGCTCGAATTTGGTCATGCCCCTAAGTATTTTATTTTGTTTTATTATATTATGTTTTAAATATAAGTGGTGTGCGAATATATATGTTTTCTTTCTTTCCCCTATTCAATATTTTTCTAGATGAAAAAGTTATGTCTGTCACTCTGCGAGTGAAGAAAAACATTGTTACGTAATCCGAGGCTGAGGGCCGGATTCACCATGCTCTGTTAGTTACTAATCAAGGATTAAAAGACCGTTAAATCTTACCTTAGCTGTCAAACGCGTACATTTTGACATATTTAACGGCCCTTTAATCCTTTGTTAATCTAACAGAGCATGGTGAAACCGGCCCTTAGTCAGCTTTCGTCTTTCTTAAGGATTTTGGTTACGTTTAGGTATGACACCGAATACCTACTTACCTAACTTATTGTTTGATTTTATGAATTCAGACGAAAATGCTTGAACGGAATATTTTTTCGCCAAATTTTCACTTAAATCCTCATATTTTTCACCTCTTAACCTGTCCACAACAGCATAGACAATAGCCACAACGTCCAAGTAAGCTTTCTTATGAAACTGCGACCATCATTTGACGACCGTAACGGCCGCTGAGCACGCGATCAACATTGGATAGATAAAAGCACTAGCGTGTAAAATAATACTTTGATAATTTCATGATTAACTACAAACTCCGCAAAATGTCATAGGGATTTGTTACATAAATAAGTTTTTTTTATAAATCCCAAACGAAAAAAAAAAAAAACTGTGTTGGATGTTGGACCCACGATTTAGATTTACGTAAATACCATAAAACTAGTTAAAAGACACAAATCGACTTTTCATTTATAAATGACATCAAAGGAGCACTTCTGTTAACGTTAACTTTTTACTCCAACATGAAATTGAGACGTATTTCAAAATGATATAATATTTTTCTCTCTCTAATATTATTGTATGTGTACCTATATCAGGAGAATCACTTTGTGTAATCAGATTTTTTTATAAATTGTATTTTTGTTATGAAACTATTATATTATATCATTATACTCTAAATTATACATTACTCTTACTGTACCAACTCTTATACCTATTATGTAACGACCCAACTCTTTATTTTATTGATCGAGTGAGCGAAGCGAACGAAGATTCTAGTTTCAACTTGGGCGATTTGGCATTTTATGTATGTATATATGTATGTATGTATGTATGTTTGTCTGGCCATAACGTTCGAACCGTTGATCCGATCTGCATGAAATTTGATAAGACTACAGCTTGTACTTGAGAAATTTACTGGTAAGTATATGAGTAAAATCGGATGAAGGGTTTTTAAGATATAGGGTTTTTTAAGGGGGCAAAAATAAAAAAAGTGACTTAAAAAAATCAAGTTACATGTCATACGAAAGGGCTTTGTTTGGACATTCCAAAACAATTTTTACTTTTTTTCTGAGACGCTCGGTTTTTGAGATACAACAAAAAAGTTAAATTAAGATAACCAGCGACCCAAGAGCTCCCATCTCTAAGAGTTTCGTTGGCATCAAGGTTTTTCTACTGGTTGGCCAGTTACTTTGCTTTTTCTTATTTTTTTTTCTTGAAATAAATTAATGAGGTACCCAGTTCTCATAAAATGGTGACAACGACCAGGTCTGATGATGGAGCCAAGGTCTGTTCAACGGAACTCTTCAATAAATAGGCCAATAGAGTTGAAACTTGGTTACCGTACCAAGTTAGTAGGCGGTAGTCAGAAAAAAGTCCAAACATAATGCTCGGACTTGCCTTTGACTACCACCTACTCAAAGTTTTGGTGCGTTCGTCGGGTCGCATCACGAGATCTCAGTTCGGAGCGAACTACTAGTTATTATTATTTAACAATTTATGTAACAACTCATTTACAATATTTACAGTGTGTGCGTCACCAGAAGCCTTGTGCTGAAAACCAGCGCTGAGAATTAGTTCTCAGCTGATGCTGAGCTCAGGGCTTTTTAAACAGACCATACATGGCAGCGTTCCACATACATATTGCGTAGACGTGACACACACACACACTATTTTTATAGTTTTTTTGTTTTTTATCTACTTACGTCTACGTATTTCTACGTATCTAGAATAGCTTTTTACCCTTTTATATGTCCTGTACCTTGTCGTGTACCTACAGTTTGTATAAATAAATAAATGCCTTTCTTTCTTTGTTTCTTCTTCTTTATTTCCTTATATTTTGTACTCTATAAGACGGTCACAGCCTTTTAGAAAACCAGCTTAGCTGCGGACCCCGTCCGGCGACAAATCCAGATAATTCTTGTCGCCAGTAAGTAACAATATTTTCGCGTCAACGGGCCGGGTAGGGCGACCATGTGGTGCCCGTTTGGGAAATAAGTGGACATTTCAGTAGTTTAGGGGATGAGGTAGATTTGTGTTACTTAAGGGCCAAGAATGTCGGGGAAACATGTTATACAGTAGAGAAACTATGTAAAATTTAGCATATGGTGTCGATTTCTTGGTCCTTATGATATTTAATCTGTAGTAGTATCTGTACAGGGACTAGATCCGTTGCGCGTACTATGAACACAGATACGGATCAAGCTACAAAAAGCCCAAAAAATTAATTACGTTTATGACACATTACGTTTTAATAGTAGTAGAGCTCTTTGTGAAGGGCTCGTCCGGGGAAGTACCACCACGCTTTTTTCTGCCGCCAAGCAGCGTTGCTGTGTTTCGGTTTGAAGAGTGTGGTTGCCGGTGTAATTACCGGCAAATGAGGCTTAACATCTGTATGTCTCAAGTAGATGGACGCAGGGCAGTGCATCGTGGGGCACGTTCCTATAGTGCGTGACTTGCGAGGCAATGCTTAGTTATAGGTGATGGTTACCACTTAACATCAGATGGGCCATCTGCTTGGTCCATCAGCTAGTTGTATAAAAAACAAAACAAGGATATATAAAAGCGAGCACCATAAAAGTATGGCACCACAAACTGAAACACGGCAACGCTGCTTGATTATAGTACTTTCCCGGACTAGGCCTTCACAAAATGCTGCATTAGTCTAATAGATGTTCGAATCAAAGATACGAATAAATGAAAATACTTAGATGGATAGGTATTTCTTTACATTTCGTTTTACTAACTTTACAAGTGTAAAACGTGATAGATAGGTATTTGAGTTTATCTGGTTCACAGCAGAAGATTTGCTTAGTTTGGAGCCAGATGGCGCTATATAAAATGTCCTCCAATATTTATCTACTTGTGTTCACACTACATGCATTCAATGTCGCGTAAAGTCCGACACATTGCGTCCACATTGCATTCTGCCTTCAAATTCAGGAAATATCGCATTCGGTTGCTCGCAAATACAGCGGCCAACCTATGCCACTACGGTTTTATTATAATGTAAAATAAGGGTTACTGCGCTGGTTTAGATATTTTTTCTCTGAATGCGTCCCATCTGATACCCTTCACAGCTCACTAACCAACTACAGGCACATGAGGCTTAACATCTGTATGCCTCAAGTTGTTGGACGCAGGGTATCGTAGGGCAAGTTCTTATTGTGCGTGACTTACGAGGCAATGCTTTTTATAGGTGATGGTTACCACTTAACATCAGGTGGGCCATCTGCTTGTTCCAAATCTGCTTGCTAATTGTACAAAGATCAGCTAATTGATCACATAACTTTGTTGCAATTAGTTTTTATATCAAACCAAGTATAGGTATAAAACAACTAGAAGCTTCTCGCGGCTTCGCACGCGTTTTCACATCCCATTGCACAATTATTAAGGGTAACTTAAAAATTTATAATGCCTTTCCTATTTTTTAGCCTTGGAGTACATGTACTCCAAGTTTCAAGTTTGTAGGTTCATGTACTCCAAGTTAATAATTCAAGTTTGTTGGTTCAAGGAATACAATTTTTCATACAAGCGCTTTCAACCCGTATTACAATCTTAGGGGTTGAATTTCCAAAAATCCCTTCTTAGTACACCTTTACGCCATAAAACCTATGTACTCCTCAAATTTCAAGTCTCTAGGACCAGTGGCTGTGCGTTGTCTACATGTCAGTCAGTCAGTCTGGACTTTGATTCTTATAGTATTAGAGATATGAAAGTTTTGCGATTAGAAAACTAAAGCGAAATAGAAACACCAGTTGTAATCTAACTTTGTTAGCAACTGCAGCTAAAATGTTACCGCATAGCCGTCATATTGACTTATTACAAACAGAAACTGATTGAAACTGATTGCAACATAGTTATGTGATCAGCAGTTGGTAGTATCTTTGCCTTCTTTGCTGTGGCCGTGTGTCATCTGCTTTACCCATCAGTATAAAAAATATGACTTTTCCGATTCGTTTGAAAACTTCTTAAGACGCAGACAACCATCAAACTACTTTTCGCTCACACTTATCAACATTTATTTAGTTTATCATATTATATTGGTTTAGGAAAACTTGTTTGGATCAAGATATTTATATTTTGTTTGGGATTTTTCATCTTCAGTAATTTTATATCTTCAAAAATGTTGAAATGTTAGCGCGAGAACTTGTTTGGCGGTTGTCTGCGTCTTAATGGCTTCTATTCTGTCATTGCTTGTTGGCAGAAACATGTTTTGAAGTGAAATTTTAAAGCGATTCTATTTTCGCGACAGTGGAGGTATTGTCGGATTCTGAATATTTGAATGCAGTTGAATATGTTATATGAATTTGGTAAGGTTTTGCGATGTGGGATTTTATTTGGGTTCATATTTCGCCTCAAAAATTCATTGGATTTGTATAACAGACTTAGAGTATACTAGCTACTGCTCGCGGATTTGCTTGTGTAAAAGATTAAGCAATTCAGTTGAGCTATCTCTAGATCGTTCCCAACGGTCTGCAGATAGCTCAACTGTAAATACTTGTATTCACTGTAATTGTCATTGTGAATAAAAGTAAGGTAATTTTAAATTTTTATTATGGGCTAAATTATCATGTTTTAATTTATGATTATTCAAATGCTTTATCAAATGTGATGATTACCACTTTACATCGGGTGGGCTATCTTCTTGTTTCATCAGCAAGTAGTAGTATAAGTAGTATAGTAAACCGGCCAAGTGCGAGTCGGACTCGCACGAAGGGTTCCGTACCATCTATAAAAACGGCAAAAAAATCACGTTTGTTGTATGGGAGCATCCTTAAATATTCATTTTATTCTGTTTTTTAGTATTTGTTGTCATAGCGGCAACAGAAATACATCATCTGTTAAAATTTCAACTGTCTAACTATCACGGTTCATGAGACAGACGCCTGGTGACAGACGGACAGAGAAACAGACGGACGGACGGACAGCGGAGTCTTAGTAATAGGGTCCCGTTTTACCCTTTGGGTACGGAACCCTAAAAAAGGTGTTAGTAGACATTTCACACCCGCCATCTTGTCCTAAACTAAGCAAAAGCCGTAAATTGGCCTTTTGAATGGCAATAAGGGATGAATTGGCCTCCGGTCACGAACTATATTCAATTTACTTTGTTCAGCAGTTACGATTGTGTGATGCGATTGGTTCACTAAATCCAATATTCGACCTTATATTATTTTCGGCATATTGTGTATCTTAAAATGACTCAAATTTCCGTTGTCTTCTTTTCGTGCACTAGTTCTTTCGAAACAGTGTGGTGAAAGAGTTTAAGTGCGGCAAAACTTTTTGAAAAATATATGATACCTAATCCCGATAGAAATAAAAAAAAAACCTATGTATCAAAAACTGCCACCCCTATTTATCTACAAACAGAATACCTATCTTTTCAACGATATCATTGAAATCAATTGCTGTCCAATTTGATTTTACTCAAGTCCAAAAATACCAACGTTATTTGTAAAATAATAGAATATGTCAAAGATACGAGGATATTATGAGGTCAAAATATACCGTTTCTACTAAACATGCTAACCTTTTATTACTTTTTCTTCTACCCTCAAATTGGTTTGACATCTATTATCAACGTCGATAAAGTTATTCGAAAAGTACGGTGGAATTGATTCAAAAGTAGCAAACTAGCAACTTTTAATTAAAAATATAAATTAAACTCAAAGATTAACTCAACTTTTAGTTATGACTAAAAGTTAAGAACCAGAACCAGTTAGTAAGCTTACTAGTTCTGTTTTGGTAATTTTCTCAAATAAATATAACAAAAAATAAACAGATAAATATATAAGGTCTTGCCCCCACTCGATAGACCGACGACATTGTGAAGATCGCGGAACAGGAACGGAACAGGCGGCCCAGCAGTTACTTTTTAGGCTGATGACGATGTTGAATACCTTTTATGACAGTGTGTATATTCAGCTGCTTGTCGTCGTATAAAATTGCATGACATTACAAGATATCGTATGCTGTTGTAATATCAAGTATAAGTTTCATACATACTGCGTTTTTAGCAGATGCAAACGCGAATTTGTCTCTATAAAATGGAAATTCTGTCGCTAGGTGTTAAAATTAATGAAAGAAACGCGCGTTTGGAACACTGCGTATGTAACTGCTCACTCGTATCTCGCTCTTTCAGTCGCGCAACTGTTGCTTATACCATTGACCAATATTAGTTGCTCGTCTACAGCATACAAGTACTGGGGGCGGCCGCTAATGGATGTCGGTGTCGCTGCTTCCTCGAAACTCAATATTGTGTCGTTAAATAGCGACAGCAAGCGGTTTTCGACATTAATGGTGTACGTTTCATTACGTTCGGGTTACTGTTTGTCTGCGAAAAATTACTTTTCTGGAATGAGTTTGAACAGCGCGGAGATGACTCATACTACGAGAATAACTTCTGAAGCAAAGGCCAAACGAATGCGCACAACTTGCGTTCTCAGTGGCGTGCATAGTGTTTAATCCCGTGCAATGATTTTGGAAGTGTAACTTTACAGCAGCGCAACCAGTTACTGACTACGTACAACTGATCGCCACCGTGAACGACGCAGTGGACGCAAATATGGATGACAACAGAGACTCAATCACACAGTTCACTCACATTGTTTATCTTTTGACATGTTTTTGGAAATAAGGCCGTATTATTTTTTCAGTTATAGCAGTTGCTGCCAACTCGGTCATAACGCGACTATAGTACATTCAATTTTTTTTGTCTTTTATACTTCCAATAAAGACCACTATATTTTGGAATACATTTAAGTATTTTGGAATCGTTTTTAAGCGGTGGCTAAGTAATGAATGCCGATGGCAACTGCACAAACAATGGATGGGACGTGCTCAGGACCGAGTTGGTGTCGTAGAGATGAAGCCTATACAACAGTAGGTGCTATAGACTGGTTAGAGCTCTTTGTGAAGGAATCATCCCTTGAAGTACTACCACCATGCCTATTTCTGCAGCCAATATCATTGCTGTGTTTCGGTTTGAAAGATGGGGTTGCCCATAAAATTACAAGCACATAAGGCTTAACATCTGAATGCCTCAAGTTGATGGACGCAAAGGATCGTAGGGCACGTTCCAATTACTTGTTCCATCATCAAATATTAAAAAAAAGAGAGAAGAAAAAAATATATCAGTAAGTTAATAACTGAAAACCGTCAATCACTAACCCAATCTAATTCAACGCTCAAAAAGGGTAGTTTCATTTCGTCCAAGTACCTATAAGCCATAACTGATAGTCGTAACAAAAGACTATGCCTATCAGCTTTGACGATGTGATCGAACATTCCAGACGAGTTAAGTGTAAATTTATCTAGATCGCTTCGCTAGATTCCGCACACCTCAGCTTAACCACAGTATTGATAAATATTATTTAAAGCAGTAAAGACTGTTGACAAGGACACCGACTTAGCTCGCATAAATAGCGTAGAGCTTAAGAGTGTAGATCTCTTTGTGAAGGTTTCGTCCGGGGAAATACTATCACCATGCCTTTTTCTGCCGCCAAGCAGCGTTGCTGTGTTTCGGATCTAAGAGTGTGGTTGCCAGTGAAATTACAGGCACATGAGGCTCAACATCTGTATCCCTCAAGTTGATAGACGCAGGGCAGTGCATCGTAGGGCATGTTCCTATCGTGCGTGACTTATGAGGCAATGCTTTGTAATAAGTCATGTTTACAACTTAACATCAGGTGGATTTACATGCCATCTCCTTGTTCCATCAACCAGTTGTATAAAATAAAAAAACATGTGGCAAGGGGCAGGTTATATAGCTCGTAGAACCGACAACCGTTGCAGAAAAAAGGCGTATAAATGACCATGATGATGATGATGATGATGACGACGATGATAACAGCGTCAAACACCTAGAAATGACGAAAACGAATACTAATAATAATAAAAAATACTAATAATAATAAAAAATACTAATAATAAAAGTTACGAGCATTATATTATGTAAAAATTAAAATCTTAACCAACTTTATCTATTGTACTTATCTTTAAAAATAACTGAACTCCTACTCCCAAAATCTATATCTTTTTTCTGTGCCGTCTATCGTTTGTAGACGAAATCACCGCGTTCGATAAAAAAGAGATGATTTTCGAACTCGGTAATCTTCTTTTATATAAAGCTGCAGCAGCAAAATCTGTATTTTTAGAAACTTATCAAATATTAAATTTTTGCTATTTTTCAAGAAAGAACATGCCAAGATCTGACACAGTCATAATAAGAGGATTACCGTTATAATCTAATGGCACTTTTTTTTAAATTAAACAAAGTAAACGAGCGGGTTCTGTCTTATGAATTTGATTGCCTTTACCTTTTTCTGTTATGCCTACGCCTCACTCAATTTGATTGACACCACACTGGAGCTTCAATATTGTATATATGACATTGTAACAGGGATCATAAAAAAGAACGGTAGGAACTAAGCTGTAAGTTTGTTGTCTGTTCTTCTAGGCTTCGGTCGCGTGGCACTGGCACCTAGATTTGAAACATTTTGATTTGATTTGATTTAATCCTTATGATTTTACCTTTGAAATACCTTTTGACTTTGACTTGGACTTAGATCCCCAGGCACGCTAGATATTTGCTGGGTTGAGAATATCTATATCTTTGCGCATTCAAGTATTTTACCCACATTTTCCAGGAGCTATGTCGGTATTCCATACGCAACTGGTTTCCTCAAGATGTTTTCTTCACCTATGAATTTGGGCGCATACATTTTTTATATTATTTTGTCAGAAATAGTTTTGAAATTACACAAATAGCACTAGAAAAATAATGAAAATGAAAAATCTGCTACCCAAAATAACAAAAAACGATACACACGGATTCCCAGAAAACTTTATCATTTTATATTATAGATCTCGTTATCCTACAACTGTCAAAATGACAATCATTCACGAAGATGATGCAATAACTTTGGTTAGATGCCATTTAGTACATAAAAATGTACTAAAACCTCAGATGAATTTTATATTTCCTCGAAGACTAAAACACTTATATCGAAAATGCTTTGTCAGATTCCATTTTTCCGAATGTATTATAATCAGTTTCACAAGATGTCGCAAAATGGTTTAGCCACACCCTCTTTCACGCCATTACGTATGATGCTTTGAAAGAATTATGAGACGTTTCTGACGTCATACCTTCATCAAAATGTCCCCCAGGCATTCACAGCCACAGAGTGCGCAGCATTACGGGAGATACGGGTTGACCTGTACCTACCCCAAGTCTGAGTTTTGGTTTACGTTTTTTGTATAGTTGGATTTTGTATGAAGACTCGATAAGCGCCTCTATGGTGCTGAGATGTCTCGTAGCTCTATACAAAACCTAGGCTCGCAATTTCAGCTTTCAGATTTATTTATTGCCAACATGTATATCACATACATCATACATCAGTTATATAGCTTAGGTCTAAGGTAGCTATTAGGCGAGTACACGTACCCTGTAGGGCGCTGCAAATGATGTAGATATAAGGTAGTTACAATTCACACTACTATGGGTACAATAATAGGTAAGCTCATTGATACAATAGCATAAATAAAGATAAAATGTTTATTGCATAGTCTTAAACACTAACATTACAGTTAAAATACCTGTGTTCTATTATATGTATGTATAATCTTTTGTAATGTCGTGGGTAAAGACCTTAAGATAGACATTGGTTGGAGTTCTCGCTCTAACTAAGCATAAGCTTGTTTGTAGAAGCGAGGGCTCTTCTTCTGGCTAAAAAAATAGAATACAATAAGCGGATAGTAACTCCGCCGTTGCCGGTCCCAAGCCCGGATGTGAAAGGAGGAGGGTTTGTTGATGGAGAAGAACAACCCAGCTGTAAAAAAATCCCAACGCCGAGTAGCCAACGCCGGGCGGCGGTTAACTAACCCGACACCTCAATGCACCAGTGCAGAGAGCGGTTTCACAATGACCGTGAGGCACTAAATAACCTCAGAAAGATTGCCATGGAAGGAATCGGGTGGCCACCACGATGTATTAACCCAAGAAAATACCCCCAATGGAAAGTACAAGTGATAGAGATCCGATTAACAACCGGCGCTCTTCGGTAACCGGGCCGAACAGTGTAAAATGGACTTCCGAAGCTGCTGCTAAGACGGGTCACCGGGTCTTAGCTAGCGGTAATGCTACTGGTGTACTGAATAATAAGATCTCAATCCGTGAACAACGGCGGATTGCTACCTGGAACGTTCTTGGGTTAATCGGCCCAGGAAAGCTAGATATTGTGGAAAAGGAAGCAGAATCCCACAACTTGACTCTGCTCGGCATGACAGAAACGCACATGAGAGGGCAAGGTCATCAGGAAACCTTCAACGGAAACACCCTATACTTCTCGGGTTCTTCTGACTCTAGCACAAATGGAGTTGCTATATGGATACCACGTCACCTACAAAACCATGTACTTGGCTATAATCCAGTGTCCGACAGAATAATAACCCTGAGGCTGAACACGCGCCCCTGCACTTTAAACATCATCGTTATTTATGCTCCCACTGCATGCGCTAAAGACGAAGTTATTAATGAATTCTATGCCAAACTTGAGTTAATTTTATCCAAGATACCGAATCGCGAGATAACTTTATTGCTGGGCGATTGGAATGCAAAAGTGGGTAGCACCGTACAAGACGACCACATCCGGAATACGGTTGGGAAATATGGACTTGGAGTCAGAAATGAAAGGGGGTCTAGACTGCTGGAATTTTGCATCGACAGAAAACTAACGGTAATGAACACCTGCTTCCAGCATCACTCAAGACGTCTTTACACGTGGAGATCTCCTGGCGATCGCTTCCGGAACCAGATAGATTACGTGATTATTAACACTCGCTGGAGAACATCGGTTACCAATGTGAAGACATTCCCTGGTGCGGACTGTGGATCGGATCATTGCCTTCTAGTAGCAAAGTTTAGCCTTCGTCTAAAATCTGTCAAAATAGGTTGCCCTCTGAGACCCCGCACATTGGCACCACAAGAACAAATGATGTTTAAAAATGATCTTAACAACGCAATTGCAGATCATCCGCCACTTTTAAACGCAGGTGCCAATGAACAGTGGAACCATCTAAAAGGTCTTTTATCAAGATCAGTCGATAAAGTTACCAGCCATCGCTCACTCCCCACCTGTAAACAAACGTGGCTATCCACTGACACCTGGAAGCTAATACAAGAACGAAAAACCCTTAAATGCCAAGGTCTGAGAAGTCAAGAAGACCGTGACAATTATGCAGAATTGAGCAGGATCATCCAATTGTATTGCCGTCGCGACAAAAACCACTTTGTTGAGAGAATATGCCAAGAAATTGAAGATCATGCACTGAAACTCCAATGTTCGGATCTCTTCAAAAAAGTTAAGCTACTCTCGAAACAATTCAAACCAAGAACATGGGTGATTGAAGACGATGATGGCACACCACTGCAAGATCTGGACGCGATAGCAGAGAGATGGCGGAAATACTGTGAGGAACTTTATAAATGCCCTCACAATCACATATCATCGCACAATAATACAACAATTGCTTGGGATAAATTAAACATGGAACCTCCCATACTGTTATCTGAGATCACAGCCGCTATTACATTGCTTAAACTCCAAAAAGCCCCTGGACCAGATCAACTAACAGCTGAGATCATAAAAGCAATGGGTACGCTCGGAGTAGATGCTTTACACAAAATATATATATATAATCTGGCGTACTGGTGAGTGGCCTATTGACTGGGCTAAATCAGTTATTTTACCATTGCACAAAAAAGGCTCTACATCAAAATGCGATAATTACAGAACTTTGGCTTTAATTTCACATGCGAGTAAGGTGATGTTGTACATAATTAACAATAGGATCCGTCATTTCTTGGACTGGCAAATTCCACAGGAGCAGGCAGGTTTCGTTAGGGGCAAAGGAACTCGCGAGCAAATTTTCAACATTCGCCAATTAATTGAAAAGTCATATGAGTTCAACTCTCCCATCGTCTTGTGTTTTATAGACTACAGTAAAGCCTTTGACTGCGTCATCTGGTCGGCTTTATGGAGAGTTTTGAGTGAGCTCGGAGTACCTGAGCATCTGGTTGCCCTTATTCAATCCTTATATCTGAATAATCAGGGTATAGTCAAAGTCGATAAAACTACATCTGGATCTTTCAACTTCGGAAAAGGAGTGAGACAGGGTTGTATTCTGTCCCCCATTCTTTTTAACATCTATGGAGAGTATATAATCAGACGAACTTTTGAAAACTGGGAAGGTGGAGTCACAATAGGTGGCACTAAAGTAACAAATCTTCGCTATGCTGACGACACAACACTTTTGGCTGTTAATGAAAGTGAAATGGCAAATCTCCTCGACAGAATGGAAAAGATCAGTATGGAGCTGGGTCTCAAAATTAACCACGCCAAAACCAAGCTGATGGTGGTAGACCGCACTAACGAATTGCAACAAAATAGCGCTTTATCCATCGAAAGGGTCAGTGACTTTGTCTACTTAGGCGCTAACATCAGCAACACTGGCTCTTGCGAGAAAGAAGTTAGAAGGCGCATAGGAATGGCCAAAAGTGCAATGTCCCATATGCCAAGAATATGGACCGATCGCAACATTTCACGGAAAACAAAGATGAAGCTGATCAACACTCTGGTGTTCTCCATATTCAGCTATGGTTCGGAAACGTGGACGTTGAAGAAGGCCGATCGTGACCGCATCGATGCTTTTGAGATGTGGTGTTGGCGGAAACTGCTGCAAATACCATGGACGGCTTTCCGGACCAATATATCCATACTCCATGAACTAAATATAAGCACCAGGCTTTCCACCACCTGCCTGCAACGAATTTTGGAGTTTTTCGGCCACATCGCTCGGAAAGATGGAAACAACCTGGAACAACTTATGGTTACTGGAAAGGTCGACGGCAAGCGCCCGAGGGGTCGAAGTCCACTTAGATGGTCTGACCAAATCCGCTCATCACTTAATACTAAGTTACACGATGCTCTTCACAATGCCAAAGACAGGCATAGATGGCGGACCATAGTCAAATCAGTAATGACTCAACGTCGGGGGAATCACGACCCTCAGTAATGAGGAACACGACGCGAAGAGGAAGTCACTTGAAAAGCAAAAAAAATGACAATAGTTATCATCATTATAATTGATAATATGAAATGTCTCGGTATAATAATAAAGTAACTAAGTCAAATAAGCTATAATGTCAACTATTTTAATTTGAATTGCCTATTTACGGAAAAATCACTTGCAAGTATTTTATCGGTTAGGAATTCTTCTACAGAATTATAGCATCTAGACAAGAGGAGGTTTTTTAAATTAGTATGAAATAGGGAAACCAAATGCCAAAATCGAAATAAACTCGGACTTGAAGTACTGTTAGGGGTTGGGTCAGTTGTCACCATACGATTGATATAAATCTGATAAACTGATAGAACTGACGTTGCTTCAGGGTTTTTCGGATGACGGCAACGGAACGGAAGACGCGTGGGACGACAGACGACATGGGGCGGTTACGGTTGAAACAACACAACACAGAATATAAATAAAAACAAACAGCTTATCTCTCTCTTGTCGTGTCACTAGTTTCTTTCGAAATAGTGTGGTGAAAGGATTTTAAGTGCGCCTCAAGTTCTTTAACATGTATCAAGAGGCTCCTTTCGAGGCACTTGATACATGTTAAAGAACTTTTTAGGTTCAACGACATGCCGGTTTCCTCACGATGTTTTCCTTTACCGTTTGAGAGTACTGGCATTGCGCACATAAATTTTAAAACAGAAAAACTCATTGGTGCACGACCTGTTTTGAACCCACGACCTTAGGATCGGAAGGCGGGGCCGCTACCACTAGACCACCAGTGCTCTCACAGCTTATTGGACACTATAACTTTGACGACACTATTACGACAAAAAATATTCAGATAAAAAACAAAAAAAAATGGATTTAGAAAATATTGGCTGGAAAAAATGTTTTTCAATCAAAGATATGCGAGATAAATTGCACGTTCTTTTTGTTTCTTTCTAGAGAGGATTGTTAAGCACGTAAAGGGCTGGCGTGTAAAATACTAGTTTTGTAAGAATCCATGATCTGCAGTTTACTCTATCTACTTATTCAACGTTGTACTGTGTAATATTCACTAGTTTTTTTTTTGTAACACTACTTGTAAGCTACATATAATTACAAATTATCTTATTATAATTTGTTAATCTATGTAACCCTGTTATAAATATAACCCTTAATAATATTACCCTGTTATATTATTTAATTTTATTGTTTTGATTTTTATTAATGTTGATTGTATAATTATTTGCTTCCTGCTACAAAGTTTTTATTTTATATGATCTCATTTATTTAATATTCGTTAATAGTTTTAACTTAGCTAGTATAACGCATTCGACGCGGTCCGTAATGTTGTACAGTTATCATTAATAAATTGAATTTAAATTTGAATTTGAAATGTGTTTGACTACTGTATAGAATATAATGTAAAATTTTATATTGATGTTGTTCGTCATCGAAATAATAGTTTTTGTACATTGCAGCTTAAATTCTCAACTCCTTCATTCCTTTACCTGTGCTTTACAGAGGTAAGTCGTAATCGTTCTCTGGAGCTGAAATCTTTCATCTTCGAATTTCTGTGAAAGCACTTTTAACTATTCCGAGCGGTGTAGCTCTAATCTGTTAAATCTTTAAAGATTATGCTGCATTTTGCTGCAAAAGAAAATTCGCCCTAGTTCTTCAGAAATATCTTGTCATTTTCTGTAAAGTTTTAAAACACAAGGGAGAAGAGATTACCAAAACGGTTCCGAGTAAAAATAATGCGCCAAAAAAAAATGCTTTTTTGGTTATAATGCTACGAGGACTTAATAGCTTTGTCTATCAGTCATCCTGGGTGTGCAAAAAGATGTTCAGGTGGTTTTATCAAAAGTTACACAAGGAAACACAAAGTTATACGTGTACCCCAGAAGGCAAAATGAACTTCGTAGATAGTTCAGTAAATAGGCAATTTGCAGTACGATTGAGTGAATACCCTGGCCCTTTCTGTAAACAGAACATACAAGGAAGACCCATTTGCAATGACGTCACAAACGAAATCGATAGACAGCCTATAAAAATAAAGTTACAGAAATACATAGTTAGTAGTATAGCTCTTTGTGAAGGTTGTCCGAGAACGTTCTACAACCATGTCTCGGTGATGTGTTTCGGTTTAAGGGGCTGACAACTATCAAACAACTTCTCGATCTTGATTGCGATTTTTCGAAAATGAGTTTAGTGATTTTATATCTTTGAACATGTCGAAACGTGCGAGCGAGAAGTTGTTTGATAGTTGTCAGCCCCTTAAAGTGATGGTGACTTTACAGGCCCATGAGGAGAACATCTTTGGTTCAAGAGTTTCTTTTATCTTATTAAACATATTGTTAAACGCTAAAGTCAGTTATTTACAAAGAACTTTCCTAATGTATGTTCAAAATCTTATTTTTTTGTAAAATAATGTAAAAACGTGAAAAATTCGCTTTGTTTATTCTTATAAATAAAACAGCCTTCTTCAAATTTGACAGCCTTCACAGCTCAGTTGGTAGTAGCTCTGTCTTCTGCGCCGTAGGCCGTAGGTTCGATCTCCACCGAGAACAAATTATATTTGTGTGATGAACATAGATGTTTATTCTCTGTATGGGTGTTATAATATATTAAAAGTATGTATTTACAAAAAAAAAGTATATATGTATTATATCAGCTATCTGTTTCCCATATTACAAGCTTTGGCTTAGTTTGGGGCAAGATAGTGCTGTGTGTAAAGTCCACCAATATTTATTTATTTCATTTATTTAAAACTTAACATAAAACTCCCCCAAATTTAAATCCTGGATCCGCTCCCGTAAGGGCTCAATTATCCGACCATGGTCCTAGTAAAGACTGCCTTGATGTGTATAAAATCATAATAAAATACTATATTATGTCATATATAATACAGATGTCTTTCATAGCTAGTCAGATCCTCACCAGCTTTAGAATATTGTGGAAAATTTAGATTGAAACTTTTGAATGAATATTAATAATGCAAAATACTATTTTCAACAATGCGATATTCAGACTAATCCTCTTACTCGTTATAACGTTTTCAATAAATCTAATTTTCCCATTCAGGTACCAAAATAAGCATAGCCCTTCTTCGGCATTCGGATAAAAATATAGCATTCAAAACGTATGCTAATTTGAACTTTAGGTTTAACAGAATAACATCTTTCATTGTTTGACAAAATTTGAATACGCTGTAACAACAAAATCGCTACCAGTGGCTACCAAGTCTGGGGATCCCGAGACTTATGAATGAACACAATTGACATAAGGACTTGAAGGAAAACATTAGATTTTTTTTTCCATTGCCTTTTGAAAAACATCTATTCTATTCTAGGAGAGGCGATGGGCTCGCAACCTGTCACGTGTGGAATAAAAACTACTGCAAAATGTGGGTATGTGAGAAATGTAATAACAGGACGTACCTCTGACTACCCCCCTTTAACATTCTCAAAGAATCTTGAGTTGATACTAATTAAGAGATCTGAGGGAACATCTACCGTACCTAGGGATCGAAGTCGTGAAGTTGACACAGTTTCATTCGACGAGTCCTTGTAAAGAACAAGTCTCCCTTTACCAGCTTCAAGATAGAAAATACCAGATATACCTAAAGGCTGATTCGGTGAAATATTGCTCGAATATAAACACATTTCGTCTAACGAGACCTTTCTCAATCCTCGTTTGAGTCAGCCCTGCCTCAGAGACTGCCTTTATACGACGAGACGGATTGAAAATAATATTGGATTGATATCAGTGTTTCTAAGACCAAATGGAAGGCTCTAGACTAATCCCCAAGCACGCTGGAAAATCAAAATCAATCAATATCAAGAGTAGTAGAGCTCTTTGTGAAGGGCTCGTCCGGGGAAGTACTACCACCAAGCCTTTTTCTGCCGCCAAGCAGCAACGCTGTGTTTCGGTTTGAAGAGTGTGGTTGCCGGTGTAATTACAGGCACATGAGGCTTAACATCTGTATGCCTTAAGTTGATGGACGCAGGGCAGTGCATCGTAGGGCACGTTCCTATTGTGCGTGACTTGCGAGGCAATGCTTTGTGATGGTTACCACTTAACATCAGGTGGGCCATCTGCTTGTTCCATCAGCTAGTCGTATTAAAAAAAACTTTCTTCATTGGAATCACTAGATCACACTCACTTAGACAGCTCTCACAGCTCTGACTTCTGCGATGTAGGCCGTGCGTTCGATCCCCACGAAGAACGAATCTCGTACGATAGAAACGTGCCCTACGATGCACTGCCCTGCGTCCATCAACTTGAGACATACAGATATTAAGCCTCATGTGCCTGTAATTTCACCGGCAAACACACTCTTCGAACCGAAACATAGCAACGCTGCTCGGCGGCAGAAAAGGGATAGTGGTAGAACTTCGACATGCGAACCCTTCACGAAGAGCTCTGCTACTCTCTACAGACCTTTTGTAAGCTAAGTAAAAAAGCTATTTAATTTTATTCTAAGTTGTATTTAGCAGTAGAAACTATTTTTAAAGCTGTTGTCTAACGCTTCTCTTCTTCTTTTCTCCGTTTATGGCTCCGGTCAGTCATTCGACAGACAATCTGGCCAGTGTCAAGTGAATTGTATTAAATAATTTATAGTCAAGTCGGCCGTCATTTGTTTGAAGAAAATGGCCACCATTTTCTTCAAAGCATGCGAAACATTTTCGGTCAAATCAGAATATCACAATACACCTTCATTCCAAATGTTTACACTTTGTGCTAAGACCTCAAGTAATGTTGGTTAAAATACCACCGAAATTACACAGCACAACTCAAAATCACACTAGAAAAACAATTAAAATGAAAAGGCTATGTTGCTTCCAAAAAAATGTCAGAAAACGAATCTAACGCTTCTCTCCATAAACGCGCAAAACAAAATGACAGTTACAAAAGCACAAAAGGCTTTGTAGCTGTCAGTTTGACTATAACTATGATGCGGACCGTAAAGGCAGCGCACACTATTTTAAAGAAAAGCGCTGAACAGCACGAACAGCGGATATTGGGAATCTAAGCGAAATGTCCAGCGGAAATTGGTCGTTACGACCTGTCTGCACATGCCTTTTTGTAAAGGTGTTGTGTTGCATTGAAAACCTTTCTATTGTACAAAAGAGGGTTAAGCGAGAATCGATTAATTAATTGAATGTTTAACTCGCGTGAAAAAGTAATCTTAAATGGCGGCGTCTCAATTGCCTCTCACTAATACAATATTTTTGACCCCTGTAACCTTTCATACGCTCTCGTGAGAGCTGTACCAAATTCATTTTATTTATTTTGCTTTACGGTAAGAAAAGTGGCGAAAAGTGATCTAAACCCTAATTTCCGCCGAAATATTTTTTTGTCGCTCCCAATTGGCAATGCTTTGGATAAGAAGAATTATTTTGGAATAAAATAAAATATTATTGTAAAATAACCTTTTTGCTATTTTTATTATAAACGGTTTGCACAATCAGGAGATAGCTCAACTTTTTGAGTGGATTTAAATAAGTATTAAGCTTAAATAATTAAAATAAGTATTAAAATTACGACCATTATGAAGACCACTGCTTTATTTATTTAAGTTATTTCACATGCCTATTGCGGTAGTTGGTACCCTAATAATATTAATTCTATACAAATAATAATGTAATAAAAAATATAAGGTGGGCCTAATTATATTATCAGCTAGATAAATGCAAAAAGCCTGTATTATAGGTACAATGCAGTCTAAAAACTATTCAAAGATTACTAGAATTACGAATGCAATTTGCGTCACAAAGCCTGAATCAAATATTGTAATACCTCACCTTCCACTGAGTCTGGATATTACAGTTTTAATGGAAAACGTGGAAAAGTTGGAAACTAAAAGATTTAACGTTAGGCGAGAATTTATCATTCGTATGACAAAACTTAAAATTGGAGCAGACTGGTGCTTGGCAATGATATAAGTACTCACCCACGAGATTTAAATAAAAATAACTAATGATTAATAAATAACTTTTATTTCACTGTACCTAGTGAGGTACAGTGATACTTTACAGGTATACTTTTTGGATACGCAGTAGTGCTATTTGGAATAAAATCGGCGTATCCAAAAAGTTCGATTAGTCAGTCTAACAATTTGGAATATTTCTGTCCAAACATTCGACAATCTGTTAGATTATCGAACTACTTACTAGTAGGACTGGATGGAATAAACGGTTTTTTTCCATGGAACTCATCTTTCATGACTTTTTAGAAATATACAAACAAATATAATAATTATTGTTGCTTAAGTTATTACATTTTAATTTACTATGAAAAAAGTGAAGCAGTTTTGTTTGAAAAAATCCAAGTGAATGTCTGTAAGGACCAAAGTGGTGCGTTTGACAACTTGGAGAGTCTATAACTTGCTCTTCAAAAATTATGTACGAGATTTCTATTTTTTTTAATTACAGTAACATTACATGGTGTTACTGATATTAAATTCTAAAAATTATTTTAATAAATACTTTGGCTTTGAAAAACATTTTAGTGCCCCGCCCGCTCCGGTCTTAAAGTTTCCTTAAGATTGAATTAAAAACTGCTGTAAACTAGTTAAGAATTTAAAATGTAGCATCTAAATTACCTATTTAACACTAGAAAACACCGCGCAGCGATCTCTCTCATCGTCCCCGAGGAGCACTTAAACCTTTAAACTTGCCTAGCCGTGCAAACTCAGAGTAATACAAGAATAGAATAGTATAGAAGATTTTTTATTTGACACACAAACACGTGCACAGCGTGGCATAACAAGAAAAACATAAAAATAAGAAATGGGAAACATAGTTGGAAGGTATGTAGAAAAAAGAAAAGCAATTTATTGACTAACACAGAAAAGAATCCTACTAATATCATAAATGCGAAAGTTTGAATGTTTGTTACTCTTTCACGTAAAAACTACTGAATGGATTTTAATGAAACTTTTCAATAATATAGCTTATACATCAGAATAACAAATAGGCTACAATTTATAAAGATATTGTGTGACTAATCCTGCGCAGACGAAGTCGCGGGCACCAGCTTGTATAATATACATACATTATGCTACATTGTGAAGATTTCGATGAAACTTGAAATGTACATAGTTTATTATAAGGATTAATGAAATTTTTGCTGAACGTACCTAATGTTTATCTCCGAAACTTGGTTGGTTGTGATTTTTTATAACTTCATTCAGTGATTCCATACATTAAAAAATGATGAAATGTGCGAGCGAGAAGTACATTAGTGGTAGTCTGAGTCTCTTTTTACAAGCTTTTATTTAACTTGCAATGTAAATATGTTTGTTCGGGTGGAATCTTGCAATCCAATTTTGAAGCAGATATCTTCAACCGATTGAGCTGAAATTTTGTTAGATTTGACTCGATCGTACCGCGATCTATATTCGTACTACGGTTACTCTGTCAGTTTAATACTCCTTGCACCTCGGGCAATAAATACGTCCGGCTTCAATGCAGAAAATAAAATAGCACCTGAAGCGGAGGTCGGTTTACTGGCAGCTTTATTTTGACGGCAACAGTATTGATTAGCGATAGCTTTAAATAATCAATAAATAATAAAGCATTTATTTTCTCTCAAAACAAAGCAAACTTAGTAGCATTATAGAATACAATTATATAAATTGAATATTCGTTTAATTTACCAATTTCTGTAAAAAATGTAAATCCGTTTTTGGGCTTAAACTCATATAAATAAAGAGCTGTGGATTTTGATTCATAAAATTAAAATAAAATAAAAATCTAGTGGGAAGGTGAAACGGTATACATTTCTTTACTTATTAAGGGTATTTAGGTCGAGTGTTGTAAAGAGCCATTGTACCATTATTAAGTAATTCACGACTGATTGTTTAACTATGATTGTTTATTTTAAAGTGAAAAACTGTGTGTGTGCCTTAATTGTCGTAGTAATGGATAAAAAAGTTACCTGTACCCCAAGTATGAGTTGTGTTTACCATATTTGGTTTTTCGTTTTTATTCCGTGTTCATTGCGGGTTTTGTATGAAGACGCGATAGAGATACGGATACCGATACGGAACTTTATGTTGCAAGTGTGATGAAAATTAGTAGTAGAACATAAAGTTCCGTATCGGTATCTCTATCACGTCATCATATAAAACCCGCAATGAACACGGAAGAAAAACGAAAAACGAAAAACCAAATATGGTAAACACAACTCATACTTGGGGTACTGAAGTTAGTTATTACTAATAATTATAATACGACAACACAGTAGTCAAAATTTAAATATAAGCCTATACCATAAAATATATATGTCACCAGTGGTATAGTGGGAGTGACCCCGCCTTCCGATCGTAAGGTCGTAGGTTCGAATCCGGCCGTACACCAATGGATTTTTCCTATCGAAATATTTATTTTCGCAATACCAGTGCTCTTAAACGGTGGAAGAAAACATCGCGAGGAAACCAGTTAGTATTCTAACAGCGGCGATGGGCTTGCAACCTGTCACGTATGCAAAACCAACTACTGCAAAATGTGGATATGTGCCTAATGTAATGTTTGGACGTACCTCTGACTAACCCTGGAACCTGGAGTTCGTACTTCGTACTAAGAGATCTGAGGGGATATCTACCGTGCCTGGGGATTAAATTCGAGAAGCTGTTTCCGTTTTTAATAAATACTTTAAAAACTAAAATACATATGTACATACAAGTTGTCCCAATACTTGTGTATATAAACTTCAGGGGTTAAAGTACCCATCAATATGAATAACTTTTTCTAAGGAACCAATACTGTGAACGCGAAAAAAAAACAGCTGTTTCATACATTTTAGCCAGGTAGGTATTAAACTTTTGTATACTTTTTATTATTCATATTGATGGGTACTTTAGCCCCCTGAAGTTTATATACACAAGTATTGGAACACCTTGTATAATTAATAATGGAGGTACGTAAATAAGTGGTGTAAATATATAACATTCTGCTATCCTCTTTCAAATATGTATTTACAGTATTCAGTCCATTTTATTTCGGGCATTGTAAGACTTTGCCAAAAATGTTTTATTTATATTAGCCACCACTTTCCCGAACTTCAACGGTCCAGGTGATTAGAAAAGGTCCAGTAACTTTAGCACTAGTTCCTCACCTAGTCATCGTTATAATCCTTATTATGGATACTGAAGATGCGTGAAGTTGGTGGATGGGGTGGGATTTTAAGAGTAGTAGAGCTCTGTGTGAATGGCTCGTCCGGGGACTACCTTCATGCCTTTTTCTGCCGCCAAGCAGCGTTGCTGTGTTTCGGTTTGAAGAGTGTGGTTGCCGGTGTAATTACAGGCACATGAGGCTTAGCATTTATGCTTTGATTTGAGGTATTGGAACACGTTTCTATCGTGCATGACTTGCGAGGCAATGCTTTGTTATAGGTGATATCTGCTTATTTCATCAGATCATCTTCCTGCCCTTATCCCACGCTAAGTGGGGTCGGCACAACAGGTTTTCTTCTTCCACTCTCTACCATTCGTCATCTCAGTGCTCACTCATTTCTTACTCATGTCATCTTTTACACAATCCATCCATCTTTTCTTTGGCCTGACTCTCCTTCTAAAACCATCCACCACCATTTCCAACACTCTTCTCGTAATATGACTTTCTTCCCTCCTCATGACATGCCCATACCACACTAACCTATTGCTCCTCAACTTATCCATTACAGGCGCTGCTGCTTATTTCGTCAGATAGAAAGATAAAAAAAAAGAATTGGTGCTCGGTGTTCTGTTGTCTCCATCAAGTAACGTAATGGATTGGGTTTCTGCCCGAGTATCTTTGCCTCCTAAATCTTGTCCGTGAATGGGGTGATATGTTCGCGCTAGTTTTTCTACTGAATATAGAGTAGTAGGTAGGGTACTACAAAAAAAAACTAATTAGATATATTTTATTTCAGATGATTATTCAGGTAGATTTGACGTTTTAAGAGTAGTAGTGCTCTTTGTGAAGGCCTCGTCCGGGGAAGTACTACCACTACGTCTTTTTCTGGCGCCATGCAGTGTTGCTGTGTTTCGGTTTGAAGAGTGTGGTTGCGGGTATAATTACAGACACATGAGGCTTATCATCTATATGCTTCAAGCTGATGGACGCAGGGCAGTGCATCGTAGGGCACGTTCCTATCGTGCGTGAATTACGAGGTAATGCTTTGTGATGGTTACCATTAACATCAGGGGGGCCATCTGCTTGTTCCATCAGCTAGTTGTATAAAAAAAAAGTAAATGCTTGCCTCACTCCAGGCTTTTACAAAAAAAAACTTCAGCTACAGATGTCATGCATATCAGGACGCGCCTCTGACTACTCTCTGAGCCATATTTAAATGATCTCTAGTACCTACTAGAGATACTTACTGTATCTGAAGTTTACATTTTGCATTGCGATCCTGAATTTTAATGGAGTCACGAGAAAAAAAAACATTTGATTATTCGGTACTGGATTTAAAAATAGCTTAAAATATTCGATAGACGCTGAACTATGCCATAAAATCGCCAAAATTTATGTTCGATTGCATTGATACAGAAAGTTTTTACGGCTGATTTGGCCGCCGACGTTTTATGGTTCATCGGTACAGTCAGCAACGGAAGTTGTTAACTTTTGATGATTTAAGATCTTAATTAACTCCGGATCCTCCAACTGTAGGTTTTTAAGTTCAAAGCCTTTCCCTAATCCTTGGTAAAATAAAATAAAATAATAATGAAGCTTCAGTGTGGTGCCAATCGAACTTAGTGATTAGGACTGTACTTATTTCCTGAAGGGTTATTGCATGGTTACTGACTATAAGATGATTTTTTGGTTTATTTGACGACCGGAGGCACTTCACTTTTATATTTTTGTTCGCGTCTCCGTCTTTTTTTTTCAAATACGACGGTGTGTAACGCTTTACTCGCTCATAATAAGAAGTGTGGTTAAAAACGGTCGCCGTTTTCTACAAAACCCAAGCGTAAAAACAAAAAAAAGTAAAATTGTTGCAAATCTTTTTAAAGACTAAAATCGCGATTTACCAAGGATCGTTGCATCGGGAAATTCTCGTTTATTGTTTCCACTCGTCGATCCCGACACAGCTTAAAAATGATAGCTGGGACAGAAGAAACAAGATAGAAAAAAAACAAGTTCTTTTGACCCACATTCTTAATACAAAAAAACAATAAAAACAGTCTGCGGTATATGGGCGATTCGGCCCTCGAGATATTGAGATGTCGTTTACGTTGGAGATGTGGCAAAATAGCTTAGACTATGAATTGATTTGGAAAAAACTCTACTTCTTGCCGTGTCACTAGTTCTTTGGAATCAGTGAGGTGAAAGGATTTTAAGTGCACCTCAAAGAGACTCCTTCCGAGTAGGTACGGTTCCCTTACTATATTTTCCTTCACCGTTTGAGAGAGCACATACATTTTCGAACCCAAATTTGAAGCAGATGGCCCACCTGATGTGAAGTGGTAAACATCACCTATAACAAAGCAATGCTTCATAAGTCACGTACGATAGGAACGTGCACTATGATGCACTGCGTCCATCATCTTGAGCAATGCAGTTGTTGCTCATATGCCAGTTATTTCGCCGGCAACCACACTCTTCGAACCGAAACACAACGCTGCTTGGCGGCAGAAAAAGCTAGAATTTCCTGGACGAGCCCTTCACAAAGAGCTCTACTACTCTTAACTCCTCAGTTAACTGGTGCTGGTGGATTTAACCAGTATGGGTCAGCCGGCTGTCCCCTGGCATGTAAAGAGTTAAAAGCTGTCAGGCCAGTCAACTAAGATAACTAGGATTGTGAGAACCCCAGCTGTTTCACATGCGCTGTGTCACAATCGTGATAAAGTAATAATCGATTATAGGTATACCTTCAGGATAGCAAGGATAGCGACTGTGACCTAGTTATGGAAGTGGAACATCCCATTGCGAATGTGACATATATTATTGTGATTCTAATTAATTGTAATGTTTAAATATAAAGACAGCCTTCACATCTCAGTTGGTAGTAGCTCTGCCTTCTGCGCCGTAGGCCGTGGGTTCGATCCCCACCGAGAACAAACATTTGTGCGATGAACATAGATGTTTGTTCTCCGTCTGGGTGTTATATAATATTATAAGTATGTATGTACAAAAAAAAAGTATATAAGTAATATATCAGCTATCTGGCTCCCATATCACAAGCTTTGGCTTAATTTGGGGCGAGATAGTGTAGAATGTCCACTAATATTTACAATATTTATATTTAAATGCTATTACCGGCAATTGATAAAGTTTAATAAGAATATTTTTCCCTTTGCCTATGTCGGTCCTTGGTCAAAAGTAGATAGAAAATTCTTTATTGCACAGATCAAAATGTATACGTAGGCGAACTTAATGCTAGGGAGCATTGTCTTTCAGTTAACCTTTGTGTAGTTTTGAAAAAACCGAAAGAGCACAAACATGTATGATAGGGAGCTATTTTCGACAAATTCACAAAAATACATATTTGATTTATTAAATATTAAAATATGTATAACTAGCAGCCTGTCCCAGCCTTGCATGGGCATACATTTTTTGAACGTTTTAGGATAAACTTAGAACGTAGGTTCGTGTCTCGCGTCTACTTATTTCATACATTTGCCAGAAATTGGACCAGTAGTTTTTGAAACTATTCGTTACATCAACAAAAATACAAAAAATACAAATCTTTCCTCTTTATAATATTAGTGTAGATAAATATAAAAATTGGTACATAAATAAGATAATTACGTACGTTACTTACAAACAAATTAATGAAAAATATCCCGAAATGATAAGCACAACACAACCAGAATTGAAATCATAAAAGTACTAAGTGTTTTCGTGCACTTGAAATATGTATGCAATGCAATGTGCGCAATGCCTATGCATTGCGACATACACAGCATACACACATACACATACAGAGCATAGGCCCTGAAGCGGTGAAGGAACACAACTTGAGGAAACCAGTTAGTATTTTAACAGCGACAAAGGGCAATTGTATTTCATGCAGTAAACCTACTGATTACTGATACTTCGATTTTCTCCAAGATCGTGACTACCGCGGAAAACTTAAGTCCACACAGGTAAAGTCGTAGAGCTCTTTGTGAAGGGTTCGTCCGGGGAAGTACTACCACCACGCCCTTTTCTGCCGCCAAGAAGCGTTGCTGTGTTTCAGTTTGAAGAGTGTGGTTGCCGGTGTGATTACAGGCACATGAGGCATAACATCTGTATGCCTCAAGTTGATGGACGCAGGGCAGTGCATTGTAGGGCACGTTTCTATTGTGCGTGATTTACGGGGCAAAGCTTTGTTAGGTGATGGTTACCACTTAACATCTGTTTGTTACATCAGCAAGTATTATAAAAAAAAAGGTTGCGAGTTATCGCTAGCCAAAAGGTAAAAACTGCTTTTATTGGATAAAATATTCATTGGGCACTCCTTCCGACATTCGTATAACAAGATCGAAGAGACGTCTGAATTATTCATCTAGACATGGATAAGTTTGATAAAATTAAAACTACGTAGTTTTTACACTGTTCTAATATTTCTTGTAGTTTGAGAGCACTGGTGGTCTAGTGGTAGAAGCCCGTTAGGTCGTGGGTTCAAAACCAGTCCAGCACTAATGAGTTTTTCTATTCAAAAGTGTATATATTATGCACAGTGCTAGTACTCTCAAACGGGGTAAGAAAACATCGTGAGGAAACCGGCATGTCGTAGAACCTAAAAAGTTCTATAACATTATGTCAAGTGCTGGAACACCACACTGTTTCGAAAGAACTAGTGATACGACAAGAAGAAGAATTATTTCTCGTGGATGACGTCTAGACTTGAGAATGTATAAATGAATGAATGAATGAATAAATGAATAACACTTTGTTGTACATACACCATACAGAAAATAATAAACAAACACTTTTAAGCAGGAAAATGTGTATAATGGATGACCTTATCGCTCAGTAGCGATATCTTCCAGGCAACCTGTCTATGGAGAGGATTTACAGACAATTGGATGGCATGCGGCGCATGCAAATACAAAAAAAGTTAATTAAAATAAACAATATAAATATTTTATATGAAAATCAAATATAGGCATCAATGCTAGGCCGTCTACGCCAATATGTTCAACTATCTGTTCAACCAGTTGAACATATTGGACAAATTTTCTCATATTAGTTCAACTTAAAAAAGAAATTGAACTAATTGGACTGAAAAATCTGAGTAATTAGAAAGAGAGTGATTGTAGAGCTCTTTGTGAAGGGCTCGTCCGGGGAAGTACTACCACAAAGCCTATTTCTGCCGCCAAGCAGCGTTTCTGTGTTACGGTTTGAATGGTGTGTTTAATAAGAGGTTGTAAATAAGGAAAAATACTTTTGTACGAGCTTTTTCTCTCGTACCAATGAATTTTTGATTTCAACTTTATACCTCTATGCCCAATGCTAGTGCTCTTAATAGGTGAAAGAAAACATCGTGAGACAACCAGTTAGTATTCTAGTAGCGGCGATGCGCTTGCCACGTGTGGTATACCAACTACTGCAAAATATATGTAACAAATGTAATATAAACTAACTTCTGACCCGATAAACCTTTTTTTTTTTAATTAAACCATCAGTGTGTTTTTGCGACAATTTATCAGCCTATATAAACCTGTGCCCATCGGAGGATATCTGATTTGGCTGAACTACACAACAGCCAGATATCCTCCGAACGGCGATGACCAATACAACCGCAATCGTTTAACGACCGGAACCGGGTGAAACCGGTTAGCCATCATCATCGAAGAAACTTAGAATAAATGTCTTTTAAACTCTGATTTTATTCTAGATCTGTGAGGATATCTACCGTGCCTGCGAAGTAAAACTATGTTATAGCTATGTTATAGTCCAATAATCGAAGGAATCCAAGGTATTCCTACCTTGCGCTGCTAACCTTCATTCGAGACGTGCGGAACCTCGATACCACAGTGCATTGGCAAGAACCAGTACCTTAACTTAGATAAAGGAGATCACTTACTACATTTTCACAGCTTTCTCAGCTTCTTCTGCCTTGTAGGCCGTGGGTTCGATCCAGACCGAGAATAAAAAATTGTGTGTTGATGATTTCCCATAGCTTTGCTTAGTTTCAGGCTAAATATTGTATGTAGTAGTATTTTTGGAATGTCCACCAATATCGATTTATTATTTAACTAGCTGGTGCCCGCGACTTCGTGTTCGCCATATTTTGGCCAATTCACACAATATCTTTATAAATTGTAGCCTATGTGTTATTCTGATGTATAAGCTATATTATTATCAAGTTTCATTAAAATACATTCAGTAGTTTTAAGTGAAAGAGTAATAAACATCCATCAATCCATCCATCCATCCATCCATACTTACAAACTTTCGCGTTTATAATATTAGAAGGATTAGGTAAGTAGGTAGGTAACCTAGCGGAGTCTAAATATCAGTCGTCAAGAGCATTTGAATTTCATGAACAACTAAATAATAAATTGATTTTGTAGTATTTGAGTTCTAAAAATTTATATTTCGTACGCAACTTTGGAACTCACTTCTTAAGTGGGTTATTTATTTAGCTGATGATTATCTGACTCAACTTCGACGATTTCTGGGGTTGAGCTGTCGACTGGCTCTCTCTCTTGTCGTGACACTAGTTTCTTTCGAAACAGTGTGGTGAAAGGATTTTAGGTGCGCCTCAAGAGGCTCCTTTTGAGCACTTGACAGATAATATAGAACTTTTTAGGTTCTACGACATGCCGATTTCCTCACGATGTTTTCCTTCACCGGCTGGCTGAAATGCCACAGACAGGTGAAAGTATTTTTTTTATTTGGAAATAAACAGTATTTGAACTATGATATAACAACTTAAATATGGTCATGACTTAGTACAAAACTATCTCGCCACTGTCGCCCACCTCATATTAAGATTCACTACACCTCACAAAGTTGGTGTGCCGGGTAACTAATAAATAAGTTCTTGTGTAACTTCTCCAGTCTGATTAAATTAAACCTTCCCGGATTAATCATTTATTGGTGTTAAATTATCTGGATGAACGTTGATTAAGATACAAGTTCAATTAACTTACGCGAAAGTAACTCGCTTTATTACAAACTCAAGATTCGCCGCTGTTTCGATGGGGTAAAATAACTTTTTCTGCTGGTATTTTTTTTAAAACCATAATTGATCGTTTAATAAGAAAAAGTTTATAAATAAAGATAAACGAGAATGGTAGGATAAGACAAAAATGACTTAGATTTGGAATAGGGAAAAATATTGAATCTAGAAGGAAATTCTTATTAGAATGCCGAACATCAGCGAGGGCTGGTAATTTAATCTTTTGCGAGGGATCCCCAAGACATAAATTACTTTAACTCTACGTTCGACTTTTTGACGTTAAAATTTAAGTCTAGTAATTTAATGTAAGTTGGGATAGTGTTGAGTAATCGTGACGAAAATAAAGCAAGAAAACTTGAAATTTAATCAAATGTAACATAGCGTACCTATTATATTAGCTGTGGTATAATTATAATTTCACTGAAGGGAGCTCTGGTGGTCTAGTGGTAGCGGTCCGCCTTCCGGTCGTGGGATCAAAACCGGTGGTGCACTAATGAGCATTTCTGCTCAAAATGTATGTGCACAGTGCCAGTACTCTAAAACGGTGAAGGAAAACATCGTGAGGAAACCGGCATGTTGCAGAACCTAAAATGTTCTAAAACATGTGTCAAGTGCTCGAAAGGAGCCTCTTGAGGTGCACTGATAATCCTTTCACCACACTGTTTCGAAGAAACTAGTGAAACGACATGAAGAACTATAGCTATGAAAGTAATCCTACACCAACTTCTCAAACGCAATATCCAATAATTGTCTACAATACGCACTTAATCACCGTCTCTTCCAATACATCCAAGGTAACGAGAATCGAGCACCAAAGCCATAAAAGTCCAGACCGCGGACCTTGTGTATCTTTGGGGTCATAAACAAGACCTCGCGTTTATAAATAACATAAAATGGCCATTCCGTGCCAAATATACGGCGCCAGAGTAAATTTGTTACGTCTCAATACACAAGATATACACGGCAATGTGTCAATCAGTATGGAATTGTTTACTTGGTTCATTGGTGCGAGTCAAATGTATGACCTACTAGCTTCCACTCGCGACTCGCTCCGGATTCGTGCGTAATGAATGAATGAATGAAAATACTTTATCGTACACAAAACAAAACAACAGTAGATATTTTTTTTTATCTAATATTACTGTGCAATGGGCGGTCGTATCGCTGAAAGCAAACTTTTCCAGACAATCTTATTCAAACCTTAATCAAATCTAAATCAACTGTAATCTTCTTTTTAAATTTAAAACCTTAGTTCTTGTCGGGGGTCTGATGAAGTTCCCTCCAATTGAGTTTTTTCTATACAACTAGCTGATGGAACGATCAAACAGCGACCATCTCTTTTATCTGGCTCACGTTTCTTATTCTTGGCCTTCGCTTTTCTTCAACCTTTTCTTTACGAGTCAATGCTTTGTTAGAGGTGATGGTTACCATACCATCAGCTAGTTGTATAAAAAAAAGTTTAGATATTTGACTAATTGGATGTTTGTGGCTGAAAAGTTAGTTCGTAACATGGATTAGCAAGTATTATTTTAAAAAAATACAGCAGGGGCTCAAAACTATAAACAATCCCAAAAAGTTATTCAAATCCATCTTGATGTGTGTTGTTCCTGGATGCGCCCTATGTAATCACTCTGCGATGATTTTTAGCCTCATGGACCTGTGCGGTGTTAGTAGGCACTTATTTAGACAACCTCATTCAAAAAGAGCTTCATTCATTCACTCAAAACCAATTCACATCCGAATGAAGCAAGTCCTCTCCAATTATCCGGAACCACTCGAACCCACACGGTACCAACTGTCTATTATTCTGCGACACACTTACAGACTACGTATCAACCTGTGGCATACTCTCAACACTCTCGCCACTTCATGTACAAACTGTTAGATGACCTGTGGATGACGTGTAGTAACTAATAATGATCTGTGGCTGGTAATGACCGTTTGCCGTAAGTACTTAACGTAACGAGCGGTTTGGGAAGATGAGGCTTTGAATACATACTCGTACGTAGGTTGTGGGGATGTATTTTGAAGTTATATAGAACGTTCTGGTCTAGTGGTGGTGTTTTCTAATGGTGGTAATCACCTTCATTGGGAACGAGTAGTAGAACTCTTTGTGTGTGCTTGTTCGGGGAACTACACTATGCCTATTTCTGCGCATAGTATGGCTTCGTAGGGCACGTTCGTACTGTAACGAGCCAGAGATCAGGCCCGTTGCAAATTCACAATTATTCCAATACTAGCTAATTCATCGAACAATATCGAACATTCGCCATCGTCGGTCAATTTCAAAGTACCTATTTCAAAACATAAAATACGCGGCATACGCTTTGAAGTGAGTCTATAAAGTTCAAAATATTAATTTCGTCGTCGGTCAATTCCATTGCATCAAAGTATAAAAAATAGATAAAACAAACACCGCGTAGGAAAAGGGTTTGTGAACGCATTTTTTAGCGGCAATAGTTTTGCAATAAGTCATTAGAGTTCAAAATATGAATTGCGGCGTCGGGCGATCTATGATGTTTCAAAGGAACGAGCGAGACGGAAACATCATTCGAGCCGCCTGCGCCGTGCGGCGAGGTGTTTGTCGGCATATTTGGCGGCGAAGCTTTGAGATGTTAATTTAAAAAATATGCCTAAATAATTGCAAATAAAAGGGAGGGGATTGTCAGGCCGGAGATAGTAAGGATTGAGCATTGGAGCGGAGAGGTAACGATGATGAGTAAAAATTTGATCGACGTGTATCAAGTATTTTTATAAAAAGTGATGGGGCCGGAGCGAGTATGGTAACGTGATCGTGCGTTTATTAAATGCAGGGTAGTCAGTGTAATGGTAAAGTTGAGTGTTCTTATGTAATTTAACTTCAGTTCGGTGAACCAAGTAAGTCATTGAAAGACAACGTCCGAGTGAGTAATTAGATGTAATTTGACTTTGATTTTGGATTCTACATTTTATTATTTGAGCTACAAAATTATGATAACTATTAATTGGTGTTTCGAATCGTCTGACAAAGGGATAAATATTATTATTTGTGTCATAGTCTTTTAAGACAGATTTTTATAGTTTGGAGTTAGCTTAAACTCTACTGAACGAGTTTAGTTCTTGGCGTTGATCTGCCTTACTGTTTGATCCTGTATGTATTCTTGAAAGAGTAAATTAAAGCGAAGCCTAAGATTATTGATTGAAGATCTAATTGGATACCTATTGATATTCATACTCTTGAGCGAGTGTCTCGTAATTATTCTAAACCTTATGTAAGGGAACGTTAATTACCTAAGAGTATTGATTATCGTATTTATTCAAACATTTATTACCTAAGGGTATGTTTGGTCAAAACTATTGACACAGTGTTGTCGGATTTATCCCAAATTTATGGAAAAATGAGGGAAAACCATTTCTATAGTTCATTGATCATTATACTTTTATTTAAGTTTATTAATTGAGAATGTTCTCATGGCTTTGACTCTGATTATCTGGAGAGAATTGACTAGATTGAATTGGATGGATTTGGACGAGACGTGTGTATTTATTGTTATATATTTATAATATCGACCCGCTCGCTTTGAGCCAAACTCCCTTTTTCTTGCTACAGATTATTAAATAAATCTGAATGCCATTGGTGCTTTAACGTAGTATACTGGTCTGTGCTGTGTAGGATTTGTAAGAATCTAGAATTAGACCTTGCAAATCTGAGGCGATTGATGGGAAGACTAGGTACCCTGGTTTCTTACACCCGGCAATATGCTTGGATGAAACAAACCCGATTACTGTCAATAAGGTGTGGGGCCTTACCAGTAATATTATTATATTCCCTTTATCATAACCAAATATGTTCTAGATTTTAGGCTTCTTCATAATTCATTATAAACATTTATGTGCATACTGCTTGTGTCATTTTGTGTGTAGGTATTTGTCTTAATTTAGGTCATCAAGTACTAAGTTCAAGTATTAACCTGTGGTGAACACTGGGTATGTATTTATTTATTTTATATACAAACATTTTCTATACAAATATTATACCTACTTAAATAGATACAAACATTAAACTATAAACTTTCTTAATATACTTTCGATATTATCTTTGTATTATTATGTTATACACAGATAAGTACACACACTTAACATAAACAGAATACCTATAATATTTATCGTTAGTTAGTCGTAGGTGTTGTCTCGGAGCGTCCGCTCACAGATGTAGGAAGGCTGAACTCAGCTGTGTAACATATCCCCATACTAACTATGATCTACGTAGTGACACGCACAGCCGTCCGATGGCTGCGTGAGCGCCACATTCCAGTCTCGTCCTAGCTAGCCCACGCGAAGCCTGTGTCGGTTTACGCTCCGACCAACGCTTGCCGCGTAATAGCTTTGCTTAGCGATCCACGTAAATAATCTTGTGCTTGTTGTGCTATGAACGAGATACTTTCTTCCAAATTATTCTGACAATCTATTCTTACTTTTAAATCCTTCCAATTTTAGTGCTTTGTTAGTGTGATTAATATACTACAGTATTGAAGAACCGGAACGTCTTATTTAGTAAAGTACGGCATTTATTTAATACTTTTAAAATAGGTAAAATTATTCTCAATGCATTTATCAGAATCTTACATCACAATATTAGATTAGGGTATTTTATAGGGTTGTAAAGAGGTTAGTAGTCGCGTAATTAGGTAATTTGAATCTCAACATAATTCCTTCAAAGTTTCTGAGTTACTATAGGTCACAACGTAGGATAGCGCGGGCCACTAGACGATCACACTAGACGATTAAACGACCATTTTACGTGAGGTTAGGAGTACATATTTATATATTTATATTTATATGTTTATTTGTATGTTTATGTATATGTATATGTTTATTTTATTTTATATATTATTTTTTTATTATATTTAGGGAAGTTCTTTTGGGGGGGTGTTACAGTACAGTGCATTGTGAGGCATAGAAGTACTGAGACACATTAATTGGCTTTTGTGTAGTTCTTCTTGTGCCGTGTGTCGTCATAAATAAAATCTTCTTCTTTCTTTTCTTATTCCATCAGCGAGTAGTATAATAAAAGTATAACTTATCAAACCTTGTAACGGTTCACAAAGACGTGAAGACCGTCACACAATTATTATAATGAAAACTAATTCATTTAATATTAAATTAAAGCAAACATTTTAAGAAATCGTTCGCATGAAAAACAAGTACAAAAACATCATGCTCAATGACCATTATTCATGGGTTAATACATCAGAAAATAGTTAAGTAATTAAATTTAATTTATCGTTTCCGAGATAAAGAACTTTTTGTTTTAGTTTGAAATGCACAAAAAAGGTTTGCATACCAAGGGTATTGCATATTGCCGAAGGGTCATAAATCTAGACAAAAAATTATCGTTTTGAGAATAAAGAACATTTGTTTCTAGTTGAAATGCACAAAAAAAAGGGTATTTGTTTGCAAAGCGTCAATGGTTCATAAATTCTGAAAAAATTCTTAAAAGGTCGAAATCCCACGTTCTAGGCCACTTAGGCTTTATTGCCAACAGATGTCGATAACATGTCCAAAATCTCAATTCAAAAGCTAGTTTAAATAGAAACGGTGTCCATTTCAAAGTTTTTGCATGGATGTTAAAAAAAAGGTTTAAAAAGGTTTTGAGGTCGAAGGGAGGGAACAATTAGATGGAGATGGTATTAGGGCGGTGACGTTGAGATCACAGGGGAGTCGGGGTTGAGGATGAAGAAAGAGGGGATTGCATGAGACAGTTGTGCGTAGGTCACAGAGGAGGGAGTTACGGAGAGATCGCTTGAAGGAAGACGTTGAGATGACGAGACCGGGAAGGGTGGTTGCGCGAGAGTCGGTCGTAATTAGTTTATTTGGGAGTTATGTGATAATTTAGATTGCTTCAGGATTACCATCGCGGATAAATCCTTTACTTCAACAGTCGGGGTTGGGGATGAAGACAGGGTAGATGGCATGAAGACAGTTGTGCGTAGGTCACAGAGGAGGGAGTTACGGAGAGATCGCTTGAAGGAAGACGTTGAGATGACGAGACCGGGAAGGGTGGTTGCGCGAGAGTCGGTCGTAATTAGTTTATTTGGGAGTTATGTGATAATTTAGATTGCTTCAGGATTACCATCGCGGATAAATCCTTTACTTCAACAGTCGGGGTTGGGGATGAAGACAGGGTAGATGGCATGAAGACAGTTGTGCGTAGGTCACAGAGGAGAGTTACGGAGAGATAGCTTGAAGGAAGACGTTGAGGTCGCGATACCGGGAAGGATGGTTGCGCGAGAGTCGATCGTAATTAGTTTATTTGGGAGTTATGTGATAATTTAGTTTGCTTCAGGATTATCATCGCGGATAAATCCTTTATTTCGGCAGTCGGGATTGGTGATGATATCAAGATGGGTAGCGCGGGAGTAGGTGTAATTAGTTTTATTTGGGGTTATTATTTGAGATGGTAGTAACCATTACTTAAAATGGTAAATTCAATAATTTCGATTAAGTTTATAAAATCAGTGGTTTTATGAGTATTTAGTTTAAACGTAAATTAGAGAATTAATTTTTAGATAAAAAAAATTAAGTTAACTTCAGTTTAGTGAAACAGGTAAGTAGTTAACAGTAAGTTGTATTATGGGAAACAGAAATAACAAATAATGGTACTTTATAAGTACATAAAGGATGACTATTCTTATTAACATTATAGTCTAATATAGACTTTTACAGTTTTAAAGTTTGACTAACTAAACTCATCTGAACTAAATTAGTTCATGGCTTTAAGACTGTCTTCTGATTGATCCAGTATGTGTTCTTGAAAGAATAAATTAAAGCAAAGCCTAAAATTATTGATTGAAGATCTGAGTGTATATTGGTAACGTACTCTTGAGCGAGTGTCTCGTAATTATTCTGAACCTTAAGTAAGGGAAGGTTAATTACCTAAGAGTATTAAGTTATCGTATTCATTCACGCTTTTATTATTACCAAGAGGTATATTTTGCCAAAACTAATGACACAGTAGTTGTCGGACTTATCCCAAGTTTATGGAAAAATGAGGGAGGTCTATCATCTTCATTGACAAATATACCTTTTACTAAAGTTTATTAATTGAGAATATTCTCATGGCTTTGACTCTGATTATCTGAAGAGAATTATCTAGATTGAATTGGATGTTATATTATTTTATTTATAATATTATCCGCTCACTTTGAGCCAAAAACTCCCTTTTTATTTGTCACAGATTTTCCAATAAATCTGAATGCCACTGGTGCTTAACGTAGAATACTGGTCTGTGCTGTGTAGGAGTTGTAAGAACCTAGAAATAGACCTTACAAATCCGAGGCGATTGATGGGAAGACTAGATATTCTGGTTTCTTACAGCCGGCAATAAGTTCGGATGGAATAAATCCGATTACTGTCAATAAGGTGTGGGGCCTTACCAGTAATATTATTATATTCTCTGTATCATAACTAAATATGTTCTAGATTAAAACGCTACTCATATTCATTATAAATCTCCATGTGCATGTCGCTTATTAATTGTTTGTTTCAGATTATTATTATTCTGATTATTTAACTTCATCTAAATAGGTAGAAATTATCATAAGATTACTACTTTTACGTTCAATACAAATTGATACTTTAGTATTGTTAATCGCGAGTCAGAAAGGTAGAAGAGTCTGAATAGAAATTATAAGCATCGCAATTAACCTTCAAACATTAACATTCTGAACCTTAAGTACATTTACTTAAGTTACATTTAATTTCATTAAGTACTTATTCATAAAATACACATTTTACAATACCTACTAAATCAGGAGTTAGGTAACAGGCAGGTTTATTTTAGGGAGTTCATATTATAGTATTCCGTCACAGTGTATAGATATCATTAGGTTTTGCATTTAGAATCTATTTAAGAAGTTAGTATTCAATAAATAGGTAAGTAGTTAATATCTCAACATAATTCCTTCAAAGTTTCTGAGTTACTATCGTTCACAACTGTAGGATCCTATCACGTACCACTAGACGATCACACGACCAAAACGATTAGGATATAAGGCCATTAGGATATCTGTTAGGATATCTTTTATTAGGATATCTGTTAGGATAATCTTCTAATAGGATAGTATCTGCTAATAGGATAGCTTCCAATAGGATATCTGCTTCTATTAGGATATCTTCTTATAGTATCTTATAATAGTTTCGCTTATATATTATTTATGTATTTATTTATTTATATATGATAAGGTTTTAAAAGGGTCCTCGGGGGGGTGTTACAAGAACTAGTGATACGACAAGAAGAAGAATTATTTCTCGTGGATGACGTCTAGACTTGAGAATGTATAAATGAATGAATGAATGAATATATGAATAACACTTTGTTGTACATACACCATACAGAAAATAATAAACAAACACTTTTAAGCAGGAAAATGTGTATAATGGATGACCTTATCGCTCAGTAGCGATATCTTCCAGGCAACCTGTCTATGGAGAGGATTTACAGACAATTGGATGGCATGCGGCGCATGCAAATACAAAAAAAGTTAATTAAAACAAACAATATAAATATTTTATATGAAAATCTAATATAGGCATCAATGCTAGGCCGTCTACTCCAATATGTTCAACTATCTGTTCAACCAGTTGAACATATTGGACAAATTTTCTCCAATTAGTTCAACTTAAAAAAGAAATTGAACTAATTGGACTGAAAAATCTGAGTAATTAGAAAGAGAGTGATTGTAGAGCTCTTTGTGAAGGGCTCGTCCGGGGAAGTACTACCACAAAGCCTATTTCTGCCGCCAAGCAGCGTTTCTGTGTTACGGTTTGAATGGTGTGTTTAATAAGAGGTTGTAAATAAGGAAAAATACTTTTGTACGAGCTTTTTCTCTCGTACCAATGAATTTTTGATTTCAACTTTATACCTCTATGCCCAATGCTAGTGCTCTTAATAGGTGAAAGAAAACATCGTGAGACAACCAGTTAGTATTCTAGTAGCGGCGATGCGCTTGCCACGTGTGGTATACCAACTACTGCAAAATATATGTAACAAATGTAATATAAACTAACTTCTGACCCGATAAACCTTTTTTTTTTAATTAAACCATCAGTGTGTTTTTGCGACAATTTATCAGCCTATATAAACCTGTGCCCATCGGAGGATATCTGATTTGGCTGAACTACACAACAGCCAGATATCCTCCGAACGGCGATGACCAATACAACCGCAATCGTTTAACGACCGGAACCGGGTGAAACCGGTTAGCCATCATCATCGAAGAAACTTAGAATAAATGTCTTTTAAACTCTGATTTCTGAGATCTGTGAGGATATCTACCGTGCCTGCGAAGTAAAACTATGTTATAGCTATGTTATAGTCCAATAATCGAAGGAATCCAAGGTATTCCTACCTTGCGCTGCTAACCTTCATTCGAGACGTGCGGAACCTCGATACCACAGTGCATTGGCAAGAACCAGTACCTCAACTTAGATAAAGGAGATCACTTACTACATTTTCACAGCTTTCTCAGCTTCTTCTGCCTTGTAGGCCGTGGGTTCGATCCAGACCGAGAATAAAAAATTGTGTGTTGATGATTTCCCATAGCTTTGCTTAGTTTCAGGCTAAATATTGTATGTAGTAGTATTTTTGGAATGTCCACCAATATCGATTTATTATTTAACTAGCTGGTGCCCGCGACTTCGTGTTCGCCATATTTTGGCCAATTCACACAATATCTTTATAAATTGTAGCCTATGTGTTATTCTGATGTATAAGCTATATTATTATCAAGTTTCATTAAAATACATTCAGTAGTTTTAAGTGAAAGAGTAATAAACATCCATCAATCCATCCATCCATCCATCCATACTTACAAACATTCGCGTTTATAATATTAGAAGGATTAGGTAAGTAGGTAGGTAACCTAGCGGAGTCTAAATATCAGTCGTCAAGAGCATTTGAATTTCATGAACAACTAAATAATAAATTGATTTTGTAGTATTTGAGTTCTAAAAATTTATATTTCGTACGCAACTTTGGAACTCACTTCTTAAGTGGGTTATTTATTTAGCTGATGATTATCTGACTCAACTTCGACGATTTCTGGGGTTGAGCTGTCGACTGGCTCTCTCTCTTGTCGTGACACTAGTTTCTTTCGAAACAGTGTGGTGAAAGGATTTTAGGTGCGCCTCAAGAGGCTCCTTTTGAGCACTTGACAGATAATATAGAACTTTTTAGGTTCTACGACATGCCGATTTCCTCACGATGTTTTCCTTCACCGGCTGGCTGAAATGCCACAGACAGGTGAAAGTATTTTTTTTATTTGGAAATAAACAGTATTTGAACTATGATATAACAACTTAAATATGGTCATGACTTAGTACAAAACTATCTCGCCACTGTCGCCCACCTCATATTAAGATTCACTACACCTCACAAAGTTGGTGTGCCGGGTAACTAATAAATAAGTTCTTGTGTAACTTCTCCAGTCTGATTAAATTAAACCTTCCCGGATTAATCATTTATTGGTGTTAAATTATCTGGATGAACGTTGATTAAGATACAAGTTCAATTAACTTACGCGAAAGTAACTCGCTTTATTACAAACTCAAGATTCGCCGCTGTTTCGATGGGGTAAAATAACTTTTTCTGCTGGTATTTTTTTTAAAACCATAATTGATCGTTTAATAAGAAAAAGTTTATAAATAAAGATAAACGAGAATGGTAGGATAAGACAAAAATGACTTAGATTTGGAATAGGGAAAAATATTGAATCTAGAAGGAAATTCTTATTAGAATGCCGAACATCAGCGAGGGCTGGTAATTTAATCTTTTGCGAGGGATCCCCAAGACATAAATTGCTTTAACTCTTCGTTCGACTTTTTGACGTTAAAATTTAAGTCTAGTAATTTAATGTAAGTTGGGATAGTGTTGAGTAATCGTGACGAAAATAAAGCAAGAAAACTTGAAATTTAATCAAATGTAACATAGCGTACCTATTATATTAGCTGTGGTATAATTATAATTTCACTGAAGGGAGCTCTGGTGGTCTAGTGGTAGCGGTCCGCCTTCCGATCCTAAGGTCGTGGGTTCAAAACCGGTGGTGCACTAATGAGCATTTCTAAAACGGTGAAGGAAAACATCGTGAGGAAACCGGCATATTGCAGAACCTAATATGTTCTAAAACATGTGTCAAATTGCGAAAGGAGCCTCTTTAAGGTGCACTGATAATCCTTTCACCACACTGTTTCAAAAACGAAACGACAAGAAGAAGTATTGCAATGAAAGTAATCCTACACCAACTTATCTACTGCAATATCTAATAATTGTCTACAATACGCACTTAATCACCGTCTCTTCCAATACATCCAAGGTAACGAGAATCGAGCACCAAAGCCATAAAATTCCAGACCGCGGACCCTGTGTATCTTTGGGGTCATAAACAAGACCTCGCGTTTATAAATAACATAAAATGGCCATTCCGTGCCAAATATACGGCGCCAGAGTAAATTTGTTACGTCTCAATACACAAGATATACACGGCAATGTGTCAATCAGTATGGAATTGTTTACTTGGTTCATTGGTGCGAGTCAAATGTATGACCTACTAGCTTCCACTCGCGACTCGCTCCGGATTCGTGCGTAATGAATGAATGAATGAAAATACTTTATTGTACACAAAACAAAACAACAGTAGATATTTTTTTTTATCTAATATTACTGTGCAATGGGCGGTCGTATCGCTGAAAGCAAACTTTTCCAGACAATCTTATTCAAACCTTAATCAAATCTAAATCAACTGTAATCTTCTTTTTAAATTTAAAACCTTAGTTCTTGTCGGGGGTCTGATGAAGTTCCCTCCAATTGAGTTTTTTCTATACAACTAGCTGATGGAACGATCAAACAGCGACCATCTCTTTTATCTGGCTCACGTTTCTTATTCTTGGCCTTCGCTTTTCTTCAACCTTTTCTTTACGAGTCAATGCTTTGTTAGAGGTGATGGTTACCATACCATCAGCTAGTTGTATAAAAAAAAGTTTAGATATTTGACTAATTGGATGTTTGTGGCTGAAAAGTTAGTTCGTAACATGGATTAGCAAGTATTATTTTAAAAAAATACAGCAGGGGCTCAAAACTATAAACAATCCCAAAAAGTTATTCAAATCCATCTTGATGTGTGTTGTTCCTGGATGCGCCCTATGTAATCACTCTGCGATGATTTTTAGCCTCATGGACCTGTGCGGTGTTAGTAGGCACTTATTTAGACAACCTCATTCAAAAAGAGCTTCATTCATTCACTCAAAACCAATTCACATCCGAATGAAGCAAGTCCTCTCCAATTATCCGGAACCACTCGAACCCACACGGTACCAACTGTCTATTATTCTGCGACACACTTACAGACTACGTATCAACCTGTGGCACACTCTCAACACTCTCGCCACTTCATGTACAAACTGTTAGATGACCTGTGGATGACGTGTAGTAACTAATAATGATCTGTGGCTGGTAATGACCGTTTGCCGTAAGTACTTAACGTAACGAGCGGTTTGGGAAGATGAGGCTTTGAATACATACTCGTACGTAGGTTGTGGGGATGTATTTTGAAGTTATATAGAACGTTCTGGTCTAGTGGTGGTGTTTTCTAATGGTGGTAATCACCTTCATTGGGAACGAGTAGTAGAACTCTTTGTGTGTGCTTGTTCGGGGAACTACACTATGCCTATTTCTGCGCATAGTATGGCTTCGTAGGGCACGTTCGTACAGTGCATTGTGAGGCATAGAAGTACTGAGACACATTAATTGGCTTTTGTGTAGTTCTTCTTGTGCCGTGTGTCGTCATAAATAAAATCTTCTTCTTTCTTTTCTTATTCCATCAGCGAGTAGTATAATAAAAGTATAACTTATCAAACCTCAAGAAAGACTCCCCCTCGTATCAAAATTCCAATCAGTGCGAGCACAATCCACGTGCTATGAAACTTGCAACTTCGTTTATTAAAGCTTAGGTTTCCTAGACGCGGTCACCGTCTTGTAGCGGCAGTAATATCTAGTGGAGCTCAAAAAAAGGAGGCTTGACATCTGTATGCCTCAAGCTGATGGACGCAGGGCGGTGCATCGTGGGGCACGTTCCTATCGTGCGTGACTTGCGAGGCAATGCTTTGTTATAGGTGATGGTTGCCACTTAACATCAGGTGGGCCATCTGCTTGTTAAATCAGCTGGTTGTATAAAAAAAAAAAAAAAAAATGTCAGGACAAAAACACATTATTTGTTATTCCTTTGAATCCTGCCGAACCCTGAAAATAAACAATAGTTGCTGAATAATAAATAAATTGTGCCCTCTTGTTTTTTTAATCCTATAAATTTAGTCAAGCAATTGAATAAACATCAGAGTAGAGTGAATGCAGAAAAAATGAAAGCGTTACGTATGTGTGGTGTGAATTTGAGTGATAGTGAGGAACAGTGTGATTAGAGACAAATGTGGAGTGATAGAAGACAGTGATGAAGGTAGAGAAAGGTATGGTAAGATGGTTTGGGCATGTGGAGGATGTATGAAAGGAGATTAACGAAACAGGTGCATCAGGCGAGCGTAAATGGGACTGTTGGGAGGGGAAGACCTCGGCGGACGTATCTCGATCAAATACCAGACGTTCTAGAGAATAGCCAGATCAAGAGTACCCTCAGCAGAGCAGCCAGGAATCACGCTCACAAAAAAAAAACAGAAACTGACGTTTTCGAATGTTTTAAAATAGCCTTCCAGATATTCACGGCCATCAATTTACGGTAGCCGCTTCCTGATAAATTCAAGGCGTTGAGGAAAGATAAAATAATAACATAAATGGCGAACGCAAACTTACCAAATCTACCTTTTCTTTGAAGCGTGACTTAAATTCTGAATGAATCTGAGAATAACAAAGATTTTGCTAACTTTTCCTACGTGAAAATTGAAGTTTCCGAAAAACTTATATAATATTAACTTGCTTCCTTATAGCTCCTTAATAAAAGCAGTTCATATTTCTTTTCACTTCTATAATCTCATTTTATCCTACTTTTTTTTTTTTTTTTTTTTATACAACTAGCTGATGGAACAAGCATATGGCCCACCTGATGTTAAGTGGTAACCATCACCTATAACAAAGCATAGTAATTCACGTACGATAGGAACGTGCCCTACGATGCACTGCCCTGCGTCCATCAACTTGAGGCATACGGATGTTAAGCCTCATGTGCCTGTAATTACACCGGTAACCACACTCTTCAAACCGAAACACAGCGTTGCTGCTTGGCGGCAGAAAAAGGCGTGGTGGTAGTACTTCCCCGGACGAGCCCTTCACAAAGAGCTCTACTACTCATACTACTTCCTCTACTAATATAAATTATAACTATAAGTTTGGATGGTTGTGATTCAATCATGCCCTAAAACCACTAATCCGATTGGGACGAAACTTGAGCAATTAAAGTATGCAACCTGGATTAACTACAGTTAAATACAGGCAACTTTTAATCGCAAAAAATTTAAGGGACGGGATATGAAACAAAACGAACCCAAAAAGGAAAACGATTTAGGTTTGTTGCCTGTTCTTCTAGGCTTGGTCGCATGGAACTGGCATCTAGATTTACCTAGTTTTAAGACGTTTCTTGAGCAATTAAAGTGTGTAGCCTGGATTAACAATGGGCTACTTTTTATCGCAAAAAAAATAAAGGAACGGGATATGAAATAAAACGATCCCAAAAAGGAAAACGATAAGTAAGGTGTAAGTTTGTTGCCTGTTCTTCTAGGCTTTGGTCGCGTGGAACTGGCACCTAGATTCATCTAGTTTTAAGACGTTTCTTGAGCAATTAAAGTGTGTAACCTGGATTAACATATAGGCTACTTTTTAACGTAAAAAATTAAAAGGAACTGGATACGAAACAAAACGATCCCAAAAAGGAAAACGATAAGTAAGGTGTAAGTTTGTTGCCTGTTCTTCTAGGCTTTGGTTGCGTGGAACTGGCACCCAGATTTACCTAGTTTTAAGACGTTTCTTGAGAAATTAAAACTGGAACTGGTGTGTAACCTGGAATAACATATAGGCTACTTTTTATCACAAAAAAAATGAAAAAAAAACGGGATATAAAATAAAAACGAACCCAAAAAGGAAAACGATAAGTTAGCTGTAAGTTTGTTGCCTGTTCTTCTAGGCTTTGGTGTTGTGGAACTGGCACCTAGATTCACCTAGTTTTAAGACGTTTCAAAGTGATCCTTGTGATTCTTGTGAATAAATACCTTTGGACTTTGACTTTGATTGATATTTTCAATCAACGTGGGCAGAAACTTAATCGGTCTCATAGTATTAAGTGCCAACTAAAGAATCTATGGCAATGTATGTCTAATGGGGGTTGTCAAAGGTACGTCCACGTACCTATAACATTTGGCACATACTCACATATCAGTACGAGACATGTTGCAAGCCTATCGTTTTTATATTATGCTTTTATAAATACAACCGTTTTTATATAAAATGTCGACGGTTTGTCGCACTCAAAGTAGAAAAGATAACCCGTGAAATAGGATTACCCAAATATGACCAAATTATTTTATAAACGATTTTAAAATAATCACATAATTTTCACTGCCTCCTAAAATACCAGAAAGCATCAGATTAATGTCAACTTTGGGAATATGAGAGCGCACAGACGAAAGCGTAGATTTGTTCTGTAACAGAAAATGTATGTAGTTAGATAGGTAGATAGATAACTCTTAGTAATAGATAATACATAGATAATCTCTTTATTGATTACCGCAACAAATAAAGATACACATTTTTACTTAAAACAATATTTTAGTAATACACTGGGCGGTGTTACTGCCCAAACTGCCTATACGTCGGTTGTCGTTTAATGAGTAATAATAAAAATAATTTTATTTCAGGCACAACAGTTATTAAAATTAAAACGTAGATAACCGTCAAACAATTAGTCATTATCAATTAGTCAAACAATTGAAGTTGTTTAACGGTTCTAAAGTTATCGAATGGCGACCGAAACCGAAAGATGAAGTTTAGGACGCTCTCCGATCCGTTGTCAGACAAATGAAATTAACTAAAAAAAACAGTAAAAACGGTGAAAATGGCGTCCTAGTACCAGTTGTCTTGTTTATGTGGATTAAAGGCACTGTTTATTCTATTTTTGGAAGCCCCTTGATAAGAGTGAACGTGCCGTTATCTTTTATCGCGAGCTCAATGTGGATATGGTAGGATTGACACACAATCAAAAATTATAGCCTTTACTACTCAACAGCTACATACCAGTTCAATACCTACATACTTACTCTCTCTCTCTTGTGGTGTCACGTGCACCTCAAGATGCTCCTTTCGAGCACTTGACACATTTTATAGAACTTTTTAGGTTCCACGACATGCCGGTTTCCTCGCGATGTTTTCCTTTACCGTTTGAGAGTACTGGCATTGAGCACATCGTTTTTGAATACTTACTTAACTGCACTTACCTAGAGCCAGTTAATATATGTTTTTTTTTTAATTAGAAGCTATCGACATAAGACTCCCTAGTAGAATTACTTTTGTTAGTGCTATTTAATTAATATCTATTATGTTTAAAAAAAACAATGCCGGTTTCTTTAAGGTTTTTGAAAGCCTTACCTACATGCAGCAAACAGCTGTTATATACTATTCTAATTACACCAAAGAGGTGAACTCCCCGGACACATTATGTAAGATGGTGTGCCATAATCTCGGAAGAGCTCAGCTGCCAATCGACTCGACTCGAGTTTGTGAGGATGCTGGTACTGCATCCATGGGCCCGCGCAAACAATTTCATACTTACCTCCGCTCTATCGAACCCGGATCATCCGGTTAAGGAGCGATCTGCTTGCTCTTATAAATAAATAAATAAATATTGGTGACCTTTCCACTCGGCACTTTCTAGAACCAAACTAAGCAAAGCTAGTAATATGGGATAGCATTGATACAAGATAGCTGATATATTACTTATTTTTCAAATATGTGCGCAATGCCAGTGCCCTCTAATGGTGAAGGTAAACACCGTGAGGAAACCAGTAGGTATTCTAGCAGCGGCGATGGGTTTGCAACCTGTCACGTACGCACGTACTTGAACTTTTTAAAAATATTTGTTTTTATTTATATATTTTTATTTATGTTTTTTTTTTCTTAAAAAATACAGGATATTATACATATGTATTATTATTATTATATACCTACCAAATTTTGCAAAATGTGGGTTTATGCCAAAATTTAATATTTGGACGTACTTCTTACTACCTTTTTCATCATCATCGTTATCATCTGCAAAAGTCCACTGATGGACATAAGGCCTCCCCTATACATTTCCAGGAAGAACGATTCTGAGCCTTCTTGATCTTCCGACTTCCCGCGATCGTCACAATGTCGTCGGTCCATCGGGTAGGAGGATCCTCGAAGAATCTTGAGTTCGTACTTGGTAGAGATCTAAGCCGACACATACCGTATCTACACTTCCAGTGTGAATGGGTCATTCAAGCATTATCGCCTAGCATAGATCCATTTGTAGTCGTAGCTCGATAAATCAAGATGCTCGCTCCTCAGTGCAAACCTCCCTCAGGATGCATTTACATAGAAAGCAGGTTGCTGAAGTCTGAAATTGAGTTACTACATGGATAAATTTAACAAGATAGCTCAATAACTGTTCTATGTGTATTTTGTAAAAAAAAAAAAACTTGTATTCATTGTAATTTTCTTTGTAAATCAATGTATCATAGAACTAATTCTCTTGACTGACCCCATTTTTGTAATCGTATGGATACTCACGATACATATTTTTATCTAGTGTGGGTATCACATGTATCTAATCTTAACTATCACTCAGCAAAACACAACGATCATTTAATAATATTATGTTGGGTAAACCTAATCTAATAATACTTTCATTAAATCTAACCTAAACTTAAGTAAACCCAACCATTGTAAAACAGTAAACTAAACCGAAGTATTGTAAATCACTAACCTAATAAATAAGTATTGTAAACTTTTACTGCATTGCTGTTATTATTTTTTTAACTGAATTTCTATTGGCACATGACAAAAATAAGGTAGGACACGCAGTTTAACACCTAAAAATAAACAACAGTGTGAAAATAGATTTGAAAGTATCTATAAGACGAACAGCGAAGGTCTGCATGATTTAAAGTCTTATAACTGTTTTTTGAAGCATCATTGCAAAGCAATCATTGGATTATAATGCAGTTGAGTTTCAAAATGCAATTTAAGCAATCGAATACTTAAATTGTTTTCGTTTGAAAGATTCAATGACTTTAATGCTGTTGGTTGTGATGTGGTATTGAAATAAATTAAAACACCTCGTAAACTATCCCATACTTAAAAGATATACGATATATAAAATATCACCAAAGCCCAGATAATAGAGTACTAGACCAAAGCTTAGATTATTATTCCCATTCCGGTTTCACAGCGAGGCTGGTCGTCAAACGGCTTTAGGTGTAAATACAGTCTTATTCTACATGCACACGCAATCCAGCTGGCTACGAGCAGCTAAGCCAAGATAAGTGCTTTTCGTACTGCGAATAAGATATTCGTGGTTTCCGGTACATTTCTAAGCGGCGAAATGGAAAACTTAATCGACTTGTAGCTCTAAGCTAGAATACTTAGCAACGATTGCTTGAAACAACTTAATAAATAAATAAATATTGGTGGACTTTCTACACAACACTATCTGGCACCAAACTAAGCCAAAGCTTGTATTATGAGAACCAGATAGCTGATATAATACAAAACATACTTTTTTTTTGTAAATACATACTTATAATAATTAATAATAACACCCAGAGAGAGAACAAACATCAATGTTCATCACACAAATGTTTGTTCTCGGTGGGGATCGAACCCACGGCCTACAGCACAGAAGGCAGAGCTACTACCAACTGAGCTGTGAAGGCTGTCATATAATAAATATTATTAACTAGATGACCCGGTGAACTTCGTACCTATCCTAACGACATTAAAGCTTTCCCTTCGCTTTAGATAGACCAGTTTATATGGGAAAAACTAAATTGTTGTTTTTACTATCTTCCTCGCAATTTTTCTATATTTTCTCACCGTTTTAACCTTCCCTGGACTACGACATACATTTCATAACGAAAATCAGCTAAATCCGCACAGCCGTTTTTGAGTTTTAGCGAGACAAATGAACAGCAATAGATTTTTATATATATAGAGTTAGAGATTTAGATCTAATTTTTTTAATTTACGAGTATCATACAATACTCAGTAAATTACAGACACATGAGGCTTAACAACTGTATACCCCAAGTTGCTGGACGCAGGACAGTGCATCGTAGGGCACCTTCCTATCGAGCGAGACTTACGATGTAATGCTTTGTGATGGTGACCACTTAATATCAGGTGGGCAATCAGCTTGTTCCATTAGCAAGTTGAATAAAAAAACCTTGATCTTCACACAAAACTATATATATTATTCTTTATAAGTATCTTATATATTCATATATGGAGGTATAGGTTATTTCGGAAGAATTAATTTTTAAGAGTAGAAGAGCTCTTTGTCATCCGGGATAGTACTACCACCATGCCTTTTTCTGCCGCCAAGCAGCGTTGCTGTGTTTCGGTTTGAAGATTGTGGTTGCCGGTCTCTGTATGCCTCAAGTTGGGGTCGACGCAGGTCAGTCCATCGTAGATCACGTTCCTATCATGCGTGACTTACGAGGCAATGCTTTGTGACGACCGCTTTTGTTGTCACAATATTGTTCTTTATATTTCGCCTATGTTTTTGTGACACAAAATAAACGTTTTTTTATTTTGATTTTGTTTTTTTTTATAGGCGATGGTTGACTTAACATCAGGTGGACTATCTGCTCTGTTCTATCAGCTAGTTGAATAAAATAAAAGAAAAATAAGTTAATCTGAAGAAATAATGCTCAGGAAACGCTCACTTCTAGAATCCCCTCCTTAATCCACATGGTGCCGTGAAATACGGATACGGATAGGATGTTACATTGAATATTAGCTGAGATTAGCTCGGCACGAAGCTGTGGCATGGCTTTGAGATAAATTCGTTAGCTTTTGGTGTGAAGGTTTTCGGATTTTGCCGTCGTCGTTACAAAATATCAAAGGATTTTGGCGTAGCTTTTTCGGTCATTCCTGGCCGATAGCGATGCCACCATGGATGGGTGAGAATGGAAGGGTGAGATTTTATTGGCTGGTGGTTTATATCTGAGTCTCTCTCTTGTCGTGTCACTAGTTTCTTTCAAAACAGCGTGGTGAAATGATTTTAATTGCGCCTCAAGAGGCTCCTTTCGAGCACTTGACACATGTTATAGAACTTTTTAGGTTCTATGACATGCCGGTTTCTTCACGATTTTTTCCTTCACCGTTTGAGAGTACTGGTATTGTGCACATACATTTTTGAACAGAAAAACTCGTTGGTGCACGACCGGTTTCGAACCCACGACCTTAGGATCGGAAGGCGGGGCCGCTACCACTAGACACCAGTGCTCTCAGCTATATCTGAGTGTTTCCGTACTTCGGAGGGCATGTTAAGCTGTCGATTTTGGCACTGGAGGTTGCCAAGCCACAATGAAGGCCTTGAAGTGGCCTTAAAACTCAGCCTGCACAGTTGACCACTAAATTATTATGTTATTTTGTTTTTTCCTTTGAAAGTTTTTTTAATTTTTATATAATCTATATTGACATTGTAAAAAAAACTCAAACAGCTGAACGACTTTGATCCCCAGTAGCGGAAGATTATCTTTTCAGATCTCTCAGTAGCAAGTTCTAACTTTAGATTCTTTAAGGACGTCTAAGGGGGTAGTAAGAGGTACGTCCAAAAAAATTACTTTTGGCACATACCCACATTATGCAGTAATTGGTTTTCCATATACAGGTTGTAAGCCCATCGCCGCTGTTACAATACTAACTGGTTTCCTCACGACGTTTTCCTTCACCGTTTAAGAGCACTGGCATTGCGCACATACATTTTCTCGATAGCAAAAATCCATTGGTGCATGACCGAATTCGAACCTACGACCTTACGATCGGAAGGCGGTGTATGACATTGTGTATGGGTCTATTTAATTATATTTTTTTCGATTCGTTTAGAATCAATTACTTAAGTTTAAAGTTTTTTAAGGTATTTCCAATTTTAGAGCTGATTTCACCATGCTCTCTTAGAGCCGATTTCACCATGCTCTGTTAGTTACTAATCAAAGATTAACAGGCCGTTAAATCTAGATGTCAAACGCCCACATTTGTTCATATTTAACGGCCCTTTAATTCTTTGTTAATCTAACATAGCATGGTGAAACCGGCCCTTAGTTACAAATCAAGGATTAACAGGCCGTTAAATCTAACCTTAGATGTCAAACGCGTACATTTTGTCATATTTAACGGCCTTTTAATCCTTTGTTAATCTAACACAGCATGGTGAAATCAGAGCTTAAGGTCTTCTAGGAAACAAAAGACCTCCGTCTGAAGGCATTATAGGTACATATTCATTTGACTGAATTGATCCGTGAGCTCCGACTACACTATAAACGGGTGGACGGTAAATTATGGGAAGTTTCACGCTAAGGGAACATACCAACCACCCGATTTGGAGCCCAATTTGGAGACAATAAAATAATAAGGACCAACAATCGTCATGTAACCTAGGTCAATCTAAATTCTACACACGATCAAGCTTCTTCATCATGAGGACATAGACCTCCATATTCCAGGGTTACTCCAGGGTTTTCACGAGATGAAAGATTCAAAGAAAAATTTCAAAGTGATCCTTGTCATTGTACTGAATAAAGACCGTTTTGATTTTGATTTTTTTGATGATCGCTTGGCAAACAGATGTGACTGATGTTGACTACGCAGGATGAGACATCGCCTGTGACTTCCACGGGAGGTGATGGAAGGGCCCTGCTTCTATGCCAAAACTAACAGTAAAAGTAAATAACAGTAAAAGTAAAAAGTAGTTTATCTTTCACAACATGGAAAAACAGTAGGTTTAAGAGTAGTAGAGCTCTTTGTGAAGGGCTCGTCCGGGGAAGTACTACCAACACGCCTTTTTCTGCCGCCAAGCAGCGTTGCTGTGTTTTGGTTTGAAGAGTGTGGTTGCGGATATAATTACATGCACATGAGGCTTAACATCTGTATGCTTCAAGTTGATGGACGCATGGCAGTGCATCGTAGGGCACGTTCCTATCGTGCGTGACTTACGAGGAAATGCTTTGTTATATGTTACCACTTAACATCAGGTGGGCCATCTGCTTGTTCCATCTGCTAGTTGCATGAAAAAAAAGGTAATTATGAACTTAGGTCTAGGCAACAAGATTATGAATTGTTCAACATTGTGAAAGACTGGTGCCTGATGCAGGTTCGTATGCACCTGTATCAGGCACAAAGTAACCTAGGCACTAAATTCTGTCAACAAAAAGGTCGCTACTCGCATGATGATCTGTTATTTCATGCTGAGTGCCTCTTGATTTTTTATAAATCTTGTGTGGCGTAAATCAAGATTTTGTGTTGTAATGTTAAAAGCAGCTCGTCTGTAGAAGCGATAAGCCTGATTGAAAGCGCTGCAGCTATTGTGCTCAGCGGCCATTCACTGACGAGCGCGGTCTGTCAACTGTAACAATTCACTTTTGAACTTGTAATCCGTGTGGGGACGAAATTGGGTATTAGGTAGAGCTCTTTGACAATAGGCTTACCTTGACTGTCAGTTTGCACCAAAACATTATTATGGTTAAAGTTATCCCGATGCCTGCGTTTAGGGATGGGGTAGGGGAGGTAGATGCGGGGGTGGATGGAAAATCCTCCTCTCGAATCCATTTGTCCAGGAGATAGTAGTATCCTGATTTGACCGATGTATCGAATGTTTTGAAGAAAACTTGACAGCCTTCATAGCTCAGTTGGTAGAAGCTCTGCCTTCTGCGCCGTAGGCCGTGGGTTCGATTCCCACCGAGAAAAAACATTTGTGTGATGGACATTGATGTCTGTTCTCTGTCTGGGTGTTATATAATATTATAAGTATTTATTTACAAAAAAAAAGTATTTAAGTATTATATCAGCTATATGGTTCCCATATTACAAGCTTTGGCTTAGTTTGGGGCTAGATAGTGCTGTGTGGAAAGTCCACCAATATTTATTAATTTTTGTTTTATTTATAAACTGCCATCATTTATCTGCCATCGTCTTCAAAACAAATGACAGGACAGTCACGGAAGACCAGCGTTGTAGTAGTGAATCAAACACTATTACAGCATTAAGCTGAGTGACGACCGCTTTTGTTGTCACAATATTGTTATTTATATTTCGCCTATGTTTTTGTGACACAAAATAAATGTTTTTTGATTTGATTTGACTATGGACTGACTTGACTTTAAAGTATTTTATCTATATCACTTGACACTGGCAAAATTGTCTGTCGAATGACGGACAGGTGCCATAAACAAAGAAACGAAGAAAAATATGCTGTGTGACAGTGCGAGTGTTCTATACATTCATACAATTCGATAACTCCATGATTCGATACGTTCCATACGCATGACATCAATAGAAACTGTCACAAAATATTCAACAAATGAATGCGATCCATTTATTATTCTGATCACAGTTGGGTACATACCAACAATCAACAATGAAAGCCTAACAACAAACATTGAAGTGGTACATAGATATACCTCGCTAGTGCTACAATGTACCCGCCCAGTGTGGAATATCCAGTACCTCCGATTGTTGACACTTTCCGGGTAAACCTGATTACGTGCCGCACGATTCGGTTAATCCAATCCAAGAGTCGTTCTTCAACTCGCCATTGCGATATAAAATCATCCTCAAGCATGATAGACTCCGTTTTTTTATACTTGCAACTAGCTCATGGTAACCATCACCTATAACAAAGCATTGCCTCGTAAGTCACGCACCATATATAGGGACGTGCCCTACGATGCACTGCCCTGCGTCCATCAACTTGAGGAATACAGATGTTAAGCCTCATGTGCCTGTTAATTACAGCGGCAACCACACTCTTCAAACCGAAACACAGCGCTACTTGTCAGCAGAAAATGGCGTGGTGGTAGTACTTCCCCGGACGAGCCCTTCACAAAGAGCTCTGTACTACTCTAGTTCCCATAATACAAGCTTTACTTCGTTTAGATAGTGCTGTGTGGTAAGTCCACCAATATTTATTTATTTATAACCGGACAGCTAACATATTCGGGAGAGTTGCCGAATCGAGTGGTGTTGGATCAAAGGTAACAGTGGCCGCTTGCATACAAATCGGGATCGCACGTGTTAAGTGGGATTCATGAGACAGCATTTGAAACAAGCTATGCTGATTACAAACACCAGATGTAGGAAGGTAGTTTTTATTTACCTAAACTTGGTTACAAATATCGATATTCATTGGCGCCATCGAGTTTTTACAAAATACCACCCCGGTCTACTACTTATGACAAAAATAATAATAATAATATTTATTTCAGAAGTTACAGACAAGACGAGGTCCAACGGGCCTTCCTGTTTTAGCCTTCGCTGTGTTACAGGAAATAGCACTTTTCCCAAACATGACATTTAGGTATTAGAACTACAAAACATAAACTTATTTCTATATAACCAATGGTTAACAAACGAAATGTAATTCTAATAACTAAATCTAATATAAGCCCTAAATCCGAATCCATGAACTCGATTATGTCTCGCGTCAGCGATGCTTGGGACGATTAAGAGAGAAACCGTCTCCTGAAACACAGTTTTTTAACTAGTTCTGGGGATAGTGGAAGTGTGGATACCAAATCAGCTCAACTTCGCAGTCAGTGATGCAGAACATTAGTCCTAAGTTTGGATTAAAATTACGGTTGTCTGGAAGAGATCGCTACTTGCGATAAGACCGCCGATTGTAGGACAAACCCAATGTACTTTTGCATTTATAACCTTTTTCATACTGTCCACAATAAAGTTCTAATTATATTATTATTATTATTAATTCTATAAGCGTAAGAGCAGTATAAAGTAAAGAAAGAAAGAAAACATATTTATTTGCAAATACTTAGCTACAGCTTAAAAATACTTAACGATAAAACTAAAAAAATAACATGCCAAGAGTTGCAAAATGGCCCCTGACTCAGCATAAAGTTAGTTGGCCAGCACCTAACGCTGGTCTTCCGTCAGGGCCATGCAGTAATGTCACGGACATCCAACCCACATAATTTTTTACAAATTTTAAGACACATTTTAAGAAATATTATAAGACAAATTTAAACTTAACCTATAACTAAAAGCAAAATATTGTGTAAAAATAATAATTATAACGTATACATAAACAAAGACCAATAAAAGAGAGAGAGCATTTCATACATACTGTGACGCTGTATAGAGAGCTGCATCGAGCACTGGCGGGAGCCACAAGATCTGAAGCTTGATACCCACTTTAGCTTCTTGTATAAATATGAAGGTGCCTTGTTCTTCACTACGCCAAACAAAAGGCACGCGAGATGTAGTTTCTGCCTGTGTTTCATTTTTAAAATGAAGTGCTCGTTTAAAAACGGGGTTACGTGATTTCTGAATGGAATATCAAAGCAAAAACGGGCACAGGCGTTTTGGACTCGCTGAACAAGCTTCTTTGTTCTGGCTAGGAGACGAGGGCCAAAAACTACATCCGTGTAATTCAACTTAGATAGAACAAGTGACTCAACGAGCCGAATACGCAGGTCTACCTTTATATGAGGCCTCATTCTGTACAGAACTTTTAGTCTGTAAAAGCAATTCCTAACGGCTTCAGCAACGTGTTTTTCGAATCGAAGATCGCAGTCCATATGCAAGCCAAGATTGCGCGCTTCGTACACACGCTCTACATGCTCACCCATGAGAGAGATACTCAGATTAGGCCTCAGACTAGCTAATAGTTGTTTGGTACCGAAAATTTGATATTTTGTTTTACTCGGGTTGAGTAATAGGCTATTTTTACTTGACCACAAGGCAATATTAGATAGATCTTCATTGAGCTTTTGTATAGTATTATCAATTTCAAACGGTTTGCAAGAGATATATACCTGTATGTCATCTGCATAAATGTGAAACTGAGAATATTTGATACAAGTCTGTACATCAGCAGAGTAGAGGATGAAGAGAAGAGGTCCTAAAATTGATCCCTGCGGAACACCCCTGTGTACAGGCACTATATCTGACAATAGAGCTGAACCGTCATTGCGAGTCAGCTTGGTATACTGGTGACGACCGCTGAGATAACTGTTGAACCATAGTAGGGCATTATAGTCAAAGCCGTAGTAACTTAATTTAGACATCATAAGATTTATATTTATAGAGTCGAAAGCTCTAGAAAAATCCAACAACACAAGTAGAGTACACATGCCTTTATCTTGTGCACAAAGAATGTTATCGGTAACATCTATCAAGGCAGATGCAGTACTCCGCCCCTTTCTAAAGCCTGACTGTGACTCAGGTAGAATCTGATTTCTTTCAAGAAAGTCAGTTAGCTGGTAACTTACAACCTTTTCTAGGACCTTAGAAAGACACGGCAATATACTTATTGGCCTAAGGTCCTTTAGTTCAGTTGGGTTGGGGATCTTTGGCAGAGGGAGCACGATGGACAACTTCCAAACGCTAGGATAAGTAGAAGTGCTAATTGATTTATTTACTAAGGATGTTATGGTTTCTAAAGTGTCTGGAAGTGTCATCATAAGCATGTCTAGGCTGATAAGATCACACCCTACTGCTTTAGATTTCAGACAGCGTATTATTCTAGTTATTGTCTCCAAGCCAACTGATTCCAAATAAAAGACTGCTTCACCAAATTTGTGGAATTCGAAATAGGTAAGATGAGAGATACAGATATCTGATTTGCCTGGAATGTTTAAAAATGGTTGTTTATGGTATTTGCATCTTGAAAATGAGCGGGCAATTCAGTGTTTTTTTTAGGTAGAATGGTGTTTTTCAAATTCTTCCAAAGTAGCTTAGGGTCATTTATTTTATCGTTGATATATTGATTGAAATAGGCTGTTTTTTCATGAAAAAGGGCTAAGTTTACAGTAGATTTTAGACTCTTATAGTATTCCTTTTTAGTTGCCAATTTAGTTTCATGATACTCTGCTGCTGCTGCATCACGTAATCTCATCATAAGTTTCACTGTATCGGTAATCCATGGATATGAGCGGGCTTTGATGACTACCGTTTTAGAAGGCGCGTGAAGGTCGATAAGATTTAAGACACTCTGGTTAAAGTCATTAACCATATCGTTAACGTTACCAAGTGTCGATAAAAGGTCCCATCTTATTGATTTAAGGTCTGAATTAATATGATCAAAGCAAATGTTTTTAATAGGCCTATACGTATAAGTGAATGGTTTAGGCTTAGATCGTTTAGTGTGGAACTCGCAGCTAATGAAGTAATGGCCATAAAGAGATCCTACAGGTTCAACAGTTATCTTTTTGGAATGTAAGTCAGAGCATATCACATCTATTAACGTTTGCGAGGTTTCAGTAAAATGCGTTGGTGATGTAACTAGCTGTTTTAGAAGTATACGGAGAAATAAAAATAAAATGATGAAAATACATTTATACTATATCTTAAATTTCACTTATTTATTAACACGAGCTGTATGCGCCGCATTCCGCAGTATCAGTACCCCAAGTATGAGTTTTGCTTACCATATTTGGTTTTTCGTTTTACGTTTTTGTTCCGTGTTCATTGCGGGTTTTGTATGAAGACGCGATAGCGTTACCGATATGGAACTTTACAAAACCCGCAATGAACACGGAACAAAAACGTAAAACGAAATACCAAATATGGTGAGCAAAACTCATACTTGGGGTACAGTAGGTATATACGCGGGCGGCACCTAGTTGCACACCTGTACCTCGAGTACTATTTTTTTTTTTGTTTTCCGTAAAGCGGTGCTGGGTTTTGTATAGAGCTATGAGTGTTCTCAGCACGCTCGATATAGACGCTTATAATAAATACAGAAATCAAAAAACGGATACTAATACCACCCAGAACAAACTATGGAAAGAAAAACATAACCTATGAAGGAGCACAACTGTTTAATAAACTACCTAGTAGCATTAAAGAAGCCACAAGTATATTTTGATTCAAAAAGTAATTAAAGGAACATGTTTTGAAAAATATTGCCATAATGTAAGCATCCTGTCAATTACCAACTTATATTTCGATAGTTATTTTTATGATCACTGTTACGTCACTGTACTCAAACCAGTACACTGTGTGCACACATTCTGTAATATGTATTATTCTCTGTAAGTGAACTCTGTTTTTTATGAAATAAATATCTTTAACCACAAAAACGAAAATCCAAATTCAGTCTTGAAGTGAGCTTTCTGTTAGTCGCACTATTGTTTACTCTATAGCAACGTACGAGTACAATGCCGGACGCAATTGAGTGGATTCCTCCACCTAACAAATTAGCACCATTTGCTCTCTTAAGAGCTGCCCGGAGCTAACGGCAAATAGGACGGAACACGCTTCAAAATCTGTACTAACCTACTTATTTAGATAAGGGATATGGATTACGTATTATTTTATGAAGTAACTATTCCCTTTTTTTATCTAAGCGCTGAATCAAAATAATCCTCTCAGTATTACTAGGATAGCCAGGAAAAATAATAAAAATATAATTTTTTTAAAGGAAAAAATCTATTGGTGCATGACCGAATTCGATCCTACGACCTTACGATCTTGTGACTAGATCATGGCGTCGAATGATTCGGGGCAAGTCGAAGTTCACTCCAGGGGATGCTTAAGAATTCCCACTCATTATGTGAGGGGCTCATAAATAATGGATTTTATTTGTTTAGGGCAATTGCAAGGTCGGGTTAAATGTAGCTTGTGTAAGCTTTGAGATGAGCCCGGATCCTTTTGTAGCGACTTTCTTTGGATGTTTCCTCTTTTCATTCCCTCCATATTTACACATCCACCGTCTACTTAAAGAACTTTATGAGAGTAGTTTATTTAATAAAACTTCAAACAGATTACCTTTTCGAATCACAGGAAAATGAAACTCACTGTTTCATACTTACTTCATATAACGTTTTAATAGGCTTTATTTTATTATTAACTACTACACAGACTATAAGTACTGTTTGTTTTCCTAACAAATAAGAATAAATAAATAGATTTAAAAAAAGATTACTATAGTTAAAATTGTTTACATCTGAAAAATCTGAACAAGAATATGATATGCAACCTCATTGAAGTGTCTTTTTAAAAAAATTGATAGTTTCAGAATCCGAATGTACAGTACCCCAAGTATGAGTTTTGCTTACCATATTTGGTTTTTCGTTTTACGTTTTTGTTCCGTGTTCATTGCGGGTTTTGTATGAAGACGCGATAGGGATACCGATATGGAACTTTACAAAACCCGCAATGGACACGGAACAAAAACGAAAAACCAAATATGGTAAGCAAAACTCATACTTGGGGTACAGTTACAGATGATAGTTTCAAAATACAAGCATCAGGAGAAATATAAGTATAGACCTTTTGAGAATTCTAGTTTCAAGTTATTTTTGAAAATGGTTTGAAAAAATACTAAGGTTCATTCATAAAACTCTTTTGATATTGACCGTACCTTATTAGTGATGGGCTCGTCCGGGGAAGTACTACCACCACGCCTTTTTCTGCCGCCAAGCAGCAACGCTGTGTTTCGGTTTGAAGGGTGTGGTTGCCGGTGTAATTACAGGCACATGAGGCTTAACATCTATATGCCGTAAGTTGTTGGACGCAGGGCAGTGCCAGGGCACGTTCCTATCGTGCGAGACTTACGAGGCAATGCTTTCTTATAGGTGATGGTTACCACTTAACATCAGGTTGACCATCTGCTTGTTCCATCGGCTAATTGTATTAAAAAAAAACTTTATATTATATGTGGAACTATGAAACTTTAACTAGTTTGAAAGATATAACACAATTCAGAGCTTTAGTTGCCAAAGTTAAGACAAATCTAATTAACCACCATAAATGCGTAGACAAAGCGCCAAGTTGTACCAAAGCGTCTAATTACTGTCTATTCTCTCCAATTTGCGTCAGACTGACTAGACATAGTCTGCAGATTATACTGGTACCGTGTCCAATGGCATCTGCATGGTAAATAGTTAAGAACCAGTAAATCAACTTTATTGAAATTGAATAGCACAAACAAATAAAACTAGTAGATAAGTTCTAACGTACCTATTGCGGTACTTTATAGAACTTGCGGGGTCGATTAGATAGTCGAGATTTTGGAACAGTACCTACTTAAAATTTTAAAATGTTTATTATGTGTATGTTTTCCTAATACTCTGTCGATCTTTCCGTCTTTTCCCAAGACCACGCTCATGAAGCACTTTTGGGAAATATTTAGAATTGTTCCTAGTTAGGCAGCTACTCGGATTTTATGAGCGAAAGATAATGAAATTTTGTTTTCATTACCTTTCGCTATATTATCTTTCAAGCCTTCTAAGTCCATTTTATCATTCATTTCGAATGAAAGATAAAATAGGCTCACAATATAATACCGAAACACTGTAGACGTCCTTTGGACTTTCTAGCTAGAAAATAATTAAGGCCTGATTTCACCATGCTCTGTTAGATTAACAAAGGATTAAAGGGCCGTTAAATATGTCAAAATGTACGCGTTTGTCATCTAAGGTTAGATTTAACGGCCTGTTTATCCTTGCTTAGTAGCTAACAGAGCATGATGAAATCAGCTCTAAGTGTATTTACTGTTTTTACGTCTACTATTGTATCGCCAGCTTAATTTGCATTTGTCATGTGGTAATTCTTTTAGCAGCGCGTGAAGGGATATTAACTCGATTAATCCGTGAAGTGGTAAACACTTTTTATGTATGAACTGAATTGAATCGCCATTTTGCGAATAAAATGTAAAAATGCATTCAAAGTAATACATTTTTATGGAGCCAATGTGGCTTGCCAAGTCGTTATTAAATGAACGAGTGACCGCTTGTAGTATTTAAACCGGAGTAGGTACTTTTTATTTTTGATTAGTGTAAAATGAAAACTACGTTCAACTGAAAGTATTTAAAAAAAACACTAAATTTATTTAGTAGGCACACAAAACAGGGTACAATCGGTAAAATACACCTAATAAAATACTTTTTTTTATATATATTTTTTATATTGGTGGACACTCCACACAGCACTATCTCGCCCCAAACTAAGCCAAAGCTTGTAACATGGGAACCAGATAGCTAATATAATACATATATACTTTTTTTTTGTAAATACATACTTATAATATTATATAAAACCCAGACAGAGTACAAACATCTATGTTCACCACACACATGTTTGTTCTCGTTGGGGATCGAACCCACGGCCTACGGCGCAGAAGGCAGACCTACTACCAACTGAGCTGTGAAGGCTGTCCACAAGTCTGCTTTTATTTTATTTACCAACTGAGGTCAACACAGCATGTATATTGTCGCATATTGCATCCGCAGTGTAACAAGACGTAGACTAGAGAATCACAACCATATTCAGACTTAAAGCTTTTATGTTTACCTCAGTGTAATATTTGGCTACCCTCCAACGTGGACTATTACGAAACCATCTTATTCTACCCTCCAATTCACAGAATCAAGCTAAACTGTGCCTTACACACTACCAAATAGAGAACGGAAGATGATTGAGAGGTGCAGAGATAAATTGGTCTTGCTGTGTTATAGCTTGTCGAAAGTTTTGAAGCTTGATATTTTGCCAATAATGTTGCGATTTTTTTCTGCCTGAAGGGGAAATTTATGGGATTGATTAAAGTGAAGGATCGGAATAAAATCATATTATATTCGGGAAACTTTTGGTTGAGTATTTCAAGGTATTTACGAAGTTATGGCTTCATCGTTTCTGATGTATGGCATCAATCATTTTGTTATCATGTGTAAAAGCTTTTTCATAAATTACATGCAACTTGGAAGTTTATATAGATTTATGGAGAAAACGATTAGGTAATCCGAAAGATGAAATTTTAGTATTTTGGCAACGAAAACGAAGATCTCAGAGATGCACTTGCACGTTTGTTAATTGGTAATGATGAATTATCTCATACTACCTTCACTCCTATTTTAGGTACTTACTACTAAATATAAATAAATTTAAAAGTTTAGATGTTTGAGACTCAATCACTTCCTAACCGCTATACCGATTGGGATAAAACTTATCATATAAGTATTAATAAATGTAGTTTATTTCCTGGAATAGCATAATCACTACTTTATACGTAATTAAATGAAAAGGAATTAATAAAAAAGGATTTTTTTTATCATTTCAGCAGCTCTAACGCGAGTGAAGCCGCGGGTGACATCTAGTCCGTTATATTTAAGACGCAGACTACCGCTAATGTACTTCTCGCTTGCATATTTCTACATTTTTGACGATTTAAAATCAGTATCAGTATAATCAGCGCGATTTTTTACTTCTTAAATTATTCAAATCGGACATTCCATTCAAAAGTCATAAAGTTACCCTCAGTAACTTTATGACTTCAAAAATGTTGAAATTTGCGAGCGAGTAGTTGTTTGTGATAGATAGGCTCTTTACAAAGAAAGGCGTTCGATTCTAGGCTTTGGTCGCGAGGAACACACAAATTCTCCTAGTATATTATACGACGTTTCAAAGTGATTCTTGTGATTTCACTGAATAAAGACCGTTTTGATAATTTTGCTATGATGGTCACCGTTTTATGATGGCTGTAGTTTTCTAGAAATCCAACAAGAGCCATAAATATTGCTGAGAAACAAATAACTTTTCCTCTGTAGGACCGCCTTTAGCAGGATTCAGGATTATTAACACAGCAGATAATAAGCCAAGTAATCTCTGTTTAATTAACTTGCTTTTCCTTACTGCGTCCGCTCGCCTTATTAGTTCTTTCTTATCTTGTAAGCTTAGTTTAAATTACAAAATAGCTTCCTAGCAAGTTTATAGAGCTTTTATAGCGTTTACCTTAGATTGGAATCATCTCACATGGTTTCTTTTTCCGTCACCTAGGTTTCAAAGTGATCCTTGTGATTTTATTGAATAAATACCTTTTTATTTATTTCGTTCTTTTATATTTTTTATATTACCTTCTGATAGTGAAAATTTGCTATTTCCTTTCATTTTTAGTAATACATTTCTTTGCAAAGATTTATCCTTATCAGCAACAAAATCCATTGGTTCAATAATACAGGTATCTTTTTTTTCTAATTTTTCAGGTTGATTTCCGGCAAAAGTAAAAGATGAAGAAGCAAAAGTAACGTTAACACTAGAAATAAAAACAAATTATGTATACCTAAATTTCGACTTCAAAAGGTAAATGGCTCGTTTATGGGGAACGGTATTCGCTTCTATAATAAACTTCCAGAAAGTGCCACTGGGCTTCCTATTAGAAAATTTAAAGTGTACATTAAGAATAATCTAATAAGGAAAGCTTATTATACTTTAGATAGCTATATTGTTGATAAAAATGCGTGGCCCGATGTCCCGGTCGCTCTGCCCATCGGCAGCTAACATGTCTGCAATGTCTGTACTGTACCTACTATAGTGTGTTTTTTTTTATTTATCTCTGATTTAATAGATTGTATTTATGCATTAGGTATTATTAGTTTGAGGCGTAGCGTGTGCTGTCTTATAAATTTGATTATGTTTACCTTTTTCTGTATGCCTACGCCTCACTAAACTTCAATAATATATTATATTATTACATTGTAAAAGGATCATACAAAAGAACGGTAGGAACCAAGCCGTAAGTTTGTTGCCTGTTCTTCTAGGCTTTGGTCGCGTGGAACTGGCACCTAGAGTCACCTAGCTTTAAGACGTTTCAAAGTGATCCTTGTGATTTTATTGAATAAATACATTTTGACTTTGACTTTGACTTTGATGAAAAAATGCAGTTATCTACATCTACACTAATATTATAAAGAGAAAAGATTTGTATTTTTGTTGTTTTGTTGTTTTGTTGTTTTGTATGTAACGAATAGGCTCAAAAACTACTGGTCCGATTTCAAAAATTCTTTCACCATTAGAATGCTACATTATCCCTGAGTAACATAGGCTATATTATATTTTCAAAAAAATCAGGGATCCTTACTAATACTCCAATAATGTAACCCAAGGTGGAAAAAGAAAACCTTACATCGCGTGCGCTGCGAAAACTATTGATGATAGAACAAAATAATGTACTACGACTTTGTAGAACACATCATTATCTACAAAAAATGTCGCGACAGCATATGTCTAACTATTATAGTTATGTCACAATAAGTGTTCTTTTATTATAAAAATTTAATTGAAATGCCGCCGCTAGAAAAGGGTGTTTATTTGTACCTTGGTATTAATCCTTATCAAAATAAATCATTTCATAATTAAGACGGTTTCAATACCTATAGATTACTTCTTAAATTATTCAAATCGGACATTCCATTCAAAAGATATGACGAAATTAAAAATGTTAACGGGTCCACGGGTCACGCTCGGGGTGCGATTTCAGTCACTCAAGGAGAAGGACGTGCAAATGTATGAAATTAGTAGACGCGAGGCTCGAACCCACGGTCTAAGTTTATCCTAAAATGTTCAAAAAATTTATGACCACCCATGCGAAGCTGGGACAGGCCGCTAGTTGTTTATAAATCGAGGGCATGACTCCTTTCACGACTTTTCTCTAACGGTCGTGGTTTCGGACTTAGCCATCGCCGCCCTTCTCAAAAAACCACCATGTATATTTACCATAGATCCACCTAAAAACAATGTCCAGTTCTGAAATAACAGTCTATTATACAGGGATTTGATAAGTAGTTCTCTAAAACTACTAATAATTTACATAAATCCTGTAAGCTGTTAGTTTAGGTTTGTTATTTTGTTTGGAGGTTTGTGGGATGCCTATAACATAGCAGTAAACTTCTTCAGGCTGATCTTCTTAATGTCGTGTCACTAGTATTTTTCGAAATAGTGTGGTGAAAGGATTTTAAGTGCGCCTAAAGAGGCTCCTTTCCATCACTTGACAAATATAAAACTTTTTAGGTTCTACGACATGCCGGTTTCCTCACGATGTTTTCCTTCACCGTTTGAAAGTACGGCATTGTGCACATAAATTTTAAAACAGAAAAACTCATTGGTGCACGACCGGTTTCAGACCTTAGGATCGAAAGGCGGTGCCGCTACCACTAGACCGCCAGTGCTCTCAAGTGCTTCAGGCTGATGATGTTCATACTTTGTTCAGCAGGGCTGTTTTAAAACATTCAGTTTCTGTCTCTTTTGTATCTGGCAAACAAAACAAGAGAAAGAGACAAATTTTGACGCTTCCGAAAGTCTTCAAATAACCCTGCAGGTTAGGTTACGCTATAAATAAAACAGCTGATGTAATACTATACTACACACACACATATACATACATAAAATCATGCCTGTTTCCCATAGGAGTAGGCAGACCACGGGTTTCCACTTGCTACGATCCTGACATACCTCTTTCGCTTCATTCACTATCATAACATTCTTCAACATGCTCGTCGTTAGAGTACTTTCTCTAAAATGTCTGTTAATTTGACTATACCACTATCACTACATAGTTAAACAAAGTCGCTTTCTCTGTCCTTAAATCTTTAAAACTACGCAATGGATTTTGATGTGGTTTTTTTTTATAGAAAGAGTGTTTCAAGAAGAAGGTTTATATGCATAATACAAGCATAATCTCTTAGGGATAACCCACAATAACCGTGCGAAGCCGGGGCGGGTCGCTAGTACTTTAATATATTATAACACCCAGACAGAGAACAAACATCTATGTTCATTACACAAATATTTGTTCTCGCTGGGAATCGAACCCACGGCTTAAAGCACAGAGGAGCTACTACCAATTGAGCTGTGAAGGCTATCAAACTATTCAAGTGGTGTATACGTAGTTTAACTTTTATAAGTTACGTTTGTGCGCTTGCAAGATATTTCCATACTTTTGTATAGAAATCTCCGAGCTATTGTTGTGTGGTATTTACCATGATAAAGGACGTACTCATGGTTGGCTTTGTATTTTAAATTTAGAATTTTAAATCTTCTAGAACCTGCTTTTTGCTTGCCAGCTAAAGTACCTGTACTTACACTCTTTGTAGTTACTAGCAATACATGAATCCAATCACAATATCTCTAATACTATAAAACTCAAAGTCCTGACTGACTGACTGACTGACTGACTGACTGACTGACTGACTGACTGACTGACATATAGACAACGCACAGCCTAAACCGCTGGTCCTAGAGACTTGAAATTTGAGGAGTACATAGGTCTTATGGCGTAGAGGTGTACTAAGAACGGATTTTTGGAAATTCAACCCCTAAGGGTGTCAAAAGGGATGAAAACGTTTGTATGAAAAATTATATTCCTTGAACCTACAAACTTGAAACTTGGAGTACATGTACTTCAAAGCTAAAAAATAGGAATAGCATTTTTAGTTTTTTAAAACTACCCTTAATAAGTGTGCAAAGGGATGTAAAAGTTTGTATGGGAGTTTTTTGACCGCTGGTCCTAGAGACTTGAAATTTAAAAAATACATAGCTCTTATGGTGTAGAGGTGAACTAAGAAGGGATTTTTGGAAATTCAACCCCTAAGGGTGTAAAAAGGGATGAAAACGTTGGTATGAAAAATTGTATTCCTTGAACCTACAAACTTGAAACTTGAAGTAGATGTACTCCAAGGCTAAAAAATAGTAAAGACATTTTTAGTTTTTTAAAACTACCCTAAATAAGTGTGCAAAGGGATGTAAAAGTTTGTATGGGAGTTTTTTGACCGCTGGTCCTAGAGACTTGAAATTTGAAGAGTACATAGGTCTTATGGCGTAGAGGCGTACTAAGAAGGGATTTTTGGAAATTCAACCCTTAAGGGTATAAAAAGGGTTGAAAACGTTTACATGAAAAATAGTATTCCTTGAACCTACAAACTTGAAACTTGGAGTACATGTACTTTAAGGCTAAAAGATAGGAAAAGCATTTTTAGTTTTCTTAAACTACCCTTAATAAGTGTACAAAGGGATGTAAAAGTTTGTGTGGGAGTTTTTTGACCGCTGGTCCTAGAGATTTGAAATTTGAAGAGTACATAGGTCTTATGGCGTAGAGGCGTACTAAGAAGGGAGTTTTGGAAATTCAACCCTTAAGGGTGTAAAAAGGGTTGAAAACGTTTGTATGAAAAATTGTATTCCTTGAATCTACAAACATGAAACTTGAAGTAGATGTACTCCAAGGCTAAAAAATAGGAAAGGCATTTTTAGTTTTTAAAACTACCCTTAATAAGTGTGCAAAGGGATGTCAAAGTTTGTATGGGAGTTTTTTAACTCGTGGTGCGATTGACTTAAAACTTGAATTAAATATACTAAAAAATAAGAACGTTACCCTCCTTCGTTGCGCTCGAGTAAAAAGGATACAACGAGGCGTCAATGTTTGTAAGGGACATTCTAAAAACGGGAATCTTGAGTTGGTACGAAGAGATCTGAGGGTATCTACCGTGCCTGGGGATCAAAGTCGTGAAGCTGTTTCGTTTCGTTTGTTTTTGGGGTAGAAACTAGAAAAAAATAAGTACATATTTTCCGTTGAAGGTTGTCTTTGTTGTATTTGTCATGTTTGTGCTAAGCTCAGTACACATACCTACCTACCTAATATCGGTAATGTACGCCTATAGGTATCTCTTATACCTACGTAGGTATTTAAAATCCTACCCTAATAATATACAACTCAATGCGAAAGTTACGATGTTTGGATGTTTGTGGCTCAATCACGGCTCACCACTTCAACGCTTGCGAAGCCGCGGGAAGCCACTAGTCGTCAATAAATATCTATGACCTATGAATCGATTTACTGATAATTTTAATGTTATGCTATTTTTTTTATTATGCATGCTTTGCTATTCATTCATGCTATTTTAATTTTGCTAACACGTAGTATTTTTTTTCTTAAATGAAGTACATTTTTCATGTACTTTTTACACTATTAGAGCTTGTGAATCCGTACCTACTGAAACCCGGACTTGTAATGATTTTATTATCAATAAATTGATTATTCTGATGATTCTGATTATTCTGATCGAGTTTTCTCTCAAAATTCCACCCAAATCGAGAGGATTGAAATCGAGTGTCAAGCCACTGTGATGTCTGAATGATACAAGCTTCATAGCTTTAATCGTTTTATGATTAAACAATCATGTAATACAAAATAACGGAGATGCATCAGACTATACTTAAATACTCATCGCTTTTATGTCCTTGTAGTAAGCGTAATTTTTTTTGGCTTTTTGTAACTTCATCTGCATCCGTGGGTATCTAGTAATGCAAGAGCGCGGGAATTCGTTGGATGGAGAAGGCTCACAATCGATTTCCTAGAAACGTAAAGGGAAGGTCCAGCAACAGACTGTTACTAATATAATGTACAGTATAGAATAGAGTCTATATCAGGCATCAGGCGTCTTGCATCAGGTATCTTGTTTGTCTATAGCAGGAATAACAAACCTTTTAAAAATGCCATTTAAAAAAAAAAATAAGATTCCGTCCACGTGCTCTCAAATAATTTCAATCAGAATATAATAGTTTTAATGATTATTATAATAATTTCAACATAAATTCCAACAGTGCCCCACTATTTATCCAAATAGTCACCTACCGGATCGGATGGGTGGGTGAAGTAGCGGATAGTTTGAACTAAAAATGCGAACTGTTTTGATCTGTGGCGTGCCCAAAATATTGTGCCGCATGCCATCAATGGCACGCGTGCCACTGGTTCGCCATCCCTGGTCCATAGTATAGCCTGATTGAAAGGAGTTATCGTAAAACGATTTCAAGATTCATTCCGCTTTCATGAATTCTTTTATGAAACCAAATTCATAAATATTTATATTTAAAAATCATTAATTAAGAATACTTTTTAAACCTAGGTACGAACTGTCGTGCTAAATACTCTTGTCGTCCATAATTATTATCATTGCGGTATCTGTCCAACTTCTAGGACAAAACGACAAAGATTGAGAGCATTGGCATTGTTAGCCCGACGCTTAGCTCTGTCCATTGTACTGGCTATGAGCTCAGCATTTATTATGCCGGTACAGACCGACCGAATGTAAACGAAAGAGCAAGATAAAGTAAAGTCGGATACTCATCTGAAATCGATGATCACTAAATTCGATTGGCTCCACACTAGAGCTTCAATATTGTATGATATTACATTGTAACAATTGTTACAATGCAATATACTATAATATAATATTGAAGCTAGTCGAGGGCCACTCCCCGCGGCCGCAGCAGTCTGAAGAGCTGCCGAGTGCTGACCCGTGCGAGGCTAGGTGGGTGCCGAAGAGACGCATGAAGCCTCCTCCTGAGCACAAACGTAAATGGTTAACCAGAATAAAAAAAAACAGCTTAACAACTCCGATCCCCAGACCTCATTAAATTCGATTGGCACCACCCTGGAGCTTCAATATTGTATTATATTACATTGTAACAAGGATCATACAAAAGAACGGTAGGAACCAAGCCGTAAGTTTACTGCCTGTTCTTCTAGGCTTTGGTCGCGTGGAACTGGCACCTAGAGTCACCTAGCTTTAAGACGTTTCAAAGTGATCCTTGTGATTCAACTGAATGAATACCTTTTGACTTTGACTTTGATTGCGAGTGGATTTCGCAGTGGTCCCAACGACGAAGCCCCGCCTAGCCTTCGCTTGTTTTCGCTCAGTAATAGTTCTCTAGGGTGAAATATAGTGGCCTATCGCGGAAGTAATGAAACTGAAAATGTAATTTGCGAGCATTACTTACTCAGAAATGAGTATCACGTACTACGGAACTCCAGTATTTCACTTTTTTTTTTTTAAATAACTTATAACTCACCTCAATGCATTGAATATTAATGTTGAAATGTGTCGAATTAACGTATTTTACGATTATTAAAAATTATTTAAAAATCGTACGTAAAGAATTTAATTCTGAATAATTACAATTTAGTTAACTGTAATACTCTATTAATATAATATTATAAGATTAACGGCCGGTTTCTGAAAGCTCGATCAAAACTAATCGGATGTCAAGTCACTCGCCATTTCAGCTATTGATGGACGCAGGGCAGTGCATCGTAGGGCACGTGACTTACGAAGCAATGCTTTGTTATAGGTGATGGTTACCATTTAACATCAGGTGGGCCATCTGCTTGTTCCAACAGCTAGTTGTGACAAAAAAAGTGCCAGTGCATCGTTGATTCGTCAGATGACAAATCCGACACTGCATCGGTACTATAGCGAGTCGCGGGGTTCCGATTGTATTCTACCGCGGCTCGATCGGTGACTGTTCGCCTGAGGCGAACCCTCTGGCCTCGTGAGGAGGTAGATGCCCTGGAACAATAAGGACATCCCCTGCATTCTGTGGTCTGTCCGCTGAGCTGAGGCTCCCCGCACTCAAACCCTGCTGGCCACCGACAAAAGTTTATTTAGCCTAAACTAACTTAATTTTACAACTATAGGCGTTCATTGCCAGTCAAAAGAATAGGTTTTTAAAAAGACAAAATAAAAGGCACTGCCAATTTTTCAATCGTTATCTATATAAGATTTTGACATCGAAGTGTACTCAAGAACTTTAATCTCTCTCAACTTGAACTCTCGAAAACCGACAGCTTTTATCTTCTTTTAAACCTTCTGCTGAAGCCTTCTTGACCCGCCCAATGCCTCATAAATCGCGTAGGTAAACTTTTATCTTAGGGCGAAACGACGCTTTTCCAATACGTGTAGAAAGATGGTGAGTACAGAAACTTTCACATAACAAAGACACTGGGGAAAAGGAGGTAATATTTCAAAACAGACAGCAAATCAGAATAAAGCCCTTATTACATCTCTCAAGGCGCCGTGCGAATTTGTTTTGTAGCAATTTCTAGCTGCAATCACGCAGGATCGTAAACGAGACCGCAGAATTGCAGCAATTTTTTTCCGAAATAACAATAGCTTGTGAATCATGTATGTGACAGCTTGGTAATGTTACCAAGCTCATAAATGGACTGAATTATGGTCCATAAATTACGACGGCAGTAATTAAATCAGGGAAACTGATACAGTTCGAGTAAATGAAGGCTTAGAAATTCCAGTTGCCAAAGTTCTGGTGACGTTTTCACGTCTAATACACTAAACTCTCTCAACACTTACCCGTACTTGATCCTGCGAGGCTCCAATCTAAGGAAAAAACCAATCCTAGGAAGCCCCAGATCACCTATCTTAAAATACAAACCCCGTCGGAAGTTTCTGTGCTTTTGGGAGGAGTTAAACTAGCTACTATTTAGCCAGATTATCTCTCACGCATAATAGACCTAAATGCGGACACAGGAGGATTCAAGTTACAGTAACAATCCCCCGCGATGAAGCTTGGCAGTATTTACTAGTGGCTGGCGGCAGTCTGTAAGTTATTCGCCACATAACAAATTTAGTAAAACTTTATAGGTCTCTCGCGATACAGGCTAGTCGTAGAGTGGGGTCCATTTTTGATTCAGATTAAACACAATTCTCGAATAAATATTTTTGTAATTATTCTTCAGGAAAATGAAGTCTTCTTCTTCTTCTTGACGTTTCACTTGTTTCTTTCGAAACAGTGTGGTGAATGGATTTTAAGTGCGCCTAAAGAGGCTCCTTTCGAGGGCTTGACACATGTTATAGAACTTTTTAGGTTCTATAGCATCCCGGTTTCCTCACGATGTTTTCCTTCACCGTTTGGGAGTACTGTCACTGAAATAAACTGGCAAAGAAGTCTAATAGTAATATTATCAAAAACAAAGTTTGTTACACTGGCTTCTTGCAAAGGTTTAAACTGATCTTATGAGTACAGCGTGCTTTATAATTACTTAACAAAGTAGACATTAAGTGGTACCTCGCTAACCGTTAAGTGCTATGCTACCTCACAATGTGGAACTCAAACAAGGCATCAAACTACGCTCATAGTTGCGCGTTATAGCTAGGTTAGTTTTATAAAAATAACGATGTTTTTAAAAGTAGTTTAGTAGTAGAGCTCTTTGTAATGTGCTCTTGCGGAGAAGTACTACCATCATGCCTATTTCTGCCTTCAAGCAGCGTGTCTGTGTTTCAGTTTGAAGGTGTGGGTGCCGGTGAAATAACAGTCACAAGAGGCTTAGCATATTTATGCCTCAAGTCGATGGATCTGTTCTATTCGACGTGTCTAGAAGACGTGACAAAGAGAACCAGTTGCGCTTGCATAAGGTGTTGATGATGAGCAGCATTACCTGAGTTCTTAACACTATCGCTGGAGTCACCAATCCACTTGTCAAGCGTGAGTAAGTTAAAGCTACCCCTCAAAAAATATAGAGGCGGCCTTTGCCCAGCAGTGGACTCCTTTAAGCTGATGACGACGATGCCAAAGCTCCAAGATATATGCATAAATGGTCACCAGCGGGAACCTACAGTAAGTTTTTTTTTTAATCATTTATTTAAGGTTTTTTTAAACATACAGATTATGACAAACCTAAAAGTTAACAAATAATCGAACACAACTACACAACTACAAAAGTTCAATACCTACCAGGCTAAAATGTATGAAACAGCTGTTTTTTTTTCGCGTTCACAGTGTTGGTTCCTTAGAAAAAGTTGATCATATTGATGGGTACTTTAGCCCCCTGAAGTTTATATACACAACTTATGGAACACCTTGTATAGATGACAAAAAAGCTTGGGACTGAACTATGCTCCAACTTATTGCAAAAACAAAATAAAATTGTAAAAAGGATCATACAAAAAAACGCTAGGAACCAAGCCGTAAGTTTCTTGCCTGTTCTTCTAGGCTTTGGTCGCGAGGAACTGGCGGTAGATTCACCTAGTATATAAGACGTTTCAAAGTGATCCTTGTGATTGTACTGAATTTTGATTTTGAGTACTGTATATACGAGGTAAGATATTGTCACTGACGTAGCTGTATCCGCTTTGACTGTGGTATGTACATGTGACCGAGTACATTAAATTATTCATACCGCTTAATATGCCAAACACATGCCATGCAAACAATGTTATACGAACACAGTATGATATTAGATATAGTTATCTAGTTTACGCTGAAAATCAGTGTTGGGGGTAGCTCACCCAACAACTACCAATACTAGCTGAATACCATTTTAGCATAGACTCTGCATTAGATAAAACATTGTTAAGCCACTACTGCATGGGACCCAGCCATAATCATCATCATCAGCCTAAGGAAGTCCAACACTAGACATACCTCTCTACTATAAACAAGAAAGAAAAAATTATAAATAATATAATAATAAATCAATATTGGTGGACCATGTTATAGGTATAACCATCACCTATAACAAAGCATTCCCTCGTAAGTCACGCACGATAGGAACGTGCTCTACGATGCACTGTCCATCAACTTGAGGCATACAGATGCTAAGCCTCATGTGCCCGTAATTTAAATACACACCGGCAACCACACACTTCAAACTGAAACACAGCAACGCTGTTTGGCACACATGACAAGTGGTCACCCATCTTCCAACTAGCAGGTAATTTAATTCATAGACTAATGATGTAAAGCCATTACAATCACGAAGACCCTCATTAACATCGGATTAAACGGTTCGCCTATGAGCCCGGATAATCTACGGTTGTCTGGGCAGACAACCCTAGATTATCCAAAGGGTTTGAGACCCTATTTTACCAGACAGCGTTGACAGCATAACCTTTTAGAGCTCTTTGTGAAAGAGTACAGCCACAGAAGCAATTCATTTATTAATTGCTAAAATTTAGGTACGTACATGAATATGTACGTACCTAAATTTTAGCAACTAAATGTTAAATAAATAAAAAAGTAAAATAAGTGCTAAATAAGTATAAGGGCTAGCTCTAACAGAAATATGAGGGGGACAAACTGGATGTCAAAGGCTAGGAACTGAACTAGGAGCACTGTCGAAGGAAATGGGGGAGGCCTACGCCAAGGAGGCGACTACTACTACAGAGAATAGTTAGTTTTTTTTTTTTAATAATTTTTAGATATCAGAATATTTAGTTTTAAGAAAAGACTGTATTGAATAAGCGTGTAAATTTAGTAGTAGAAATAAAGGCTCTTTTTTTTACATACAATGTTGTTATAATACACAAAATAATTAACTCCAAATCACTGAAAAATCCATAAAAATGTAAATTAGTTAAAAGTTATTAAAAGTAAATTAGCCGGGTAATAAAACTACCTACCTACTACCTTTTCTGCAAACATTTATAAATATAAATAAAAAATAAATATTGGTGGACTTACCACATAAAAATATATAGCCCTAAACTATGACAAAGCTTGTAATATGGGAACTAGATAGCTGATATAATACATATATACTTTTTTTTGTAAATACATACTTATTATATTATATAACACCCAGACAGAGAACAAACATCTATGTGCATCACACAAATGTTTGTTATCGGTGGGGATCGAACCCACGGCCTACGGCGCAGAAGGAGCTACTACCATCTGAGCTGTGAAGGCTGTATGTTTTTAGTTTTCATACAATGTTCGCACATAAAATACTTTGTGAGAATAGGTTGTTCATCCTTTGTTTTTTTTGTTTCTGAAAACTTGAAAAAAATATTTTTTGTTTTTGTTGTCGAAGGAAATGGGGGAGGCCTACGCCAAGGAGGCGACTACTACTACAGAGAATAGTTAGTTTTTTTTTTTTAATAATTTTTAGATATCAGAATATTTAGTTTTAAGAAAAGACTGTATTGAATAAGCGTGTAAATTTAGTAGTAGAAATAAAGACTCTTTTTTTTTACATACAATGTTGTTATAATACACAAAATAATTAACTCCAAATCACTGAAAAATCCATAAAAATGTAAATTAGTTAAAAGTTATTAAAAGTAAATTAGCCGGGTAATAAAACTACCTACCTACTACCTTTTCTGCAAACATTTATAAATATAAATAAATAATAAATATTGGTGGACTTACCACATAAAAATATATAGCCCTAAACTATGACAAAGCTTGTAATATGGGAACTAGATAGCTGATATAATACATATATACTTTTTTTTGTAAATACATACTTATTATATTATATAACACCCAGACAGAGAACAAACATCTATGTGCATCACACAAATGTTTGTTATCGGTGGGGATCGAACCCACGGCCTACGGCGCAGAAGGAGCTACTACCATCTGAGCTGTGAAGGCTGTATGTTTTTAGTTTTCATACAATGTTCGCACATAAAATACTTTGTGAGAATAGGTTGTTCATCCTTTGTTTTTTTTGTTTCTGAAAACTTGAAAAAAATATTTTTTGTTTTTGTTGACAGCGGAAAATGAAACAAATATTTTATTTTCCAGAAATGCTCTTACCAACCATTGGATTGTAAACAGCCTTTGATACCTTTAGAAATATTTTAAGAAATGTTTGAGAGGAATGCTTTTAAGTTTACAAGATTTGTTTTCACGACAGCGAAGAGATCTTAAAGGTGTCTACCCCGCACGGGGATTATGGGTGGTCTGAAAAATAATATATAATATAAATATTTAGTCACTCTTCTCTGGCTGACTCTTATTTCTATTGAAAACAAGAAAGAATCTATCGAGCCAGTTATACAATGTAAAACTTGTATTTTATGAATTAATTTTTTTTATTTTGATTTGATTTGACTTTTTTTCCCTTACTGCTCATTACTTACCTTACATTATTTCAGTCAAGTCCTCAAATATTTTGTCCCCCATTATTCTCATTAATGTTAATAATGAAAATATAACCTTCACGACTTTGATCCCCAGGCACGGTAGGTATCCACCTACCGTGCCTGGGGATCAAAGTCGTGAAGATTTGTTGACACTCAGTATTGGTATAGAGGTAGACTCCAATTGAAAAATCAGTACTAGCGAGTACTGTACAGTAGTACAGTATTAGCGAGGGAGTCTTCGCTCGGGAATCATTACTTCGCCCTCGTAAAAAAACTTCTAATACAAGGTGTAAAAATACCACTCCTGAAAACTTCAGGGGGCTAAAGAACCGCGTGAACGCGAAAAAAAAACAGCTGTTTCATGCAAAAGTTCAATACCTACCTGGCTAAAATGTATGAAACAGCTGTTCTTTTTTAGCGTTCACAGTGTTGGTTCCTTTGAAAAAGTTATTCGTATTGATGGGTACTTTAGCCCCTTGAAGTTTTCGGGAATGGTATTTGAACCTGTATAACAATAATAAATTTAAATTTAATTTAAATGCTATGTACAACTTTTAGTTTAACAAACTGACTCTACTTACATATTATCCGATTCATTGTGTCTGTCTATGTTTTGATTTGTTAACTGTTTTTGTACCCAAAATAATAAAATAAAATAAATAAAATACAAGTTTTTTTACTTAACTATCACTTTACATGGCCATATTACGCGGTCATCTGTAATAAATAAATAATATAAATATTGGTGGAGTTTCCACACAATACTATCTAGCCCCAAACTAAGCCAAATCTTGTGTTATGGGAACCAGATAGCTGATATAATACATATATACATTTATTTTTTAAATGTATCAAATCATATCATATCAAATATCTATGTTCATCACACAAATGTTTGTTCTCGGTGGGGATCGAACCCACGGCCTACGTATCAATGTACATGTTGTCTAATTTACCCTCCTCTCAGCCATCACGTCATCAATCATGGTTTTCGTAACACCATTATCCCCTATGGTACACCATCTATCGTAAATACGATCAAATGTCCGTTTTAAATTAATGACTTTAGAGGTTATCTTTCTTTGTTTGCAAAAACGTGGGATATTCGTAATATTATGAAAGAAAATAATTAAATACAGTACTTATTCGGTATTATTTTTTAAAAATAATGAGCAGCAAGGCCGTTTCCTAATTATTTTTAATGATAACCTTATGTATCTATTTAGGGTGCACGTTTATTTTCTGTTTTGTAATAAAAACAAAAAAAAACAATGTTTTCTTATTTTCTCCAATTTAGACTTCTTAATTTCTATGATGAATGGATACTGCGCTTTGAACAAGTATTTTTAACGACCGTCATAAAAGCGAGAAATAAATTCGTACAAAAACAACGTATGTACATAACTTATTGGAACGTCTAATATAATATTTCGCATACATCGTTGTCTGTAAACAAACGCATTATTTTCGCGTGTTTTCCGCTTTACCGTTTGGTAGGAAACATGTTTTTCTCTTTCCCTAATCCAATTTGCAAAATGCTGTTATAATAATATGTTTTGAAAATATTAGGTTGAGATATTGGTTGTGTATTTTGAAATTGCACATGTCGAGTTGTTAAGAGGCTGACAACCGTTAAACAACTCTCTCGCGCGATAGGAACGTGCCCTCCGATGCAATGCCGTGCGTCCATCAACTTGAGGCAAACAGATGTTAATCCTCATGTGCCTGTAATTACACCGGCAACCACACTCTTCAAACCGAAACACAGCAACGCTGCTTGGCGGCAGAAAAAAGCGTGGTGGTAGTACTTCCCCGGACGAGCCCATCACAAAGAGCTCTTCTACTCTTGAAATGTGGATGGAGATGGCTCAGAATCATTCTTCCTGGAAATGTACGAGAGGCCTATGTCCAGCAGTGAACTTCTTCAGGTTGATGATGAAGCAACTAACCGAACTAGATCTGATTAGTTATCAACAGGATGCTAATTTGAATTCTATTTGCTCAGTAGGTAGGTTTATATTCGTGTTCTCGGGTAAATAACTAAACATCCGTCATAGGTATTACGTTAAGTTTGGGTGACACACGGACAGAAAATAAAACGTACAATGCAACATGCAAAAAAACCTTGTACGGGTACTTTGTACCGTTTTTTTTTGAACGGAAAATCTCATTGGTGCACGACCGGTTTGAACCCACGACGATCGGAAGGCGGGGCCGCTACCACTAGACCATCAGTTCTTTTCATAAAATTATTTTTATTACAAACTAACACATTGACACTGCTTTTAAAAAAAAATCTGGAGCCTTACAAGTGGTCTATGAATAAAGTTCCACCATTAAAAAAGTGGATAGGTGCCATAATTTAATATTTTGACGTTCCTCTGACTACCATTCTTAGGGCCGGTTTCACCATGCTCTGTTAGTTTAACAAAGGATTAAAGGGCCGTTAAATATGTCAAAATGTACGCGTTTGACAGCTAAGGTTAGATAGGTAGATTTAACGGCCTATTAACGGTTAATCCTTGATTAGTAACTAACAGAGCATGGTGAAACTGGGCCTTAGACAGCCTTAAAATATATTGAGTTGAAAATTGTTACTAACAGATCTGATGGTTTTTGTTTTTGTTTTTTGTTTTGTTTTTTTTTTTATACAACTAGCTGATGGCACAAGCATATAGCCCACCTCATGTTAAGTGGTAAACATCACCCATAACAAAGCATTACCACGATAGGAACGTGCTACGATGCACTGCCCTGCGTCCATCAACTTGAGGCATACAGATGTTAAGCCTAACGTGCCTGTAATTACACCGGCCACCACTCTTCAAACCGAAACGCTGCTTGGCAGCAACGCTACTTGGCGGCAAAAAAAGGCGTTGTGGTAGTACTTCCCCGGGCGAGTCCTTCACAGAGAGCTCTACTACTCTTAAAAACCATCTTACCTAACCATGCTGAGGCTCAAAGCTGTGAAGTTGTTTCCAATTCCGTATTTTAAGGTAGAAGTATAAATTACCAAGGCCTTACAAAGCTTTAGAACTTCCCAAGCCCTGTGTCGAACTGATAACCCGATGAGATAGGCCAGGGCGAGGCTTGCAAATAAACTATTCACCGTAATGTTGGCTCGCCGTAATTACTCGGAGTGGTCGCACGGGGCGTCATATCGCCATACCTACAGCCGCTTCTATTTCATTAGCTTTGCATGATTGGTTGGAAAGCAAGGTCGGTGGTGTTTCTTGTGAATTTAATCACTGTAAAACTTATTTTATAACATAGAATTTGTTTGTTTCTCGCTTGCGGTTCGCTCCCAACCGAGAATAAATATTTAGCTGGATAAATAACCTTTGCACGACTAATGTCCAAAATACAAAATGTCCAACTAGGATTAATGTCCAACACTAATTTTGCCCAACCATAATTTTGTCCAATATGAATTTTGTACAGTATGAGTTTTTTCTGATATGAATTTCATCCAATATGAATTTTGACCAACACGAATTTTGTTCATCTATGAAAATTGTCTAACTTATAATTTATATTATTCTATGCGTCTCTATTTTTTTCTTTTTTGTTTTCTTGTCAATAAAACTTTTTTTTTACATAAAAAATAAAAATAATAATTAATGTGAAACATTTTATTCAATCAAAACTAATTTATCTTCTTAAACATACTGTACCCACATTACCAAGATCTTAAGATAAATTTGTTAACTTATTTATAAGTTTAAATTGTACCTGCTTAACTTAGTTTAAGTGAATAAGGCTAAAGTACAGTGCTTTCTATAATAGGAACTTATTATAGAAATAATTTCTGCGAATAAATATCTTGTATCCTGTAATGTATTATAATATTTCTAAAATAAACAATGCCTTAGCTTCCAACGCAATCTCATTTGTAAAGTGTGTTTACCAATAAATTGATTATTCTGTAACGTTCAACATAACATACTAGCATGAAACGGAGATTGAGTGAGTAATTGAAGGTAGCAATGGTACAAAGGTACTATACCAAACCCGTAATTTACGACGTAAATCCTTTGCTCGTTCATGGCTTTACAATGTTAGTCCAGCTGGCCTATTGGGACCCATCGCTTTGAGCCTGTCAAAAGTGGTTTAGTCGAATGAATATTGCAAAATTAGCTTCGATTGAAAGCGAAATTTAGTTTTTTTTTTAATAACTTGCTGATGGGACAAGCAGAAGGCCCCCTGATATTAAGTGGTAACCGTCACCTATAACAAAGCATTGCCTCGTAAGTCACGCACGATAGGAATGTGCCTTACGATGCACTGCCCGGCGTCCATCAACTTGAGGCATACAGATGTTAAGCCTAACGTGCCTGTAATTACACCGGCAACCACACTCTTCAAACTGAAACACAGCAACCCTGCTTAGCGACAGAAAAAGGAGTGGTGGTAGTACTTCCCTGGACGAGCCCTTCACAATGAGCTCTACTACTCTTAAAGCTGACTTACACTTAGTGTGACCAACGGGCATCACACTGGAGCTTCTTTAAATAAAATAAAAATTGGTGCAATTTCCACACAGCACTATCTTCAGCCAAACTAAGTAAAGCTTGTAAAATGGGGAACCAGATAGCTGATATACTACATACAGTAAATACATACTTATAATATTATATAACACCCAGATAGAGAACAAACATCTATGTTCATCACACAAATGTTTGTTCTCGGTGGGGATCGAACCCGCGGCCTTCGGTACAGAAGGCCAACTGAGCTGTGAAGGCTGTCAATATATTATTTTGTATTAAAGATCATATACAAAAGAACAGTATATTAGTTTTATTTGATAATATAAACAGAGTAAACATGATGAGAAAACCCACGGCTTTTACATTGTCAACAGCTGACTAGGCTGATGAGAAGATAGTATCACGTACTAGTAAACGTACTGAAAAATCTTATATTTATACTTTGAATTTGCAATATCATATTAAAATTGTTCGAACAGACATGCACACACAGTCACAAACTTTGATTTATTTTTATATACTACCGACCTTACGAGAAGCGGGTACCGTAGCCTATGGACGCTTGCAACACCAGAAGCGTCACACCCTTTAAATATTTAAAAACGCCCTTTTTGAAGAACCCTAAGCTGTAGTCTCTAGAAACTATTTATAATATCAGTAAAATATTTTGCCTAGTATCCCGGTCGCGTACATACAAATGTCAGTTACTGTAGTCGCGTAGTTGTTAGTAAAGGAGGCACATACGCTGTGACTGGACTGGATATCATAGATAGTTTCAACGGCACGTGATTTGGAATTCTAAACAAAGTAATGGAAGCCTGCGAAGCGATCTCTATTCGTTGGCGGTACTTCAATATTTGATTGGATTTGAATATTGTTGAAGCGTTACGATTCGTAGCACATGCTACGCACACAGTAAAAAAACCTCTACGACTCGTAAAGTGTGCTACGCCGTAGAGGGTGCTACAAAAAAACTTTGTACGATGCGTGTGCTATAAAACTTTTTATCATGGTAATAAATCTTATTTATCCTATATGTCAAAAATATAACTGTCACGAATGCGAAATAGTAAATTTGTATATTATAAAATGTTTGTGGAAAATCGTAGTTTTTGTTGAATTTTGAAACTTTTACACATAATAATGTATACACCGCGAGCACGAAGATCATGTACAGTATTAAAAAGATGGTATACATCAAAGGATACAAAAAAAGATGCCAAACCTCCTCCAGCACCAAAGAAACCGATAGACTCTAGAAGAGTGTTCAAAATCTATCGTTTTGGGGGTATAGCGACAAAAGAGGAGCCTAAACTCCAAAGCTACGAGCTGGACGTCAACACTTGCGGGAACATGGTTCTGGACGCGTTGATAAAGCTCAAAGACATGGACCCAACGCTCACCTTCCGCAGATCTTGCAGAGAGGGCATATGCGGCTCCTGCGCCGTCAACTTGCAAGGTCAAAACTGCCTCGCTTGTATCACAAAGATCCCTAACGTCAAGACAATAACAATCTACCCTCTGCCCCACATGTACGTGATTAGAGACTTGGTCGTCGACATGTCTCACTTCTTCAACGGCTACGACAGCATACGTCCGTATTTGGTGCGCAAAAACGCGTTGATATCTAAGGGGCAGTACGCGCAGAGTATACCTGATAACCTGAAGATAACAGGGTTGTATGAGTGCGTGTTATGTGCCTGTTGCTCCACAGCTTGTCCAAGCTACTGGTGGAACGGAAGGCGGTTCCTCGGCCCGGCTACGCTACTGCATGCTTACCGTTGGTGCATCGATTCTAGAGACGAAGACACGGAGAAGAGGCTTTTTGACTTGCGCGATGATTTTAAAGCTTTCCGCTGCCACACCATTCTGAACTGTACTTTAGCGTGCCCGAAGGGTCTACATCCCGGGCAGGCGATCGCGAGGCTGAAGAGAATGATCAGTGCTATAGATAAGAAGCCGCCTCCGGAGATAGACTCGCTGAAGTTCAGCGGTGGTGGTTTGAAGGATTGTGCGGCAAGGGCGGCTAAAAAGTGGTGAAAATCAAGACTTTTTTTTCTGTTTTTTTTGCTCTTATTGTTTCATATTTCAATTACTTAGTAGAATAATACCAATATAAACCGACTTTAGTAATGTTGATGTGAATTAAAACGAGTTATTTTAGTAAGTAATTTATTGATAATTTAATCGCAAATTTGATATTACTAGATTTTTTTACTTTAATCATAATACTAAGTATTATGATTAATTTTCATCAATAGATCAATAGATTAATTGTTATTTATTCTGAACAGAACAGGAGAAGCGTATATCTTTGAAACAATTGCGCTTGTTAACGACAGTGCTTTTGTGACAATTTATTGATGCAATTTTATGTACATGAGAATTATTTTCGTAAATGAGACACCTATACAATTGCAGCTTAAAATTGTATTTTCTAGCTCGTTTGAAAATCTCTTTAGCGCAGTGAGTGTTGTGCTACGAGCGTGTCAAAAGATGCAAAAGTTGAGCTACGAATCTGTCCATGCGTGCGAGTGACGTACTACGCCGTAGCTGCATCGTAGCACTCACTGGCTAGGGACGCCGCCGTAGCTCAGTGTTCGTATTTTGTGCGTATTTTAAGTTTCACTTAGTGACGTTCGTGCCGTGCGAGCCCTTGGTTTTATGAAGTCGGGAGACTTCTCAACACCTTTAAGAGTCTCATTTAGCAAATGGGTTCTTTATGAAGTTCTCAACACGCTTATTGTGACTCCATCCAAAGCCCACTCAGAATACACACTACCGTTAAGTTTAACAACACTGCGATATAGACACATCAGCGACAGCTGCTCGTCTATTAATTAATAAATAAATAAATAAATAAAGTTTGATTACTTTATGCTCTTTACGCCAATTAGTACTTGGTTCTAAGAGATCTGAGGGGATATCTACCGCGCCTGGGGATCAAAGTCGTGAAGCTGTTCCAGTTTTTTCTATACACCAAGGGAGCCCATCACACCATTATAAGTCACAGAACCAGAACTAAAGGGAAAAAAAATCCTAGTAGTTCTGCCGACAGAACTACTCAACAGAACAGGTGGGAATAGACGTGTATTACGACATAGGCACAGCATCTTTCAAGATAGTTTACAGGTCAGAAGGTACATGTTATAAACAGTTTTAGCTAAGCTAATGTAATTTTTCCGTTCTACTTGCTGTTTGCGTGTTCTGCAAACAGAAAGTAGATCTTGTCTAAACCCCCAGGGTTTGGACTACCGAAATGACACGACAAGTGTACTGTGACTCTTACCCTGCCTGTACGGGTTTCTCCATACAGACGAACGTGTTACGAATTCAGTCTCGCGGGTGTTTTTATTGATTCCCGACCTTGGCCTTGAAGATGAATCCCAACAAATTCAGCGTTATCGTAATGCGCCCATCAATCAGTCCGTGGTCTGCTATCAATCATATCTGAGCAATCGATAGAACGTGACACAAACTGTGCCTGAAATCCTATCGTCGGCCTAAAATCGACCTAATTCTAAGGCAGTAGGGTTTGACGTCCCGTGAAAAAATGTGACTATTTTTACCCTGAATCCCAAAGAATTCAGGAATATTTGCAGCAGTGTAAAAGGTACATGTACCTTAACGACTGAAAATGAACAGCTGGGATTCTTGCTACATAAAAAATGGGCTATCACACACTCGTAAACATATGCTAACTACTAAATAAAACTTTAAAGTCTCTAAGCACGTAGGCACATTCGAAGAAATAAATTTTATTTATTTATAAACTTCAATCACTACCTATACAAATATCCTGTTGTGTTTGCCTGCCACATGTGTTTACACTAAAGCTACTTAGCTACCTTGATTTTCGAATAAAGTTTATGGCGATGACAACTGCAAAAAAGAAAGATATTAAATCAATAAAGTTATTTATGAAAAATTGCATGGCTGATTAGCATGCCCGATCCATTCTCTATACACCGGGGCCCTTGTCCACCTTTAAGAGTAAGTAGAGCTCTTTGTGAAGGGCTCGTCCAGGGAAGTACTACCACCACGCCTTTTTCTGCCGCCAAGCAGCAACGCTGTGTTTCGGTTTGAAGACTGTGGTTGCCGGTGTAATTACAGGCACATGAAGCTTAACATCTGTATGCCTCAAGTTGATGGACGCAGGGCAATGCATCGTAGGGCACGTTCCTATCGTGCGTGACTTACGAGGCAATGCTTTGTTATAGGTGATGGTTACCACTTAACATCAGGTGGGCCCCATGCTTGTTCCATCAGCTAGTGGTATAAAAAAAACCTAGCTACGCCACTGGCGTTGTACTCAGTGCTATATATATATTACGGGTTGAAACTGGGATGCGTGAAATTGCTTGGGATCCTGCAACGGTACAGCACACGAGAAAGATGGGTAGACATTACTTTAAGAAACATTTTGTCTAAAGAATAAGATAAATAAGAATGTTAAAGTCTCAGTAAGATCAGGTTTTATGTTATGAAATACCCACAAGGAAAATAATAGGTACGTGATAGTAATGTGAAGTACATTGCACTGCGTCCATTACTGAGACGCAAGTCTCATAATAGTTAAGTAAAGTTTATGTTTCACAGATATACCAGTGTACAGGGGTAGTTAGTCAGTGAGGTATATAATTATTATAATAAAAATTTCACCTATGATTAATACATAGTAGTATTTGACATCGTGGGTTCGATCCCCACCGAGAACAAACATTTGTGTGATGAACATAGATGTTTGTTCTCTGTCTGGGTGTTATATTATAAGTAAGTGTATTTACAAAAAAAAAGGATTTAAGTAGTATATCAGCTATCTGGTTCCCATAGCTTTGGCTTAGCTTGGGGCTAGATAGTGCTGTGTGGAATGTGTTTTTTATTTTTTAATATGTAGCATTATAATAGCCTACTTTGATTAGTACCTACTGTTGTCCCCACTAGGTCTCTATCAAGCCTGTATAGTGGACCAACAGATACTCGCCTCAGAATCTCCATTATAGATATAACTAAATGTGTGCTGTGACAGCCTTCACAGCTCAGTTGGTAGTAGCTCTGCCTTCTGCGCCGTAGGCCGTGGGTTCGATCCCCACCGAGAACTAACATTTGTGTGGTGAACATAGATGTTTGTTCTCTGTCTGGGTGTTATATAATATTATAAGTATGTATTTACAAAAAAAAAGTATATATGTATTATATCAGCTATCTGGTTCCCGTATTACAAGCTTTGGCTTAGTTTGGGGCTAGATAGTGCTGTGTGGAAAGTCCTCCAATATATTTATTTCATGTGTGCTTCATCTGATATACCTACATCTCTTTAGGGACTGCCTTTCATAGCACCAGCATCCGATTCAAATTGTCGCTGCAGATAAACGTGGCCTAAAACCACATTGAAGGTTTACGTATTCGTTTCCATTCGTAAGTATACAGGCCCACTATCTTTTATTTATGAACCTTTGGATCAAAAACAAATATATTTTCACCGAAATGTTTGTGTCCGTCGATCGAGATCGGGGTCAAAGGATGTGGGTGTGCTTAATTTTGTCGCGACCGTTATTACCTTCCTGCTTCATCATCATCACCCTGAATGAGACATGAGGGGAGGGGCAGGTGGAAGTTGCGTTTACCACTGTAATTTCTCTATTTCTATTTACCTATTTATTACTTTGCTTGCTGTGTTTCGAGTGCGGTTGCCAGTGTAATTACAGGCACATGAGGCTTAACATCTGTATGCCTCAAGTTGATGAACGCAGGCTAGTGTATCGAGGGCGCTTTCCTATCGTGCGTGCCTTACGAGGGTATGCTTTGTTATAGGTGATGTTTACCACTTAACATCAGGTGGGCCATCTGCTTGTTCCAACAGCTAGTTGTATAAAAAAAAATCCTTAAACACCCGATTTGCTTCCTGTACTAACGTAAAAAAATATCTCGATCCCTGTGTTATTTCAAGGTCCGCACCCTATCCGCAAATCGTTAAAATATCCGATGAAATAACGAAAACCGGTAATCGTCTGGGGTACCTACATATAGCCCGTAGAAAACCACGAGTAAAGAACCACCGAGTTAATTTATGGAATCCATTTGTAAATTTTCTCGGAAATTACTGAATTGAAACAGTTATGGCGAATATTTTTCGTATTTTAAAGTTTGTTCTACGACATGGTGGGCCATCTACTTTTTCCATTAACTAGTAGTATAAAATAAAATGTTTTGTTTCGTATAATAAATTGTTGACGTCAGAGACAAATGTTTTTTTCTTTGTTTCTTAGACGTTTTTTTTATAGTATACCTATGCTATAATTTTGTAACATACTTTAATAATATTACAATCTAGCCACGGCTAAGGGAGCCAATAATGTACGGCCAAATAATGTACAGCATGATATTGCACAGCACGATAATGCACACCCAGATAATCCGTGTCCACTGGTTTGAATTATTGGGTGTACATTATCATCCCGTACAATAACATGCTGTGCAATATCGTCACGTGTCAATAATGTACACCCAGATAATGTACAGCATGATAATTGGACGCCACTTTAGTACCGCTGAGTCGGATTGGTTAGGTTATGTTGAAACATATAAATTACGCACGAGGCGAGCGAGCAAAGCGAGCGTGCCGCGGCAGCGGCCGCCGAAGTGCCAGAAATAAATTTTTACGGTACCAAAGTGGCTTCCAATTATCATGCTGTACATTAACGTGCTGTACATTACCATGCTGTGCATTAACTGGCTGCATATTAACTACACGTGACAATTTTGCACATACAGATAATGCACACCCCGATAATGTACACCCAGATAAAACGAATCCAAAAAGGTACCAAAGTGGATTCCAAATATCATGCTGTACATTATCGTGCTGTACATTATCATGTCGTACAATAACCGGACTCACGGCTAATAGGTAATTTAACGCTGACCTAATTTTTTAAAGTAGGTAAGATACTTAGTCTAAGTAGGTAAGTTTCTTTGACGTAAAGAAGTTTTCTTTTGAAAGAAGCAACGTTGGTTAGTACAAAGGTAGGTATAAAATTAAACCTTGGCCAAACATTCAAACTTATGAAGCAAATGAAAAGAAAATAAAAGTTTGCCCCGAAAAGGAAAATGTGTAAAATTGAATCCATAAATTGCGATAACTTGTTTAAAACTGTAATTTGCGTGTAAACTTTTTATATAAATTGTGTATTCGCAAAGAATGTTTCAGATTATGAACGAAATTATCTTTAAGTTCTGAGTAAAAAGTTGGAACATTAGGTACCTAGCATAAAGTTATAAAGCTGTGTATAAAATACCTAACAAGTATAATAAGTAGAAAATTAATAAGTTTATGTAATTCTAATTCATGCTGGGGGAATATAGATCGACTCCCGCAATGGGGTGTATTGTGCATTATCCCCCTGCTAACGTCGCCCAAGCCAGCGCGGAGGACTTTGGGTTGATGGCAGCATTTTACTAGCATCCCCGATGGTGATGGTCATGCAGAGGAGCAAGATCCGATCAGCTCCAGCAGCCCCGTTTTAGACCTAAATAATTAGTAAGTTATAAATAACTTAGTAAGAATAAGAACTTCTTAAAGAGCACTTCAGGTGTAGTGACTAACCTAAACACAAGCAATAGAGACACCCTTTTTAGGGTTCCGTACCCAAAAGGTAAAACGGGACCCTATTACTAAGACTCCGCTTTCCGTCCGTCTGTCTGTCTGCCCGTCTGTCACCAGGCTGTATCTCATGAACCGTGATAGTCAAACAGTTGACATTTTCACAGATGATGTATTTCTGTTGCCGCTATAACAACAAATAGGTACTAAAAAACAGAATAAAGTAAATATTGAAGGGGGCTCCCATAAAACAAACGTAATTTTTTTGCCGTTTTTAAAGATATGGTACGGACTCCTTCGTGCGCGAGTCCGACTAGCACTTTGCGTGTCTTTTTTTATTTGTCCTTCATGGAGCAGGCTAAAGTTCCACACTGCCTCGTCTTTCTTTGTAACTTCTAAAAACTAGAAATATTCAACAATGACAACATCAACTTTTTGCATATTGGTCGCAAAGCCTCTACAAGAACTCTGGTTCTTGTAGAGGCTTTGCGTAATCTGTTACTATCTACCTATTACATAGAACACAGAATGTTCATCCATCACACCGATATTTTATTCTGTAGAAATCAAACTTATAGCGCAAAAAGGGACTTTAAAAATGTAGTAGGTACTAGAATGTCATATAGGTTGAACACACGAACGAATGTAAAAGTTTTAGCCATTTGCAGTGCAAATTTATAGTGCGAATTGAATAATGCATCTGACAGCTCTTTTACCCACGCACGGTGGAATGTAGGGCGTGGACGTCATTCATTTGAGGTCATGGCTTTTTAATGTGACAATGTGAATTTATCTGTCATGGCAGCAATGCTGTTGCTTTTTTTTATTATAAAATAGAAATTACTGTTTTTTTTATTATTATTCTTGGCATTGGCTTCTTTAAGAGCTTTTTTTCAAAAGTTTAAATAAAGAACAATGACCGCGCGCAGTCATGTTGGCAGAAATGAAATTCAGACGTCTGTCACAGAAGTTTGTATGTAATAGTACATTGTTATCCTAGGGGTGAAAGTAACTTATTTAGTCCCGAGACGCGAGGGCGCCAATAGTTCGAGGGACTAAATAAGTTTTTAACCCGAGGTAAACACTGTGCTTTTCATTACGAATACAAGGAAAGTACAAATGAAAAACATGAATTTGCTAAAGAAAAAAAAGTTGTGAATTGTAGTTGATACAATCCATACTGCATTCTAACCAAAGAGTTAATAAGTTCTATCGAAAAAGGTTAAAATCCATGCTGCATTCTAACCAAAGAGTTTTTATGTTCGATGTCATTGATGTTATTGTTAGGTAGCTACTTATATTATATTTACGAAAAAAGTGAAATTGCATGTTTTTTAAAAAGAAAGAAATTAAATATTTTTATTAAGAGAATACAGGGTTATAATTATAAAACCTATTAAATATCCACTACAGTTTTCACTAACTTGGCTGAATAAGTACCTCTTTGGTAATAAACCTCTTTAGTTTACGAATGTCGGTCATACTAGAGGTAGGTCATACTTAGGTAGCTACTTATTTTATATTTACGAAAAAAGTTAAATTGCATGTTTTTTAAAAAGAAAGAAATTAAATATTTTTACTGTAATATTTGGGATGCGGAGTAAAACACCATTGAAATGAGACTGTTTTATTGCTGGCTTACGGTAGCCAGAGAAAACCATATTTGCGAGTACCCACAACTATATTATGAATACATTACAATTTTCCCCCCTTAGAGGTTGTGAAGTTAAACAAACTTATAGACATATAGCGCCAGTGAGAACAAGCTAGCTTATTACACTGTCCTTATTACAGAAGTTACATTACATACACTTTAGAATGTTTCTAGATACCTACATAGGCAAAACCAACTTTGTAACAAGACAAGATACTTAAAGTTACTTAAATCTAATTTCACTAACTAAGACATAAAAGTAAGAAATACCTAGATCTGAACTACTTTTCCTCACAAAAAAAATGTTGTTATTGTATTGTATTAGAAGTATAAAAATACCTAATCGTAGAAAACGTTTTGCATAACGACAGTCAAATAAAGATTACGCTTTATAATTAGGTTTCTTAGTACGAGGGCGAAGATAGTTCGCTTTTTGATCTGTGGAAGTAGCGTCGTCTACAGCCTGTATGTGAATAGATGGCAATGGAGGCGAAGGCGAAGACATCTCTGCGTCATAGAAGCGCACTGAACGCTTCTAGCCAGCGACAATCGATTACTTCTACGCATTGGCATTATCTGATCGATATGTCTGGTTTTGGTTACGTCTTCGGTACGTACCTTATATGTAACCGCACCGGTGCGTTGCTCAATAACGCCCGGTTTCCACTTGATAGTACTGTTCGGGCGAAGATCCTTGACGAGTACTTCGTCACCTTCGTTGACACCGCGCGATGCGCCGCCTGCGTTACGTACCTGCGCCTGCTGCGCGGCCTCGACGATGTCGCCGGTGTGCGGACGCAGCATGTCGAGCCGCGAGCGCAGTCGGCGGCCCAGCATGGCGGCGGCGGGCGAGCGCTGAGTGCTGGCGTGCTCTGTGTTGCGATATTGGAAAAGAAATTTACTCAGTGCACGATCTACATTGTCTCCTTCGAGCGAAGCTTTCTTGATAGCCTTTTTGACGGTCTTGACGGCATTTTCAGCAGCTCCGTTACTGGAGGGATGATACGGTGCCGCCAGGACGTGCTGGACGGCATTGCAACGTAGGAACTTTTCAAACTCTGCCGAAGTGAACGGAGGGCCGCCATCGGTCACCAACTGTTTAGGAAGACCGAATCGTGCGAAACACTCTCTCAGCACGGTCACCACCTTGGACGCCGTCGTGCCCGCGGGCATCGCGAAAACCTCAATCCATTTTGAGTGCGAATCTATAAGTAAAAAATAAGTCTTACTCTGGAAATGCAAAAAATCAGCATGAAGTCTAGACCATGGCCGGGTGGGCCAGACGTAGGGCACGGGGGCAGCGCGCGGCGGCGCGTCGCGCACGGCGGCGCAGGCGGCGCAGGCTCGCGCGCGCGCCTCGATGTCCGCGTCCAGCAGCGGCCACCACACGTAGTGGCGCGCCACTTGCTTCATGCGAACCACGCCCGGGTGCCCGGAGTGGATCTCGTCGAGGATGTGCGCGCGCAGCGAAGTCGGCACCACGACTCTGTAACCCCAAACGATGCAGTCGTGGTCTATGTGTAGGCTGTCTTTCCTATGGAAATACGGCTTCTCGCTTTCGATTTCCGTATCCTCCGGCCACCCACTCATTAGATAGCCGTAGATCTTACGCAGGATTAAATCGTTTCTAGTTTCCTTAGCCACATCTCTATGACCTATCGGGAAGCTATCTTCCACGAAATGTAAGTATGCGGCGTCGTCTCTTTCGGACTCACCTTTGAAATGTTGCAGCGGTAGACGCGATAACGCGTCCGCATTGCCGTTTCGTTCCGTCGGCACGAACTTAATGTCGAAGTCGTAAGCGGCGAGCCTTACGGCGTACCTTTGTAGCCTGCTGGCGGCGGTCTGTGGTATGCCTTTTTTAGGACCAAAAATGTAGCTGAGCGCCTTGTGATCTGTCTTAAGGATGAACGGCCGCCCGTAGACGTATTGGTGATGGCGGCTCACGCCGTACACTATGGCGAGGGCCTCCTTGTCCACCTGGCTGTACCTGCGCTCGGTGTCCGAGAGTGTGCGCGAGGCGCAGCACACCACGCGCTCGGAGCCGTCGGGGTAGGCATGCGACAGCACGGCGCCGAGGCCGTACGCGCTGCTGTCTACTGATAACACCAGCGGCAGGGACGGGTCGTAGTGCGCCAGCGCCGGTTCACGCGTCAGCACCTCCTTAATGGCACGGAATGCAGCGTCGCACTCACGCGTCCACTGCCAACTAGTTCCTTTTTTAAGTAAGGAATAGAGAGGCTGCAACAAGGTACTCATATTGGGGATGAACCGAGCGTAGTAATTTATAAGCCCCAAAGCGGCTCTTAGTTGAGACACATTTTGTGGATTTGGAGCTTTCGCAATCGCGTCGACTTTACTACTGTCGGTATGCAAACCGTGTTTATTGATTCTATAGCCAAGATAACAAACTTCTTCTTTAAAAAATTCACACTTTTCGAATTTAACCCTAAGTCCTGCCTGCTGTAATCGTGACAGAACCGCCCTTAAATTTGCCAGATGAATTTCTTTCGTGGCCCCAGTTACACAAATATCATCTTGGAAAGCTACACAATTTAGACCATTCAGCGTTTCCTCTATTAACTTTTGAAACATTTCAGGTAAGCATTTTAATCCAAAAGGAGCTCTTCTATAAACAAATGTACCTATATGCGTTGTTATGGCAGTAAGTGGTCGCGAGCCTTCCTCTAGAATACACTGTAAATACGCGTGCTTTAAATCAATTTTACTATAGTGCTGCCCTCCGCTCAGAGCGGCGAACAGCTGCTCAATTCTCGGTAGTGGATAGTGAAAATCTTACAGAACTTTGTTTACGGTTATTTTGTAATCCCCACATAACCGTATGGATCCGTCGCGCTTGATAACAGGAACAATGGGCGTTCCGTAGTCACTGCGATCTACCTTGAATATCACCTGTTCGCGCTGTAAGCGTTCTAGTTCCTGTTCAACAGGATCGCGCAAGGCGAGAGGGAGCGGACGTGCTTTACAGAATATAGGCGTATCGTCTTTTAAATGCAATTTAAGTTTAGTTTTACAGCTACCCAAACCCGATTTAAAAACATCAGGAAAATCTAATTTTAATTTCGCTACCTTGGGGTCAATCGCCGCGGACAAATTGTGTAAGCTAATCGAATTTAACTTTAGTTTGCGTAACCAACGTCGGCCCAGAAGGGGAGGACCGCCGTTGTCAATTACAAAAAGCGGCAATGGTAACGTTTCACAGCCATTCTGCACATTCACCACGACCAGTCCTAGTGGAAGGATCGCATCACCCGTGTATGAATGAAATTTATTGTTACCGGAAGTTATGGGTAGGTGAGACAGATGTTTATCGTAAAAAGACTTACTGACCGCCGATATTCTGCTGCCTGTATCTATTTCAAATAACACTTTTATATTTTCGACCATGAGTGTATGATGATACGGGCCGTCCTTAGAGTCACTTTTAATAGAAACTACTTGATACAACCCATCGCTTGAATCTGAATCGGGGCTTGAATCTTCTTTATTTATAAAGTTTTGGTACCTGGATTTGGGCGGGTCCTTTTTATTTTTGGAACACATCACTGATAGGTGACCTTTGACACTACACTTGTCACACACATACGACTTATATCTACACTTGTTAGGCGCGTGACGACTCTTGCCGCAGCGCCAGCAAGCGCCCCTCGGCTCGCGGCCTGCCGGCGGCCCCTGCGCCACCCGATGCAGCCCGGCCACGGCGGCGCCCTGCCCGAGTCCCGAGACGCTGTCGCCGGCGCTGGCGGTCGCCGAGGGCAGTAGACCCGGCTACTGCCTCCGCCGCATGCCGCTCCGCCGCCTCCAGCGCGAGTGCCAGCTCCACAGCTCTCTTGTAGTCCAGCGACGACTCAGCAAAAAGCCGCGAGCGCATGTCCTCGCTGCGCAACCCGGAGACAAACTGGTCGCGTAGATTTACCTCCAGTGTCGATGCAAAGTTGCAATGAGTCGCGAGATGCTTCAGGCTTTGTAGAAAAACCCCAACTGACTCGCCGACCGCTTGACGTCGCTGACGAAATGTGTGTCTTTCCGCTATTTCTGATCGCTTGGGTTCTAGGTGGCTAGTCACGAGCTGGACGAGAGTATCGAAGGACTTGTCTTCTGGATGCTCCGGAGCGCACAAATCACACATCAACTGGTATGTCCGCGCGCCTACATGCGTCACCAACGTGGCCACGCGTAGTTCGGTTTTTATCTCGTTCAACAAAATGAATTGTCGAACTAACCGAACGTAGGATGTCCAGTTTTTGCCTTCCTCTAGCTCAAACTCGGGTAATTTGCCAAAAGGCATGACTAAATCCCATTAATCGTCGCCAATGTAATATTTGGGATGCGGAGTAAAACACCATTGAAATGAGACTGTTTTATTGCTGGCTTACGGTAGCCAGAGAAAACCATATTTGCGAGTACCCACAACTATATTATGAATACATTACATTTACTAAGAGAATACAGGGTTATAATTATAAAACCTATTAAATATCTACTACAGTTTTCACTAACTTGGCTGAATAAGTACCTCTTTGGTAATAAACCTCTTTAGTTTACGAAGGTCGGTCATACTGTTGACATTCGTAAACCAAAGAGGTTTATTTTCCTAGGAAATGTGAAAATATACTTATCTATTTTTTTTAATAATTTGACAGCTGTCAGTTGAAAACGATTCTCCCTAGGGCTGGAAGTACTACTTTCAACCCGCTCCTCAGGCAACTTCAGACCTACTTTCAGAGTATGAGTAATAAAAAATATATTTGTACCTGCTGTGGTACATTCCTACATGGAATGAATATGTACTAGTTGTTTACATATAAATTCCTTGGGAATGTTGTATAAATTTTAATAACTTTCAAAAATGGTTCCTCCATTTTTGAAAGTTCTTTATTATTTAGAGACTTATAATAATTCCAATGCCAATAATTCGATTCAAGGAGTTCGTGAATTCAAATCCCACTCGTCGAGGGTGACATAATCTTGCAGATTAAACCCTCTTTAATAAAAAAAAGATTAAAAAAGAACCACTTGTATGAAAACTCTAGGGATATTACCTATAAAAGTTGTGTGTAAAAAGAAATCTTTTTACACACAACTTTTTTGACCTACACTGTAGGTAAATCCTATAAAACTATTTAAAAAAATTCATACTACCATTGTAATAATTTATTGCAAAATAGGTCAAAGATTTGTATTTTTCTCGAGTTTCTTATAATAAAATTATGTTTTAATACCTAAGCCTTCTTGATCCCTACTGCTGGCCAAGGCCTCCCCCACTCTTTCCAGGTATTGCTGCCCTGGGCTGTTTGCTCGGTCCGGTAAGAAATGGCCAAGGTCGTCCCACCATCTAGGCTTTGGTCACATGGAACTGACACCTAAATTCACTTAGTTTTAAGACTTTTCAAAGTGATCCTTGTGATATTATTGAATAAATACCTTTTGACTTTGACTTTGATCTCCGTTTTCACCTTCTTCGTCGTCGTTTTTCGTCGTAAGTTTGCCCTTAATGTCAATATCTATATTGTTTTCAAAAAACTACCTATATTTGTAGGAAAAAGTAATTAAGAATAGTACCATGTCATTAAGTTAAAGTTATGGTGTGAATACTTATTACACAGAACGGAAGCGCGTCATCAATAGCAATTTAAGTTTGTTAAAAATGCGCGGGAGAGGGTTAAGTTAAAATATTTCCGGTACGTGCTCCGGTTACTAACGGTTTTTTAATGCGGAAAATGAAGACCTATTTTTCAGAGTTCCACTACCTCTAAAAGGTTCACACAAGTTATTTAAGAGCTTAGGAGATGAAAGTTTTACGAAGGTTGAATATTACTTTAAAAACCTTTGACTTGTTGGCATCTTTTTTTTTTATATGATCGTTTCAGTTGCTATTAAAACGAAAGATCCATTTTTGTATATTATTTTTTTTGCATTTGTCAGCAAATTATGTTTTTTTGAATAATTTAAAGCCACCAAGCAAGTAAATGTTTTAAAGCAAACTTTAAATCCAAAAATGTTTATGAAAAGTTTATAAACGTCTGAAAATTCATGTTCCTATAGCTCTTAGTAGACTCTTGAAATGGTTAATGAAACCGTGCCGTAGAGAAAGATTATGAGCAAAGTACAGTAGGCTAACGGCCGGTTTCTGAAAGCGCGATCAAAACTAATCGGATGTCAAGTCACTCTCCATTTCAGCTATTACATCGAATTAGATAGAGATAGCAAGTGACTTGACATGAGCTTAGTTTTTTACGGGCTTTCAGAAACCGGCGTAGGTTTCTACGTTTCGTCTCTTAAAAACATAGGTACCTACCTAATAATTGTATTAGTGTAACAATAGAGCAATCGTAGGTAACCAGTTTTGCATACTTTATTAAACTTTTTGCGAGGAAAACTTGCTTGAATAAAAATGATATTTATGTTGAACTTGTGAAATGCTATTGTCCGAAACATTGTTGATGCGTTTTTTCATAAATACATTCATTAATCTTATAACTTCAAAATTTTTAAAATGTGCTAGGTACTTTATCGGTTGTCAATTTGTATTAGAAGTTCATAACGCGTATGATGCGATTTGCTTCTAACTTATTATCAATACGTAGGTACCTAAATAGGTTTCTATTGTTTCAAAATGGTTCACCGAACTCAATAAACCCCGGGACGGGTAACAGCTAGTGATCTTTTAGGTACCTAATAAGAAAAAGGTTGTATCTAATAAAAAAATAGAGCCTTTTTGTATGGAGATTCGTTAAGCGCCTCTAACGGGCGAGCTGAGAACTCACGAACCATACAAAAAAAGCCTGACGTTACTAAAAACAAAACTCGAGACTTGGGAAACAGTAACTTATTGACTGCGGCGTTAGGAAAGGCTTTCAAGAAATCCGGACATTCATAAAAAAACATTGAAACCCTTCACAGAAAACCCTGACTCAGTAACAGATGGCTCACTGCATAATTTTCCGCTACGGTTATCCTTAAATTAATCTCGAGTCAATTTACCCGCAAAGGTGTCCGAGTAATTAGAGCGAGCCTAGCTGATTAGTAACAGCCTCAATCTGCTAAATAAGGGTTCGTCTTAAAGTTATTTAGTAGTAAATATTAAAAATAAAAGTATTTTGATTCAGGCACGATTTGTACAGAAAATGTAACACGCGTCAGGCTCGCTTTTATTTATCTTTGGCTTTGTGTAGTTTGATCGGCGTTCGTGTGTACCGTACCCATATCACAATAGATACAAATAAAACAATAGGTCGCAATATATTTCAAATGTTTTTAGTTGGTAGCCCTAACAATTTAATTTTGAAATGATTGAAAATAACCTTTAATTTTTGAACCTAGAATCAGTGTTGCCTGATTTACGCGTAACATCCCAATTTTTCGGGTCTGTGGACCCATTCCAATTTATCCTTGCCCAGGACGCCAAACTTCCCGATTTTTGATGAACCGAAACATTGGGGATAAGGGCGCACAAAAATGAAGGAATAAGTACCCACACAATATATTTTTCTGGAACTATTTCGAAAAACATACACAGCCGTTAGATTTTAGTCCTGAATCCACGGGCTTTACACTTGTCTGCAGTAAGAAGGATTTCACTCCAGAAATAAACAAACTAATTTCGTATTCTAAACATTCAGCGATTATCCACCATCACATTAGACCTTTTTGAATAGAGCTTTTCTAAACAAACGTTCAATGAGTCTAGCGAAAACGCTAAGTTTAAGAAAACAGATGATGTTGGTTGCAGAACATAATAATATTTTATAATTAGTAATTGCTATAATTATTAATTGGTATTTGTGTTTATGTTCAAATGATCTGGTGGCCAACACTGTTACTGAAGTTTTTAGGCCACCCTTTAAGTATGCCACTAGTAGGTAGACAAGACACCCAACCAAATTACCACGGCTCGGAATGTTTTTTTACTAAGTAGACCAGTTAGGTATTACCAAGCATGATCCAAGGAAGCCACGAGCGTTTGATATGTAAGTAATTTTAATCATTCAATAATTTTAGGAGCATGGCTTGTGTTGGTAAAATGTTTCTTAAATATGTATGTCTTATTCATATTGGTCGCTGCGCGCTCCATTTGCTAAAATGATCGGTAGTCTGTTGCTCTCTTTTCATTGAAATGACGGTGACAATTAATTAAGTACACTGGAGCCGATTAAAATGGCGGGAATAATAATATAGTAATAATTATAATAGCCTTTATTCAGACATTTGTATACAGTTTTTTTCTTAATACTAACTTAACCTAATACTATTATTCCATCTGTTTGTCGTAGTTTGGCATAGGCCTCTTCCAACTTTTTCCACTCATTTCTATTCCTGGCAGTTAATGGCGGGGAATATTAGTAGGAAAGGTCCAACGAAACGGTCATACAAACAGTTCATTTCCATTTAACGCTAGTAGAGCTATGGGCATTTATCTATTACGGTTTACATGATAAGGGTCGTGGCACGGTCGGGCGCGTTGATCCGGATTTATTGATTGTCCACTGTCACGAAATTGGGCCTGTAGTGTCTATTGTGCTTGGATTTTGACGCTTAAAATGTGGACTGCAATAAATTCCCCTTTTACGAAAGGAATTTATGACCCTCTGATGGCGAGGTAGGTAGCTGTAGAATTTATTCGTAGGTGCTATAAAAACTAACACACAGTAGGACATACTACCCAGTTAGTTATCAGATAGGTTTTTAGATAGCGTAGCAAATTGTTTTATGATAGTTTTGTTACAATAAGTTCTAGGTAGGTACAATGTTAAAATTATATCAAAGAATCTTTCAATTATATGCAAAACATGCTCTATAATAATAAGATAATAATACATGAACTCAACTTAGAGCCAACTATGCTGACCTAACTATCTTTGTGACTGCAGAGTAATAATATGAGAACCTATTTTCAACCGACTTCAAAAAAAGAGGGTGTTCTCAATTCGACTGTATGTTTTTTTTATGTTACGAGATCATCCTGCCAATTATGAATCGATTTTGATGATTATTTTTAAGGTAAAATAATGTTTATTTCCAAAAAAAAAGAACATGTAGAGCCATACATTTTCTTAGGTCTTATTCTAAAGCTTTATTTAATATAAATATATTTTTTGTTTGGTAGATCATACTTCAGTTAGAGGTGGTCCCATAGAAATTTTATCGAAATCGGTTTAGTAGTTTGGTTTTTAAATCAAATTAACTGAAATAAGTTATGTAATTTAAGTATATGAAATTGCGTACTTGACTGTTTTAGGTTTTCAGTGTATTTCAATGTATAAGTCGGCTTTTTTTTTGCAGAAAAGATATTAGGTAATATTACCTACATCCCTATCAAAAGTTTATTTTTAACTTAAAATCCAATCTCTAAAATAACCGCAGCCCATTCCTTAACCCACTAACTCCAACCTGACACCTCAGTGTTCATTTCTTTACGTAATTGGTGGCGAGCGTGGAATGAAGACGGATAGCCGCCGGAGGACCATCGATCAAACGTAGCTTTCTTTGTTCAAACTCGGGGGATTTTATTCAAGGTGGCATTACGCTGAGACATGAATAGACCTTTGGAGCTTAGCGTTCTGTAGGTAGATATTTTTCTTGATCATTTCTATAACAGATTTTCGATGAAATTATGAATAAAAAAAAGCATAAACACAAACAGTCTTGGTCATTTCTATGAGATATTGTGCGCCTTAGAAATTAAAAAAAATAACAGCTTCACGAATTTGATCCCCAGCCACGGCAGATATCCCCTCACATCTCTTAGTAACTAGTATACTCGGATACAGACCAAGCTACACAAAGGCAAATAAAAATGAGCCTATCTAATACCCCGTTTACACTCAGCTCATGTCCGTGGAAATGTGCAGAGACATGACCAGGGACTGGGGCAATGCGAGAATATAAACAGGTCACTTCCATGTCCACTCGCGTTGGCCGTGTTGCGTGAACACATTGCCCGCGACGCTGCCGCAGACATATGGACGGCAACATTTCCGTCCACGCGAATGGCAGCGCGAATGTCTAAATGTAAACGCAGTATGATATTTACTGCAAGGACATAAAATCGTGCAGGGTATAGCCTGATGCGTATCCGTGTGAACCAACTTAAGATATTCTTAGGTTACCTGGTAGTGAGAAGGTACGGCCAAAATTCACATTTGGCTGTAGTTGGACACAGGATGGATTTTTGAGGTGGGAAAGTAAGGCGTAGGTTACATGAAAAAGTTCGACCACTTTGGATCCATAACCTTTTGAGATATTTTGTACTGCATTCTCAATTTTGAAAAAAAATAAAAAAACAAAGACACAAAAACACAAGCCTTTCGATCCTATTTCATGTAGGGATCAAAAGAGGAAAAAAACTCTATGGGACCATTATGGTATAAAGTTATTTTTGTTGTTTTTTAATAAAAGCTCGCGACTGTAATCTCTCACGGTCGACATCTTTTGGTCTTTTGGTTTTTACTGAAGATCCTTTGAGAATATCATATATCTTCTAGGCTTTGGTCGCGTGGAACTGGCACCTAGAGTCACCTAGCTTTAAGACGTTTCAAAGTGATCCTTGTGATTTTATTGAATAAATACCTATTGACTTTGACTTTGACTTATAAACAAATAATATAATATTACTGGATCATTATTAAATAAAAGACTTCATCATCATCATCAACCTATGTTAGTCCACTGCTGGACGTAGGTCTCTCCCAAGACGTGCCACTGAGCCCGGTCTTCGGCTCTTCTCATCCAATGTTTGCCAGCTACATTTCACAGATCGTCGCCCCACCTCGTCGGAGGGCGTCCTACACTACGCTTACCTAAACGCGGTCTCCACTCAAGTATCCGTTTGCTCCAACGATTGTCGGTTTTACGGCAAACATGGCCGGCCCGCTGCCATTTCAGCTTGCTAATCCTTTGATCTATGTCGACTACTTTAATTCTCTGTCGGATAACGGATCGTTTTGGGTTCTATCCTTCAGAGACTCCGAGCATAGCTCTCTCCATAGTTCGCTGAGCGACTTTTAGTTAAATAAAAAACTTGCTTATCTCAAATCACTTATATTCTCTTAGATTCTACACCTCCTTAGATAATATTTACATGAATTAACTACACACAATACTTATCATAACATTTATTTATGTAGGTAAAAAATATGCTGCACAGTTATCTTAAAATACTCAAAATAGGTCATTTACACTTCGATTATTTTAGGAAACTTATTTTAAGTAAAATGCACTTTAAATCTTGGGTTAAATTGTTTTCTCTGACGAGATAGTCCTTTATAATATTTCACTGTTTTGTTTGTACTTCAGTTGTCCAACCCAGTTACCTGTTGTCATCAATACAATACTTATAATAATTGCTCAATAGAATAAGTTAAGGGGTTGACACCCGCCATAGTACTTTGCGGAGATACCCACGCCCACTGGTGGAGGGTGTTGGTATCTGCGACACAGTTTAATACTTCTGCAGATATCAGCGTTCCCTACTTTAGTTTGTTGGCTGTTCTTCTAGGCTTTGGTCGCGTGGAACTGGCACCTAGAGTCACCTAGCTTTAAGACGTTTCAAAGTGATCCTTGAGATTTTATTGAATAAATACCTTTTGACTTTGACTTTTGACTTTAAGTAACTGTTATTTTTGTTTCCATATTAAACATATTTGATTTGAAGTGATTCTAGGTATATGGTGTAAAAAGGTTGATATGTTGGAGAGAAAAGTACATAAGCAGTAGTCTGTGCCATTTTCTGACTTGTTCTACTTGGCGGCTGTTCAGCCAAGAGCGTACCCCGAAACAAAAGACCAACTAACAGCCTTCACAGCTCAGTTGGTAGTAGCTCTGCCTTCTGCGCCGTAGGCCGTGGGTTCGATCCCCACCTTGAACAAACATTTGTGTGATGAACATAGATGTTTGTTCTCTGTCTGGGTGTTATTTATTATTATAAGTATGTATTTACAAAAAAAAAGTATTTATGTATTATATTAGCTATCCGGTTCCCATATTACATGCTCTGGCTTGGTTTGGGGCTAGATAGTGCTGTGTGGAAAGTCCACTAATATATATTTATATATTTAACTGATGGGTAACTAAATGGCGTCATTAATTCTCTCCCTCTCTCTAGTAGTGAATTTAGTTGATAAGTTAGTGGCACTGGGTTGGCGCACGTAGGGCACATTTACACACAGTAGGTCCTTTTAGGGACGTGTCAGGCAACGGACGATCGCCCGTTGAGCGACTCTCATATATTGTTCATGTCGAAGAGAACTTGCGCGATGGTGCGAGATGCTTCCACGCTGCTGATAGCGATTGAGGAAAGGTGAGACTCGTATGAGCGGAGTTGCCTGGGGACAAAATACTTCGTTAAGAAATGTAGCATTCAGGATGTAGGCAGTAGTATAGCAATGACCAAAATAAAGAAAAAAATGGGTCAAGACTCGGCCAGCCTTTTTATAGACGATGTCTACCGTGCCTTCAAAGGTACCTTTTCTATAACATGTGTCAAGTGCTCGAAAGGAGCCTCTTGAGGCGCACTTAAAATCCTATCACCACACTGTTTCGAAAGAAACTAGTGACACGACAAAAGAGAGAGAGCCCGTACAACTGAACGCTAGTAGTCTGCCTTCTGCGCTGTAGTTCGTGGATTCGATCCCCACCGAGGACAAACATAATGAACATCGATGTTCGTCCTCTGTCCGGGTGTTATGTGGTTCTCATAGCTTTGCTTAGTTTGGGGCTAGATAGTGCTTTTTGGAATGTCCACCAATTTATTCATCGTAAATCTACTCACCGTCTACCAGTATTAGAATAGATGACAATATTCCTCAGTATAAGCGCTGCTGTCAACCGTATACTCTTCGTCACTGGACCCTCGTTTTCATCCTGCGAACATAACAGAATCTTACACATCCATTGGTTTATTTCTAGGCTATATCATGCCGCGTACAAAAAAAATACACACAAAGCTAAGCCAACAGCACAACTTGCAAAACACAACTTAAGATATTTTTTTTACTACTCTTAAACTAATAATTTCAACGTTCGCTTTTGATAAATTATAACAGACACAATGAGAATACAAAACAGCCCAACCGTTTTTACCAACAAAATAAATATAGCGAAAGTATACAGATATATTTTATTTAAACAGAATAAAAAAAACTAAACAGCGTCACACTGTGATCCCCAGACACAACAGAAAGCGACTCAGATTTCTTAGAACCAATTCCAAGTAAAACATATCAAGATTTTCTAAGTGTATCTAGAGGGGGTACTCAGAGGAACTCCAAATATTACATTTTGCACATCCCCACTTTTTGTCAGCTGTAATACAACTTGAGTTATATATTTATATTTTTTATAATTATAATTGATGGATCAAGATGATGGCCCGCCTGATGTTAAATGGTATCCATCACATCCACCCACACAAAGCAAATCCTCGCAAGTCACGAGAGAAACGTGCCCTGCGATGCTCTGCCCTGCGTCCCTCCACTTGAGGCATACAGATGTTTTGCCTGTAATTTCACCGGCAACTACACCTTGCCAACCGAAACACAGCAACGCTGCTTGGCGGCAGAAATAGGCATTCATATACTAGAGCGAATGATCAAATTCTTGTCTTCAATAGAATAAGATCTTTCGGGCCTAAATTAAATGGAAAAACATATTCATAAATAGGTACGTCAGTTATGATAGCCATGCGAATAGCATTGTTTGTTCATAAACAGGTACGTCAGTTATGATAGCCATGCGAATAGCATTGTTTGTTTGCCTCAATTAAATGGAAAAACATATTCATAAATAGTTATGATAGCCATGCGAATAGCATTGGTTTTTCATAAATAGGTACGTCAGTTATGATAGCCATGCGAATAGCATTGTTTGTTTGCCTCAATTAAATGGAAAAACATATTCATAAATAGTTATGATAGCCATGCGAATAGCATTGGTTTTTCATAAATAGGTACGTCAGTTATGATAGCCATGCGAATAGCATTGTTTGTTTGCCTCAATTAAATGGAAAAACATATTCATAAATAGTTATGATAGCCATGCGAATAGCATTGGTTTTTCATAAATAGGTACGTCAGTTATGATAGCCATGCGAATAGCATTGGTTGTTCATAAACAGGTACGTCAGTTATGATAGCCATGCGAATAGCATTGTTTGTTTGCCAAAAGCGTTGTCGGTAAAAACGTGCGTAGTAAAAGCACACTCAGAAACACAAGTATAACTACACAAGCGTCGCGTCTCACCGATTGCTCCGACGGCGTGCGGCCGAGTTCCGCGCGATGCTGCGCGCGCAAACATACACGTTATGTTAGCACAGTACAGGATGTTAGTACCGTGACGTCACTACAGTCACAACCACCCCGTAGGGGCCATCCATAAATTACGTCACACGTTAAGGGGGAGAGGGTCGACGAAGTGTGACATTGTGTGACACGGGGTGGGGAGGGGTCCCAAATTTTGTGGCATACATTTTTATATCTTAGTATTACAACAATAAATTTAATTGAAATATAATTTAAATGGAAATATATATAATTACGGAACATTTTAATTTCATCAATTTCTACATGTCAAATTGCAAAATAGTGACATCACACTAGGTAGAGGGGGGTCTCACAAATGTGACAAAGACGGGGGAGGGGTCAAATAGTCATGAAATTCGTGACGTAATTTATGGATGGCCCGTATTACGTAACTCGCGACAGTGTGCGACAAGCGTAAACAAACAACGCATGTTACAGAAAAAGTAATGGAGCAAACAGGCGGCTCACCCAATACCAAGCAGTTCATTAACAAACTTACATGAATTGGAATAGTAATATTTATTTAAAACAGTAACAGAGTGCACAATTTACAAAATAAAACGGTCAAACTGCGAAATTTCTAAACTGTGTTGCAGTCTCAACGCCCACAGAGAATGGATGACTGCTTAAAAGTTAGGTTATGTCGGCTAAGCATTGCCATTACCATTGGCATTTGACAGCAATGTTGGCTTATTTACGCTTGTCGCGATCAGGTCGTAAGATACGTAATAAGAGGACAGCGGGCCAATTATCTAAAAACGAACCCTAGAAGAAAAATATCCGTTGCTTGTTCATTAAATAATTAAATTCAATTCGACACAAAGGGTTCTCGATTATTGACTATTCCTCTGCCGGAAAATTGATGTACTAAAAATAAAGCGTTTGTGATAACACGACAATTTTTATGTCACAAAGAAATAGCGACAGCTATGAGATGTTTACCCAAAAAGCAAAAACTCATTTTACCGATAATGCTACTACTGTCGCATTGGCTTGTTTTTAGATAATTAACCCGCGGATCTTTATGGATCTGAGTTCGTCCGACTTGTCGTATCGTATGTATTAATAATTATATACGGGTGTTGCAGGCCTTCAGAGACAAAAAGATCCGTTGCAACCACTGTACGTTAGTAAATCGAATACAAATGAATATGATTGTAAAGGTTACACGAATATTTATAATAAACAAAGATCATTTATTAATCAAAATGATCTTTGATTAAAGTAAATGTATAAAATATTAATTATATAATTATAAATATAATATTTTTGTCTGACATCTTATGAACATGTTACCACTCTGAATATTAGATTTACACTGTAAATTTATTAGTAATTAACCAATAATAATTAAAAATGATACCACGTGAATGATAAATGTGTTTTAAATGAGAAGCATAACTTCACACACTTCAAGAAACACCCTGACATTTACCGATGATAGACAAACGTTAAATATACTATAGGGGGAAGGTTCGTATTGACATTTTGAAAAACTCTCTGTGCTATTTATTACCTTTTTGTATAACTGCAATACACAAACAGACTTAGAGCTGATTTCACCATGCTCTGTTAGTCTAAAGGATTAAGTAGCCGTTAAATATGTCAAAATGTACGCGTTTGACATCTAAGGTTAGATTTAGCGGTCTGTTAATCCTTTATTAGTAACTAACAGAGCATGGTAAAATCAGCTCTTAACTTTATATGTATTTGAAATGTTTATTATTTTTTTTGTTGTATAATGGTTAGGAAAATAAATAATTTATCTATCTAAGATCTTAGATATTGACCAATATTGCGGATGATGATGATTCAAGATAGTTCATATTAGTATTATAGCTCCAAAAAATATGTCAATTGCTCGAAAGGAGCGTTTTTGAGGCGCATTTAATTCTTTCACCACACTGTTTCGAAAGAACAACCTCTAGTGACGCGACAAGAAAAAAAATCAAACAAAAATCCAAATATTTGATTCATACGATATAAGTTATAACAATTAAATGTGTTGGGATCTCTTCTTCTAAGTTCTAAAACCCGTATAAGAAGAGTCCCCTCTTTTGTGTGGTTCAAGATAGTAGAAGAAGTAAGATACGTACCATAAGTTCCCTCGGATTGAACATGTCAGCGGCATGCTTGTTCAGCGCCGCTAGTGCCGCGTTGGGCGGGTAGCCGAGTGACACGGGCTTGTTGGCTTCCGCTTCGGCCGCCGCGTGCTTCCTCGAGTTGTATACCGCTTTTAATGCCTGTTGAATTAGGAATATAAGTCATTGTTCAAATTTAACGTATTAATATACAGACAAATGTAAAATTACAGGCACATGACGCTTAACATATAGATGAACAATAGCAATGCTCACTGTTAATATATTCTTGTAAGGGTGTGTGTGTGTGTTTGTGGCTGGGTGTGAGTGTTTGCGTGCGTTAGGGTGCCTGTGTGCGCGTATGTGTGGGTGTGTCTACCCGCGTTGCGTGTGTGTTTGTGTATGTGTATATGGGTGTGTGGATGTGAGTGTGTTCTCCTTATACCGCCATACACAAGACATACATTAGGCGAGCAGTGCTTGTCCGTGAGATGGTTGAGCAGCGCGAAGGTCCGGCGCGGCACGCGGTCGCAGTCCAGCCACAGGCACGGCGCCTCGCCGCCCGCGCCGCCCGGGCAGTGCGCGCGCGCAGCGTGGCTGAACACGCTGCTGGCGCTGTCGAATGATCTGCAATATGTTCATAAAAAACTGAAACAGCTGATCCCAGGTACGGTAGATATTCCCTCAGGACTTTTGGCTTCGAACTCCAGATTTTTTGAGAACGTCTAAGGGGGTTCTTCGAGGGTCTAATTAATAAATACAATTTAAAATATTGGTGGACTTTCCACGCAGCACAATATAACCCCAAACAAAGCAGCAGCTATTTTTGAGGATGTCTATGGGATGTCTATGGTAGTCAAAATATACGTGACAGGTTGTAAGCCCATCGCCGCTGTTAGAATACTATTGTTCTGTACTAATATGAATAAAATACCTGAGAAGATAGTACTCACTTTCCGCATCCTCTCCAATGGCAGATCCAAGGCGTGTCATCCAACGGCGGCGTGTGAGGCGATGGCAATGGCGACGGTGCCTGCCTCTGAAATACACAATTATGTCATACATGTCAATTAGTCAAAATCAAAGGATGTCAAGATACCATTTTCATGTATCCTATTATGTGCATATGTACTTCACAGTATCACGGAGATTGTCTCTTTTTATTTACGACAATTCATATTCATGTCAAGTATGGAATACCAACTACTGCAAAAAGTGGGTATATGCTAAAAGTTATATAAGAACTAACTAAACAACGAACTAACTAACGAAACAAACTAAACGAACGAACTAAAAAAAATATATAGCTAACTTCTACCCCACTTAGACATCTCAAAAATATCTTTTGACTACCCCACTTAAACATCTTCAAGAAATTTGTTAGTATTTATTACTAATAGGCGCGGATCCATCCGTCAAAATATGTTGTGGTCACAGCCCCAAAATAGCTAAGTGCGAGTCGGCCAATGCATCTCATTATCGATATAGTGTATTCCTCCAATGGAGATTTTTACAAAATATATGATGTCTGACCAGGATCTTGTACAGTGTATAGTTCCACGTGGGCAAAGCCTTGGGGCGAACACTGCGTGTGACGTCACAAGTTTATTAGGTTGTATGCCTATCGTGCCCACAACGGTGGATCCGCGCTTGATTACTAAGAGATCTGAGGGCATATCTACCGTGCCTGGGGATCAAAATCGTGAAGCCGTTTATGTTTTACCTCAGTAATAACAGGTTGATTAACGATGGTCTCCTTTTCGCCTATCTTCGTGTTGCCGACCATTATGGGTTGCCGTGTGATCACTTGTCGAACTATCGGCTGCGACTTCTGTGAATATACATCGAATACAAATCAAATCAAAAAAACTTACCTACGTTTTTTACTCACCAACCAACCAACTAACTAACTAACTAACCTAACTTAACATTTGTTAGGATAGCAAAATGTATCGTCGATGCACTGCATATTGGTCTTCCGTGACGCCGTTTTCTTTTTTTTTTTTATAAAACCAGCTGATGGAACAAGCAGATGGCCCACCTGATGTTAAGTGGTAACCATCACCTATAACAAAGCATTACCTCGTAAGTCGTGCACGATGGGAACGTGCTCTACGATGCACTGCCCTGCGTCCATCAGCTTGAGGCATACAGATGTTAAGCCTCATGTGCCTGTAATTACACCGGCAACCACACTCTTCAAACCGAAACACAGCAACGCTGTTTGGCGGCAGAAAAAGGCGTGGTGGTAGTACTTCCCCGGACGAGCCCTTCACAAAGAGCTCTACTACTCTTAAACGATTACGATGAATATGACTTAATAATACAACAGGCAGGCAACACCTGATAAATCTACACTGTATAGAAATTATTGTAATTTTGTGTATCTTTTGTTAGCAAACATTAATAAATAAATAAAAAACATGTGCGACTGTTCTAAACACAATGAAAAAATTAAGTGCCGGTCAAGTGCGAGTCGGACTCGCGCACGAAGGGTTTCCTACCATTATCTATAAAAACGGTTAAATAATCACGTTTGTTGTATGGGGGCCCCCTTAAATATTTATTTTATTCTGTTTTTTAGTATTTGTTGTTATAGCGGCAACAGAAATACATCATCTGTGAAAATGTCAACTGTCTAACTATCACGGTTCATGATATACAGCCTGGTGACAGACGGACAGACAGACAGACAGACGGACGGACAGCGGAGTCTTAGTAATAGGATCCCGTTTTACCTTTTGGGTACGGAACCCTAAAAATCTATAAAAATGAAACTCACCGATTTGCTCTCCGTAGATTGCAAGACAGTCTGCCTTTGCTGCGGCTGGATGGGCGTGAACTTATGTCCGCCTGCCTTGTGAGGCGCGTTCACGATGATCTGCTGATTGTTGGTCACTATGATCTGCTGGCCGGGCGGTATCGTGTTCCCGGTGGCCGTGCTGATCAATGCTGGCGGATTCTTCTGAGTCACCACGATCTGCTGGGGAACGGATTGAGGTGAATGAGATTTTTGAGATTAAAGATAATCCTATTAACGTTCTTAATTCTTTATTGCACACAATAAAGGAAAAAGACAAATAAAGGACATGTACAAAGGCGAGCTTCCAGCAAACCTTAGAGGCTAGAGAAAGGTGACTATAGTGGTATGTTTGTGTACATATAAAAAATATAGACTAACATAATACTAAAGATATAAATGTAATGTGTAGAAGATTTTAAATCTTTCAAAATGTTGAAATGTGCGAGCAAGAGGTATTTTGACGGGTGTCAGTCACTTAGGGAGGGGTCGTCAAATTTTTAACCCTCCCCCCTGGTGATATATGGTGAGAATTTAGACTACTACCCCCCCCCCCCTACTTAAACGTGTATTTTTTTGGTACAAAGACTATTGAAATTTACAGAACATTACCTTAAAATAAATCTGTTTAAATTTTGGAAAATTTGAACGCTGGGAAATTGTTGCCTGACAACTGTTCAACGAAAAATAAATACAATATATCTCAATATATCGCCCCCTCCTTGTGATATCCAGTGATTTTTTTCTGAACCCTTTCGACCGTCACGTGAGTAATGGACGATCCCTTAGAGTTCGTTGGGAAATTAGTTATTTGTAGAATTACTTGTTGTTGTCCTTGGTTGATGATCTGTGCCTTGTGAGGTTGCGGCTGAGTCGTTATGACAGGCTGTTGGCTTTGCGTCAGTTGTGGCGCGCTCTGTGAATGTAAAAAAATATTTAGACACAACTATTATAATAGTGCTACCATCTGTAGAGTAAAGCGTGATGTCACTAGAAAATTGTGAGACAAAAGATAAATGGTAGCGTAGGTAGCTAAATTAATTAAACAAAGTTTATCTATTCCTAAAGTAGAAAAAGAATGTTCGAAAACTACAAGTAAATTTTACTAAAATATCAAGCGATTGCGTTATAAATATCTGTTTAATTCATTCTATTCATTTCACATTTGATCCAACCCACAATTAAAAAACACGCATTGAATTAACAAGATATTAAATAATTGAATTTGTGACGAACTACAACAAAACTACAACAACTGAATAAGGAACCAGGGAGAATAGACAAGAAAAAAAATAGAATCGAGGTGTTATAGACAAGATCCACTTTCTTTCTTTGCGTTCACGACAAATGATAGATAAAATTGTATGAAACTACGATTGGTTCTACTCATTTTATAACGTCAAGCTAATATTAATTATACACAATATCATTCCGCTGGCGTGAACGTTACCCGAGAATGGATCTTGTCTTGACTCCTGATTCGTTTTCTTTAACACTCTTCCAATTTAGAAAGGGAGCGAGAAAGGTGGAAAAATGGGAGATCTTTGCTCTGCGGTAGGACTTTTGTTCTAAACTGGAAAATAAAAAGAAACAATAATGCTATTTCATGCACTTCTCCCTCTAACATATAAAGCGGCATTATTACGTGTCTAAAAAAAATTACACATGCTTTCTCTTACTATGACATTACAAATAATGAAATATTGGATTTAGAAGAACTATCGCCAGGTTTTTTGCAGCCAAAAACAAACAATGTACCCACTATCCTTTCTACATTTTCAACGTAATGATCACTGTCCACTAAACCGCTACGTGCCATGTTGAGATTATTATTTTGAACTGTCGATCTTTTAATACAAATATGTTGACGACAAATGAGAATCTTCATAGCTACTGCACTATATTTGTAACGAAGGTGTAGTATATGTTCTTTGGTAGTATAACTAAAAAAAATACAGCAAAATGATACAAATTCATTCATTCAAAAGTAGTATTTTTTGTTAATTTGTAAATTCTCTCCAATGGCACGTCTCAGTATAAAAGACAGAGACGTAAGGTTCTACTTACCAAACCGGAGAGGGATATGAAAAATCAACTAGTTAATAATAATATTTTCACTGAAGAACTTACAGTCAATAATATTTTTTATATGAATATACGGCTGTTTGTGGGACTGGATTTTGAAACGAGCGACGATTTAAGTCAAGTCATGCCTCGCAAGTCACGCACGATATAAACGTGCCCTACAATCCACTGCCCTGCCACCATCAACTTGAGGCATAGATGACGTGATGCCTCATGTAATTTCATGAGCCTGTAATTTCACCGGCAACCACACCCGATACAGCAACGCTGCTTGACGGCAGAATTTAGCCGTATATTCATATTAGAACATTGTAATTGGTTGATTTCGCGTATCCGCTCCGCTTTAGTAGACACCGACCTTTAGAATATCAAAATCTACAAAGCAACGTCTACGTGCAAATATAGTGCACTAGACCTGAGCAATCGCTTGTTTGATGACCGCAATAGACTGCGTGGGCTGCGACGAGCTCACTAGCATCGGCTGAGATACGATCACACGCTGGCCCGATTGCAACATGCCGGCGTTCTGTTTCGTGGGAGACACAGCTTTATTTACATGAAAACATGGTTTAGAATGGCATAGCTAGATGTGTTACTAGCAGTCCTGGTTATGTGTTTTAGAACTGAAATAATGAAAAACAGTGTTATTTACAGTAAAACATAGCTTAGAACAACAAGATGTGTTATGGTGGCAATTCACATTGCTGTTCGTGTTCGCGATGTGTGACTTTAATCGCCCATATTTGTTTTTTTTTACGAACAAGAGGAATACGCATATAGACGAATACCGCTTTTCGTGACTGTATGGGCGGTGTGTTCGAGTTATTCGGACTTCTGCACAATAAAGCCAAATAATAAGGGGCCATCCATAAATTACGTCACACGTTAAGGGAGAGGGAGGGGGTCGACGAAGTGTGACATTGTGTGATAGGGAGGGGTCTCAATTTTGTGACATCACATTTTTTTTAAATATAATATTATATATCTAAGTATTACATACAACACAAAATTTTATTGAAATAGAATTTAAATGGAAATAAAAATAATTTTGGAACACTGCAGTTTTAATTTCATAAATTTCTAAATGTAAAATTGCAAAATATGTGACATCACACTAGGTAGGGGGGGGTCTCTTAAATGTGACCTGTGACAAGGACGGGGGAGGGGTCAAATAATCATGAAATTGGTGTGACGTAATTTATGGATGGCCCCTAAGCAAATGGAAACGCGAATAGATGTGAAGTACCACTATAGCAACACTGAAAATGTTGATTTTAGAACAGTAACACAGACTTGGATTGAGATCATCTGTTGTCACGATTTTATACCTCACTCTCCTCATACATAAATTAAATATATTTCAAATTAGTGACCCCATTGTTATCATACGCATATGCAAAATCTAAGATAATCTAAACACTACATTTTCAAAAATCAATATGATTCCTTTTTCCTATATATATATATTAAAATGCAAGTATAATACGATATTAAAAAAATATATAAAAATGGGTTCACAAATTTCAAATATTTTGAATTTGTATGGAGAACTGTGTGAAATGTGCGAGCAAGAAAATGTTTGATGGTTGTTCGTCTTAACCAAGAAGTACCACCTTATTTCCATAGAGATAAGAGTCATTTTAGGGTGAGTGTTGGTGGTTTAAGGTGAGTAGGGTGTTATTTGGTGCAGCCATCATACTTACCTGTGTAATTATGTAGCGACATATTGGATATTATGTACATAGGTATAATTAAACATTAGTTAGTTTTTTTTACAACAGTAATCAAGTTAGAGCAACGAAGAAGAAAATATGATTTTGTGAGTACATGATTGTTTCAAACCTTTGCGACCGTCCCATTTTGATTAGTATTCACAATAGAAACTAGCAACATCAAATGATAATCTATCTCGCTCACACAACACAAGGAACGGAACGTGTGAGTGAGACAGACAGGTTAGAAGATGAAGTGAGAAACCTAGAAAGAAACCAGCTTCTCCAAGCGAATATCCAACATTTAACCTGTATTATTTGCTGTTGGGTTATCGCCTCTGTTGCCTGCGCAATAAGGCTGTTTAGCGTCGCCTCGTCCAACCCGCCTGGATTGTTCACCTTTTTATGACGAAAACATTTAGTTAAAAAATATCTTTTTGTGAATACAATTAGAGCGCCCGAATGCCTTCGCCATGACTTTATAGAAGTTTAATTTGCTCTGAAGCACGGAAGCGCTCAGGATTTTCGAATAATAGATATTAATATCACATTCGATAAATATCACCAAAGCTGTCTAATATAAATTGAACTGATATTTCCTTATTCACAAAACATCACTCTATATAATTTTTTTCGATGATCATTAGATATGTATCGTGGGGTAAGGAGCTTTCGATATTTTTATCTTTTGATTATTATAAAACATTTTGACAGTTTTTGTGTTATTTATCGAATTTTATATTTTATGTATTCCGACAGAATCCTATTACCAAACAGTCGATTCGAAATTAACTGAATCGTGGCAGAATTTTGTCAACTCAATTTCAACCTTGATATGATATAATTAGAAACATTTGTGACAAATATATGACATATAAACTTGAATTTGACAATTACCTGAATTGGGGTTCAGATGTGATACTAGCTGCCACACTCAAAGACAAACAGTTACAGAAACCATTAACGCATATTAATTTAAGCATAGTTTATCGTTTGACAGATTTTTTGTAGTAAGGCACTACAAAAAATCTGTCATACTATAAACTATGCTTAAACTATTGCCATCTCTTACCAATGCGTAATGGCAAACTAGACAGCTCTAATTTCAGCATTATTTAAATTTAAACACCATTTTATAGTATGAGGGTAAATGTTGATGTGTTGACAGCCTTCACGGCTCAGTTGGTAGTAGCTCTGCCTTCTGCGCCGTAGGCCGTGGGTTCGATCCCCACCGAGAACAAACATTTGTGTGATGAACATAGATGTTTGTTCTCTGCCTGGGTGTTATTATAAGTATGTATTTACAAAAAAAAAGTATATATATGTTTTATATCAGCTATATGTTTCCCTTATTACAAGCTTTGGCTTAGTTTGGGACTAGATAGTGCAGTGTGGAAAGTCCACCAATATTTATTCATTTATTTATTTATGTCTGAGTATGGGAGTTAATGCCACTGACATCTTTGAAATCTCACTTGGTTTTTTTTTATTAAATTAAAATTTTTAAGTTATAGTTTTAAAAGACTAGATTATTAATTATTTTTTACCGTAAGTGTGAGGGGCCCACCCCCAGCAGGACCTTGGACTATGATAATGGTTTTCTGCATCATATTACTGGGAATATTCTGGGTTATGTAGCTTATTCCCCCTGAAAACAAACAATAATTACATTATTTGAGAAATATCTTATTGATGTTGTTAATGCGAAAGTTTTTGTGTACAAACTTGTTGTGTTTTATTTTTTATACAACTAGCTGATAGCCACTAATTGGAATCCTGACCCAGTGAGAAGGCGACGCGACCGACCAAAGCGGAGATGGTAAACATATCCCAGGATCTCGACGTGTGGAAAGAATGGGGGGAGGCCGTTGCCCAGCAGTGGGACCCGGAGGGCTCATAATAATAATAATACAACCAGCTGATGGAACAAGCAGATGGCCTAACTGATGTTAGTGGTAACCAGCACCTATAACAAAGCATTGCCTCGTAAGTCACGTACGATAGGAACGTGCCCTACGATGCACTGCCCTGCGTCCATCAACTTGAGGCATACAGATGTTAAGCCTCATGTGCCTGTAATTACACCGGCAACCACACTCTTCAAACCGAAACACAGCGTTGCTGCTTGGCGGCAGAAAAAGGCGTGGTGGTAGTACTTCCCCGGACGAGTCCTTCACAAAGACATACAGGATAACGTGGAGGGTTTCTTCTCTATAACCAGACTCTTATGAGAAAAAAAAAACACTCACGATCTTCGCTACATACACATTTTATAAGAATAGTTAGTTTTGTATTTTAAGATAAGAGCTACAGTTTCAGTAGTAACTTAGTCTCTAATATAATTGTCACGGAAGAGCGGGATCTCCTAACACAGGTATATATATACTTAAAAGGAGATCTCAAACCCATAAAATGTAAACATAGATTAAGTTACTGAATAAACATTTGAATTTGAACGTTAACGCTTCATCTTTCAAGAGTAGTAGAGCTCTTTGTGAAGGTTTCGTCCGGGGAAGTACTACCACCACGCCTTTTTCTGCCGCCAAGCAGCAACGCTGTGTTTCGGTTTGAAGAGTGTGGTCGCCGGTGTAATTACAGGCTCATGAGGCTTAACATCTGTATGCCTCAAGTTGATGGACGCAGGGCAGTGCATCGTAGGGCACGTTCGAATCGTGCGTGACTTACGAGGCAATGCTTTGTTATAGGTGATGGTTACCACTTAACATCAGGTGGGCCATATGCTTGTTCCATCAGCTAGTTGTATAAAAAAAAAAAAAAAAAAAAACTCGACATACAAGATAAAGTTAACGCTACTTCAGAACTAGTTGAGGGCGATATTTGTTTGGGAAACTATGCAAATTACCTTGTGAGTTACTGGGCGCCGCTATTATCTGCATTTGCTGTTGCTGCATGTATTGCTGCTGTTGTCCCATCGACTTGTCTGTGGAAAAGGAGTTATTTGATACTTTGTTTCTTTGGGGATGTCGAAGGGGGTAGTCAGAGGTACGTCCAAACATTACATTTGGCACCCAGAATTTGCAGCAGTTGGAGAGGATATCTACCGTGCCTGGGGATCAAAGTCGTGAAGCTGTTTGAACTTTCGTGAACTGGTAAGAAACCATAGATAGATAGAAAATTATTTATTACATAGGCGAACTTAATGCAAGAAAACATTATCTTCCATTTAACCTTTTTGTAGTTTAATAAAAACCGAAAGGAACACACACAAGGCACAAACATGGAACAGATGCATCAAATAGATATCCTCTTAAACCTGTTATTTGGAACAACAAATTATTTTTGTTTTAAAATGTTTTTTTCAGAAATCAGAAATTATTTATTGATCAACTGTAGTACAAAAAAGATCTTAAAGCTACGGTTATGTACAGTTGTAACAGTTTTTGTATCAATGTATTGTATATCTTACTTTCCTAGTTCTTTTTTTTTGTGTACCTACTGTTAATTGTATTATTTTTATGGCCCTTCTTATATCTTCTTACTTGTCTGTATGTCTTTTTGTGTGTTTGTGGCCAAATAAATGTTTTTATTCTATTCTATAAAGGGTGCTAAACTACCACTCCCGAAAACTTCAGGGGGCTAAAGTACCCATCAATATAAATACCCCTGAAATTTTCAGGAGTGGTATTTTTACACCTTGTATACAAGGTGTTCCAATACTTGTGTTTAAAAACTTCAAAGGGGCTAAAGTACCCATCAATACGAATAACTTTTTCTAAGGAACCAACACTGTGAACGCGAAAAAAATAGCTGTTATATACATTTCACCCAGGTTTGAACTTTTTTTATTTATAATTTATTTATTTATTTAAGAGAATAATTATAGAAATATTGTATGAAACAGGTGTTTTTCTTTTCGCGTCTATAGTGTTAGTTCTTTAGAAAAAGTTATTCATATTGATGGGTACTTTAGCCCTCTGAAGTTTTTGAACACAAGTATTGGAACACCTTGTATAAGGTGACCCCAACTTATAGCTTCGTTGCAATTTGGATCAAAAATGGGTGAGTGTAGGTGTTTGTTATTGGTTACCTTGAAGTATAAGCTGTCCGGATTGCGATTGGATAATATTTTGAACGTCCATCGGCTGCACTTGCATCATTGGCTGTTGGACTTGCAGCGATGATTGCATCTGATGAAAACAAGGTTTTACTACAACAGGTTCTCACTTGATTGAATACCACTTTGACAGCCATCACAGCTCAGTTGGTAGTAGCTCTGCCTTCTACGCTGTAGGCCGTGGGTTCGATTCGAGAACAAACATTTGTGTGATGGACATAGATGTTTGTTCGTATGTATTTACAAAAAAGTTTTTTTTTACACTACTAGCTGATGGAACAAGCAGATGTCCCACCTGATGTTAAGTGGTAACCATCACCTATAACAAAGCATTGCCTCGTAAGTCACGGACGTTAGGAACCTGCCCTACGATGCACTGCCCTGCGTCCATCAACTTGAGGCATACAGATGTTAAGCCTCATGTGCCTGTAATTACAGCGGCAACCACACTCTCAAACCGAAACACAGCGTTGCTGCTTGGCGGCAGAAAAAGGCGTGGTGGTAGTACTTCCCCGGACGAGCCCTTCACAAAGAGCTCTACTAAGTAGTACATAAGTATTTTATCAGTTATCTGGTTCCCATATAACAAGCTTTGCTTACTTGGGGCTAGATAGTGCTGTGTGGAATGCCCACCAACATTTATTTATTTATAAGCCTTGCTTGCCTTGATGCCTTCCTTGAAAATTTCATCACCAATTCATTTAATTAAAATGTCTATGTAATAAAACCTTCAAAATATGAAGGTATTTCTGCACTGGACTTATAAAATTAGTATATATATATAATAAATCATTTATTTGCTTCAATGTAGGTACATAAAGATGACAAAAAAAAATCAGTAGCACTCATTCCCCATAGCTGGGATGCAAATTGTAGGTGTGGGCTTTATAGATTTTGGTAGGTAGGTAGGTACTTTTTACACAAACAACAGTAAAATTCACAATAAATATAAAACAAACAATAGTAATCAAATGTCAATGTTATTATTTAGACTTGTGGCAATGAAGATGAAATAAAATCATATGGAAAATTTCAGAACCATACCTGTATAGAGTTGCCCTGTATTTGTAAATTCGGCTGTTGAATCATCGTTTGCTGTTGGCCTTGCCTATTTGGCTGCTGTACCTAGAAACAGTAAAAATATTATCTCTCCCTCTAGTCGTGTCACTAGTTTCTTTCGAAACAGTGTGGTGAAAGGATTTTAAGTGCGAATCAAGAGGCTCCTTTCGAGCACTAAAAAAATATTATCTAGAAAGGAGGGTTACCTTCCAATTTAGATGGGGATTAATAACGTTAAAAAGAACATTTTTCATTTTTTTTTCTAATTTAGTTAAGTGAATCCGGATGTCAGGATCTTAGCAAGTAGAAACCCGTGGTCTCTGTCTATCCCTATCCTACAAATATTATAAACGCGAAAGTTAAGTAGAAAGTAAGTATGTATGGATGGATGGATGGATGGATGGATGTTTGTTACTCTTTCACGTAAAAACTACTGAATGGATTTTAATAAAACTTTACAATAATATAGCTATACATCAGAATAAACATAGGCTACAATTTATAAAGATATTGTGTGAATTGTCCTAAATATGACCATAAGTGAGTAGGAAAAAATCTACCATCTGCGAGCTATTCTGGCGTGCGCTGCCAAAACCGCTAGAGTTACACATATGTACTACGCCACGCTAATATAAGCTACTCGAAATACTAATCCTGCGCAGACGAAGTCGCGGGCACCAGCTAGTTAACTATAGTTTACAAAAAACGTAAGCGTAATGATTTACCTGCATAATAGGTTCCTGTATAATCATAGACTGGTCAGATGACACATTATCAGTGTCCTGCTTCACGACGGGCGGTGGTAGCTGTCAAACAAAAGTACACATTAATTTATTGAACATAGGCTACATTATCCTCTAAACTTATGTGTAGTATACAATATTATACAAAACAACAATTTGATATTTATAAAAAAATATTACCACCAATATTTCTACTGTACATCCATATTTCTATAATTTTAAATCTACATAACAAAAATAGTGTTTTAATCTGACGTGATATCTTTGCATGATTAATGAACTTTTAATGAACTGATAGTGAATTAAAATAACATGATCAATGCTTAGTAAAAAAATCTGTAAGGAAAAAAGTGAATATAAGCAGTATTTTTTATTTTTCATTTCTTTATTCTACGAGCGTATGGACGTCGTATGTCGGTTAATCTTGCATCTTATTAGCCGATGTAACAGTTTGCATAAGCCATAAGATAAGTGATTAATCGACGGACAACGATCCGTATTGCTACTAACTGACGCTCGTAAGCTATAAGAACCGTTCGAAAAATGTTGATATGACGGATGGATGGACATGACACACACCAACGTAGATTTTTTTGCGTAAACAACCTTAGCACGGAGCGCGGCCGCGATCAACATTCCATGGTTGATTCGCTGTTTTCGTACAGACATGGAAATAAATTAAACTTTGCATCAATACAGGGTGTCCTAAGCTATAGTCGCGTTAAACTCTCGCTGCAGGCTCGGTCAGTGCTCATCCTATAGTCGCGTTAAACTCCCGCTGCAAATTCGGCCATAAATCATCTTGACACACGCTTAAACAAAAGGATCGTCCGTTCTCCTAAGTGCGAGAGAGAGCAATATTGCTGTCTCGTTCCGATAACTTATGACCGAGCCTGCAGCGAGAGTTTAACGCGACTATAGTATGATATCCCGAGGGGGGCTGATTCTCGACTAGAAAGAAAGAAAGAGAAAGAAATACATTAATGCCACACTAACATATGTGGATCTACAATTTAAAAGCGCTAGTATAGTATAGGCTAAAGAAAAGACAAATGTAGGTAAAAAGAGAAACTAACTAGCAGCTAGTTTATTTAATAAAAATAATTGAATTTACAAAAGTCGTAGTGCATTTATTGTTTCCATAAGTGTCGAGAATCCCTCCCTCGTCTGGATAACATACTAGTTATAGGACACCCTGTATAATAAGCCCACGACTATCTATAATACAGGGTAGAGTAAATACAAAAGAAGCTATGTTGCTGTAGTTACTGTAGTGTATATCTAGTAGTATACACTACATACTATGTAGTGTGTAGTTATCAATGTTACATTTGGTACATTTTGCAGTAGTTTGTATTCCATACGTGATAGGTTGCAAGCTCATAGTCACCGATAGGTTTGCTCACGATGTTTTCCTTCACCGTTTAAAAGCACTAGCATTGCATACCTAAAGCTTTCGACGGGAAAAACTCATTTGGGCACTACCGGGTTCGAAACCACGACCTTAATTACCACCGTGCATGACTTGCGAGGCAATGCTTTGTTACAGATGTTTTTTTTATACAACTATCTGATGGAACAAGCAGATGGCCCACCTGATGTTAAGTGGTAACCATCACCTATAACAAAGCATTACCTCGTAAGTCAGGCACTGTAGGAACGTGCCTTACGATGCACTATCTCTCTCTCTGCGTCTATCAGCTCGAGGCGTACAGATGTTAAGCCTCATGTGCCTGTAATTACACCGGCAACCACACTCTTCAAACCGAAACAAAGCGTTGCTGCTTGGCGGCAGAAAAAGGCGTGGTGGTAGTACTTCCCCGGACGAGCCCTTCACAAGGAGCTCTACTACCCATATGATGGTTACCACTTAACATCAACTGGGTCATCTGCATGTGCCATCAGCAATTAGTATAAAAAATACATACCAAATCCTCCTCATCTTCTAAAGCAGACGCGGCCAGCGCCGCGTAGAGATTGGCTGCTGTCTTTGATGCGGTCTCTTGTGGTGCATGTGACTGAAATATATAAATAATAATAAATATATACACACTTGCAATGTGTTCTAATTCTACTTATTTTAGTATTGGTGAGCCCAATGGCGCAGGTGCGCGGGCGCAGCCCAAGTGGAAGGTCGTTGGTTGAAACTCTAATAATAAGTTTTGATAAAATCTTTGTGATTTGATTTTGAGATTTGCTAAAGCGTAGATAAACACAATAAAACTAATAAAAATGGGAGGTTCTTTTGGATATATTATTTTTTTTTCCCCTGGTGTTTACTAAAAAGTAAAACTTTTCTGGGTGCTCAACATGGATATCAGGTTGATCAATTTCGTTCCATAGTCCGATAGAATGGTCAAATTCCATGTGAATAAAATCCTTATCAAGATACACTTACATCTCTCTTCTCCTCAATCTTCATTTTCTTAGACGGCGGTTCAGTGTATGAATGTTCATTTACATGTTCAGGTATATCTTTATCATTCTTGATCTGAACTACACCTTGGATCAACTGAGGCACTGGCTCGGATTTCTGATCACTCTTGTATTGAAGAATCGGTTGTTGCATCTGATCGCTTTTGAGATGAATGATTTGACCTTGCTCGTTCTTTATTTGAATTAGTTGACCTGTAATAGAAAATTAGTAGGATTCGTTGAATATTTGTGAATTATCATTCAAATTAATCGTCCCTGCATTATCGATATATAAGAGTAAGTGTATTAAGATCCCATTATAACTTTGAGAGCATGGCGTCATTTGAAATTAAAACTTATTATAAGGCAAACATCCCACAATATAACTACGTATCACATAAAAGGCAGGCATTAACTCTTTAACACAGCTTGTGGTGCCACCTTACTACATATAGTCTACAATAGGCTAGCACCTACCTTGATCATTTTTTATCTGGAAGAACTGCCCGCCGGAGACAAGGCCGGCTTCACTAATCTGTATGACCGGCGCTTCTTGCTTCACTTGCACGATTTGACCCGACTCAGTGATCTGAATAGTTGGTGCTCCCATTTGTGGTGTCATTTGTACAACTTGTACAGGTGGGTTCGATTTCTTTTCCAGTAGATCGGCTAGCATCTTGTTTTGGTTGGACTTCTGGGTGCAAAAATAGCATATGAGCAAGGTTCCTAATATAAGTATTGTCTTTGCAACCGATTTAGATTAAAAATTGAGGAGGCCGATACTCACGATAGTCAGTTGTGTTTGCTCGTCAATTTGTATCTGTACCGGTTCTTCCTTAAGGACTGTGAAAGAAAAAGAAGGTTGTGTCAGTGCAACTGTATATACAAAAGAAAAGTATCATATTGTTGCTTAAATCTACTAATAAGTGAAAGCTTTATAGTTACCAAGTTGATCCTCATTCGCAGACTGTAAAAAAAGAAAACGTACATATTAATTGTAGCTGAAGTAATACAGAGAAACAATGACAGCTGTTTTTTTCGCGTTTACAGTGTTTAGAAAGAGTTATTCATATTAATGGTTAGTGTAGTCCCCTGAAGTTTTTAAACACAAGTATTGGAACAACTTGTTTATAGGCCCTTATACAGAGGATATCCAAAAATTGCCAATCACGAGATCCAAGTTCGGAGCGAAACACGAATTATAGGCGGGTGCGTTTGCTATGCTGATTTTGTTCACTTCTGCTCTGTAGTGATCGTTTATTGATGAAACTGAAACAGTTTTACTACTTCGATCTCTAGGCACGGTAGATATTCCCTCAAATCCATATTTTGTAGTAGTTAGTATTCCATACGTGACAGATTGCAAGCCCATCGCCGCTGTTAGAATACTAACTGGTTTCCTCACGATGTTTTCATTCACCGCACCTTCAGAACATTGGCATTGCGCACATAAATTTTTCAATAAGAAAAATCCATTGGTGCACGACCAGATTCGAACCTATGACCTAACGATCAGAAGGCAGGGTCATTCCCACTAGACCACCGGTGTTCTCACTCCCACTAGACGATGCTCTCGTTTATTGATGATAATTCAAAATGTAATTACCCAACAAATCCTACTAATATTATAAACGCGAAAGTTTGTAAGTATGGATGGATGTTTGTTACTCTTTCACGTAAAAACTACTGAATGGATTTTAATGAAACTTTACAATAATATAGCTTATACATCAGAATAACACATAGGCTACAATTTATAAAGATATTGTGTGACTAATCCTGCGCAGACGAAGTCGCAGGTACCAACTTGTAATTAATAATTTAATACTGAGGGATGGAATGTTTTAAAAGATGGAACAACATCATCAAATCAAACAATGTGAAGAATGAGTTGGTACAAGAGTACCCGCACACTTGAACCATGGTGCGTACAACATTTCATGCATTAACAAATAAAACTACTTGAATTTAAATATAAACCAAATGAATACATGCTGCATGCAAATTAAATTGATAGAACGAGTCCGGTTATTGTACGACATGATAATGTACAGCACGATAATGTACAGCATGATATTTGGAATCCACTTTGGTACCTTTTTGGATTCGATTTATCTGGGTGTACATTATCGGGGTGTGCATTATCTGGATGTGCAATATCGTCACGTGTCAATAATGTACACACAGATAATGTACAGCATGATAATTGGAAGCCACTTTGGTACCGTAAAAATTAATTTCTGGCTCTTCGGCGGCCGCTGCCGCGGCACGCTCGCCTCATGCGTAATTTATATGTTTCAACATAACCTAACCAATCCGACTCAACGGTACTAAAGTGGCTTCCAATTATCATGCTGTACATTATCTGGGTGTACATTATTGACACGTGACGATATTGCACAGTATGTTATTGTACGGGATGATAATGTACACCCAATAATTCAAACCAGTGGACACGGATTATCTGGGTGTGCATTATCGTGCTGTGCAATATCATGCTGTACATTGTTTGGCCGTACATTATTGCCTCCCGATAGAACATACTATATTATTAACCGGTAAATTGCAAGAAATCGACATAAAACTAGTAAAATTAAGGTCTCTTTCTCGCGATCAAGTATACAATAAACTCGTGTACGCTGCGTTCTTTAACCTAGCCTAATATACAGTAGCCAAAGTCTGAGTTTTATAAGGAAAGTTTTAGAGGGATCCCCAATTTTTTCTAGTAATAAATATAGCCTATGTTTCTCAGGGATAATGTAGCATTCTAATGGTGAAAGAACTTTTGAAAGCGGACCAGTAGTTTTTGAGCCTATTCGTTACATACAAAAATACAAATATTTCTTATTTACACGAATATCCGAATATTATAACATGGAAAGATTAGTATTTTTGTATGTTTGTAACGAATAAACTCAAAAACGACTGGTGGTGGTTACAAAAATTCTTTCACCATCTAAATTCTACATTATCCCTGAGTAACATAGGCTATATTTAAATGTTTAAAAAATAAATGTCCACCCGGGCGAAGCCGGGACGAGCCGCTAGTTTATAATATTAGTATAAATACAAATAACGAAATACGAAAAACAAAACTCAGACTTAGGGTACTGATCGTAAAAATGCGTAAAATAAATACCTGTTCCAAGCCTGGCGTTATGCTGGCAACACCGCAAGGTGTAATCGCCGTACATTTGATCATGTCTTCCGGGTCCACATTCAAAGCCTGAAGAGGGTTACGTGGTTATAGAATCGAAAACCTCACCTTTACTCCTTGAGTTCCGTCGGCTATTTGTTTATCGTTCTGAGAACAGGATCCCAGGATTGCTTTCAATGTAAATAATATGGTTTTGGAATGCCATAGATAAACACAAACCTACAAATCAAATACTCATCTCCCCAAACAAATAATTTAATCTGAGGCATGTTGCATAGCTTTGTCTCTCTTTTATACATATAAATGAACCAATGCTGGAAAGAGAAGTCTAATCGTCAATATAAAAAGTCTTTTATTGTATATTATATATGCAACAGACTCCAGATCAATAAGTTCCAATCAAACCATGCTACCATGCTTCAAAAACAAAAATAACTGTATAATATAAAATTTCGTCTAATATAAGATATTAAATACTAGGGCTATTGTACTATCTAATTTGCTATAATAAATTTCTAATCTATGAGGTATATCTAACACACACACACAACCAATATAATTATTTATTATATATCGTAGTATAAGGCACGATATATTTATAATATATCGTGCCTAAATACACAAACATTTTCTTTGTTTGTTGGAAATGTTTGTCGCGTAAATAAATTAAGTGCTAGGCAGAGACTAGACATAATTAATATGAATATATAATATAATTTACCTGCGTAGGCGGCTGTACCACCACTGTGTTAGGCGACCGACCCTGCTGTTGATTTTGTTGTCTTTGTGCGACCTAAAATAAAATAACAATTAAAAAAGAAATCATTTTAAATGAAATCATGAATATTCTTGATCATATATAAAATCTGCGTCATTGGTTCCTTTTTTTTTTTAAGTGTCCTTCTTGATCGAAATCCGACATGTACAGAATTTAATATACCTATATAACAAATAAGATAAGACTTACTACGTTACAACAAGAGTATGAAAATAAATGTAATATCGTATTTATAATATACCCATACTAGTAGTATCGAAAAGTAGACCAAAAGATGTTGAGCTACGCAAATTAACTTGGGTTTAAAAAAAAATATGATCATGAATATTCATTAGGGGTTAGGGCACACAGTTAAGTATTTTCAATTTCACTCGGGCATGCTTCTCAAAAGCATTCAAATATCATGCCGTTTTATTAGTTAGTTCTACTTTTTGAATCGACATGCCTTTTCTACCCATCGCTACTAGTTTTAGGATTACAAAAATATTTTTTCATTCACATCGTTTTAGTTTTTAGTTCGAATTATTGCAAATCGATTAACATGCTTTTGTTAGATTTTATTTATTGATACCTTTTGTTTTCGGATAACTTTGTGATAAATCACTATAGTTACTTGTTCTGATTGTACATCACCTTACTATAAAACGAATAAAAGTGATACTGTTAAATGTAAAGGTAACTTTGTGTACTTCTGAATACGTCACCAGAATTAGGATCTCATTACGAAGTAAATAACTAATACCTATAAACTTCTATGTTCAAAATGATTGCAGGAAATGTTGTATTTTCGTTTGGTGATTATTGGCATAAAAAATAACTGATTAATATATTTATACGATACAAAACCGAAGAGATTGATTTTTAAAGAATGACAATGACATCTACGACTTGACAGCTAGATTAAGAACATCATTGAAGGACAGGTTGAAGGAAGCCAAGGAAAAGAAGGCCAAGAATTAGTCATACTGCTTTTACATTTAGACATTCGCGCTGCCATTCACGTGGACGGAAATGTTGCCGTCCATATGTCTGCGGCAGCGTCGCCGGCAATGTGTGTTCACGTAACACGGGCAACGCGAGTGGACATGGAAGTGGCCTGTTTACATTCTCGCATTGCCCAAGTCCCTGCTCATGTCTCTGCACATTTCCACGGACATGAGCTGAGTGTAAACGGGGTATTACGTGAGCCAGATAAAAGAGAAGGTCGCTGTCATGTCGTATAAGGAAATCAAGGAGTCCGCATTGCAAAGACTCAATTGGAAGAAACTGCATCAGAACCCCGACAAGGCCTAAGCTTTTAAATTTAAGACGAATTAATTTATGATATTATAAATCAATGTTATATGTATTTATAATATGGTGGTAATATGGCGGTATCTGGAGTGATACCGGCGATATCCTTCCGATATTTTTGTAATCTATTTTTTAAGGAACTTTGCGTCTTTTAAAGACAATGTCAGTTCCATCGTATCTTCGTTTTGTCTCAAGGATTCCTATATTTTATAATCTACAAATTAACTTGAAAAAAACTAGGCCCATAACTTGTTTTAGTACTGTTAGTATGCACTTACTTGCAGTGGCGGTAGCGCAGGGCTTACTTTGTGCGCGAGCAGATGTTTGATCAGGGTCGTGTTTGTGGGGTTCGATTCTAGCGCCGAGGAGAGATGCGGAGTGGCTTGCTGCGTCTACAGATACATTCGTTCTAATGTAGCTTACACAATGGCATACAACTATTCATACAAACAGGATTTTTCCAAAAGGAAGAGACAACGGATTTTTATAACAAACCTGACATAGGTACCTAAAGTTTTTTAAGAGTAGTAGAGCTCTTTGTGAAGGGCTCGTCCGGGGAAGTACTACCACCACGCCTTTTTCTGCCGCCAAGCAGCGTTGCTGTGTTTCGGTTTGAAGAGTGTGGTTGCCGGTGTAATTACAGGCACATGACGCTCAACATCTGTATGCCTCAAGTTGATGGACGCAGGGCAGTGGATCGTAGGGCACGTTCTTATTGTGCGTGACTTACGAAGCAATGCTTTGTTATAAAGGTGATGGTTACCACTTAACATCAGGTGGGCCATCTGCTTGTTCCATCAGCTAGTTGTAAGAGTCTTAGAAAAACAGCCTGACGACACAGAAGACGAAAAACAAAACTTAGACTTGGGGAAAGGGTACTATTCATAACTACAAAGGATTTTGATACTTAAAATATAGTAGCTTAGGGTTCAAGTTTGTAAATATCTAACCTGTGCTGGAGAAACCGGCGTCTTTACTTCACCGACTCCGGGTTTGTTCGTTAGTTGCGCTTTCAAAATGGGTGACGCGGGTCCTGCTATAACAAAAACACGACGATGAATAAGAAATGAAATAAAAAAAACCGGCCAAGTGCGAGTCGTATTCGCGCACCGAGGGTTCGGTAAATTATTAAAAATATTTTTATTATAATGATGTAACTGGTAATTTATGCTTTTCGCAATTTTTCCTTTATCTGTGCTATATGACGTTGCTTCGTACCAAATTTCAAGATTCTGAGTTCACGGGAAGTACCCTGTAGGTTTTGATTTTCTTGCGAGTGTCGAAAATTTGCAGCATAATCGGCTGTATCTTTTGATTGCGTTGGCTTAGAAGTTTGATTATTTCATAGCTCCAAGGGACAGTAAACCTGAGTATTGATATGAATTTCAACTTGATACCTCCACGCGTTCCTGAGAAAAAGGGTCTTGACAGACAGACAGACGGACAACAGTGTTCCGTTTTTTCCTTTTGAGGTACGGAACCCTAAAAACAAGAGATTAATCAAGAAAATCCTATCCGATGGACCAACGACATCGTGAGGATCGCTCGAAGTGGATGGAGGGCTCAGAATCCTTCTTGTATACGGTGAAGGGTAAAGGGTAAAGGGAAATAGTATAAGGTTAGGCTTGAGGAAATTCAAAAATATAATCAAAAGAAGTATCTGATTATATAGATGACAAAAAAGCTTGGGACTGAACTATGCTCCAACTCATTACAAAAACGAAAAAATTAAGTACATTAATTTTATTGTAAAAAGGATCATACAAAATAACGCTAGGAACCAAGCCGTAAGTTTCTTGCCTGTTCTTCTAGCCTTTCGTCTCGAAGAACTGGCGGTAATTTTACCTAGTACATATATAAGACGTTTCAAAGTGATCCTTGCGATTTTACTGAATAAATATCGTTTTGATTTTGAGGAAGTCCATTGTTGGATATATCCAGCTCAATAGTTTTTTGTACTCTAGTATCCCGTGGCACAGGCTTGTCCTAGTGCGGGGTCCATCAGTAACCCTTGTAAATTTCTATTTTTGGTAAATAAATGAATTTGTATTTGTAATATGTACGCTACTTCCTCAGGCTGATGATGATAATAAGTATTTTTTGGATGGTTAACAACACAGACATAGGTTAAACAATGTTGAGTATTACGTACTCGTACCTTGTTGAATAGTAGTTCTGTTAGGGTTTCTGGATCGGATGCCGACGTACACTTGTTGCGTTTCCCCCGACGCCAAAGTCACTTGGTTCGGCCCCACTGTGCCGCCGAAAACAGTTCTAAAAATAATGACGTATGTTTTAATAAATAAATATGTGGTGTGGTGGACATTCCACACAGCACTATCTAGCCAACACTCAACACTAATCTCAACAATGCTTGCCCATTTTATCGAATTACCTTAAACGCGAGATGCCAATTAGGTGTAATATGTGAACCAGATGGCTAAAATATTTTTTTCTTTGTAAATACATACTTTTAATATCATAGACAAGATGTCAGCGTCGTGGGCCTTTAATGGATGAGGGTAGCCCAAGACCGTTTTAAATGGAAAGAGCATGGAGAGGCCTATGCCCAGCAGTGGGCTAAATCGGGCTGCGGATGATGATGATGATACAAGATGTAACATAATACCCCTATAACCCCGGAAGCAGGGTATTCTATAGGTCATGGCGAACAACTTTTGTTCTAAGACTTTTGAAATTTCGAAGTTTTTCATTAATGAAATGCCTCTTAAACATTCCTCCAAAATGAAACTAACACAACATGAAGCAGCCCTATTTACAGCTATTTTTTGACCTTTAATTGAGAACTGTAGATAAAATAGGTAACAGAACTGCCACCAATTAGTAAACGCTGATAGCGTATGTACCAAGGTCACGTACACATTATGAGGGTTGTTGAAAATTTTTGAGACAGTATTAATAAAACTTTTGTATTATAGGAATTTCGAAAACGAAGTATTCAAACTTTGCACTCGTCAAAGTATTCCTGTGCTTGGTCTGATCTTTCGGTCTTTGGCCTTATAGGGTTATATGTTACACGTTGTATATCACCCAGATAGAGAACAAACATATAATATGTTATAGTCGCGTTAAACACTCGCAGCAAACTCGGTCATAAATCATCTTAACACTAGTGTTGAGAGTACTCGGCGCGGGCGCATGCGCGTTATCGATAACAAGAATGCCCGGTGGTTACGCGGTCGGAGAGGTCAGTAACGGTAGTCGGTATAAATGTATCGATAGTTCTTATAGACTCCAATAATGCACATCAAACAAAAGGATCGTGCCGTTCTCCTCAGTGCGAGAGATAGAGCAATATTGCTCTATGTCTCGATAATTTATTACCGTGTTTGCAGCAAGTTGTTTAACGCGACTATAATCACACAATTGTTTGTTCTCAGTGGGGATCGAACCCACGACCTGCAGCGCAGAAGGCTGAGCTACTACCAACTGAGCTGTGAAGGCTGTCAATAATAAGAGAGACTTTTGCTCAGAATTGCGATGATCAGGTAAAATACCTGACTAATCGAGGAAAGTGTGCCGGTGAGATGACTCCCTTCCTATTGAGCTTGGTGCAGCAGGTAAGGTACAGCTTGTACAGCTCTCCCGAGTCGTAGGTGCTGTTGTCATTAGCGGGTAACGGTTCGTACGAGGATCGAAGCCATGCGAGCGCAAAATGCTCGTTTTCCTGAAAAAAAACCAAGATCATTTTCAAACGAAAGTTGATCTGATGCTGTTTATATTATCCAACTAATATTATAAACGCGAAAGTTTGTAAGTATGGATGGATGGATGGATGTTTGTTACTCTTTCACGTAAAAACTACTGAATGGATTTTAATGAAACTTTACAATAATATAGCTTATACATCAGAATAACACATAGGCTACAATTTATAAAGATATTGTATGAATTGTCCAAAATATGACGATAAGTGTCAAGTAGGAAAAAATCTACCAACTGCGAGATATTCTGGCGTGCGCTGCCAAAACCGCTAGAGTTATACATATGTACTACGCCACGCTAATATAAGCTACTTGAAATACTATTCCTGCGCAGACGAAGTCGCGGGCACCAGCTAGTTTTTAATAGATGCAACACCTTTATTTATATATACATTATACAAGGTGTTCCAATAATTGTGTATATAAACTTCAGGGGGCTAAAGTACCCATCAATATGAATAACTTTTTCTAAGGAACCAACACCGTGAACGCGAAAAAAAAAACAGCTGTTTCATACATTTATTGGAACACCTTGTATACATTATTCTCAAATGCGGCTTCAACTTTTATTAGAACAGCTAAAGCTTAGTTATTATTATTGGTTATAGGTTTGTATATAATTATTGTTATCTGTTGTAAAAAGATGTTATATATTTATAACTTCTGTTACGTAGGTTACCTACGAGGCTACGAACCTATATAGCCGTACCAAATTCTAACTAGCCAAAAGGCATTGCCATTTGTAATGTCCCAACGGGTCTCATGTCTTGGACGATTTTCTTACCACCTAAGCACTATTTCCACACAATTTACCTGAACTGTCCTTTGCTGCATATGTGACTGCTGCAGCGTGTTAGTGGAGGGCCCGGGGACAGGCACCGCAGGGGAGGGGGCAGCTTGCTCTTGCACTTGTTTTTGTGGAGTCTGTAAATATAATAATGGTAAGCTGAATAATTAGCTAATTTTTTAATTGTATAAATTATTGCATGCTATTTTTAAGAGGAATATGGAAGAACATTATTTGCAAATCCTGACATCTGTATTGACATGTACCAACCTATATTCGCAATGAAGTTATTAATTATTAATATTAAGATTTTGAAAAATATCTCAAGACAACGGGATTGGTTGAGGTGGTCACACCATACAATAGAACCTCTACATAACCTCCATAAATGTTTTATATAAAAAGTCATGAGAGGCAACAGCATCTGAGAATTTAACGTCTGGGGAACAACCACCACCACGCCTTTTTCTGCCGCCAAGCAGCGTTGCTGTGTTTCGGTTTGAAGAGTGTGTTTGCCGGTGTAATTACAGGCACATGAGGCTTAACATCTGTATGCCTCGAGCTGATGGACGCAGGGCAGTGCATCGTAGGGCACGTTCTTATCGTGCTTGGTTACGAGGCAATGCTTTGTTATAAGTGATGGTTACCACTTAACATCAGGTGGGCCATCTTCTTGTTCCATCAGGTAGTTGTATATCTACATCTACACTAATATTATAAAGAGGAAAGATTTGTATTTTTGTTGTTTTGTTGTTTTGTATGTAACGAATAGGCTCAAAAACTACTGGTCCCGATTTCAAAAATTCTTTCACCATTAGAATGCTACATTATCCCTGAGTAACATAGTGTATATTATATTTTCAAAAAAATCAGGGATCCTTACTAAAACTCTAATAATGTAACCCAAGGTGGAAAAAGAAAACCTTACATCGCGTGCGCGGCGAAAACTATTGATGATAGAACAAAATAATGTACTACGATTTTGTAGAACACGTCATCATCTACAAAAAATGTCGCGACAGCATATGTCTAACTATTATAGTTATGACACAATAAGTGTTCTTTTATTATAAAAATTTAATTGAAATGCCGCCGCTAGAAAAGGGTCTTTATTTGTACGTTGGTATTAATCCTTATCCAAATAAATCTTTTCATATTCAAGACTGGTTCAATACCTATACATTACTTCTTGAATTTTTCAAATCGGACATTCCATTCAAAAGATTTTAAAAATAAAAGGTCACGGGGCGCGTTCTCACCCAGCGCGGGCCCGGGCAAGGCGCGAATTAGAAGTGACTCGAACCCACCACGGTCTAAGTTTATCCTAAAACGTTGAAAAAATGTATGTCCACCCATGCGAAGCTGGGACAGGCCGCTAGTAAAAAATAAAGTATATGTATATAAAAACTGTGCGACCAATTTATGTGTCAAGCATGACAAATTCCCCTGATTACATGAGACAGGCGATGGATACATCAGTATCTTGAAATATACACAAACTATGTATATTCCATCATCATCAGCCTGAAGAAGTCCACTGCTGGACATAGGCCTCCTCTATCCATTTCCAGGAAGAACGCATCCATCAATGCATATTCCAAGGGACGGCCAAATCCGATATGTAGATAAGTAACTTGGCTAATTTCCGCACATTTTGTTTGATCAAAGTACGACAATAAAGAAAGAAAGAAAACTTTTTTATTTGACACAAGTAAAAAATAAATAAAACAATAAACAGTAGGTAGAACAAAGACAGTAACAATAACAGTAATATGTAGTTGAAAAAAAAAACATGTAGGTGCATCGTTGTGTCAACATTGTAGACACATTACCTGCGGTTGCGGTTGCGACTGCGTTTGCGGCTGCGTCTGCGATTGCGGTTGCGGTTGCGGCTCTCTGTCCGCGACCGCGGCGAGCGCGGAAGGGCCGCTCACTGTCTCTACCACGCGCATCAGTATACACGCCTTCGGACCGTAGCTTTGTGCCTGACAAACAAACGAACTCATCAATCATACATACATAAAATCACTCCTGTTTCTCATTTTGGTAGGCAGAGACCACTTGGTACGATCTTTCGCTTCATTCACTCTTATAACAATATTTATAATTTTATACATACTCGTTGGTTTATGGTAGTCTTGACCTGGCTTTTCTCTAGAACGTTGCTATTTGATCGAGATACGTTCGCCGAGGTCTTCTCCTCCCAACAATCACTGTACTCATCTCTACTCATCAATCATTGTAAGTTTTATTGAGGCGAAGAAAATTTGATCCCCAGACTTCGGTAGATATCCCCTCAGATATTTTAGTACGAGCTTTTCTTCTTAAATTCGATGCGAAAGAAATATATAGCAACAGAAATCATTCTTTAAATTTCTTACTTTTAAGAACTGAATATAAAAAATAGACACGGTCAATATCCCCTAAAATCTCTTAGTACTGAGTATCAACTTTAGGTTCATTTGAGGATGTCTAAGAGGGGTAGCCAGAGGCGAAAGGAAAGACAGTAGAAGCTCTGCCTTTTGTAGCTTTTGCGCTGTAGGGTTTGGGAACGATTCCCACTTAGAAAAGATTTTTTGTATTTACAAAAAAGTCTATAAATGTGCTATCAGTTAGCTGGTTCCCATAGTACATACAAGCTTTGCTTAGTTTGGGGCCTAAATGGCGCTAAATTGATATTTCAGTGGACCTTTAAAGATCTGAAGAAAGTACCACTCGCAGATTTTCAGGATTAAGTTCATACAAGCTAAAAATTCTTGAGGATATATGTTGCTTCTTAGTTCCTAAAAATATGTGTTTTTTATAATCAAAAGATTACTTACTTCCACAGTGACCAGCGATACTAAAGTGTGAATCAAGCCGGGCACGCGAGCCACTGCCTCGCTAGCGCGGTCGCCCAGTGACGTCAGAGCGTACACGCACTCTAACGTACACACTAGTACCATTATGTCGCGTAGGGAGAGCAGAGCGCAAACATCAGCGTACACCTGATAATATAACACAACATTTTTAACATAATATGATACATAAATAAAGGTTATAATAAAAAGGCTGTAATAATAAAATTTTACAAAAAGATTAGCATTCATCTTATCATTTCTGTAGATTTTTAAAAAGTTTAATAATTAATTATTTAGCGTATTTTTACATGTTTTTATTGAAATTATCTCTGTAATGAATGTGAATGAAGAAAAATTATGAAAGATCATCCAACTAAGCAGTGATGGAGACCTTCAGACGGCCAAAAACCTGCATCACAAGAGAAGAGAACATTATATTATTATTAAATATCATATTATATGATTATCATGATATCATGTTTGAACCGGAACCAACAGTCTAACTGAGTTCGAAAGCGCAATTGATCAAATTAAAAACCGTTTTTTTTGTGTCATAAAAACAAGGGAAATACAAATAACAATATTGCTAACAAGACAACAAAATCGTCTCTCAGCTTTGGGCTTTAAAGTGTTTAATGCACTACTATAACGCTTGTCTTCTGTGACGTCTTGTTTCCTAAGTACCTTAGCTTCCAATGCCTTGAGAAGCGCATCTTCGTTGAATTCATTCTGTGCTAACTTGTTGAGCAACTCTAACGCCGCGAGAACGCGCGCCCTGTCCGGAGACACCAGAGCCGATTGGATAGTGGAAAGCACGTGTCGGGAGATCAGACACGTCGCTGGGTCCTGGGAATGAGAAATACATTGTATTACAAGGGTTTAAGGCTGTTTTTTCAACGAGAGCGAACCAATGAGTCAAAGTCAAAAATCTAGGCGCCGCCAGTTCCATGCGACAAAGCTAAGGAAACGGCTTTTTTTTTTCAAAATGGAATCCAGAGCAAAACAAAATTATTCTGTAAGAGAATTCTGGGCGTCAGGCAGGCGGCTCAATAATTCCAAGACAAAATTACTCTCCGAGTCAAACCCTTTGATTTTCATCGAGACGTAGGCATAATAAAAAAAATAAAAAGACGGGCACTGAGAAGAAATGATAAAAACCACGTGTAATGAACGCAAATTTTGTGTTCTTTGTTAATTAAGAAGCTTTTTTTTTTGAGTGGACACTATGACACCTAACAATATAATACGCCAGATATAAATAATAACAACGGTGGTACCTTTATAATCAGTTCTGTAGACACATTTCCAAGAGTATCGAAACCAGATTGACGTAGCGTGCCTACCCAACAGTTGGCACAGAGTAGCAGAAATCTGTAAGAGAATAGAATACATAGCAAAAATGTCAATATCATCAGCACTACGAAGTTTACATCGGGCAAAAGACCTCCATAAATTTCTTTCAAAGATTATAAGCTCATTCTTTACACCGATTTTTAGCATTACAATGACAGTCTATCAGTGGTAGAGCTTCCCACGCTTCGTCTTTTGGTCTGTTAATAATAATGTGCAACCAATTAAAAGTAGATAAGAACTTTAGATTTAATGTTGTCAGATGGTTTGCACTGATGAGCGAAGCGAGCCGCCTATTTAAAATTGATTTTTCAGTGAGGCACCATAGAGTCTAGATGCAATAACGGGGAGTCCACATACATAATCTCCATGTTATTTTGTTCTTACCTGATCAGAGTGTTGTTTTTGGATAGATACTGTACATTCTCTTCATGGAAGGACAGTGATCGTACAATAGAGGCAATCTGCAGTACACGCTGTGTGTACACGCATCCCGCCCCGCCTGCCAGTGTGGGAGCGAACAGCTGGGACTCTTCTGACGGTTCTGTCACCCAGTCTTCCATGATATCCTAGTTTAGAGTGAAAATGGAAATAAATTAGGCTTATAGGCAGGAGGTAGAAAAAACATCGAATTTGAATTCTTGGTACTCAAGATGGTGACCATGAAATATGTTTTCTGAATTACCTAGTACCAAAATAGGTAAGAAAATTCGACTGCTCTACATCTGAAAACTTTCCGGAAGCATCGAAGCACCCAGCAGTCATCCCTAAACTTATTATTTAGTAACCGAACGATGCATTGATCTTTTGAAAACGAAAGAGCGTCCATCCCCAGTCATATAAAAATATCTGCCTAAGCGACACATCGGCAAGGATTTTGTAGGATCTTACATAATCTCCAGCAATCTTCTCCACTTCATCCTCCTGGCCGTCCATAATGAGACAATCCGTCAGGTTGTTGTGTGCCGCCATAGCTTGCACCATCAGCTCGGGTTCGCCGTCGATGCTTTGTGTGAACTTGGTTTCGTCAGCCAGCTCCTTAGCTCCACCTCCACCAGCTCTCATCTTCCAGAAATCGTCGGGGTACCGGCCGCGCGCTTCGAAGTACGACCGGCCGATTGTGTCGCGGAGACTCGCTGGGAATTGAAGAGATCGTGCGTTACTTACGAGGCAATGCTGTTATAGGTGATGGTTACCACATAACATTAGGTTGCTCTGCTTGTTCCTTCAGCAAGTAGTATAAAAAAAATATATATATAACAGATATACCATGATTTTTATACTGTTCATAAACAGAAGTATGGGATGAAAAGGCTTAAGATAGGCTTAGTAGACCATTTAACATCAAGCAGTAAAATACATAGGATTACCTGTAGGTATCAGAAGATATTAGCAAGACAGCAGTAAATATAAAATACAAGCTGGTGCCCGCGACTTCGTCTGCGCAGGATTAGTCACACAATACCTTTAAAAATTGTAGCCTGTGTGTTATTCTGATGTATAAGCATTATATTATTGTAAAGTTTCATTAAAATCGATTCAGTAGTTTTTACGTGAAAGAGTAACAAACATCCATCCATCCATCCACACTTACAAGCTTTCGCGTTTATAATATTAGTATAAAATATAGATCATCCAGAAATGTGTATTGCAGTGGGCAACATACCTGCACATCTCTCAGTCCCACGCAATCCTCATAACATTACCCCAGTTTCAGAGTTCAAAAAAATAACTCACGATGGTTATAAACACCAGCATGTGCCAACAAGAAGTCCAGTATATGCGGAGTCGCCGCCAACGGCAGTCTATTAGAATGGTCTGCGGCCAGCACTGTGCACACATTCACAGCGAAGTCTTGCTCGTTAGGCATCGGCGACAGGAGAGACAAGGCCAGTCGCTCCGAATGCGTAGCGGTAGGCCTCTGGGCTGTGCGTAGTGCTTCTCCAGACGCTGTGAATGAAAACTAGATTATTGTACTTGCTTGCTACTTTTTTGGAACACTCAAAAGTTGGACTGACTTAGAGCTGATTTCACCATGCTCTGTTAGATTAACAAAGGATTAAAGAGCCGTTCAATATGTCAAAATGTACATGTTTGACATCTAAGGTTAGATTTAACGGCCTGTTAATCCTTGTTTAGTAACTAACAGACCATGGTGAAATCAGCTCTTATTATTGAAGCCAAGAAGTTATTAACATGGAGTTGATTTTGGACATATTTTGTTGTAAATATCACTAACAAAACTATGTATAATCAGTGACATCAGTGATTAAATAAAAATGCTTGGCATCAACAATAAATTGTTCTAATTCCATGCACAACTGAATGAAATATTCTCACGTAAATGACATGACATGACAATAAACATTAACTATAATTTCTATTCATGTTTCACCACATTCCTTGTTATCAATAAACACAACTCAAATGAAATAAGCAAACCAAAATCCCAAAATATCAGTCCACCCTTAAAAGTAATGCACACAACAAATAAAACCTTAAAGTAAATTGCTAGGTATCTACACTAAGAGTCTGTTTAATTACTTTCAAATGCTTCAAGCCTCCTTTGTCTGTTGATATGTAAAAAATCCAGTAAATTGTTACTTACAGTTTAAAAGAGTGAATACCAGACAGTGATGAAACAGACTCTTAACGAATTTACCTGAAATGTATGTACCACCACTGAACATAATTCTAGGCATGTGACTGCCTCGCCCACGCCTCGTCAGCTCTTCTTCGAGATCAAGGTCATCATCACGGCCGGGAGGTCCTTTTGCTCGCTCAAATCTAAATCAAAAATGAGCACTTCAATAAATAGTTCTCTCTTATTAGGTACCTCAAAGGAAAGTAAGGATCTAATAAGGTTTTCATTTCTTAATACATATAACAATTCCCTAATAGCATAATCACTTTAGTGTAGATGCATGTTATGGGCTAAATTCATTACAAATTCAATGCCTAAATACAACAGAAGACAGAGGGGAGAAATGGATACTTACATTAATTATTTTACACATATTTAAGTTTAAAGGTACATGTCAACAAGGAAGGCCTTTGTCCTGCAGTAGTGGGACATTACAGTCATTTAATAATAATGATGATAGTAAGTGTAGTAAAGGGGGAAATGATCACTGGTGAAATTCTCCAACAAGTCCAGTGCATACACCAAACCTGCTTAAAGTCAAGTGACTGATCGCAGATACAAATAGAACTAAAAAAAAAGTAAGTGTAGTTGTTCAGGATGTAGATCTTTTAAGGCTTTCTTCAAATATCCCTGCAGGTTGCACAAGCCCAACTAGTAATCAATCAACATCATTTTTGAAAATTATTTAATTAGAGTATTCATTACTGTAGGCAGTCTTGACAGGCTAGTGAAACAATTGGGTAATTCATTCTAGGTACATACTTTTCCAAATGGATCCCATATATCCTTCGTAGTAAAGTAGATCCATTGATACAAGGATGTGGCAATCGTAACGGTCGTAAGAATGATTCCCAGACATCACTTTGATTGACCTGAAAATTTTTAGTAGGAAAAGTTTAGTAAATACATACTTATGATCACACAAATGTTTGTCCTTGCCCCACAAAGGGACCAAATACAATAGAACAACCTGCAGCACAGAGCTAATTAATGAGCTGTGAAGCCAGGAGGCATGTGTCAGGTAACTTTATTTTGCCATCTTCAAATAGCAACTGTAGGCCAGCCTAGATACAGATTAAAAACGTACCTTGCCGATCCCGCCTCTTTGCTGTACTAATGAGTAAAATAAATATAAATCCAGCTCAATGCCATTCACTATGGGGGGCTTCAATGTTATGCTGAAACACAAACATGCATATAATAGCACAACATCACAAACACCGCTAGACAATTCGATCCGATTCTTGTAGGATAAATTCCTCACTTTTTACTCTCGTTAAACTGTCGGAGCTCTTTCATAAAAGCCTCTTTATCTCTCATATAGCTACTGGATTTTGTGTTTATTTGTGATTTAGCCATTTTAGGGATACCGAAAGGTAGGTCGCGTGCCCTCTTTTAAACTGTAATTGGGCCACTTTTAGGGGATAAACCTGCCTGCCGGTATGGATAAATGCACTCTAATATTACATATTAATTCACTTATCACAATTTTATACATATAACAAAATAAAATCTCGTTTTCTAAAGAAAATAGATTCCGAGACAGGTAAAGGCAGCTACTTTTTTGACATTGACACAAAAAGGGAAACGAATGAAACCATAAATGAAACGATGCCAATGGCCAATGTTGCCAAAATGAATTTAAAAAAAATACTCCAAAATAAAGTTTAAAACAAGATTTCTCTTGTTGTGTTTGTCTTATCCATTCTTTCAATTGGCATCAAAAAAATACGTTTTTTTTTTCCCACTTTTGAGTCGGTTCGATTCCCTGACGAAGCAGGTAATTTTCAGAAAATCTTTGATTCATTCAAAGATTTACTGAAAATTACTTTCTTAGAACATAAAAAAATAACAAAAAAGTCTCCTTTCAGCAAAATATCATATACTTGCTAGATAAGGGTACTTTCCATTTAAGTCGCATAGTCTTAGGCCGCCCTTTGGAAGTCTTATGTTTTTATTTAATTGGTTTCGACATATTTTATACACTACGCTTACCTAAACGTAAAATACCTACTCTACCCTACCTACTATGCTTTGTCTGCACTATGACAAATAAGTTATATGATTAGCAAATTATGTATTACAGAAAAATGCGAGAGTACAGCTGCCCTATTTCAAAGTTTAAAGCATTACGGTTGAGCCGTTAAGAATGAAACTTATATATACAACAGATGCAAAGATTCTATCTAAACCTACTATAAATGATTTATTAAATTAATTCATATAATTTTAATTATTGATCGAGTGAGCGAAGCGAACGAAGATTCTAGTTTCAACTTGGGCGATTTGGCATTTTATGTATATATATATGTATGTATGTATGTTTGTCTGGGCATAACTTTCGAACCGTTGATCCGATCTGCATGAAATTTGATAAGACGACAGCTTGTACTTGAGAAATTTACTGGTAAGTATATGAGTAAAATCGGATGAAGGGTTTTTAAGATATAGGGTTTTTTAAGGGGGCAAAAATAAAAAAAGTGACTAAAAAAAATCAAGTTAAATGTCATACGAAAGGGCTTTGTTTGGAAATTCCAAAAAAAAATTTACTTTTTTTCTGAGACGCTCGGTTTTTGAGATACAACAAAAAAGTTAAATTAAGATAACCAGCGACCCAAGAGCTCCCATCTCTAAGAGTTTCGTTGGCATCAAGGTTTTTCTACTGGTCGGCCAGTTACTTTGCTTTTTCTTATTTTTTTTTCTTGAAATAAATTAAGGAGGTACTCAGTTCTCATAAAATGGTGACAACGACCAGGTCTGATGATGGAGCCAAGGTTTGTTCAACGGAACTCTTCAATAAATAGGCCAATAGAGTTGAAACTTGGTTACCGAACCAAGTTAGTAGGCGGTAGTCAGAAAAAAGTCCAAACATAATGTTTGGACTTGCCTTTGACTACCACCTACTCAAAGTTTTGGTGCGTTCGTCGGGTCGCATCACGAGATCTCAGTTCGGGGCGAACTACTAGTTATTAACAAGGACATAAAAGCGTAATTTTTCTTTGGCTTTGTGTAGCTTGATCTGTATCCGTGTGTACACACGTATTTTATATGGGTCCGGTTAATTTACGACCAAGTATTACACAGCCCGAAAATGTACAACCCGGAAAGCACAGCCTGGAAAACACGGCCCGGATTCCATGTACAAAATGTACATGAAATCCGGGCCGTGTTTTCCAGGCTGTGCTTTCCCAGCACAGTCGGGATTGTACAGCCAGGATTGCACGACCATGGATTCTGTGACCATGCTCTGATTGGTCGAAAGCCTATGCTCTGTTTAGATGCACTACACAGTAAGTATAGGCAAGTAGCACAGATTAAAAATTATATAAAATAAGAGAATTATTCAGAGATTAATGTTAGAAAAAAATAAAATTCTGGCACTTCGGCGGCCGCTGCCGCGGCACGCTCGCTTTGCTCGCTCGCCTCGTGCGTAATTAATATGTTTTAACATAACCTAACCAATCCGAGTTGGATCAACAAGTGAGTGAGTAAGTAATTGACGAGTGTAAACAAAGCCTAAGTTTTGGCATCAAAATTTTGGCTGCGTTTTATCGGGTCATGCTTTCCAAAGGTGTGCAAAATTTGTACGGCTTGGAATTTTTGGGGTGGTCAGGTAGAAATGGTAAAACACCAATGTCAAAATCACCAAGCATTTATTACTTCACTTTACTTCACTTCACTTTATATTACATCCATTGTGTGCGTGTGCATTGACCCACTCAGCTTAGAAGCTAGCACTAGAATGCCAATGTCGGCCAAGTTCGTAGCCTACCGACACCGTCCAGTCGGTGTCGCCATCTTGGTTTTTTACAAATGTCAAAAACCAAGTTAACATCCGCAGGAAGTGAAATAAATTAAACAAATACTAAATCTTTTATAAATTACTGACATTATTTATAAGAGTATAATCATAAACCTAACAGCTCGGCCATCCTGTGCCTAGCGTGTCCTCACGCTTCTATCATTATAAGTATTTAGACCTATTTAATATAATTTAATAATCACTAGTGGTTCGCCCCTCCATTGAACAGAAATAATATGCCTGACCTTCCCCTCGTCTGGTCATATTATTTCCATTCATTTCGTCATGAGCCAAACCTTCCCCTCATTTGGTCTCACGATTGTCCATATCCTGATCCTCCGCATCCATCTTACGTCAGAAGTTCCCCTCGTCTGGTCATATCATTCCATCCATTCCGTCATGAGCCAAACCTTCCCCTCGTTTTGGTCTCATGAATGTCCATATCTGATCCTCCGGATCCATCATACGTCAGACCTTCCCCTCGTCTGGCCATACAAGTCCCACCATGATTACTGGATACACCTCCTTTTCCTGGCCATCATTGGTAGTTTTCTCGTCCATCCTCCAATTATCTGAAACTTTCAAGCTGCCTTAGTAACTGTCCATTTTTTCCGACTTTCTAATCTGCACATATAATATTAACATCCCAAATCAATTATAGCGGTACAGAAAATAAAATTTAAAAAATATAATAAGCCTGTAATTTTACCGACAACCAAACCGAAACACAGCAACGCTGCTTGGCGCCAGAAAAAGGCATAAACCAGAAGTAAAGCAGTTACCTCTGCTATAACTTCATATTCCTAACTATTATACCTAATTTAAAGTAAATTTTTTATTATAACCAAGTTTACCCCATATTATAATTAGTTTTTAGAGACACGACATATGTATACCTACATCACATTCGGTACCTACCTAATGTGAGTAGCACAGTATTACCTAATCCATCCCTTTTTCCTTATTAAGGGTACCATAAGATAATAATAAAAATCAATGTAAAAAAAAAACTTCTCCATTCTAAAAAATAAGCCTTCTGTTAATATCTAGTCCCTCAAGATTCGATAGGCTAGGTATCCTATTAAAACGCAAAAGCGAAAACCTATTTAAAAATTCCCAAAAATAAAATTGTACTTATCTTTTTTTTGTTCCAATCATGGACGTGGTGCGGAAAAATAAGATGATGGTATTTTCCGTCGATCCCGCCTTCTGACCTTTTGGGGTGGTCAGGTAGAAATGGTAAAACACCAATGTCAAAATCACCAAGCATTTATTACTTCACTTTACTTCACTTCACTTTATATTACATCCATTGTGTGCGTGTGCATTGACCCACTCAGCTTAGAAGCTAGCACTAGAATGCCAATGTCGGCCAAGTTCGTAGCCTACCGACACCGTCCAGTCGGTGTCGCCATCTTGGTTTTTTACAAATGTCAAAAACCAAGTTAACATCCGCAGGAAGTGAAATAAATTAAACAAATACTAAATCTTTTATAAATTACTGACATTATTTATAAGAGTATAATCATAAACCTAACAGAATGTACACCCTTGGATTACACAGCCATGGATTTCGCGACCAAATTGTACATCAAATCCGGGCTGCGTTTTCCTCGGCTGTACAATCCATGGTTGTACATTATCGGCACCCTTTTTATATGTAACGCACGGACAGCTGTCTGTGGATAAATTTGACATCTATTAGTCAATGTCAAAACTGTCAAAACAAACATGCGCTACGTGCGTTGCGCAGCGCACTTCACTTCGCCTCGTTCGTTTACCTCAACTTCAATTTTGGTGAATTTTGAGGTTAGAATTTATCAGCGCCAGCCGAAATATTCAAAACTTTCAAAAAAGTTAGAATTCTTTATTCTATCAAAATGGTAAAGAAGAAGATAGATAACCGTATAAGAGTGATGATAGAGAATGGAGTTAAGTTGGGGCACCGCACGATGATTCTACTTGTGGGGGATAAAGGTAGAGATCAAGTAAGTTTATTTATCTCCTCTGTTTTGCCAAAAAATTTGCATTTCATGCAAAGAGCACTCCAAAAATTTTGACAAAAACTGTTGAAACATTTTTACAGGTCCCTATTCTGTATGATATGCTGGTTAAATCAACTGTAAAAGCTAGGCCTACAGTTCTGTGGTGCTATAAAAATAAAGATGAAGCTATCAGCAAGTAAGTATAGTTTTTTATTACAATCCGTAGCAAGAAATTGGTGACAACAAAATAACTATCATTAAATTTAATTACAGTCATGGCCGTAAAAGAGCTAAAAAGATAGCAGCAGGTAAACTGGAGGTGTCAGAAGAGTCACTATTCGACTCGTTTCGAGTGGCCACAACCATACATGGGCGTTACTACTCCGAGAGCCATGCTATGCTCGGTCAGACTTATGGAGTCTGTGTGTTACAGGTATAAATATTATTATTATTAACTTGGTTATCTGTAAAAAACTGATTGCTGATTTATCAACAATCAGTTTTGAAGTTATTAGTGTAGGTATTAATATATATGGAAAAGTTCCTTAAATATCAGCTAGGAGGCATTTCATATTGTTCAGACTCTCTAATCCCTAACTTCCACGCTTTGACCTTGCATTAAAAAAATATAAATGATACATACCTATTCTGTTTATCATAAACTATCTTACCATAATTTCACAGGACTTTGAGGCCCTCACACCAAACTTGATGGCACGGACTATAGAAACTGTTGAAGGAGGTGGACTTATTATATTCCTTCTCAAATCCATGGACACTCTTCGGCAACTACATTCAATCACTATGGATGTTCATTCAAGGTGACTACCATTTTTTATTGAAGAATTTTACCATATTATGGTTAGGGAGAGAGATTTTAACCTATCTAGTGTTCTTGAAAATGCCATGTTCAAAGAGTGTCTCTTCTGAATTGGAATTTACAGAAACCCCACTGCAAGGCAAAAATTGTTTTTCTCTGTCATTCAATCATAAACAGTAGCATCTTAACAATTTATAATCCACAGGCATGGTAGATATCCCCGTAGTTATCTTAGTACCAAGTTCTAACTCAATTTTCTCTTAGGATGTCTAATGCTAGTTATTGTCCTAATATTAGTTATGTCCATTCAATCATAATGTTAGTTAATTGATTTAAATGTATTTGCAGATTTAAAACAGAAGCTCACAACACAGTAGTGAACCGTTTCAACGAGCGGTTCCTACTGTCTTTATCTGATAACCCTAGATGCCTAGTATTGGATGATGCACTCACTGTCCTGCCGATATCCTCGAAAACAGCTCAGGTGGAGCCTGTCAATGTTGCACCAGAGGTAACTGTGGTTGATACCTCATCATGACTGAAGGTTGGGATCACTGGATGTTCTTATGCTGAAATGAATAGCTTGTCTTTAGCTAGTCTTAATGCTGGCTTAATATTCTTTTGGTGTTACAAGTTCTTTCGAAACAAAACATTTAAGATACGGTTACGATATTTTCCTCCGCCGTTTGAGCACATACATTTTAGAACAGAAAAACTCATTGGATTACTTGTTTTGAACCCACGACCTTAGGATCGGAAGGTGGAGCCGCTACCACCAATCTGCCATCACCAGTGCTCTCAACCTTCAACCTTGATACAACTAGAAGGTTTAAGGAAGGTAAAATACCAACTGTCAGTATAAAAAATTTATTAAAACTGTTCTTCAATACCCTGGTCACTGATTATAACGTTGCTTGTCGGAGTAAAGTACAAAATTAATAAATTAATTCTCCAGTTTTGGACGCTGCCAGTTAAACGCGCCTTCATCTGAGAATTGAAAAATGGGCTAACATCAATTTTCCGGGCCATAAAGATCATCGTTATAAGTGATACATTTGTTTCAGAGAGTAAACCCAAAGCTGACTGAGCTGATTTCTTCACTGTCCGACTCGCCGCCCGCTGGCCCGTTGGTAGCGCTGTGCAAGACATACGAGCAAGCGACTGCTCTCATCGCGCTCGTCAATACACTGGCTGACAAGCAATCCAGGTGAACTTTATTATACATGTTCATCATCATCATGAGTCTTTAAATAAATAATTTTGGTGGACATTCTACACAAAACTATCTAGCCCCAAACTAAGCAAAGCAGAATACATACTTATAATATTATATAGCACCCAGACAAACTTTCTTGTTGATAACACAAATGTTTGTTCTCGTCGAACCCACAGCCTACATCGCAGAATGCAGAGTTACTACCAACTGAGCTGTGAGAGCTGTCTTTTCCATAAGACATCCAATTCGCGGTCGCCAGTTCTTTATTCGCTGGCACGCAGTGGTTCTACTCGTATGAGCTAGTATCATTACCATTACATTGGTCATTTTACCACTCTAACGCTAAAATATAGTTTTGCGATATTTTTTAAGTGCGATTTTATGCTTTCTTTTTGAATTCTCCATAAGTGTCTATAATCAGTAAGTTCTTACAAAAGTTTGGTAATACGTAATATATTTTGTGTATTCCAGGCCTCCTCACTGCCTAACAGCCGCCAGAGGGCGCGGCAAGTCAGCCTGCCTAGGCCTTTCCATCGCCGCTGCGGTGGCCTTGGGTTACGTCAACATCTACGTCACATCCCCTCACCCAGAGAACTTGATAACTCTGTTCGAGTTCGTGCTAAAAGGACTGGACGCGTGCCTGTATCAGGAGCATATTGATTACAACATAGTGAGGTCGACGAACCCGGATTTTAAGAAGGCGATTGTTAGAATCAATGTAGTTAGGAATTCGCGACAGACTGTACAGGTAAGTTTGTTACAAGTTTGCTACAAGTTTTTGTAGTTTTGTAAGCATACTTAAGGATCATACAAAAGAACGGTAGGAACCAAGCCGTAAGTTTGTTGCCTGTTCTTCTAGGCTTTGGTCGCGTGGAACTGGCACCTAGAGTCACCTAGCTTTAAGACGTTTCAAAGTGATCCTTGTGATTTTATTGAATAAATACACCTTTTGACTTTACTTGAGTTGAGATGCACAATCGAGAACCAGTCAAATAAAGCTCAATTTTTTTTTTATACATATATGTCTCACTTTTGTTATTTATCTCTCTGGCATTTTCTTATTGACATAAGTATAGCGTCAAGTTTATTTGTGTAATAGATGCAATGTTTTTCGATTATGTAGAACTTGATAGATAACACTTTATTTGAAACTTGATACATACATCATACATTTAAGCTTAACTTTAAGTACAATGGGCCCTATTGTTGAAAGCGATTTCTTCCAGGCAACAATTATTAGTTATATTAAAAAAATGCCATTTAAGGCAACAAGTATTACTTTATCAACCATCTTACTAATCTCGAAATACATTTCCAGTACATAACACCAGACGACCACTCTCTGTTATCTGCCGCGGATTTGGTCCTCGTGGACGAAGCGGCCGCGATACCGCTAGTTCACGTTTCCGCCGCTGCGCAGAAGGCGCCACTGGCGCTGCTTTCCTCCACCGTGTCGGGGTACGAAGGCACAGGGAGGGCGTTGTCTTTGAAGCTGTTTGCGCAGCTACAGAATGATCATAAAGCTCCACCTCCGGTAAGAACTGTTACCTGTCACGTATTGTTTTTTATACTACTTGCTGATGAAACAAGCAGATGGCCCACCTGCTGTGAAGTGGTAACCACCATCTGTAACAAAGCATTGCCTCGTACAACATATTAAACTAACTAGAAGTATTATTGTAACAGGCATTCTCTGCTCCAGATAAAACTTGAAGAACCAATTCGTTACCGCACTGGTGACCCCGTAGAGAGCTGGCTGAACTCCCTCCTCTGCCTGGAGGCCCCGGCGCCGACGCCCGGCGCGGGCGCTCCGCCCCCGGCCGCCTGCGAACTCTTCAGGGTCCAGAGAGACGCACTCTTCTGCTACCATAAAGCCGCCGAGGCGTTTTTGCATAGACTTGTGGCTATCTATGTAGCTAGCCACTATAAGGTACGTCTTTTTTTATTTTAAACTGAAGATGCTCGAAGACCGCCCGTCCATTGGTTGAAGGACATAGTAGTGAGCGCTGAGTGGATAAGTGGATGAGACTCGCAAGGGACCGGAAAGGGTGGCGTATTAAAGAGGAGGTTTACACTCTGATGATAATACAAACATACTTAAAACAGATTTTACACAGAGTACACTCTTGCCACATCCAGATACACTAAATCTACGTAACTTACCTGCTATCGACACTTTCTTTACTTGCCTACCTCCAACAAGTCGCTTAAAAAATGTGTTGGTAAATTGTTATACCAAACTGATATTTACGTGTTTAATTAATTTAAATGTTTTATAACGTACGAAACTAATAAATTTGTTATTCCGATATTATTATTCTCAGCGAGTGAATTTATGTAATTCTTTTGAGAAATAAAGATTCTATATCACATGATGATGATGGTGATGATTTAAAACTAGCAGCCGCCCGCGGCTTCTCTCGTTTATTAAAAGTGATAGTAGTGATTGCTAACATTAATATTTAAGAACCATACCCTTCAAACAGAAACACAGCAACACTGCTTGGTGGCAAGAATAGACACCTGATGTTGATTTAATCTGCAAGTATATGTTCCAGGCTTGGGATGATAATCTGGTTGCTCCTAGTTAGATCCACTACACAGAATTTTAAAATAAGGTCAATATTATGTGTATTTAAACGTGTCCACAGAAGACTATTAATATTTTACGTTTCCACAGAACAGTCCAAACGACATCCAGCTGTTAGCAGATGCGCCTGCGCATTGTCTGTTTGTGCTGCTAGCGCCTACCCCGCCCACGTCCACCGCTATGCCGGAGGTGCTGTGTGTCATACAGATGTGCCTCGAAGGGAATATATCTGATAAGTAAGTACTATAATAACTATTACTATCACACACACACACTTATTACATGACTTGAATTAGGGTGCGTTTCCTCTGACGCGAGACTACGAAACTCAACGAATGTTCTACTAATTGGTCGCCTTCGCTTGCCAGTGGAAACGCGTCCTTATATCTTTTCATCTAAGGTTTGTGAGTCTAGGAGCTTTTGTAAAATAAAGGTCTTTAATGAGTCATTTCGTTTTTTTGTCTAATATGAAATACCTGAACTAGAATGTGCAAAAAACCTTAAACAGCTTCACGACTTTGACCCCAGGCACGGTAGATATCCCTTCAGATCTCTTAGTAACAAGTACTAACTCCAGATTCTTTGAGGACGTCTAAGGGGGGTAGTCAGAGGTACGCACAAAAATTACATTTGGCACATACCATTTTGCAGGAGTTGGTATTCCATACGTGACAGGTTGCAAGCCCATCTACTAACTAACTGGTTTCCTCACGATGTTTTCCTTCACCGTTTAAGAGCACTGGCATTGCGCACATATATTTTTCGATAGGAAAAACCCATTGATGCACGACCGGATTCGTACCTACGACCTTACGATCGGAGGGCAGGGTCACTCTCACTAGACCACCGGTGCCCTCTAATCTAATCTAGAATGTGCAGATTGTAGAAAAAAGTGTCTATAGCTTTTATTTCGGACTGGTCCATTTTATTTGTTTCTAAACCAAAGCCCCTGGCCTACTGAATAAGATATTTATATAAATTGCCTATTTGTTTGTCAAACAAAATGAACGTTTTTTATTTGATTTGCTTTCTAAAGTTGGTTGCATGCTTATAATAAATAACTTCTGTTTAGATCAGTCCGCGACAGCCTAGGTCGCGGGCGCAAGGCCGCCGGCGACCTGATCCCGTGGAACATATGCGAGCAGTTCGGCGATAAGGACTTCCCGCAGCTCTGCGGAGCCAGGATAGTGAGGATAGCCACGCATCCGTCTTACCAAAGAGTGAGTATCTGAAAAAAATATGAAAAACTCATATTTATTTATTATTCAGCCGTTATTGTCCCACTGCAAGGCAAAGGCCTTCCTTCCTGTTTCCACTCGCGATTTAACGCAGCGAAAACGCTTATTTTATTTATTTATATTTATTTCGAAAAATGTATATGTACTTAGTGTGGTACAATCAGCGTCAAAAGCAGCGGATCAAAAACTAACTTCCAAAAATCCTGAATTTTCTAAATAGCCTGACTTATTTTTACTTACAAACACTCGCGTCAATGTTTCAAAAACCTCAAAAAAGCATTGTATGAATATTTTTTCATTATACATTAACTATATTATGTCACCGTTAAAAATCGCATACGCCAAATAGGTTTATAATCGACGAAAGAAATTGTATTCTTATTTCAACTTCTTTTAAAAATGTTGACGCTCACACGAGCGTCAAGTGTTTTGACAGTTGTCAGCCTCAGCGAGGGTAGTAATTTGTATGCAAAATACCTGTCAATTTAAAGAAGAGTCCAAGTTTCAAGAATGCGCCCAAAGTACCACTATAGTCGCGTTAAACACTCGCTGCAGGCTCAGTCATTAGTTATCGGAACGAGACAGCCATATTGCTCTCTCTCTCGCACTTAGGAGAACGGACGATCCTTTTGTTTAAGCGTGCGTTAAAATAATTTATGACCGAGTTTGCAGCGGGAGTTTAACGCGACTATAGGTTAAGCACTGACCGAGTTTGCAGTTTAACGCGACTATAGTAAAAAAATATGGTTCAGATGGGCTACGGCAAACGAGCGTTGCAACAGCTAGCAGCCTACTACAGCGGCGATATCCCTTGCTTGGACGAGGACCAATCGGAAGACGCAGAAACGCACACCAACGGAAAGGGAAACACACTGCACACTGAGACTATAACGCCGAGGTATGTTTAACGAATCTTCTATAAAACAATATATTATAATGTACAATACATATAAAAAATTAGGGAGTTACCATATACAGCACAGTCAGCATCAAAAGTGTGTATGCACCAAACGGACATCGGAATACCCCTTATAATAAATGTTATAAGAGCTGTTGAGTGTGAAGAGAGTTGAAGAGACGGCTACCGTGCCTTGGGACAGCAGTCAAACCTAGAGGTTTGCACGAAACCTTGGGTGCTGTTCAATAAAATAGCTGCCTATAAGATTTGGTCCCTAGTACCAAAAGTCTGTAAATATCTGTTCAAAAAAAAAAACTTTTTGCTTCTAGTACAATTAAAATGCCGAATAATGACTTTTTCAGATCCAAACCACCAACGCTATTGAAACGCCTCACGGAAGTCAGGGCTGAGGAGTTGGACTACCTTGGAACCAGTTTTGGACTAACAGAGGAACTGCTTAAATTTTGGAAATCTCAGAAATATGTGCCAGTTTATCTTAGGTAAGTTTTTTGAAAATTCACCCTGTTACGTTCTGCTCATTTTACTGCGGTAATAGTATAAGTAGTAACTATCGCTACTGCCTGCCTTCTGCTGTGGTCGTGGGTTCGATCCCCACCGAGGACAAATATTTGTGTGATGAACATAGATATTTGTTCTCTCTCTGGGTGTTTTTATGTATTCATCATCATCATCATCACCCTATGTTAGTCCACTGCTGGACGTAGATCTCTGCCAAGACGTGCCACTAAGCCCGTTCTTCGGCTCTTCTCATCCAGTGCTTGCCAGCTACATTTCACAGATCGTCGCCCCACCTCGCCGAAGGGCGTGCTACACTACGCTTAACTATTACTGTACTAACGTTACTATGTATTTACAAAATAAAAAGTATTTAAGCATTATATCAGCTATCTGTGTGGAAAGTCTATCGCTATTGCTATTTCTTAGGTAATAACCCCGCTGGCTTTTCCGGCGGTCGCTGCTACATTTGTCACTTTAATTTATTTAATAAAATCCCCAGTCAGAAAGCGAACGAGCTGACAGGCGAGCATTCGTGCATAATGCTGCGTTCGCTGCGCGAGTGCACTTGGCTGGGCGCCTACTCCGGCGACTTCAGGCGGCGACTGTCGCGACTCCTCGCTCGCAGCTTGAGGCGGCTACCGGCGGCGCTGGCTCTGCAGACCTTGGTCAACGATCATGTCAAGTTGGACAAACCTGGTGAGACATTCTTCATCATCATCATTTTCCTGCCCTTATGTATGCCCTTACTTCATGTGGGGTCGGCACAACAGGTTTTTTCCCTCCACTCTCCTCTATCAGCCGTCATCTCAGCAGTCACTCCTATTTAGGGTTCCGCATATGAAAACCGTCTTACTCTCTCTCTTGTCGTGTCACTAGTTTCTTTCGAAACAGTGTGGTGAAAGGATTTTAAGTGCGCCTCAAGAGGCTCCTTTCGAGCACTTGACACATGTTATAGAACTAGAACCGTCTTACTAAAAAACAGAATAAAATAAATATTGAATGGGGCTCCCATACAACAAACGTGATTTTTTTGCCGTTTTTATAGATAATAGTACGGAACCCTTCATACGCGATTCCGACTCGCACTTGGCCGGTGTGTTTTACTCATGTCATCTTTCATCTTTTCTTTGGCCTACCTCTACTCCTATATCCATCCACATTCTTCTCGTTACATGACATTCTTCCCTTCGCATAACATGCCCATACAACGGTTAGACATTGATATTTAACTTTAATCAATCTGAAAGAAACTTCTTCACGAATTTTATCCCCAGGCGCGGTAGATATCCCCTCAGATCTAGAAGTAATAAATACCAACTCAAGATCCTTTGAGAATGTCTAAGGGGGTAGTCAGAGGCTAGATAGTGATGTGTCAAAAGTTCACCAATATTTTATTTACTGCTTTTGTGTATTCGTAGACAGCAGAAAAAGAGCTGACGTTAAATTTCTTATCAAAATTTAACACAAGCACACGAACTTGTGTTTCGGTTTGAAGAGTGTGGTTGCCGGTGTAATTACAGGCACATGAGGCTAAAAAAAAAAGAACCTACGATAGTTGTGTACCTATGTATTTCTATTACAGTGCTAACGAGCCAGCTTATAAGCCAGTACCTATCCGGGCATGACCTCGGCCGGATAGAAGCGTACTGCCGCCAACAAGCCGACTACCGACTCATCACTGACCTGCTGGAACCCGTCGCGGAGATAGTCTTCCACACCAAGGCCAAGTTCAAGCTGGACGCGATCCAACAGGTACTAGTCATTTTAAGTCTTAGGTACTATAGTCGCGTTAAACACTCGCTGTAAACTCGGTCATAAATCGTCTTAACTCTCAACACTAGTGTGTTGAGAGTACTCGGCGCGGGCGCATGCACGTTATCGATAAAAAGACTGACTCAGCGAGAGCGCCCGGTGGTTGCGCGGTCGGAGAGGTCATGTATCGATAGTGCCTATCGACTCCATTAATGCACATCCCTGCGATTAAACAAAAGGATCGTGCCGTTTTCCTAAGTGCGAGAGAGAGAGAGCAATATTGCTGTATCGTTACGATAATTTATGACCGAGTTTGCAGCGAGTGTTTAAGGCGACTATAGTAATTTTAAGTCTTAGGACCTAAGACCAGACCAGAAACAACTAATAACTAAAACTTGAAATGTATTACTAGTATTGTACACAACGTAACATTAATTAAAAAACTGAAACTGACACAGCTTCACGACTTTGATCCTCAGGCACGGTAGATATCCTCTCAGATATCTTAGTGCATTGAGAACGTCAAAGGGGAGTAGTCAGAGGTACGTCCAAACATTACATTTGGCGAATACTCAGTACCCACATTTTGTTTAGTTAGTATTCCATACGTGATAGGATGCAAGCCCATCGCCGCTGTTAGATTACCGTTTAAGAGCACTGGCATTGCGCACATTAATTTTCGATAGGAAATATCCATTGGTGCACGACCGGATTCGAACCTTACGAATATTTATTTGAAAACACAATTTTATAACATTATCTATCATTCTTATAACATTATGGGAGAACGTATGGTCTAAAAGATGCATTGTTTATCCCTAACAGGTAGTTCTAATAGCAATGGGCTTCCAAATGAAGGACGTAGACGACGTAGCCTCCGAGCTAGGCCTCCCCGGCTCCCAGATCCTGGCCAAATTCTACGAGGGCTGTAGGAAGATCAACGCCACCTTCAACTCGGTGTTGGAAAACACCGCCGCCAAGGAGATAGGCATCGAGGATAAGACCGCGGATGACTCCGCGATGCCGGTCAAACAGAGCCTTAATGAAGAGCTCACGAAGGCTGCTAAGGTAGGATTGATGGTTGGAATTGCATTTGCAGTGTGGAAGTGCTGGAATAAAGTTTTTAAATAGATTGCTATTTTTATTCATTTAATAAATATTACCTGGTACAACATACATTTTAAAAGCCTGATTCACCTTGCTAGCTCGATCATTCTTAACTGATCCACTAAGTTAAGCAACGCTCAGCGCTGTTCACCGATTGGGTGGGTGACCGCCACTGGATATTACATCTGAGCGCTTCCATACTTCGGAGGGTACGTTAAGCTGACTATCAGCTTTCGTAGTCGGAGAGAGTTAAGCCATGATGGAGGCCTTGGGGCGGCCTAAAAATTCTCGTCACGCAGAGTTGGCCTCAAGTTCATAAAAAGTATTATTTTTCTTACTTGTGACTACCCAGCTTCATCATGTTCGGCCTCAAAAGGAAACTGAAGGCCTCCCATAGGGGAGGCATAGGCATTTTCAGGACAAACGAAGTCCTCTTCATCCATCGACTTACCGCGATCTTTACAATCCATCATACCTTTGTCATACCATCATCTATTTGTTTGTTTTAGTGAAAGATTACCAATTCTCGTGATCCTGTTTTGTTTATTCATTTAAATGGCAAGTCCAGTATTTTCGTTTGTTCATTTGCTTCGTTAGTACGCTTTAAAGCCGTATAAGATATAACACCATAGGTATAACCGTCTGTCTGGTAGAGATCGCTATTTAGCGATAAGACCGCCCATTGTACTTTGTAGTTTTAAGTCTGTTTTTTTGTTATATCCATAAGTTGTGTGCAGTAAAGTATTTTCTATCTATCTATAAAAAAAGCTTTTAAAAATAAGCGAAAAAAACTAAGTAGGTACTCTTGCCGTTTTTGAGATACATCTACACTAATATTATAAAGAGGAAAGATTTGTATTTTTGTATGTAACGAATAGGCTCAAAAACTACTGGTCCGATTTCAAAAATTCTTTCACCATTAGAATGCTACATTATCCCTGAGTAACAAAGGCTATATTATATTTTCAAAAAAATCAGGGATCCTTACTAAAACTCCAATAATGTAACCCAAGGTGGAAAACAAAAACCTTACATCGCGTGCGCTGCGAAAACTATTGATGATAGAACAAAATAATGTACTACGATTTTGCAGAACACGTCATCATCTACAAAAAATGTCGCGACAGCATATGTTTAACTATTATAGTTATGTCACAATAAGTGTTCTTTTATTATAAAAAAATAATTGAAATGCCGCCGCTAGAAAAGGGTCTTTATTTGTACCTTGGTATTAATCCTTATCCAAATAAATCATTTCATATTTAAGACGATTTCAATACCTATAGATTACTTCTTAAATATGACGAACCTAAAAATGTTAACGGGTCCACGGGAGAAGGGCGTGCAAATGTATGAAATAAGTAGACGCGAGGCTCGAACCCACGGTCTAAGTTTATCCTAAAATGTTCAAAAAATTTATGACCACCCATGCGAAGCTGGGACAGGCCGCTAGTTAATACATAAAATGGAATAAATAACATATTTTAATTGCAGATCACGAAACTAGACTTTCACAGTCTGTACGAAAGACATAATGCGCTCTCCCCTACACTAATGCACGAAATAATATTATATTTTATATTTAATGTTATTAAAACCTTCCAAAACAGAAAAGCAGACCAAGAAAACTAAAATTTCATGTGCACCCGTTTTCAGGAATTGGAGCGCAAACAGCGTAAGGAGCTGTCTCGCCTGATGGGCGAGGACCTGACGCAGTACCGCATCAAAGGCTCCGATCTCGACTGGGGCTCCGCACTCGACGGCACCAAGCAGAAACACCTTGTCTCAGTCAAAAGGTTCGTACTTTATAAAATAAAATAAAAATCCCTTTATTACTTACACAGAAGGAATGAAAAAAATAAAATAAAAAAATGCTTTACCTATCTTTAAACTTAAATAATATAGGTATACTTAATTACATATTTCTGATTGTGCTAGTAGAAAGTTTAAAATAAATCTAATAAGTGAAAAAAAAGACTGAAAAATAAAAATGTAAGTACCGCCCGTGGCCTCGTACTTTATAGAGTAAATAAATAATAATAAATATTGGTGGACTCGCCACACGGCACTATCTAAGCCCAAATTAAGCAAAGCTTGTAATGTGGAAACCAGATAGCTGATATAATACTTTTTTTTGTAAGATCATACTTATAATATCACCTAGACAAAGAACAAACATCTATGTTCATCGCACAAATGATTGTTCTGTGTGGGGATCGAACCCACGACCTTCAGCGCAGAAGGCAGAGCTACTACTGTTATTATAGTGGTTAGGTTTTAGGGTTGTGGCACATGAGGCTTAACATCTGTATGCCTAAAGGTGGTGGACGCAGGGCAGTGCATCGTAGGGCATGGTCATATCGTGCGTGACTTGCGAGGTTATGCTTTGTTATAGGTGATGGTTACCACTTAACATCAGATGGGCCGTCTGCTTGTTCCATCAGCAAGTAGTGAAAAAAATCGCAAATGTTTGCCATTTCTTTTAAAATACCTCAATTTCGCTATTTTCAAACCGTTTTGACGTTCCTATGAAACTATTTTGGCTGCAACCGTTCATACATTATTATTATGAGTATTATGTAGTGGCTCAGCAGAGTAGTAGATTTGATTAAAAATGCCAAGTCTGAAAAACTAAATCTGCGGAAAAATACCCGCAATTGAATAGAAAAATTTACAATACTAAACTCTGATTGCACCATGCTCTGTTAGATTAACAAAGGATTAAAGGGCCGTTAAGAGCTGACTTCACCATGCTCTGTTAGTTACTAATGAAGGAATAAAAGGCCGTTAAATCTAACATTAGATGTCAAATGCGTACATTTTGACATATTTAACGGCTCTTTAATCCTTTGTTAATCTAACAGAGCATGGTGAAATCAGCTCTTAAAATTTGTCAGTCTGCGTTTGTATGTTTATTAAGACTAGCGCCAAAACTGTTTTAATAAAGATAGTATAACTTACCGTTTCTCTCTTTCCAGCGGCGAAAAACGGCTTGGTGATGACAGCAAAGAAATCGATGATTTAATCGACGCACACGACAGCAAGAAGAAGAAGAAAAAAAAGCATGTACGGAATTGATGGAATAAATCGATGAGAAAAGCTACATTATTTTATTTATTATTTTTTATTAATAATGTAGGATATAAAATAATCAGGATTCAGATATTATTATCTGAATTCTGAACTTCTATGTCCCACTGCTGGGCAAAGGCCTACGCATTCCCTCCACTCTGTGCGATCCTGGGCTGTGGTCAGCTCACAGTGGAAGAATCCTGAACTATGAGCTTATAAAGATTTTCAAAAGATGACATTTTGTAGAAAGTTTGTATGCCTTGAGCCGAGTAGGTATGATGGATTTTTCTTCATCATCATGATGATTATTGAAGAAGTACACTGCTGGACATAATGCCTAAGATGATTATTTCATCCAGTTCTTCCAGTTCTGTGACATCCAGCTCTGAAAAACAAGGGAAGTCTAGAAGACCTGCCTTGTGAGTATGCTATTCCTCCCCCTTATATCCCCTTATAGGCCTATTCGTTCTAAGGTGATTAAGACTAAGGGTCTGATTAAAACAAAAGGTTCAATAATAATTTCTATAATTATTGTAATATAAAAAAGTGTTGGTAATTAAACCTCGGATTAGACAATAGATATTTCCTCTTAAACATAACAAATATGGCGTCTGCGGGCGAACTCGTCACGTCTTGGGCCGCTGTAAAAAAATATCATTTTTTTAAATCGACCGCGCCGCCTTTGACTTCAGGGAGTAGCCCGCGACCCGCATACTTTCTATACTTTACCATTTCATTACAATATATTGTGATCTAAGAAAAATAATATTTTCGTCTAGTGCCCAGAAACGGGCTTGGTAAACAATTTTATAACTATAATTTGTTTGTTCCTTATTCAATACACGCGACTACTCGATACAAATGAAACATCTGCTTGAGCCGTATGTTACAGCGAAGGCCCGACGATTTCTCCGATCACTTCAACGACGTAATCGATTCTCAGCTCTATTGCAGAGAGTTTAAGGTTCATTGCAACATGCATCATACCAATTCTAACAAAGACCGTTAGCTTATGTAGAATAAAACATCTAGGTACAAAACATAGTTTAGAAATTGTTACAACGTTTCTCACTTTATATTTGTGGGGTACTTTTAAAATCGTTGAATTCGAAACTACAAAATATACTTAATTAGCACGCAAATTGAAAATCAACAAACGAATATTTTACTAATGGGTAACAATAATAAATCAATCTAATAGTGGTCCTAGCGGGTTCATATTCCAAAGATGACAAATACTGACTTAAAAGTATCCCACTTTTTATTTTGGCTAAGCGAGACGACACAAGCTTGTAATGTTACTACGCGCGAATTATTAGAGGTTTAATATAATTGAGAATGAATTGCACTTGAGAGGATTCGCGACTCTTGGCACTTTGTCTTAGGCTAGATTGAGGTAAATTAAACGAAATAAGTACACATAGGTGAGATAAGTGCGATCCAAAAACTGCACCGCTAAATTAGAAACGAGTTAGGTACCGTACCACCGCTCTTGGCCGCTCTGAAGTTACGTCCTCCGCAATAGACACAAGACAATAGTATTTCCATAAAATCTAAGGCGATGACAGATTACCTCCTTCAAACGGTCAAAATCCAGTGGATGGACTACGAAATGTATGTACAGAATAGAAAAGATTTACACAAATATATTGATACATTACTCTGATATAGTGGTCAAGAGCTCTACAAGCGAATTATTTCACATAGTTATTCTATTGATGCGTGCTACAAAAATAACGTGAACACCACAATACTTAGTTCCGATCACTACGTAACTAATTATATCCGAATTATAAAATATACTTTAAAAACTTCAAGAATTTGAACTTATCAGTAGGTTGTAGTGTAAGCAGTGTACAGCGCAATCGGACAGGGTACTCTAAAATTCATGATTCAAAACTCGACACAAAAGCAAATGCACTAATTCTTATTGCCACACTTAAATTTATTGCTACGACAAATATACTGTTCTACGTATAATATAATCAACCACAACATCCAATAAACGAAACATTGTATAGACATTATTGCATTATTCTATAAAACTGAACAGTTTTTGATAAACTTGAATAATCTTATAGCACGTGCAAGTGTGTACAGTGCAAGGATCAAATATTGTAGACAACACTCCAAACGTACTTTATTGAAGAAAAACGTTATCTCACGACTTTGTTAGAGATTTTCCGAGCGTGGAAATTCACTAAGGCACAATTTAAAATTTTCCATTTGAACATTATTCAACTATAAATTAATGAATTCAATTCTCCTCCTCGCGAAGGTCCTTTAGATAGATCGCCGCGGCACCGCCACTCAAGACGATCTGTCACTTTTTTATTTATAACAAATACGGCTATCCACGCCATATTATTTAAATACACCTAAACCGGCAACATGCAAAAGTCAAAAATATTATTGCAAAATATTGTATATCAATAAAAATTAACGTACGACCACAACGCGACTTAAAAAAGCGCGTTATCATTTAGAATTGGGTCTATTTAGATACGCTTAGATAATACTAATGACCGAATGGTTACTGATTCCGTGCCAATGGCAATAGATCGTAACGGTTAAATATTACTATGCAATGGTGTTGTATAATTTACTGTATAAAAAAATCTACAAACAGTATGTCGGTTTCGTGTTATTGCTTTCATGATTTTGCCTTTCAATCGTTAAGAGCTTTCAATGTATTTTTTCGTTAGGTCTGTTTCATTAAACATAACAAAAATAAATCTTGCCTAGTCTTGACAAATTCGTACCAATCTTAGTTTATACCAAGTTACGGTACTTAAAGGAATCCCTGTGAGAATTTTTTAACAGTCCGTTACATTTACCGGGAAGTTGAAAGTCTATAAAACTTGCTGTAAACTTGGATAATATTGAAGCTGTGATTTTATCTTACACTCAGGTCATGTAACAATCATGTAAAGGTTAATTTATCATTGCATAAGCATTTCACATTGATAGCAAAATTACTATTTAAATGGTGTCATTTGTCTGCAGCCGGCGCACTTGTTACTATACTTTTATAAACTATAAAAATAAATATATTTGTTACAACTATCGTATACAAAGCGCGCGAAGATAGGCTGTCAATTTTATATGTAGGCACGTTTAGCATTTTGGGTTCTATGAAACTTGCGGCCGGTTTCTGAAAGCCCGATCAAAACTAATCGCATGTCAAGTCACTTGCTATCTCTATCTAATTCGACGAACGGTAGCCTACCGTTCTAGTTCAGTAGGAACCTAGCCGTCTGTTTGTTGCCTTTTCTTCTAGGCTTTGGTCGCGTGGAACTGGCACCTAGAGGTACCTCGCTTTAAGACGTTTCAAAGTGATCCTTGTGATTTTATTGAATAAATACGTTTTGACTTTGATAATAGCTGAAATGGCGAGTGACTTAACATCCGATTAGTTTTGATCGAGCTTTCAGAAAACGGCCGTTACTATTTTAAGAATGTTGAATAAAATAAAACATCAAGATACAGATGTCAGCGCCAAGCAGTAATGTAACTTAATTTCTGAACTCTAAAGATTCGATTGCTTGGTCATACTTCAAGGCGTTTTTAATGTTGAATATTTATTTTCTTGATTGGTTGCGAATAAAAGTTGCCAACCTCCCTATAGTGATGGCAGAATGTGTACTTATTAGGGCCTTAAATGTGTAACTAACCTTAAGAAACAAATCGAGCTTGCAGCGACCTCTATCAAATATCCTTATCTACATTATTGTTATGATTATTTGTAATATTGGTGTTTTGAAGCGGATTCAACACAGGTCAAACTGACAAGTTATTGCGAAAACATTGCTCTTTAATTCTTAAAGGCACTGTTACTAAAATTACGTTAATAAAGTTATTGATTGCAATATTCAACATTACATAAATCTACATAAACTGACCTACGAACTAAACAGGTACTGAAACATAAGTTTAAGTTTATAAGGTACCTACACCTAGTTCATTCAAAATATTGCGATTAATAAGCTTAGTAATAATTTCCTCAGTGTAAGCTGTTGCTTGATTGAGTGCCACTACACCAAAGGTATCTAAGGTCCTAAAAGCATGTCATTCCAAAAAGGTAACTTCCTTTGTTTAAAAAACATTTTTATAAAGAAAGCTCGTACGATATTTAGCCGAAATCAAGGTTTCTTAATCTTTGTAAAACTTACATGTTTTTATGATTACAAGCTCAATCATAATAATTCTACTAATATACACTCATAAAAATGCTGCCTGCTGAACTGTGTTGAATCCAACTATAGGTACCTACTACGAGTATATTAAGAGGTATTTGTTTTTAAACGGCACTGAAAAAGGCTTCTTAATGGTCTCTCAAATATTTGCTCGTTTTGCAATACTAGCACGTTAATCCCTTCAAATTGCCTATAACCCGTACCTTCGAAACATAACTCAAACATAAATCGAGCGAGTCTCAAATATACTCTTTTGATAATTCCCAATAAAAATCTATCAAAAAATTACTACTCGAGTCCTGATTCTGTATGTTTTTTTTTTAAATACGAAATTCAGATTATTTTTTCAGTTTTGGGCTAGTATTCTGTAATACTTTTTAGGACTGAATCGGTACTTTACTTACGCAAAAAAAATTAAACTTATCGATGAAAATGCTCAAAAATGTTTGTTAATTTCGATTCTATAAGATCGTTTCAGAATATGAACCTTAAAGTTGTAAAAACTGGTACAGTCGGCGGCAAAAGTAGGTCAACAATTTCAGTTATTAAATGCTTTTAGCAAGGAACTTGAATAGCTCGAGGCAGATGTTAAAAGTTTAGAACTTGATCCAAAGTGCTGGCTTAAAAAATAATCGTATTTTATTTTATTTATTGAACATAAATCCACCACAGCTCCATCAGTATAAAATGTAACATGATTATAACTTAAAGCCAAGAAAGGTTTTTTTGGTTGAATCTAGCAGTTTATGAATCTCTTTAAGGCGTACTTAAAATCCTTTCACCACACTGTTTCGAAATAACTAGTAACTAGACAGAACGACTATCACTGTACTACTTGATCGTATAAACATAATATATATTGAAAGTGTTGTATAACTCAGAAATGTTCATCTACTTTTACCGCTGACGCCAACGCATCTAGTCCTCATATAAAAATGTTCATGTTTTTATGATAAAAACAATTTCAGGTTAAACTTTCAGCAAATTGACAAAGGCGGTGTCGTTATCACTTATAATAAAGCACTTGTTGTCGCGCGATCTTAATCTAATTATACCTAAAACTTAGTGAATCTACGACTTATTTTACCGATGTCGTCTCTAAGCTAAATTGACTTTACCACACGCCTGTACTGCTTCGATTCATATAAAATGAAAAAAACGGCGGTAGTTTTTCGATTTTGAACGCCAAACAGCGTCACACCTCTCGTATAGAAATAAAAACAAAAAGGAACCAAAAAAACAAAACAAAAATATTTATACATAAAATTAATGTATTCTATAATCAATAACATAAAGGTATAGTTTACACAGATAATACAATTAGAGGGAAACAAATTTATACATAATTCTTAACGCGAAATAATAATAAAACAAATTATCATACACGCTATTAACACAAGATGCTAATAAAAAGAAAACAGCATAATTACAATTTACTAAATAAAAATAGCCTAGTAGTTCCCTAGCGCTTACTTGATCTTTGTAAAAATAATTTGTCAATAATTTTGGTCTCAATTTTAGGGCTCATAATATAATTTGGGATTAGAAATTTCAATGTCAATTTATTTAGGACTTAAATGTGCGATGAATACTTTTTTTTTCTAAACACATTGTAACTAAATAGGAAAATATTCAAAAAAAAAATCATCCCTCAAAAATTAAGATTTCTTTAACATAAATTTAGACTAAATTAGCTAAACCTCTAATTAATGCGAGTTCCTAAGAAAGTTGTCCAATAAATAGGTACCATTGACACTTTCAGAAATAGTACAACTCATAAATCTAATTATAATAAAAGCAACAAAACAGAACCAAAAATAATAATGGAATTTAAGAACTAAGAACGATAACAAAATAATAACCCCAAAAGTACAAAGAGTTTCCGAACGAGATGCATTTGTGATCTTTCGTAACTAAATAATTAAAATTGTTTTATTCGTTGAGATATTATGAACCATATTCCTAGTTTCCTTCTAGTATTTTTGGATAATTCTTCAAATAATGGTGACGTCATGAAATCGGACGTCAATCATCCACTTTTTGTAAATTTGTAGGCAAAATAACTTAAGTATCGGGCCAAGAATATGATAGACTATTAAGTATTATGTGATGGTATTAACATGAGCCCATCAAAGGAAGCTCTGTATATTTGTGATGTAAATAGACTTTTACTGCAATGGGAATCATCATCGGTCGGATCATCATCAGACTGAGATGTCCACTGAGGAACATAGGCCTCCTGATAACACTAAGAACTTTGGAGCCTTCTCCATCCATCACCGGTTTCCCAATGTCGTCCGTCCGTCCAGTTTCAATAGCAAGTTCTCTCAAACTCTCGTTTGACATTTTCGTATGATTTTTGTAGATTCTAATTCATAATATCTCACCATAAAATAACACAAACAGATACATCATTTGAAATCAGTAAACGATAAAATAATAAAGCTGTAAGGCACGTTATAAACCAGATCTCTTGAAAATGCACAAACAATGCCACAACGCGTCAAAATAATCACAATTTAAGTAAACTTCGCTTCATTTTTCAAATAAATACAATTGCCATAATAAATAATAAACAACTAAGAATAATAAATATTTGTGCTGGTAAGTACCGATCTTTGATGATGTTCTAAGGCAGTATTCAACTAAATTTTCAATAATAATCATATCTACGAGTATAACAAAAAAAATGGCGTTTTGGATCAAATTATTAAAAAAATCTACAGCTTCATAGAGGACATGAACGGATAGGGATTTATTAATTATAGTAATATAGTTAGCGGCTCTGTAAGATTATGACCCTGTTCGAATCAGGATTTTTATGGCATCAGAAAATCATGGGATTATATAGAGCTGTGAATTCTGAAGTGTCACAGATTTTGCGAGTAACAAAAAGTCCAAAACGCCGTAAATAAATGTAATGTTAAGTAGAGAATGTATGCGCTGGTTGGCTGCGTCGTCCTATCGGGTAACTAGCTTTAGGTAAATCACCTCGCCCACTTTATTGCTGGACTTAACTTACCTAAACTATAATATACTAAACTGAACGCTGCAAGCTCATCTAAAAACATTTACAATATTCAATTTATTAAAAATAATTGTCTTATTATAATAATTAAAAAAATCAACATCCCTAACGCTTTGTCACACGAAATACGCCAGGCCTTAACCATGCACCCATCACTTAACCGAATATTATGTTAACTTCTTATCCGCTTAGCTATAAATATGGTTTACATATAAATTAAAATATAGAATGAAAACTACGCATTTCTTATTCTAGTCTATGTACAAGGCATCTAGCGCCGCGTCCTCTGTGGATCGTTCCGTTCTTGTGATGCACTATCGTTTCACTTACTATAAATGTTCATACAAAATTCTATCTGGCACTAACATGTATATTCATTACAAAATGTATAATATAATGTATATACAATCACAACATAAATTTGATAAACAACCGAGTGGTATAGATATAATATAGGTGTTCCGGCGAATTTGTCGTCGATCGTTCCGTACGAGTCGTATTGTACTCTTCAAAAGTTTAATTTAAAAAATATTTGAACTTCTTTTCTCTTATGAAAATTAAATTGAACAGTCGATCTATTTGTTCTATAATATGATTTATCCGATAAAACATTATAATTTAAAGATTAATTAAGTATTATATTCATTTAGTTTTCGTAACATGCACAACGAATCTAGCGCTCTCCCGTGTCTTATTGTCATCCCTAATTTTCGCGAGATCATCGACTGTCTTGATCGTTTTAATTTTATATTTCTAGCAAAAACTATAATTGCATTAAATTATTATTATTCAGATTTTGTCCCCAACACAATTTGATATGTTCAATAAAAAATGTTCTCGTTTACTAATAACTTTGCTCTAATTGTTCTGTAAATTATTCAATTTATTTAAATAGGAACACTTCATCTGAACATTCTCAAGAATAATTTTATATCTCGTTTGAAATTTAATCTTGTTATTTAAATCGATAATTAAGAATATTTAAATCGATTACATCAAAAATAAAGTAAAAATGTTCATCGATATTAATAAAAATCTCACATGCATAACATTACACTCCAAGGCTAAATAAAATACGCGAATGAGTCAAAAATAATGATTGCAACCAACTACTGTGATCCCATACATGTTGAGATATTAACTCTCGATTGGCCCACGTCCGATCAATGGTTTTGTAGTATAATCCCATTGAGACTAGCTAGACGATCAATTCGAATTGCGTGTGTCCGATAATGAACGTCGTACCGACAATAAAACCGTTACACGACAATAAAAACGTTAGTAGTTCAAAAAGGGAAGATTACTACAACGAAAAACGCTTAAGATATGATTAGTCTATCACTTAAATATAAATACAGAGTCAAACTAACTGCGTTCCTTTGAAACGGACACTTTATCTATCACTTACGGTTGGAGTGAGACAGCCTGTTCTGTTACAGGAACTCAGTTGTATTTCGCGAATTCGTTGCTAAGCAACGAAGCTTATTTACATTTCATACACAATATACAATCGTTTTTTGGTCATCGATTTTGGGAAGAATGAAATGCGCACAGTAGTACTTGCTGCTGTCTGGTCAGGAATGGCAGCCATTTTGAAAGCTACCGTTTATACAAAATGGCGTCATTTTATACGGCCTCAAACATTGGACCTTATGAAAGTAACATTTTGTGTCATTTCAGTTTTGCTTTAATGATACCTGCGATGGTTTTGCAATAAGTATACCTTTAACCTGGCCAATATAATTAAAACATAAATTGGTAAGACATTTCATGACTAAATAAGTCATTATTGAATCAGAGTACCTACTGATGCTAAGTGCTTTTTGTTCAATTTGTATTAAACTAAATTAAAATATATTAATGAAACTTTGCAACATATTTCAATAATAAAACTACATCTAATAAAATAATGTGAAAAATATTGAATCTATGAGCGTATCAAAAAAGGCGTATATAGCATGCATTTATAGGTCATAGGATTTATTTATTCTTAAATAGAACCTCTGTATTTAAGATGTAACATTATAATGTATTTGTATATAGATATTGCACATTACAAATAATAGTCTTGATTACAACGCCAAGTTAAAACACGCTCGGTATATGAAAAAACTAACAGAAATATTAAAATATATAATCCAGATTTGTATATGATAAAAATAATTGCATTTGTCCACATTATGAAAATAGATAATTGAAAATTAATACATTCCGGATTCGAATCTGTATATAAAGTTCTTAATTAAAAACATGTTGTTTTATGTAATGTTTGTGGGATACATAATATACGACTCTGAAAAATATTTGGTGAACTTTGCAATAGGTACTGAATAAGTTGACCAGACACGTTATTTTGATGTAACTCAGCGTACACATAACGCGATGGGGTCACCAATATGTTCTTTAACGTCAAATTTGACCACTTTTGCTGCAAATTCGTCTGGTAAGTAGTATTGTTGCTACACTATAGCGACTTTCGAGTGTAGGGGTAGCGTCCTAACCCAATTTTCGAGTGATCAGTATTTTGCATAGTCCGTTTGATCTTAACCTAAGGGGTCACCAATTTTTGTCTGTATTGATCACTATTGTAAGTTTGTTTGGTTGATAGTACCCGGCATGTCCCGGTTAGTACCCGGCCGAGATTCACTCCCGCGGCAAGTCCTTCAGCAGGCTGATTGCGTGTCGCACGTATTGCACCAGATGCCGGAACGTGGACGAAAGGGAGAGAGGACCACATTTTCGGTCGACTGATATGAACAGATCTGTAAAAAGAAGAATGGAAGTGAGTTTCATTCATTCAACGTAAATAAGCGTTTTAGCTAAATTTTACAAATTCTGGTTTATTTGAAAAATCGCAACCGCTGGCAAATAAAGGTTCTCGAATGGTGATCACGAACTGGAAGACGCCCTCCTACCCCATAGACCGACGATATTGTAAGGATCACGGGATGTCGGTGGATGGAGAGGGCTCAAATTCGTTCGTCCTGAAAACGCCTTTTTCTGCCGCCAAATAGCGTTGCTGTGTTTTGGTTTGAAAAGTGTGGTTGCCGGTGTAGTTACAGGTACATGAGGCTTAACATCTGTATGCCTCAATTTGATGGAAGCAGGGCAGTACATCGTGGGGCACGTTCCTATCGTGCGTGACTTTGAGGCAGTACTTTGTTATAGGTGATGGTTACCACTTAACATCAGGTGAGCCATCTGCTTGTTCCATCAGCTAGTTGTATAAAAATAATAATGTAAAGGGGTGGCCGCGTCCATTGACTCGAGGCATGCAGACGTTAAGCCTCATGTGCCTGTAATTTAACCGGCAACCACACTCATCAGGTGAGATTGCGTTTTACCTAAAAGTCGTAAAAAAAACAACAGTCACCTTGATTAGGGCGCAGCCTGCACAGCGAGTCCGCCTGCTCCCACAGGTCGTGCGCCACGTACAGGAACGAGTAGTACTTGGTGAGCAGCAGCAGCGCCTGGTGCGCGTGCGCCGGCACCGAGTGCACCATGCTGCAGTAGCCGGAGGACGCGGACACCGCCGAGCCCACCGAGCCCACGGAGCCCGCGGGGGACGGCGTCGGCGACAGCGGAGACGCGCTCTCTGCGCACGCCGGCTAAGGGGTAACCTCGTCTTGTAGTTGGGATCGGCGACGGTGGAATGTGTATGAATACGAAGGCTACCGCCGTAAAGGCCACCGCGAGCGGAGCGGACCCATTAAGGACTCCGTTTAACTCGTAAGAATAAACTGCATAATATATACAAGGTGTAAAGTCATGTACGACATTAAATTGAAACACGTACTCCTAATTGCATTTTTAGATTTTAGGAGTTGGTTTTATCAAAAAAGCCTGAATATTTATCGAGATATCGATACTTTTCCAATAAATAATTTCTATGCAACCTGTATCTCTAATCGCCGGTGATGAGGTCAAATTTCCGGGGTCATGAAGTCATGTGACTCATCAATCAAACGAAAAAAAAGACAAAGATATCATATTTATACGCGTTAGACCGCATAAGAAACATATTTGTGCGCTCACATTGTAAAATTTCGCTGTGCGACAAGGACAGATATCATTCCGCTTACGTGTGTGATAGAGACAGATAGGTACGTAGCGCGCCCCACTATGTGCCACGCTGCCGCCCGGTGGCCAGTGAAAGACATTATTATTTAGTAAACAATCGCCTTGGTAGCGACCTTGACATATCTAATTTTGAAAATTGTAAATTCGTGTTATTACTCGTGACTAGTGTCTAGATTTGGTACCGCGAAATAGACTTTTTGTGTGAGTGTGTGTGTCTTATTAATGTCATCAAAATGCAGAACTTGTATTATGAAGGGAAAGATAATTGTGAAACTAGGCATACAAAACAAACTCTAGAACAGTTGAAGGAGCTCTTCAGTGCATTCATTTGTATGTGCAACATGCAACAACGTGAGCATATTGGAAACGTACGGATTTGAGGTACCTAACTAGTTTTATTTTTCCTACATGCTAACGTTGCTCTACTATATCGGCGAATCAAAGACGCCGCCGCCGGCCGCGCGCCCGCGCTGAAAGGGCGTTCACCTTTAGGCACGGGCGCGCGGCACAGTTTAGGTTTAGTCGTAGTAGGTATGTATGTGCGGTTTCTGCGCGCGGGGCGCGGCATTGAATGAACGTACGTTGCTTTGTTTGTGTGTTTATACAGAATGTTCAATAATTTTATGCTTATTCTGATATTTAGTTTGTTTGAAAATAAAAAAATCTCAATTATGAATGAATGTTAATACAACCTTTTTTAAATCAATACTAGATAGTAGTACTACACGTGTATTAATTTAATGTCGTACAGTCGTTTACACGTTGTATATATAATATATATATATATATATTATATTGGTGGACATTCCACACAGCACTATCTCGCCCCAAACTAAGCCAAAGCTTGTGATATGGGAACCAGATAGCTGATATACTACTTATATACTTTTTTTTTGTAAATACATACTTATAATATTATATAACACCCAGACAGAGAACAAACATCTATGTTCATCACACAAATGTTTGTTCTCTGTGGGGATCGAACCCACGGCCTACGGCGCAGAAGGCAGAGCTACTACCAACTCAGCTGTGAAGGCTGTCGTCATGTTGGCTGTTATGTTATGTTAGTCTTGCAAAAATTGGTCAGTGGAGTAATAGTTTTCTAGTGTTTCTCTTAATCTTCACGAGTTTCCTCAAAGTCTCCGTCGTCAACACCAGTACACCTTATTTTTTTTTTATACCACAACTAAGTTATAATAAGCTAATCTTTAAAAAAAAAGTAACTAGTAAATACCTTTTGTTGGTACTCTGTGACGACCTTGCTGTATTCCTTCACTTCGCGATTGTACATTTTGAACATTCGCAGGTACAGCAGAGCTTGAACTCGAAGACTGGAACAAATATCATTATGTTATTTATCTATATTAGACTCTTAAACACAGTAAGAATTCTGAGCTGAGCATGGACTCTAAAATACTGTCATCATCATCGTCAGCCTGTATCGTGAAGCGCACAGCTGGACATAGGCCATCCCTATTTATTTATTTCCATGACGATTACGGACGGTGTCTAAACACGAGGACGAAGTCTATATTCGAGCACGGAGTCTAAATCCAAGCACGTAGTTTAAACCCGCGCACGGAGTCTAAACCCGAGCACGGAGTCTTACCCCGAACACGGATTCTAAACCCAAGTACAAAGTCAGGAGCACGGAGTCTAAACACAAGCACCGAGTCCAAACCCTAGCACGTAGTCTAAACCGAGCACGGAGTCTAAACCCGAGCACGGAGTCCAAACCCGAGCACTTAGTCTAAACCGAGCAAGGAGTCTAAGCCCCAGCACGGAGTCTAAACCCAAGCACGGAGTCTACCTCACCTCAGTATATCCAGTTTGTTGAAAGTGTCGTGCGGCGACGCGCGGTACCGCTGCGGCATCGAATGAATCAGCTTGATGTACTCGATCGTCTCTCGATAGATTGTAAACGCTCCCTTTGTGTCCAACTCCAGTTCTAGAACTCTCCCTGTTAGTACGAAGCAGAGAACTGACTCCAGATAGAGCATCACACGAGAGAGCGGCTCCTGTTCGCGATCTGCGTTGTTTCTGAGACGCGTGGCCTCTTCCAGGTAGTATCTGGAATTCAAACTTTACAGTTAAACGGTTACTACAATGAAGTAAACAAATTAAAAGTAACGAACGTGGGTATAATAAAACTGCATGCTAATGAGCCGTTTTTATGGTACTAAAACTAACACTATAAAATTGGTGAGTGCTAAGGTTCATAGGTTTAGAAGAGTCAATTTAAAAGGATTGTAATTAAATGTATAGTTGGACACTATTTATGTACATTAAAGTACAAAATCATTTGTTTATACCACAGATAAAAAAAAAACTATAATCTTGATTTTTTTATCTAGAATAATTGTCTGCCACCACACCATATCATTTGCCATCATGATATGATATCGTCCACATCATGAAGTGATAAATTTTACATGAGAAGATTGATACAAGTTTTCCTACTTAAAAGTTTGCTTATGTACGAAAACTAGTAAAGCAAACTTTTGAGTAAGAAAATATGTATCAATCAAAATGATTTTTTTTATTAAACTGTGTGCAATGTGATTGAACACAAAATAGTTGATGGCGATTTTACGAACATGAGTTTAGTGATTTTATATCTTTCAACATGACGAAACGTGCGAGCGAGAGTCACATAAGCTCTAGTATTCGCCTTAATTCGATATTTAGTGGAGAACTAGCAGGGTCAGAAAGGGCATTTTTTTTTAATGTACTATACTAATAATAATGTATGAATACTGACTTGTGGTCTCTCTCCTCGTCGGAAAGCACGTCCTCCGGCAATCTCTCGAAGTACGAGTAGTAGATTGGCGTCTGCTCCAGGCAGGATGCCGTCCGCTCGTGATTGGTCGGCGCTACCTCGCCGCTCTGCCAAACGGAATACGAATAGTTAGCATTGGAAAAAAATATGATCGAAATATAATTCTATGTTTTAATTTACATGGCAACACAGAATATCGGAACCTAGATTCTACAGTTAAAAAAATGTAAAAAACAATAATTTCGATAGAGCAGAAATTTGCATCTAACAGCCATAGAACTAACTAGCTGTGCGAGGAATCGAGTTTTTTTTTATTATTCATGGAACTTGCTGATGGAACAAGCAGATGGCCTACCTGATGTTATGTGGCAACCATCACCTATACAAAAGCATTGCCTCGCACGAATGTGCCTTACGTCCATCAACCTGAGGCATACATATGCTAAGGCTCATGTGCCTGTAATTACACCGGCAACCACACTCTTCAAACCGAAACACAGCAACGCTGCTTGGTGGCAGAAAAAGGCGTCCTTTCACTACACTGTTGGTGGTAGAGCTTTGTTTGGACGCCTAGCGACTAAGCCTTAGTTTAAGTTAATTTTAGGTCTTAGGTTAAGCAAACGGTCGCCTGGAAGAAATCGCTGTGCGTGATAAGACCACCGATTGTAGGACTAAGTGTAATGTATTGTCTATGCTAAGTGCATATTTTTACCTCCTCAATAAATAAATTATTATTATTATTATCATTGACTGTTTCGAAAGAACCAGTGAGCCGACAAGAAGAAGAAGATGTGTAATATACCTGGTGCGAGGCGGTGGGCGGCGCGGGCGCGGGCGGCGCGCGGCGCGGCACTCGCAGCGCGCGCAGCGTGCCCGCGCGCAGCCGGGACAGCGGGATGCGCACCATCACGCGACTGCGCCGGACGCTCGCTGTCAACGTACACATATACATATTATACATTGATAGATATATCGATCGATCGATAGATATATAGATCGATCGATTAATAGAGCGATAGATCGATAGATCGATAGATAGATAGATCGATTAATAGAGCGATAGATCGATAGATCGATAGATCGATAGATCGATAGATCGATAGATCGATAGATAGATATATCGATAGAACGATAGATAACTGTGTATTATATAGTACATTGTAACTGTAACAAGGATCATACAAAGAAACGGTAGAAACCAAGCCGTAAGTTTGTTAGCTGTTCTTCCAGGCTTCGTCGCGTGGAACTGGCACCTAGATTCACCTAGTTTTAAGACGTTTCAAAGTGATCGTTGTGATTCAACTGAATAAATACCTTTTAACATTGAAAACAAAAAAATTGAGGCCATAAACGTGGCGTCAAATTATTTAAAACCAAATTATTATTATGAATTCAACTAAAATTTCAACCGGAGTACCACAGCCCGCAGGGGCCCGGTGGGCGATTCAACCATGCAGTCTTTTACCGGATCGGGCGAATTTCTGTCGAAATTGTGAGACTCACCGATCGACGTGGGATCCTCCAGTCTCTCGGAGCCGCGTCCCGGTTTGAGCCCCGAGCCCACATCCGCTTCCGCCCGCACGTATCTATCGCCCAATGGCAGCTTGCTTTCCAGTCGCTCGATCGCCATCTTGGATTCTGACAACTGCTCGATCGACATCTTATTATCCGACAATCTCCCGATCGACAGCTTATCGATCGATAACTTGTTGTCCGGTATCCGATCGATAATTAGTTTACTGTCTGTCAGTCTATCGATTAATTTATCCGGGAGCATATCGAGCGATAGTTTGCTTTCGGTCAGTCGATCGATCGATATTTTACTATCGGTGTGTCGCTCAATATGCATTTTCGAATCGGGTAAGCGTCCGATGGATAGCTTACTGTCTAACCTCTCGTGTGTTAGTTTTTCTAACCGCTCGTTCGCTAGTTTCTCCATGGCTATCCTATCATGTGCCATCTTCTCCATGGACAATCTCTCGAGCGATAATTTATCCCCTGAGATGCGTTCGGTGGACCGTCGATCGGTCGAATGTCCGGACACGGAAAGACGATCGCTAGATCGGTCGCTCATGGAGGAGCGATCGGAAGTGCGGTCGCTAGAGCTCCTCTCGGTGGAACGTCGATCTATGGCCATCCGCTCGGCCCTATCGACAGATAGGCGATCGCTTGGTGTTCGATCCCTCGATCGTTCGCTGGACAGTCCCGCTATCCGGTCATTGGACGTCCGTTCCGTGGGTATCCGATCGTTGGAGGTGCGTTCTGTAAAATTAAATAATCAAGTCAATTTCTTCAACGAGAGAATTATCTCACTGCGTAAATAGCTCAAGGTCAAAAGTCGGCCTCAGCATAAAGATCAGCCTAAACCAAGATCATACAAATAAACGCAATGCTCCAAGCCTTAGTTTCATGCCAGATTTTCTAGACAAGATCGCGTGGCACTGGCACTAAGACATTATGTATACCTTGAGACCGGTAGGAACCAAGCCGTAAGTTTGTTGCCTGTTCTTCTAGGCTTTGGTCGCGTGGAACTGGCACCTAGAGTCACCTAGCTTTAAGACGTTTCAAAGTGATCCTTGTGATTTTATTGAATAAATACCTTTTGACTTTGAGACATTCAGCAGAAATGATAAAAAAGAGTGTACCTGTTGGTATTTTCTCTAGCGAGCGATCGGCGCGATCGCGGCTCGGCGGTCTATCGTGGCGGTCGTCAGAGCGGCGGTGTTCCGCGCGTTCGATCGACACGCGGTCTTGTATCCTATAATACAAAACATTATTTTATTCAATACAAGGTGGTGCCCGCGACTTCGTCTGCGCAGGATTAGTCACACGTGTTAGTTACGTGAAAGAGTAACAAACATCCATCCATCCATCCATCCATACTTACAAACTTTCGCGTTTATAATATTAGTAGGATATTAGGATAGGATTCAAGCGAGAGGGTAGTAATAAGAAGTAGTGAAACAATGATGATCCGAATTAGATGCTCATACGCAGCTCTGAATTGCGTGGGATATTCAAAACCCCCAGAAACCTTTATGTGCTTCTTGGAGAAGCAAGGCTCTTTATCTAGCCATAAGAAGATATAATATCAAGAAATTTTAATGTCTTGGGTAAAACAAACGCCTCCTACGTACATATAAACATATGTACATGTAATCACGCCTATTTTCCATAGGGCTAGGATTTCCAATTGCTACGATCCTTACTTTCTCTTTCGCTTCACTCACTTTCATAACTCTTCGCACCACCTATGTAGAGATACTATAGAGTAAACCATGGATCTTCATGTCCTTTCTACACAGGGGTGGTGAAAAACCGAGATTAAGCCGAGGAGTCTCTGATCGAATCGGGCCGGCGAAGTAGTGGATAGTTTTAACTAACCATGCAAACCGTTTGCGTGACGTGCCCATAATATTGTGTCGAGTGCCACCAGTGACACGCGTGACATTGGTTCGCCATCTCTGACGTACCTCTCGTTAAGCTCCCGTCTCCTAGGCAAGGGCTCCGGCTCCAGCGGCGGCGAGACCCTGGCCAGAGCTTCCTCGTTCCTCCGCTCGGCGGCGCGCCTCCGCTCGTCGTCATCGGGCTCCGGCGCCGTCACCTCGATTATGGTCACCTGTCCCTTGCCCTTCCCGCCTTTCCCTTTGCCGCCCTTGCCACCTTTCCCGCCGCCTTCATCGCCCTTCTTCGGCGTGAACACCTGGAATTGCAATACATTTGTGAAGACACTTGTGGTTGAGATCTTTCCTAAGGCGTGCCATACACCACCAATGTTCTTCCTAGGTAGAATAATACACCCTACAACGCAGAAGGCAACTACCAATTGAGCTGATAATAGTGCACAGATGTTGCGATCGATCAGACTAACTGAAAACTGAAATGGGCATCACGACTTTGATGCCCAGCTTCGTTCCTTCAGATCTCATAGTAGCAAGTACCATCTTAAGATTCATTGAAGATGTCTAAGGGGGGTTGTCGGTACATCCAAATATTACAATTTGGCACACACCCACATTTTGCAGTAGCTGGCATTCCATACGAGACAGGTAGCAAGCCCATCACCGCTACTAGAATACTAACTGGATTCCTCACGCTGTTACCTTCACCGTTTAAAAACACTATCATTGCGCATATACATTTGACGACAGCATCACCAGACAAACCTTTCGGAGTATGTGGCTCTATAAGTCCTGGGACATCATCAAAAGACCTAACCTTTCGGAATACGTGGCTCTTTATGCCCTGGGACATCATCAATAGACTAACCTTTCGGAATATGTTGCTCTTTATGTCCTGGAACATCATCAAAAGACTGACCTTTCGGAACACATGGCTATTTATGTCCTGGGACATCATCAAAAGACTGACCTTTCGGAATATGTGGCTCTTTATGCCCTGGGACATCATCAAAAGACTAACCTTTCGGAATATATGGCCCTTCATGTCCTGGAGCGGTGGCGGCGGCGGCGGCAGCGGCGGCGGCGCCTCCTCCTCGCTGTCGTCGGCGGGCGGCGGCGGCGAGGGGGACGGGGAGGGGACGCGCGTCTTGCGAGGGCGGCCGCGACGCTTCTTCGCGGGACTCTCCTCGGAGGCGCGAGCCTTGGCCGGCCGACCGCGCTTCGGCGCAGACGACGGCACGCGGGGTGATGACTGTTGGACAATATTATCACTCACTAAGGACATCTCTACTCTCTCCTCTCTCTACTCTACTCTACTCTTACAAGAGTAGTAGAGCTCTTTGTGAAGGGCTCGTCCGCGGACTACCACCACGAATTTTTCTGCCGCCAAGCAGCGTTGCTGTGTTTCGGTTTGAAGAGTGTGGTTGCCGGTGTAATTACAGGCACATGAGGCTTAATATCTATCGTGTGTGTCTTGTGAGGCAAAGCTTTGTTACCACATCAGGTGGGCCATCTGCTTGTTCCATCAGCTAGTTGTATAAAAAACAAACATCCTATTGGGTATCGATAGGAGCCTCTTTGAGGCGCACTTAAAACCCTTCAATTTAGAAAGAAACTAGTGCCACGGCAAGAAGAATTATGTATCGATTTAAGCAAATTGAATTATACCTGCGTCCGGGTCGGTCGAGGAAGCATTGTGATGACCTGGACGGTTTTGAGGGATATTGTTTCAAATGTACGACTTGGAAAGCTTTGCTCAGCAGGGAAAAAAAAATGTTTCCACGGCTTAGTTTAATTCAATTCTTTTTCAGGCGTGATAATTTTCCAATTAGCTCGTCCAAGATCCATTGATATCTGCCTAACTGCTACGGCTAAAATATCAACTAATTGGTACCCACTTGATAAAAAACGCAGACCAGGTAGACCACACAAAAGACATGGAGTAGAACAGCTAGAGACAGGGAAAAATGGAAGCAACTGGAGGAGGCTTTTACCGCCGAACGCGGTTCTTACGTGTTAGTTTAAATTAAATTTAGATATTAAATCAAATAGTTATAAAGAAAAACTAAAATATATTGTATATACGTGTACTAGTTATGTAAGATTAATAAAGCTTTTATTATTATTATTATTATTATTAACTGCTACGGCGTGATGTACTTAATTATATAGGATAGGAAATAGCCACTGAATAGTCTAGAATAATCTTACCGTATGATGCGAAGGCGTATCATCGTCACTGGACGCGGTGGATGTCCTGTGAGTGTTGGACCTCCGCCTCGAGGAACCGGGAGAGGGGGACGACGCCTCCGAATCGGAGAGCTCCGATATCGGACTCTGCTGTGAAAGTCATAAGATTCCTTTTAATTGTTGGCCGTGGTTTTGTGAATAGAGTATTCTAAGTCGACGTTCGAAATAAGACTTTGATTCGAAGGATATTAGACAGGATTTCGTTTGTACGTAACCCAACGATCGACCTTAATAACAGTACCCCAAGTATGAGTTGTGTTTACCATATTTGGTTTTTCGTTTTTGTTCCGTGTTCATCGCGTCTTCATACAAAACCCGCAATGAACACGGAACAAAAACGAAAAACGAAAAACCAAATATGGTAAACACAACACATACTTGGGGTACTGATATCGTTTATCGACACGTAATTTTTTTTAAAGATATAGTCTCGTTATTATTTTCCCATGCCCTATAGACATCCCCTCGGATCTATGGGCCTCTGAAGTACGGAGTTCGGAATTCCCTAACCAACAAATTAAAGAGGATTGAATTCTAACCTCGATTGCGACGGTCACCAAATTCCCGTGCAGTGCACCGATAGCCTGCCATACCCCGTCCTTCAGCTTATAAAACTCATCAAGGACCGTTCGCATATCCCCAGGGGCTACATGACTCCTCAAACTGGCCTCGAAATCTGTCAGCACCGTTCGCAAGTTCGACTTCAACAAAGCGAACTTGATCCACTTCTGTATAACATCATCCTCACGTTCGTTCATTATGCGGTAAAGTAGAACGTTCAAATATTCCAGAACTTTTTCCATTTGTCTGTTATTACTTTTAAAATACAACGCAATTTTGTTTTTTTGATTAAACTTTCGTGCATAAATGTCCCATAACAATTTTGCACACTGTTTTTAAATCAAGTTAAGTACGCACGACAAGGCGTGATTCTGAATAAAGAATTCTGCACTATTTTCGAAATTATTTTTTATCACGAACGGTACATTCAAAAACTGTATCTCCATACATTGCTCGACAAAAAAACTGGTTACTTATTGAAAAAATAAAATCTTCTAATCTAAACCGGCACAAGTGGACCCCTCGGCCACTAAACACAGAATAGAAAAGGAACGAACAGTGGGTGCATTTGCTTAAATCGCTCACTAAGCAGCCCTATACGGAGAAGTGTTATCTGACAGGTAACGATGACACCTGGGAACCAATGCTGTCGCACGAATACCTACCTCTAAATATGGAGGGTATCGAATAACACTACACTTGCACATTTGCTGTACAATACAAGGAAGCAAAAACGTGACTCATATTTTTCTGATACAATAAATAATTTCAAAACTGAAGATGTAGGGGAGAGATTGCTTCTGAACGATAAGACTGTCATTATACTTTTGTAGTAAGTTTATTTTTGGCAAAATATAGGTGAACAACGACGATATATTATGAGCTTTCTAGATCAACAGTGTTCGTGGGCGGATGGAGTTATAATTTAGCAAATAATAAAATTGTAGGTCAAATTTAAAAGCTGATAGTATTCTAACAGCGGCGATGGGCTTGCAACGTGATACGCATGGAATACTACCAACTGTAAAATATAGGTAGCTATGTGCCAAATGCACTGTTTAGACGTACCTCTGACTACCCCTCTTAAACGCCCTCAAATAATCTGGAGTTCGTACTTGGTACTAAGAGATCTGAGGGGATATCTACCGTGCCTAGGGATGAAATTCGTGAAGCTGTTTAAGTATAGTTTTAAAATACTGTCTTGGTCTGTTACGAGCTACAGGACTTCAACGACAGGACATATGTACTCGTGTATTAACTGCTTCCTGCAAATCTATAAATGGCTAACAATGACAGCCCTCACAGCTCAGTTGGTAGTAGCTCTGCCTTCTGCGCTGTAGGCCGTGGGTTCGATTCCCACCGAGGACAAATATTTGTGTGATGAACCTAGATGTTTGTTCTCTGTCTGGGTGTTAATAAATATTGTAAGTATGCATTTACAAAAAAAAGTACATAAGTAATATATCAGCTATCTGATTTCCCATATTACAAGCTTTGCTTAGTTTGGGTTCAAAAATACAAATACAAAATCATTTATTTCCATAAAAAATGTGTGTTCACTATAAAAAAAAATTGGCCAGATAGTGTTGTGTGGAAAGACCATCAATATTTAATTATGGCACTTACGGGTTTCCCCTTGACATCTGCAAGTGCATGCCTCAGCTCCTTCCCCGAGTCGTAGCTCGATTCGAGCGGCTGCGGCGGCGGCGGCGCGAAGTTCACGAGGCCCCACGACGATCGCTGCGTGGGCTCCGTCACCGCCGTGGCCGGCGCGGTCGCAGCCGGCAATGGAGCGGGCGCGGGAGGCGCAGCCACGGCAGCCGGAGCGGTCGACTCCGCGGAGGAAGACTCGGATTCGGAGTCGGAGGGGGAAGAACTACCAGAGGTCGGGCTGCCGGAGCCGATTGGGGATAGTGGCCTGGAAATACGTAGAAGCATTTGAAACTATTACTCATACACACTTAAGAGTAGTAGAGCTCTTTGTGAAGGGCTCGTTCGGGGAAGTACTACCAGCACGCCTTTTTCTGCCGCCATGCAGCAATGCTGTGTTTCGGATTGAAGAGTGTGGTTGCCGGTGTAATTACAGGCACATGAGGTCATCTGTATGCCTCAAGTTAGTGGACGCAGGGTAGTGCATCGTAGGGCACGTTTCTATCGTGCGTGACTTACGAGGCAATGCAATGGTTACCACTTAACATCAGGTGGGCATCTGCTTGTTTCATCACAACTTCTAAATGCGGTTTTTCTTAGATACTTTACTGTACTACTGTCTAATACTACTGTAGTCACTAGACGGTATGGATGGGGTTCATCAAGGAAGACAGAGGGTGTGCGAAAGCTCTGGTATTGCAGGCGACCACAGCTTACGCAAACCGCACACCATCAGTACTAGTTCTACTACTAATTTTCATCATACTTACAACATAAAGTTCCGTATCGGTATCTCTATCGCGTCTTCATACAAAACCCGCAATGAACACGGAACAAGAACGAAAAACGAAAAACCAAATATGGTAAACACAACTCATACTTGGGGTACAGGTTGTTTACTTTAAAACTGACTTGAAGTTTATTGTGTTGCAGTTAAGTAAAAATTTGTTTATTAGATTCGCAACTCAAACTCACAGATATTTATTTATATTACCTACAGTTTTGAATATTACGTGATTTCTAAAAAACTTCGTTCAGGGTCTAACATCATTCTACTGTTTCAATTTATTTTTCATTTTAATAATTTATTCAGTTATTTGAAATATGATGTCAGTGGACTATGAAGCCAGTGGGTCGATTCTTATAACAGTAGTGATACCGCTTCATAAATATCAAGTGAACCATCTTCCCTGCGTGACAAGGTAGCCGCCTAACAGTACTCCCTACCCGTCTTTACTGCAAAAGACATGCAAATCACTTTACATCTCAAACCATCTCACAGAATGTAGGTAGTAAATCGTGTTGAAGTGCAAAATAAACAGGTGCAATTTAGTTTATCATCCTAATCAAAACATCTTCCTCATTCTACGTACAGTTAGCAACAAAAGTATATTCATCATTTCTGTTATTCAATGCAAATTTTTTTCTAAAAGAAAAATGATAAGAGTGAGTTGAGGTCAAAGCTTTATTTAAAAATTCTGGCAAATCTTTTGATCAAAAATCACATTGTTCCAGAAATATTAGAGTTTTACAAGGCAGAAATGTTTATTTATTTTTATTTTATTCGGAAAGCAAACAGTCTTACATTCTATAATTAAAATTACTTAAAATACTATACAACGTGTTGATGAAGTTATGTAGGGAAACAAAGAGCGTGTATTTAGACCAAGCACTGGAATACTTTGACGTGTGCAACGGTTGAATACATCGTTTTCGAAATTCCCATAGTAAAGTAAAATTAATATTTTCTCAGAAATTTGCAACAGCCCTGTCTGTGTACGTGTCAAGGTCACACGCACGCGCGCTTCTATCTAGGAAAGAGAAAAACAACGATAACCCTAACCTACGAGATAATTTGAAATACTTACCTTACGGTAGGTAGGTAGGTACGCCGCCAATCCCCTGACACGATATTTTTACTGGTTCCTATGGCTTTTGTCATTATTTACTGGCTATAATAACACTGGATAAAACTGGATTTTGGTAAGTTTGCGAGATTTCGCACGACACAGGCTTCAAACTTCACACTAAACCATTACCTCGTAGGCACTGCTCATACACACACTGACTGACGACGGCTTTTTACATAACAATCACCATTTTATCACGTTTGATGACATTTTCTCAACAAAACAATGTACAACAACGCATGTAAACACAAACAGGGTGACCATCTCAAAAGTGGCGGTTCTACCACACACCTGCCAAAAAATCTGTCAAAATCTACCAAGCTTGACGATAAAAATACCAAAAATATGACTTCATACCATCTCCTTCGTGGCTACGGAATAAATTAAATACCTACATTACATTCAGTTACTATCTTTTGATCGTTTGTAACGGTTTGCAGTTATCTAAAACGAGATAGAAGTTGTTTAGAAACCAAATCAATAAAGGTAAAAAAGAATAAGAAGTTTCCAGTTCGGTAAAAAATAAATAAATTATAGGTAAATATTATTTCATTAAAAATTCAAACTAATAAGATTTTTCTTGAAATATTTAAAATCTGCCAAATGGTAGAAATCTGCCACAAATGGTAACACTGATCGGCGGCCGTCGGCCGTCCTGATTGGATATGCGTTTTTAAATGCAACCAATGACAGACAGGTTAGTCAAAGATTAAATAGGACAGACTAGACACTTCCCAAAATTGCAGTTGAATAATTTTGTCGTGTCAATGAACCATGGTCGTAAAGTAACATGTTACAATTTAAAGAACTATGAATATCATAAACATTGGTTTACGACATCTAGTAATTAAACAAAAATAAATATTCTATTAAATATTGAGTACGTAGCCACGTAGGTACCTAGTTACTGAATAGGTATTAGTACCAAAGATCTCAGAGAATGTTTACCGTGACTAGGGATTACAGTCGCGAAAATATTTCTTTTACATACCAAGATCTTTAAAAACAGCAACATCATTATTAGGTAGGCACATTACTAGGTAATTGGTGGCAGTTCTGTTACCTATTTTATCTAAGGTTAACAACTAGAGGTCAAAGAACAGCTGTAAATAGGGCTGCCTCATGATGCGTTTAGATTCATTTTAGATAAAAGTTTAGGAGGCATTTCATGAATGAAAAACTTTGAAATTTTAAAAGTCGTAGAACAAAAGTTGTTCGTTATGACCGGTAGAATATCCTGCTTTCGGATCCCTACAATTCTTAATAAACACGTTGTATATCACCAATTAGATGTTTTAGTTTTTTATTAAGTTTAATCAATAAATACTTTTTTGTATGTGCTGTAAGATTTCACGACCTTCGGTTTAAAATATTTATTCAATAGTATCAGCTTTTATTTCTAATTCTTTCGCAAATCACCGACTATGGGAATGCACCAGAAGGTGGGCAGTAGCATAAAGTCAAGCGTGGTCACTACGGCAAACAGCCCTGCCCCCTTCAAATTGACAGCCTTCACAGCTCAGTTGGTAGTAGCTCTGCCTTCTGTGCCGTAGGCCGTGGGTTCGATCCCCACCGAGAACAAACATTTGTGTGAAGAACATAGATGTTTGTTCTCTGTCTGGGTGTAATTGTATATTATAAGTATGTATTACCAAAAAAAAAGTATTTAAGTTTTATATCAGCTCTCTGGTTCCCATATAAGTATAAGCTTTGGCTTAGTTTGGGGCTAGATAGTGCTGTGTGGAAAGTCCACCAATATTTATTTATTTTTATTTAAATAAAGGTTCAATCTTTATCCAGCAGTGTAGTCATTGTTTCACCAGAATAAGATACCTACATGGTTAACCAACGCTCAAAAGATCAAACGCGTGAACACTAAAAACAATTCAATCAACTAGTATTGAATATTCATGCTGCAGTATTTAAATTGAAGGTGTACTTACGGTCCTATCCTATGCGTGGCGGCCGCCACCTCATCATCGCTCTCAGACAGACCAAGGTCCTTGTTCACTCTGTCTCTGTAAGCAAAATAATGTTTGGGTTTACTTTAGGAAAAACACGTTTGGTGACGTCATAATAGTAGTTGCAATATTTTGACCAGGTTTATATTGAAGCGCTTGCTCTTATGCTAGGCTCTTGGAACAGCTGGGGTGCTAGGTCGGGTAACCTCCTCGTGGTGCACCCTGGTAAGACCATGAAACACGCCCGCAGAGTACTGCGGGCATGTTTCATGGTGGTCCCCCCCATCATCAAATGGGGGTGAATGCGGAATGCATATTTTCCAGAGTAAAAAAAGGCTCTTGGAACAGCTACACAACGAAAACATCCAAGACGCACAATTTTTTTTATACTAGTTATTTGCTGATGGAATAAGCAGATGATTTCTTCAGTAGAAAGAACCAGTTTAGACAGTAATAAGATAAAACTTAAACTTATTTACATATTTCATGGAATTGCATGCATTGTCTAGGAATTCATGGAATTGCATGATTTTTTGTCGCGTTTTACGTGACCTTTCGTAAGCGTTCGACCCCATATTCAATACTCAATACATTTATTGCTTACACGTGGTTAAGTTTAGGTACATTCATAGTTGTTAGTAAGTATCACATGGACCCTGCATAGGGTATATAGCAACATGGAGGCTGGCCGAGGTTTACATTTTTGAATAGTAGGTAGATAGGTATAGTCCTGCTTAATAAGTACCGTTTAAGGCGAAGACAAGAGCTAATGTGACTCTCGCTCGCACGTTTCGACATGTTGAAAGATATAAAATCACTAAACTCATTTTCGAAAAATCGCAATTAACCATTTTGTGTGCAATCACATTGCACATAGTTTCATTTTGATCGATACAAGTTTTCCTACTTAAAAGTTTGCTTATGTACGAAAACTTGTAAAGCAAACTTTTGAGTAGGAAAACATGTATCGATCAAAATGATTTTTTTACTAAACTATGTGCAATGTGATTGCACACAAAATGGTTGATTGCGATTTTTCAAAAATGAGTTTAGTGTTTTTATATCTTTCAACATGTCGAAATGTGCGAGCGAGAAGTTGTTTGATAGTTGTCAGCCCCTTAATAAAAATTTCATTTTGATCACAGTTTCATAAAAGTTTGCTTATGTACGAAAACCAATACGAAAATACGAAAATCTAGGTAGGTATGTTTACTCGTTGTTGGCATATATAAAATTATAGTCGGATAGGTATTGGGTAGGTATTTAAGTCAAATATTCCATACATTTTCTGATTTTACTTTAATCGTCATCGGCATAGAATATAAAATGCGACAGGCTCTGAACTACGGAAATGCATTTGCAACGGTTCTTTCCGCGATTTGGAGGGCACAACTTTCAGTTCCAGAAGTCGTTTAACGGGCCTTTGGCAGCTAATTAACTCAAAAAGGACAAGTTACATATACATAGAAACTTGATGTCTTGATACTTCTTAAGGGGCTGACTGCCGTCAAACAACTTCTCGCTCGCTCTCTGTGCAATTTTAATGAACTAAGACTGAGATGACGAGGTCATGTAAACTATTCTCAAAGCGCTCGAAAGGAGCTTTTAGGGAAAGGATTTTAAAATCCATTCACCACACTTTCGAAAGAAACGAGTGTCACGACAAGAAGATGTAAACTACCCTCTGCATTTACGCATTTACGTAGAGAGACTATTATTACCAAGAGACTAAGCTGGCTGGCTACTACTAAATGTATTTAATGTTTAAGTGTAGTAGAGCTCTTTGTGAAGGCCTCGTCCGGGGAAGTACTACCACCACGCTTTTTTCTGCCGCCAAGCAGCGTTGCTGTGTTTCGGTTTGAAGAGTGTGGTTTCCAGTGTAATTACAGGCACATGAGGCTTAACATCTATATGCCTCAAGTTGTTGGACGCAGGGCAGTACATCGTAGAGCATGTTCTTATTGTGCGTGACTTACGAGGCAATACTTTGTTGTAGTTGATGGTTACCACTAACATCAGCTGGGACATCTGCTTGTTCCATCGACTAGTTGTAAAAAAAAATGTACTTACGGTGATACAGAACTCCTCGAGTTTGGTATCCGGTTATCCAAACCTGTGGAAGAAGAAAACGTAAATATTAGTTTTATGTTTAAATTATCAAACCACTTTTATAAATTGAACAATGATGAATTTTTAATCGAAAAAGTAAGTATAGTCTACACTAATATTATAAAGAGGTAAACTTTGTATTTTTGTATTTTTGTATGTAACGAATAGGCTCAAAAACTACTGGTCCGATTTCAAAAATTCTTTCACCATTAGAATGCTACATTATCCCTGAGTAACATAGGCTATATAATATTTTCAAAAAAATCAGGGATCCTTACTAAAACTTCAATAATGTAACCCAAGGTGGAAAACAAAAAACCTTACATCGCGTGCGCTGCGAAAACTATTGAAGATAGAACAAAATAATGTACTACGATTTTGTAGAACACGTTATCATCTACAAAAAATGTCGCGACAGCATATGTCTAACTATTATAGTTATGTCACAATAAGTGTTCTTTTATTATAAAAAATTAATTGAAATGCCTCCGCTAGAAAAGGGTCTTTATTTGTACCTTGGTATTAATCCTTATCCAAATAAATCATTTCATAATTAAGACGGTTTCAATACCTATAGATTACTTCTTAAATTTTTCAAATCGGACATTCCATTCAAAAGATATGACGAAATTAAAAATGTTTACGGGTCCACCGGTCACGCGCGGGGTGCGATTTCACTCACTCAAGGAGAAGCGCGTGCAAATGTATGAAATAAGTAGACGCGAGGCTCGAACCCACGGTCTAAGTTTATCCTAAAATGTTCAAAAAATTTATGACCACCCATGCGAAGCTGGGACAGGCCGCTAGTATTATATATATTTATAGAATACATGTATAATCGTATAATCACACTGTCTGGGTGGGTTATAATAATTGTGTTTCATTATTCAACCATTCAAAAAATCATAACTCGTACATCTTAGAGAAGAGATAAAGAAATAAAAACTTTTTGAGGAGAATCTCCGAGATAATTAAGCATAAGGAATACATTAAAGGGAAAGAAGACATTGTCTATGGGCGATCTTATCGTTGAGAGGGATTTTATTCAGAAAACCTTTGCAATAGTAGAAGAAATAGATATTAAAAGTAACGCTTTAGAAAACATAGCTCAATGTCTTAGTTTCACCATCCCATAACCTATGAAAGTTTTATCAGTAGGTAAATAAATAAAACACCGAGTCAAGAACAATAGCAACAAACTTCCCAAATCTCTCGAGTTTACAACTTCGCACTAGAGTAAAATAACTCCTAGTTTAGGTATTAAAGTAGGTATAATGTCTTTGTTCCTTTGTAACGTTAACTCGTAATGTTACACAGTTGTGTGTGATTTATTGCTTAGTCTAGACTCGGGCGATAGGTCACGGACTTTTTATGTAAAAAACCTTTATTTGCCACATTATACTTAAGCTCTCCCAAGCGTTTTCAGATGTTATGTCACATTTATGGAGAGATTTACTTTTTTCTACACACGCATTTAGGGTTTTTATTGCGAGTAAAACAAACAAAATCCTAAAACATCTTTACCCTACCAATAATATCTGAGGAGGGAAACGTTGCCCGTTTGTTTATTTATTTTGCTAAAACGACTAGACCGATTTTGATGATATTTGGAGACACAAACATCAAAAACTGGTGGAAAGGAAACTACTGAAATCCAGTCAGATCGAATGACAGAATGTTTACTTCAATTGAAACAGATCGGACCTTCACTCGAATCGGAAATCAAACTCCAAGTAAATTCGCGAGTGATCACAAGTCTCCGAATTTTGTATAAAATAAACACGCCGTAAGCAAGTCAAGTGCTTATACCGGATATAACCGGATATTAGAGCGAGACAGCACAAAGAACGAGCTCGATTCGCGCACTAAATCCCTAGTCCGCATTCATTACTCGCGACACCGCTCGCAAATAACCCTATGCATAATAAATACAGCAGGGTGGGCCTTTTTTCAGGGCTTTTAGCGAATTTGTTACTCGAAAAGAATAGTGGAAACGTGTTTGGTGAAACAATATAGAAGCTATCTCTGGTTAGGTATCGTTAGGTAGATTACATTGAGACTATTTCAGAGTTTTTGGATATAGCTTAAAATTAGAGTTCCTCCTACCAGTATGTCATGGACGAGAATGTTATTATGCTATGTATGACTTATGTGCAACAGAAACGAAATATTTAGGGATATTATAATATTAACTTTGAACTCTGAGATATACTATAATTCCAAATTAAAATGATTAAAATGGTTAAAAATGTAAAAAGGAGAGTAATTTTTTATTAAGTCTACACATTTCGAGCGTACAATATTGCTACACCTGATTATTTACAAATGCAAGGCTAGCAAAAGAAGGCATCTTTAATGTGGAATTAATAATTGATCGAGTGAGCGAAGCGAACGAAGATTCTAGTTTCAACTTGGGCGATTTGGCATTTTATGTATGTATGTATGTTTGTCTGGCCATAACTTTCGAACCGTTGATCCGATCTGCATGAAATTTGATAAGACGACAGCTTGTACTTGAGAAATTTACTGGTAAGTATATGAGTAAAATCGGATGAAGGGTTTTTAAGATATGGGGTTTTTTAAGGGGGAAAAAATAAAAAAAGTGACTTAAAAAAATCAAGTTACATGTCATACGAAAGGGCTTTGTTTGGACATTACAAAACAATTTTTACTTTTTTTCTGGGACGCTCGGTTTTTGAGATACAACAAAAAAGTTAAATTAAGATAACCAGCGACCCAAGAGCTCCCATCTCTAAGAGTTTCGTTGGCATCAAGGTTTTTCTACTGGTCGGCCAATTACTTTGCTTTTTCTTATTTTTTTTTCTTGAAATAAATTAAGGAGGTACTCAGTTCTCATAAAATGGTGACAACGACCAGGTCTGATGATGGAGCCAAGGTCTATTCAACGGAACTCTTCAATAAATAGGCCAATAGAGTTGAAACTTGGTTACCGTACCAAGTTAGTAGGCGGTAGTCAGAAAAAAGTCCAAACATAATGTTTGGACTTGCCTTTGACTACCACCTACTCAAAGTTTTGGTGCGTTCGTCGGGTCGCATCACGAGATCTCAGTTCGGGGCGAACTACTAGTAATTAATAATTTTATGAAAATTCCTACAATTTACCAGCACATGTCGCAGAGGGGTTACAAAATTAGCCACTTATTGAAATGGCCGCGAACGAACAACGTCTACGTAGGTTTTATGAGTGCCAATAGTTAACAAGCTTGTTGACCGCGATTACAATTATTGTTTTACTCAAGTGTTGAAAATACCTGTGAAACATACCTGTCAGAAACTAATTGCTAAAATATTTATAGTGATTTGTTCTGCTAATTTCAAATTGCATGAATAAAATTATACCAAATCGGTAACATAGGTCAATGTAGGTTTACATTTTGCGTCGTATTTGTTGTCAGTAATTATTAACTATAACAGTTTAATATAAAATAAATATTAACTCAATGTAGGACAGTACAAGTATGTTATACACAATAAACAAACAAAATTACAATTAAACAAGTATTTACAAAATACACTCCAACAGTTGCAGAACTGCAGGACATTTAAAACATTCCCGATTGGAAACGTCAGATTCTGTCATCGTTGTTTATAGGTAAACAAACAAAACAAGAGCTAGGGAGACAATTTTTAACGTTCCGATCGGAAACGTTCACGAATGTTTTAAAATAACTCTGCTGATCCAAATCAGTGCCAATCGGAAGCGTCCCCAAGCCGCCTGGCCAGATACTCAGCAGCCCTAGGGTCGCGAGTCGCGCGTCGCCTCGATAAGACGCGACCACGACCCAGATAAAATATTGAAGACCCGGTAGGCCTCGTTGCCCCACCAAAAACCCATAAAGTATCTTATTATATGAGTGTAAATGATAGTAGACCGATTCGTCTGCCAAAAGCTAAGTAATCTACTCGTGGTCGCAAAAACAACGTCTCGAAATATCGGGAAATAATCAAATTCACCGATTACATTATTCTTATTATTGATGATAATTATATCCAAGAGTAAACAAGTAAACACTTTGAATACGGGGAATTCAGAAATCGATGAGCCACGTGACAAAGCTGAAAGGCACGTGTAGACTTACTCTACGAAGAAATTGCGCTTATTTTTAAGTTTTGTATATTTGTAATAAACGTTTTATGTTCGTGATACTTTTATGACATCGCCTTAATCATATAGATTTGGAGTATTCGTTTTCAGGATATCAAATAGATATCTACTCCATCATATTAGAATTGATTGCGCTCGTTTTTCATGATTATTTAGTAAATATCGACTCAATCATAATAGATTTGAAATATTAGTTTTTAAAACAAAAGATGCCTATATCAGATCAATTAGTAAATTTTATTTCTAAGAAACCCTATGGTGCGCGTGTTTCAAACTACATATAATAGAGGTATATGTTAGATCATATTACAACTCGATTATATTCATTAACGACTACTAGATGTTTATATTTATTTACTTATTTATTATTTGAAGCACCAGCTACAATCTTTGAAACAGTGAACTGTATACATTTTAATTTATAGGTTTAAAAGATTTCCGAAAGCCTTCAAGGATGTCCTTGATGCCTTTGAAAAAAAATATGCTCAAAAACCCAAGATCGTACAAAGTAGGAGGTTAGATAGGCTTGAGCGATAGGGGCAATGCAGACTGATAATAATAATTTAAGGATTTGCTAAAGGTTGTCTGGAAGAGATCGCTTTTTAGCGATAAGACCGCCCATTGTACCAAATGTACAAATGTTTTCTTTTTTATTATTATTGTTATTTTTTATACAACTAGCTGATGGAACAAGCAGATGGCCCACCTGATGCTAAGTGATAGCCATTACCTATAACAAAGCATTGCCTCGTAAGTCACGCACGATTGGAACGTGCTCTACGATGCACTGCCTTGCGTCCATCAACTTGAGGGATACAGATGTTAAGCCTCATGTGCCTGTAATTACACCGGAAACCACACTCTTCAAACCGAAACACAGTAACGCTACTTGGCGGCAGAAAAAGGCGTGGTGGTAGTACTTCCCCAGACGAGCCACACACAAAACAACTCTTAAATTTTTTATAATTTGTCCTATTTTGTTAGTTTGTAAGGTGTACAATAAAGAATTATCATTCATTCATTCATAACTTTAATGGAGCGTGTATACCCGTGTAATAATAAATATGTGTCATGATCGCGAAAGTTTAAAAATTACTTGTGTAAAGTCCTATAAAATCAACCTGAATTCAAATCGAACGTGAGCCACTGCGACCAAACATACTTGCACCAAATGAGGTCTAATTAAAGAGTTTAACTGCATCTGAGTGCACGGACCGAGAACCCAATGTTTGCTTAGGAGTGGTGAAATGTAAACAATTCGAGTACTGTCGAGGACAGCGCGATTGCCGGAGTATTTGAGAGTTATGTCGTTACTGAACCAGTAGCGGTAAGATTTTGAACGCAATTGAGATTGAGGTTAAAGTGGGTTATTCAAATACCACTCGAGTCAGTTTCAATTGTTATAGAAGACGTTTCTATTTGTTTAAAGCGGACTGAATGATTAAATCATAAGGACATATCTTTGCGTTGTTCGATGGATCACTATCAATTTATAAGAATAATTTGAAAGTTACGAAAGTATGTTAGAATTTGGGAATGTATGGGGTTAGGTTTTCATTCTAGAATGGCTGTTTATTAGTAGAGCTCTTTGTGAAGGGCTTTTTTGTACTACCACCACGCCTTTTTCTGCCGCCAAGCAGCGTTGCTGTGTTTCGGTTTGAAGAGTGTGGTTGCCGGTGTAATTACAGGCAAATGAGGCTTAACCTCAAGTTGATGGAGGCAAGGCAGAGCATCGTATGGCACGTTTCTATCGTGACTTGCGAGGCTTTGCTTTGTGTCGGTGGATGGAATGGATACCATTTAACATCTAGTATATAAGACGTTTTAAAGTGATCCTTGTGATTGTACTGAATAAAGACCGAAGACCGAAGAAATCAAAATCAAAATCAAAATCAAAAGATTTTGATTTTGATCATCAGGTGGGCCATCTGCTTATTCCATCAGCTAGTAGTATAAAATAAAATGAAAAATGGCTGCTAAGCGATGAAGTGCAGTTAACATTCTATAACTGGCCTACCCCATTCACATCACGTCATCGCATCAAGTCCATAATTTCCGAGAATTCTATTTTCTCCGCGGCGGTACTCGACGGCGACCGTACCCTACGTCTTAAAACGCCTATAAGAGCTTTGAACTTTACGGTATTCATAATTATGTATTATGTAAACATGAGTTTTCTCACAATATCCCCGCGAGACTTGTAATTTGTAGCTCTCGCTCGTGAAATACTCCTGTTTGACAGTTTAATTAGAAGCTTAACAAGTGTAAGTTGAAAACTGTAGTGTAAGTAGAGTGCTTTGCTTTGTCGCTACTGTCAGATATTTTAACAATCTTAAAGTGGGTTGTGTACCTACCGTATGTAACCAAATATACCCGCGTCTTGGGAACGCTTCCTATTAGCACTGATTTGGATCAGTTGAGCCATCTCTAGATCGTTTGAAACGAACTGCAGATAGCATAACTGTTCTGTATGTATTTTGTACGTTTCGTTAATACTCGTCTGAATTGTTAATATCATAGCATAACAATGATATTTTTATAAAAAAATATATCAAAGTCATTTTATCATTCAAAATTCAGATTCACTTTGAAAAAGTTCAAACAAAGTGAAGTAAAACGTGTCTTCTACCTAACGACAATACCTATATTCATTTGTCTATAACACATATTTCTTCACATCCGAAGCTCAAGAGGCTTATGCAACACATGCATAGGCCACCATTTTATTACTTTACACACATACGGTCAAATCCATACAACCTACATTAAACCGGCCACAATTAGTCGTAAAACATGAAGTAAAACTATACAACTTGAGTAAAACCAATTAGAGGAAAATTCTCCAGATGCAAATTGCGATCCCGTTTATAATATCGACCTCACTGAATATAAACTCACGTGGCCACGAATAATTTTATCGAAGGCTAGACTCAAATTAATACGCACAATTCTTGCGTTATAAACTGAAAATAAAAAAAATCGTGAGTATATTTAAATCAATTAATTTGTTAACACTATATTGAAAAAAAGGTTAGTCCTAGATGATCAAAAAGCTCTATAAAAATGTTATACTTATTATTGTTAGTTTAATGGCTGAAAAATGATCACAATAACCAGCGTTGATGGTCACAGTAACCCAAGTGACCTTGGCCCGTCGTGGTCAGATCTATCCAGACGCGACTGAGCTGGCACCACCGCACATTCGCAGTAGACGAGTGACGTAGATACAATTGAAGACAGCAATGACCGAAGGCCCTTGGGGTTCAACGCACCGGCACAGAACGACTAATAGTCGTAGTACACAGGGGTAGGGTAGGGCGACGAGCTCCAACGGACACCTGACTGATGTCTGTTCTCGTTTCAGCCACCTTTCAATGATAAACTACTTTTGATTGTAGCCTTTTACGTGAGCGGTGTGGTTAGCCCTTTAATGAGGCAGAGTGATGAACGGGTTACTAAGAAAGTAGAGTTATTAACTTTATTTAAATACAGTTTTAGATCTTGCGACGGGATCAAGGATTCCTCCGAAAACTACACTGACTGTCTACTATACGAAATTTCTTTTTTCATCAATCTGCAATTTGTGCTTGGGGCAGTGGCGTAGTTAGGTGGACAAGGGCCCCGGTTCATATATAGAGAAATAACCAGGCATAGAGAAAGAATTTTGTGAGCAGGCTCAAGATTTTCTAGCTTCGGGAGCTGGCTGATCCTCTCTTTTCAAAGCTTAGGTCCCTGAGCCCTGAGCTCCGGGGCCCTCGTGCACTGCACCACCTGGCCCTACGATAGCTACGCCACCGGCTTGTATACCTACCACGTCTGTGGATCAAAGTCGTGAAACTGTTTTTGTGTTTTTTTGTGTTCATTTTAATTCATATGCAAGAACTCTCAGACTATACAAATGTATCCGCTTACCATTTGAATAAATTGCATTACATGACTACCTGTGAATTTACATAAGTCATGTTCAAGGCTCTCTGCGTTCAGTGAAGGTAGACAAATTAAAAATACGTAGGTACTTATATTTTACGCCAGGTAGTTAATAGCTAAAATAATGTATCTTATTTTGTTGATTTATTTATGTTTCAGAAAAATATTTCCGACGTTCACTTATATAAACAAAGAGGCCTTGAGAGTAGGTAGCTGAATTGCAAAAAGCTTATTTTGTAAGTGGAGTAGTCAGTTCGATTCCAACTACACCTCGGGGTATGTTTGTAAATGATGATCAAAAATCAAAATCAGCTGTAAGAATATATCTTTTTTCAAAGGAAAGTAAATATTTTAGTTTTCAGTATTGTTTATTGCATTGTTATGTATGTAGATAGCTTAAATATTTTTATTGCCATAGTACACGCAGTAAGAGTTGCAATAGTGTCGAAACCGGACCCCTACCACCAGCAACACCGGGGGCGTTGTCATAGTGTTTGCATACCCTGAAGGGTTGTACGGCACTACTATTTATTCAGTGGTAGTAGTATTTTGAAGTACTGAAGAGATGACCTTTGTAAATGACCGTACTTATGAACATCACTGTATCCTTTTTCATTAAGGTGCATGGAACTTTGACCCTACTACGCGCTATCACAGGTTATATAACAGTTGTAGGGTAAATAACCCCCTGGGCCTAATATTATATAGAAGCGAACGCAAGGTCAAATTCTGCTATCGACTTGATAGATCTATTCGGTATTTTGTTAAGTGGCGTTTAAGGGATCGTTTGGGCTATTACCCATGAGCTTTCGTTGATGGGCCTACTTGTAGTGTTTTTTTTATAATAGCAAACGTTTGACCTTCTCTTTTTTTTGTGTACCTGTTTACCACATACAATTTGTATTATATTTTTTACATCAATTTTTGGTTACGCATGAAATTTTGTGAGAAATTGACAATATGACCTATATTGTAATTTTTTTGTTTCGTTTATTAAACTTATCACACATAATCACAATCTCACCTGATCGAGTGACGATAGAGCGAATGGTCTTCAAGACACCTATTCATAAACTCATATTGCAGTAATCAGGAAAAGCAGACGACGGCAATGAGTTTTGGTCCTCCGGCGGTTCATCTAATGAAGGTAGAACCAAAACGCTTGCTTCGAATGGAGATACATAACAAAAAACACAGTCAAAAGTAGGTTAGCTACCTTTCCCACTAAACCCAGCATAAAAATACGATAAGATCAAAGCAAGAATGTAAGTATTCGTAACAAACGAAGTACGTGGTCTCCGTTTACGAGAACAATTTATAAGGGTTAATTTATGTATGTATGTAAACCTCGTGGCTTACTAGTTCGGTACAGCAGTGAACTATGAACGCATCAGCTCATTGCGACGCGGTCGGACAAACAGCGCGCTAACTCGCCTAATGACCACCCACGACCGTAGACCGGCGTCCACAACTACCCACCTATTTAATAACCACTGAGGGCATGAGAGTGTGAAGTTTTGTGTACTAAGGTGGTTACCTCATAATTTAAGAGATAGCTCTTTGTGGACTCTTTCGGGGAAGTACTACCACCATGCTTATTTCTCGCCTGGCAGCGTTGCTGTGTTTCCGTTTGAAGGGTGTGGTTGCCGGTGGAATGACAGGCTCATGAGGTTCGACATGAGGGCTTAACATTTGTGCGCCACAGGTTGACACAAAAGAGATAAAACAAATTATGTTCCAACAGCGAGTCGTATAAAATAATACTTCAAAACTTTTGTACACATATTTGGTATTAAATACTGTAATTACTTCTGTCTACTTTTGTATTTACCAGTCGTGAACACGATATAATACGAATGGTACTGAGTAAGTAGAGCTCTTTGTTTAAAAAATAAAATATTCTGGACACCCACATCGCTGTGGTCTGATTGTAAAGGTATGAGTGCCAGTGCAATTAAGGATAAGACTTAAGACGCAGACAAAAGTCAAACTCCTACTCATTCGAACATTTTAACATTTTTTTAAATATTAAATTTCTGAATGTTGTTTTGAAATTGCTCAAACAACCAAGTCTGAAAAAAAAAACATCAATAATCTAATAAGTTTAACGTCTCGGGTCATGCAATAGTTCCTTTACGTTTCTCATGATAAAAACGCCACCAATCAGCACATCCCCTTACATTGTTCCAAGGAAGCTACGTTGTCGTTCCGCTCAAGGCAATACAGAGTCCTATGCATTAGTGCTACCAACTGTTTGTGTATTCCGTGCCTGCCTGCAAGCGTTTGTGTATCCTACAGTACGCTACAAACTGCTGTGTATTCTACGGTTCCCGCTTACAAACTATTAACTAATCTACGGCGCATGTATGGGATATTCAGTAATAGTGCATTTCACGTCACGAAGAGATGATACCGTTGGGCGAAAGAGTGGTCACATGGAATAAATTATACATTACTTGCCATATCTCACTGTTTTGCTTATTTGGTATTGAAATGATAATGACATATCAACCTTATATTTATAGCACGACGACTTAATTCTACTTGACAAAAGGAACATTTTCATCCATCAGCATATTGAATACAGAAACAGCACAACTTCACAAGCTTCAACAGCGCAAGAGTATTGTATGGAAGTAACGTTTCAAATGAACCCATTAGTGGTTCCAGCACTTTCCAAAGTTTTCTGCATATTAGTCATAGTTATGAGAATTTTAATATGCCATGGCATGGGTCGTAGGCATGCTTTAATCGATTCTATTTTCATAGATGAGTCAATCTATTGGAGGGCTAAAACATGCGATCGCATTACTTCAGTCCATACCATAGTACGCGAGTGTGGTCTATCTATATTAACTAGTCATGGCTTAGTAGGTAAGTGCACAGTCATGATGATAGAACTATTTATCAAAATTAAATTATATTTGTAGTAGACACATAGCTTTCGAAAAAAGGCTGGCAAAATTCTTTTAAACGGCAAATTAGGTCTCTCTCTTGTCTCGTTGAAACAGTGTGGTGAAAGGATTTTAAGTGCGCCTCAAGAGGCTCCTTTCGAGCACATGACACATGTTATAGAACTTTTTAGGTTCTACGACATGCCGGTTTCCTCACGATGTTTTCCTTCACCGTTTGAGAGTACTGCCATTGTGCACATAAATTTGTGAACAGAAAGACTCATTGGTGCACGACCGGTTTCAAACCCACGATCTTAGGATCGGAAGGCGGGCCGCTGCCACTAGACCACCAGTGCTCTCAAATTAGGTAGGTATCTCATTCTTGAAGTGTGGTACCGATTCTACACATGCCCGTGAGCGTGTAACACGTGTTAGTATGTAAACCAAAAGAGCACCGCTGGCGGACCGTTTCCACAACTCGTTTGAACAAAAAACCCGTGTAACGTGCCCAAGGGTATGCGTTTGATCGCGCGAAACTCCGACTAGGGCCTCTGTGGTCGGGTATTGTCATGCTAATCAGCAACTGGGAGGTCCAGCAGAGCCTTATTTCGTAATGTCGCTAATGCGTCAACATGCCTCGACCTTAATGATGGGAATCACTCTAGCGTCTTCAACTCAGAGGAATAAAATACGAGAGAGCATGCCTGTAAATGCGTAGCTACTAAACATCCAAAGATCTTCCCTCAAAAATTTAAATAATTAAAAGCGGATTGCCAAAAGGGTATGATAAGTAGAGTTATACCTGATTTGTTCCAAAAATAAGCTGCGCATACGATTGTCCAAAGATTTGGATAACATTTTTTTTAAGGGGCTGACAACTATCAAACAACTTCTCGCTCGCACGTTTCGACATTTTGAAAGATATAAAATCACTAAACTCATTTTCGAAAAATCGCAATCAACCATTTTGTGTGCAATCACATTGCACACAGTTTAGTAAAAATTTCATTTTGATCGATACAAGTTTTCCTACTTAAAGTTTGCCTATGTATGAAAACTAGTAAAGCAAACTTTTGAGTAGGAAATCATGTATCGATCAAAATGAAATTTTTACTAAACTGTGTGCAATGTGATTGCACACAAAATGGTTGATTGTGATTTTTCGAAAATGAATTTAGTGATTTTATATCTTTTAATATGTCGAAACGTGCGAGCGAGAGTCACATTAGCTCTTGTCTTCGCCTTAATTAAATAATCTACTATTGTTTTTCATTTTCTATTTAGATCATTCCGCCCGCACCTTTCAGAAACGAAAATACTGGCTAAAGTAGATAGGCCATAACGGACGCTCTACTATAATAGGTACATTTTCTCAGAAATGTGTAATGCATCGTTACGAATCACAAAGAGACACGCATGGCGGACGATCACGGGGACTGGTGACCGGTCACTATTCCCTTTACACTTACAACACTCTTGGCTTTGTAATGGAATAATTTCTACCAATACGGACTTTTGGATGCGCCATCTAGTAATCAAAGCGAAGCGAATCGAAACTATTCGCTTTGAAGTAAGCGTCAAAGCCTTTTTTCTATGATATTCATTCTAAGCACGAATATTTACTTCTTATTTTGGAACGTTTCGGTTTCTCGGTATAACATTTAATATAAACATTTATTTCATTAAATTATGTAATGTAATGAATGAATATAATGCGTAGTAATAACACAACAGACAAAGATACTTTTTTTAAACTCTTGTTGTCCATTAAAAAAATATTTTATTGGGACTTTGTACCTTTATATTAATAAACTTTTAAAATAATAAGAATTAGGCTTTTATTTACCAAAAGAACTAAAAACAATCCCCTAAATTGACAATACCCTCTTTAAACAATGAAAAACCAAAACAACGGTGTATTTTATACAAAACAAGAACAGTGCTCAAAGAAATCGGTTGCAGCGCAAAAAGGGGTAAGAGCACGTTTGCATTTTTTCCGCTTCCTTTATTTACCCAATGAAATTAGTTACGAAATACGAGTTGACAATTAGGAGGACCATCTCGGCCGGATTTTTTGTTCTTGTTTTCGTTTATGGCTGCTGCAGCTAAAACCATTCTGCCGATACGACTGTTTTAGTGTCCCGTCAGTTATGCAATTGTGTTGGATCAATTGGTTACGGAGGAAGAGCATTGTCTGAACGTAAACATTGTCAGTGTTGCATAATTGTTTGGCTCGAGACAATTGCATAGTATTTTAGATACCCGTTCTCACAAAAAATATAGATTTTTCTTCGAATAATTTACGGTTAGTTTGATATTCGAACAATGCTTAGGGCTTATACTTAATTGGTTTTTTCGCATAGCTTAACTCAAATTTTTGAGAAAGTCCAAGAGAGTTTATAAGTGATTGATTAGGTCAAGTTGATATAAAAACAAATGGGTCCAATTCTAAATGCTTAGCATGTTCTAATTGCTAACAGTCCTACAAAGGCGACTGTGGCCAAGACTAACATTCTTATCGACGACTATATATCAACCTTACGCCTCAAAGTGCAGAGATTTACTGTTGTTCGGAAAATGGCAATACTAGTTGTGAAATGGGTTGTTGTCGCATGTTACTACTCAATAGATAAATAAATTATAGCTCGGACATTATTACAAATATGTTTCCTATTCAAACTTTACTTGAGAAATACCTACTAGATAAATAAAATAAATCGACTCAACTATACTTTTGATTTTGGACTAGTGTGCAACGTGTATTGGTATATTAGATATACATATAATTGATGAATTAAGAAATGATAAAACTACTATCATAAACAATGTTGGTTGATTGAAAGGATGTTCGTATTCATGTAGCGAAAACATAGTAGATCAAGTATTTTTTAGTTAACTTAAGCTGTAGCTGTAGCACTCATTAAAAACTTTTTTATGTTGTGAATATTTTGATAAAGCTACATTATTTTAAGAAATTTGATAGTTTTTTGGTATAAATATCGATCAACAATAAAAAAATCTAATTAAAGCGGCAAATTTCGCGAGAGAGACACAAGACAATGCGCCAATAAATAAGACACGATACGATCGACGCGTGCGCACACGTCGAACCGGACGGTGCGCGGCGCATTAATAATGCCGTTTGACTTCCAATGAAATAAAATTCACGGGGCATGTACCTGTCTGTAAAACTACTTCAACGTAATTACTGACGCCATCATTAAATATATTTACTTATATGAATTTCTAGCAATCACGTTTTTCTATATTCTAAGAACACCTTAGTATTTATAGTGATTCTTTTACACTTTATAAGTCTATTTTTTTTAACTTTTTAGAATGATTGAGTTGGTAGACCAGCTGACACTACTCTTGTACTCACTTAATAATATTCATAATAAAATAGTTTTAGAGGACTGTCGATGAATCCATCTAGTGATCAAACATACCGCAAACTAATTGGTTTCCCAATAGCACATCTCCGCATTCGATCAGCTGCTGCAGCAGTGTCATCCGTGTGTTACATCCAAAATCAGAAGCCAATAATCCCATCATCTTCGAAAACACCTTTCTTACACTTTCACAGTCTACTCAAAAAATATAACTTTTAGTTCACATCACAGCAATTCATCAGTTTCAGTTCTTAACTTTAAAAAAATACTTTGAAAATAGCGACACTATTGTCATTTACGCACTTATCACTTTCGAGTCACAAATGTATTATTTTAAATGTGTTTTTCAGTATATCAATGCACATGGTTGTAGTTTGGCGGGAAGCGGAGGCAGATGCGCCAGCGCCGTCTGTTCCTTCAAAACTGTGCGTTGTGTTGCGTCTTCCGAAAGCTATTACAGACAGGTGGTGACAAAGGAGCTCGGCTCGTGCTTCCCCTCTATTCATGCACAAACTAATCGCACAACCAATCGCACGATCAGTCGAGCGATCAAGCTGTGTTATTCTCAAGGGATTGTATTGAGCAACCGCTAACTGTGGCGTGCAAGTGCAATGACCAAGTTTAATGGTGGATTAGATTTCGGTCATGGTCAGCGAGCGGGATTGTTGAATTCGAGTGGTCATTGAAGATTTTGGGATAGCGGGAAATCATCAACGACAAGACGTAATAGATTATGGGGAACTGTGTCCGTACTATAAAAGTATTATGCCGTCGTGATACGGTCCATTTGTACTGTAAATTACGAAAATACGCTAAATATATCAACGTATTATTATTATTATTTTTGCCAAAATACTAGAGCGACTCATCTACGACCAGGTTTATAGCTTTCTGTCAACATCCTTCATTCCGGAACAACACGGATTTCTAAAAAGCAGGTCTACTACATCCAACTTACTAACTTTTATAGATTTCGCGACAACAGGTATGGAGGCAGGTGGACAGATCGATGCAGTTTTCACTGATTATAGTAAGGCGTTCGATCGTATTGATCATAATATACTTCTGCTAAAGCTTCTATCATCTGGAATCCATGGTAACCTTTTTAGGTGGTTTACCTCTTACGTAGAGAATCGATCTCAAGCAGTCATACTAAACGGGTTTTCCTCTACCTGGCATACTGTTCCATCAGGGGTTCCTTGGTCCTTTGCTATTTAACATTTTTATCAACGACATATCTTCTTGCTTCTTACATTCAAAATTTTTACTATATGCTGACGATATGAAAATTTTCAGAGAGATAAACTCAATTAACGACTGTCACCTGCTACAGCAAGACCTTGTAAGATTGGAAGAGTATTGTCAGCGAAATCACCTAGATCTTAACGTTTCCAAATGTCACTCTATTTCTTTTACACGTAAAATTTACGTCATTAACTACAACTATATATTAAAAGGCTGCAAACTTAATAAACTCAGTGAAATCAAGGACCTAGGCGTGCTACATGACTCAAAACTTTCCTATGAAAAGCATGTAGATCACATCGTTAAAAAAGCCAACAGAGCTATGGGATTCATCAAAAGATCCTGCTCTCAGTTTAATAACGTTAAAGTTGTTAAAATATTGTACTGTTCGTATGTGCGCAGCATCCTCGAGTATTGTTCCCAGATTTGGAACCCACAATATGACGTTCATATTAATAGAATAGAATCAATTCAACGAAAATTTGTAAAATATCTTCAGTATAAGTGCAAAACGTACGACATTAATTATGAGGCAAGATGTAAAAGGCATCATATAGTACCACTTCACGAAAGAAGAAAAATATCTGACATCTCTGTATTAGTTAAAATCGCGCAATCCCAAATTGATTCTCCTCAGCTCCTTTCTAAAGTAAAATTACGCGTTCCCACTCGAAGCGTAAGAATTCCATCCCTTACTCTCTACGTTCCCCATTGTTCATCAAATTATAGGCAACATTCATTTTTCATTAGATCCGCAAACTATTTTAATGAACTGGTTGGCTTCCCCGAATTAGATCTCTTTTCATCCAAACCTTCTGCTTATAAACAAGCTCTCTCTAACCACTGGTTTAAAATGGTTCTCAACTAACTTCTTTCACTTTCGGATTTTTTATTTCATAATTTATTCATTATCTTTTACTTTAACTTCAAACAAGTTTTCTGTAGCTTCGTATATGCGAAAACATCTAATTGGTGATTAGTATTTTAAGTAGTCTTAATTATAGAATGTAACACTGTTTGTTTTCCGAATAAAATAAAATAAAATAAAGTAAGTTTCTGTGAAACTTAATAGAGGGAAAGGACATCAAGTAAAACAAGCAAGTTAACTTGCATTGAAATGCAGTGGGAGTTCCTGAAGTTTAGTATCGATAAGATTGATAGTAGCTCTCCACTACTCTACAGACCACTCTACAACAGTATTGACTGTCTGCGATCCTATAACGACTACTAAATTTCCTCATTCACGAGAATAACCCAATTGGAATCGACTAGTAACGTACAATCGCCGGCACAAGTGCTGAAATATTTACGATGAGCGACCTTATCGTCTTGTAATAAAGACCGTTCGCACAGCCGGATGTACAAGCGCCTGTACTTGGCGGTGTAGGTGTATGCAGCGGGTACGTGATCGGGTGCACGTTCCTCGGGCACCCCCTCGCACTCAGCCGGCTATTATTACTCGCCTCGAATGAGGGTGGTTGAATCGGGGTTTGATTATTCCCACTCGCATCCACATGTCGGCGTCTCGTTGCATCGATTTCGTGAACCGCTTTGAATACAAGCAAAGTAACAATAGATACATCTAGATTTTTAGTGCAATTGTAAGAAATCGGATTAATTTTGCAAGACGAATCATATTAACGCAAAAACGTCACGCCACGGTACAAATGTACCACAAATAGTCACCATCAACGGTCGGCGAGCTAGTTAAGTACAATACGGACAGCGGCGAGCCTTGCACGCGACTGGAAGAAGCGCGTTTATTTATTTTTGTGCGGCACGTGTGGGTACAGTCGCGTCTAGCGGCAGTGGCACGGGTCGCGGAACGTCGCGACGCACCGGCGAGCGCGAGTGTACTGACCGCGACTCCGCGAGGCTTTCGGACGCGTCACTCGATGCACTATGTGCATAGGCGTTAGAACAGTGTGGACATACCAACGATCGATGTTTATTCGATTATAACAGTTGTGAGTTGCGATTTGGTAAACAGGAAAATGGTGGATGGTAATCAAGTGCCTATCGTCTAATATGCAAAGATGATATTTACATACCGAGGCCTACCTTTACAGGTATATTAGATTAGAATTGAGTTATAATGTAATTGCTATATAACTATTACAGGTTTCAAGAACCTATAATCTCTTCTCAGCACGCAAATATTTGCTAATGCTAAATAGTTTAAATTTTGATGCTCTTAGTATACCTATATGAAAATTTAATGAGACGAATCCCTAAACGTGCAATGTGGATGTGTGGACGTGTACCGGGGTTATAAATATTCCATCCACAGAATAGGCGTTAAACACATGAACAGTCTGTCCGCAAGTAGGATGTAGCGGCAATAAGCGGTGAACGCAACCGCTCTATTTCTGAACAAACATTCAGACTATTCCATCGCCAATACCGATCCACTAGACAATCACAAAAAACAGTCTGAGTAATAGGAGCCCTAAAAAACAGTTTTCCAACAGCGTCTGATGAATATTTAGCAGCGAGATTGATTCTCGGTAGACTTGACGCCTCAAATTTGGCTCCAAGGTCACATTGGATCACTTTGTGTTTCAATGTCATTATTGTCGCGATTTACTCGTAAAATTCTAACGTTACTTTGTGCCGACTAGAGCTAGATGTAAAATGCTTACAAATCTCGTAAAAATCTCACAAAGGCCTATTGATTCCTCCGATGGGTTGGATTTTTAATCGTTAGAGCAATTAAATTGGAAACAGTTAGGCACGAGGCTATTGCGTACTTTTAAAGAGGTCGTTTTGCGAGCGTCGAAATATGCAACAATGGAGTTACCTAAAGTATAGTAGATGGAGGCAAGGGCGAGCTTTCGAACAGGGACAAAAGATTCTCGAGCCCTTAGAAACAAGGCCAACGGATGCTTTTCAATTACACCCCTATTCTTCAGACCGCAATGCTGTGACAATTTTACTTTTCACCTTAACTTGTTAAATTCCCGGGATTAATCATCTAACCAGTAAGACGATAAATCTCTTAAGGATTACTTCAACGATATTATTGTTTGGTATTCATAAAAAGCGTGGAAATAGACATTTAATTTTCAACTTTAATCTTTAACTTCTTCACGATTTTAAACTCGAGATAGATTTGTAATAAATCATCACCATTTGTATGCTAGAACAAAACTAATCTACCTACTAACCGAAAAAATCTGTTAAAGTTGAAGTAGTTGGAGTCTAACTTGTCGAAACCTAAAGTATAAATAACGAGAAACAAAGTAGTTTCAAAGGAACTGCAAACAAATTTCAAAATACGGATCAAATTAATTCTACAATTTTACGCAGAAGCAGCCGCAAACCTGAGGCGAAAACTTTTGTAACGGGGAAAATTACTTCCGCCACACCCGGACTTAGCGCTTAACGTATTTGATTAAACGCTTTTTTAATACAATAAGGGATGAGTTCACTAGACCTTGATAAATCTGAGGTTTCAGTTATTGGGGGAATGAAGTATGATTAAGAGCCATATCGAGACAGCGCAGCGGTACGAGTAGCAAGTTATAGTTGCGAACGGTTGAAAGAATTACAACTAAAATCAAGATGGCCGATCATTAGTCCGGTAACGAGTTGTGAATGTACGGGTCATTATTTAAAGATGCGGACGTATTCGTATACTCACATCCTCTGCAGAGTACAATTTATAGTGAGTGTCGGCGGTCGCTGGACCATGTGACATCATTTTCGTTCATAATTATTAGGTTGGCGTACCACAAGAGCTAACAATAGTCTCAACAACTTCCGCTTACAACGTGAGACAGAATGTTACTGCGAAGACAATTGTCAAACATGAATGTGAATTGACAATCTATTAAATTGTAAAGTCCACATTATTATCGTCGTCGATGATCTAAAAGCCGTAGGGCCTCCGCGGGAGGGAGAGGTTTCGCATGAGCAAAGCAAAATCGCCACCCTAAAATTTATATTACACTGGAAAATTAAACGGGCCGGTTCTATCGCGTTCATACTTTAATTCATATGCATATCTAACTTCGCCACATTGGCGCTGACCCTTGAATTAAGGCTGTTAAATGAAAAAGCTCCTGATTTCGAGATAACAGGAAGCATTAGCGGGGTATTGAATTCGGTCGCTTGCGTGGCTCCCCCTTTAATAGTTTATTGCAAAACGAACAAGTAGCGACGGTAATTGTTTGTATACTGCCATCACATATTAAACCGAATGGCATGTTATTGTGTGTTGCGTTTAGAATCACCTTGTACCCCTCTTCCTGTATACAGCAGGGGATAGAGCAAGGTCAATAGAAACTTAGAGAGATTGGGTTACTGTTGTATAGAAATATAATTTATTAACCGCTTCATCCAGTTCGGGCGGGACGAAGGAGCTTAGCGTGAGAAAAGGGGTCTACACTACGCTACAGACGGCGGCGATCGATCTGTAGGAAGTTTGGAGATGACTTACTAACTCAATCCGGTAAACGGGTCACGTGTAAATTAAACAATGGTTCTGGTTCGGCCCGTTTTAAAAGTTTAAGCAAAGAGGATCTGTAAACTTCAACGTAAATTACACGAGCAGGCAATAAACATACTGCGTTGTTTGATCCCGTGTGAGCCTATGATAGAAACAGATTTAGTGTGCCAACACCACGAAAAACTAATTTGAATCCAGCCGTAAACAGCTTCAGGTGTGCCAAAGAGGTAATAAAAAACACGACTGTTTTATTCATAGCCCATTCATAAATGTTATCAAAATTCTGTTTTTAAAGTCAAAGGAGCCTTTTCAGACCGCCAGTGTTTAGGGCATGACGAAAAACACAAAAAAGGAGAAGTGCAGTGACAAACTCAAACAAGAAAAAAAAATAACTCTTAACCGGGAAACGGAAAGCGCGACGCCTCGCCTTCAGCTTTCAGGCGCCATTATTTCATCCGGTATTAACTGAAGAATATTTCGCACAAACTAAGCATTTCTCTAATCGGAAATAAAACCTCGCTACAAAGCTGTAAAGTTCAAATTTCGATGCCTTTACAGGCGATCAGGTTGCAGGCGTGGGAAAAGGAGCTTCCAACAATGAACAATAGAGTATTATATTGATTGCTCGATAAACATGTAGTTAAGACCTTCTTGAGTGGATCGTGGGGACAGAGGGCGATAGACGTCCTTGTGGATTGGAATCGTCTTTCATATTGAGGCTAAGAAATATTAAACAAAAGAGGTGCATGATACGAGATTGTTTGTGTACGTTTTGATTCCGGTGGATTTAAATTGGTGTTTTGTTTTAGACATTATACAAAAAAATACATCCGCGGTTTAAATAATTTGAAAAAGCGTCAAAATATACGCAAGTAAAAATATAAAAAAGCAAATTTTGCAGTCTGAGTGTATGCTTATTTGGACTATGCTAACTCAAACATAATAAGAACTTTCATATTAAAACAGTTTTAGTTATTTAGCTGTTACATTACAACGGAATTGCCACTATTCTCTAAGGAGAGCTGAAGCTCTCTGTGCTATTTGATTTATAGGCAGTCAATTCATTGTTTAAGTTATTATTATGAGTATCTGTGGGCTATATTTCACGAATACAATATATATATTATAAGTATATATTTATAAAATAGCGCTATCTATTATATCGGCTATTTGGTTTCGATAGTACAAACTTACTAGATAGTGCTGCATGGAATATTTGCCTATTTATTTATTGATTTCCTTATGTATGTAGTATTTGTGCTTACCTATTAAGATCTTATTATTATTAGTATATTATCCTCAAAGATACTAGAGGAGGTAAACTGTACCAAGATCTAAGGCTGTGTCTGGGGATTACAGCTATGAGTCTATTTAATTTTTAGTGATCTAGTCCAGTTAGGAAAAAAACGGAACTTGTTTCATCCATTTCCACATTCTTTGTAATCGAACGTGCGGTCGTAACGTATTGTATCCCAAATCGAGATCACCCACAAAGATCGAAGTAAATTATTGGGTAAGCAGACCCAATCAAATGGATTCAAAATGTGAATCTATCACCGCATTTCTAACGCCCACGCACCGTAACATAATGTTCCGGGCGAATTGTGGGAACCGTCTCGCGGTGGGTCATTATGACTCAATTCCATGAGAAATCTTATTGACGGGCACTTGATTCATATCACGAGTTGATATTGAGTAATGTTTATGAATCAATGGAATTTTATAGTAGACACAAAAATTTAAAATACTATGAACTCATTCAGGAAATTGTGTAAGTTGTCGTGGTTTTAATTAACGTCATTTTATATATATTGGGTTTAATAAAGAACATAAAAAAGAAACTTGTTTTCTTTATTCCCATTAAACCTACACTATTTGTCGTCTTATCATCATGATCATCGGTAGCTTTTATATCGGATGCTATCAAGATGTTTTCCATAAACATAAATAAGGACAGTCAATCAACAATTTCCAAAGCCCTCCGCCCACCCTGAGACCAGAGCAATAAAATCGGTAACGTGGAAACGTGTGGACATCGCATAACGGAACGCAATGGTCTCCCTCCACCAAGGAAGCGCATACTACCAGCAGACATGTGCCACTTTAGAAATATTGCATTGTAAAATGAGCTTTGTCGTGCTTAATTTAGAATTTATATTCGTAGGCGAGTGATGATAATCATATATTTTTTTTAATAATCCTACTAACCCAACATACTCCTACACAAATAGTATCAGTTAATAAGTCACAGTGCACCCAGATGTACAGTCGGCTACACATCAGGTTACACAAATAAACCCATAACTACATTACATACAATACTGAGAATTGTAGGAAAGGGCCAGCGCGGTGGCAATCCGGCGCCTTATTGGGGCGAAAGAAATAACAGCAACATATCGCACCCCCTCGCACGATTCGCAGCTTTCAACTTCTAATAGTTCAAAGTTGATGCGTCGCCTACTGTACGTTTTGTGTTTACTATTATAAGTTCTGTGGCGCAGAGGGTAGAGCAGACGCCCGTAGCATTTTAATGCCCTGTCCCGTATTCCACGGTTATAACTACTAGTACTCGATAATGATGCTTCTCACATGATTATATTTTACAACCCAACACAAGAAATCCAATCGAGATTCGTAGAACTCATCATTTATTACTTGGTTTCAAAGAAAACTTTAACAAACTTTTTGTAGCTTATTAATCAACAAATGGCGCTACTGAGCCGTGACTGATTGGATTCAGTATGCCACCAATACTCTAAAGCCGTATCCATAATGGCTTATTATAGATTTTCATTTATATTTCTTTCAATGGTAATAACGAAGAAAGATTAACAGAACTGTTATATGATTCCATGATGACTTTTTTATGTCATTTAAAGGCTGTCGTCATGCTAGGCGACTTCTATAACCGATCCAGCTCAACAAGCGTTTAATTAATTCACCTTTATCTCTGCATCGATCCACTAAACTGTGCTTGAACCTAGCTGATCGACATAGCGGAAATTATACAATAAACCTTTTAAGAATAGAAGAGCTCTTTGTGAAGTGCTCGTACGGGGAAGTACTACCACCAATTTCTGCCGTAAAGCAGTGCTGTGTTTCAGTTTGAAGGATGAGGGTGCCGGTGAAATTCAGGCAGATGTTGCCACAACATAACAGACGCAAGGCAGTACATCGTATGGCACTTTCCTATAGTGCGTAACTTGTAAAGTCATACTTTGTTATAGGTAATGGTCACCACTAAACATCAGGTGGACCGACTGCTTGTTTGCTTTTTATTTTATTTATACAACTAGGTGATGGAACAAGCAGATGGCCCATCTGATGTTAAGTGGTAACCATCACCTATAACAAAGCATTGCCTTGTAAGTCACGCACGATAGGAACATGCCCAACGATGCCCTGCCTTGCATCCATCAACTTGAGGCATACAGATGTTAAGCCTCATGTGCCTGTAATTTCACCGGCAACCACAATCTTCAAACCATTACACAGTAACGCTGGTTAGCGGCAGAAAAAGGCATAGTGGTAGTACTTCTCCGGACGAGCCCTTCACAAAGAGCTCTACTACTCTTGCACAGCAAGTAGTATAAAAAAAACCGTTCGAGAACCAATGGGTGGTCGTAAGAGCCCACTACGATACACGTTTTATCACCGGCTCGCAACGGCTATACACGGCACTCCAATATTCTGCGTATAACCCACAATTCCACACAACAGTACCGTACTCTACATTATAACTGCATGTCTAATATTTCACACGCTGTTTGTGGAAGCAGGTAGATTTGTATCACAGAATGTGCTTTAATTTCTTGACCTTTTATTACGCTTTCGTAATTTATAAATAAGAACTGGTACGATATTATTCTCAAAAACTCTTATTTGACAGGGACAACTCCTGTATTAAAGTATACTGCATTTTTGCACATCTTAGAGCTGATTTCAAAATGCTCTCTTAGTTACTAATCAAGGATTAACAGGCCGTTAAATCTAACCTTAGATATCAAACGCGTACATTTTACATATTTAACGGCCCTTTAATCCTTTGTTAATCTAACAGAGCATGTTGAAACTGGCCCTAAAGCCACTAGATTTGATATTCGGCGACAAACAAGTAGTCCCCAGACGCGGCACGTGTATGCTTGCGCTGCGCAGGACGCTTTTCTTTATGCGCAGCTTGGTCACGTGGCAAATCACGTTCCCAAAGGAAGGAAATAACAAAGGCTATCAATTGTAATCTTCAGGCACGGTACACATCCTCTCAGATCTCTTGATACTAAGGATGTAGTTGCTGTGTTGAAGAGTGCGGTTGCCGGTGAAATTACAAGCACATGAGGCTTAACATCTGTATGCTGCGAGTTGATAGACGAGCTGCCCTGCGTCGTAGGGCACGTACCTATTGTGTGTTACACTGAAGAAGTACCCACTATGAGGAAATGGTTTATTATAGATGATTATAACTAGTAATAGTATAGACACTGAACGGAGATCTTATGGAGGGTAACCACTTAACATCAGGTGGGCCATATGCTTGTTCATCAGCAAGATGAATAAAAACGAAAATAAGTATATGCTCATCAAACATTCAAATGCTTCAAAAATACATAACAATTACTTTTCATAACAAAGCATTGATCGGAAGCAGTTAGTATAAATTGTGTATTGGATATGTAAGTATGAGTGCGTAACGAAATTTAAAACAAAAAAAAAACACTTCTTCCACGAATTCTTACAGCTTTACCCATGAAGTAACTAAGTATGATGAAATTATGTATTTATTCTTTAATAATAACTACTTGTTCGTTTAAAAAAACATTAGAGTTACATATTCATGAAAAATATTGAATGATCTGACGTCATTTACACTTTAATTATTGAATGCTTGAAGCACAGATACATAAAAGATTCTGAATATCATTTTGGAATCATTTAAAGATGATCGTAGTTATAATGTCAATAATTTTCATTTTCGTCACAGCTTCTATAACAAGCGATTCAGAATCGTACAGTTGTACACTTCTAAGGGCGGGTATAACCATGTCAGAGTAACTCTATCCGTCAGATATAAATATATCAGTCTTTGTTTTAACAAGCCTAGAGGCGAATATATTTTTCTTAGAAGGATATCGTTATTCTCGAGTTGGTCAAATCACCAAGTTTTTTTATATTACTATTAGTAAGTTCTTGATAAGATAAGAAATGAGTTTATAAAGGGCATTTGAAAGTGGCGCCAGTGACTGAAAAGATGAGGAGTAATAGGTTAGCGTGGTATGGGCATGTTATGCGAAGGGAAGAATGTCATGTAACGAGAAGAATGCTAGGGATGAATGTGGATGGATATAGGAGTAGAGGTAGGCCAAAGAATAGATGGATGGACTGTGTGAAAGATGACATGAGTAAGAAAGGAGTGACTGCTGAGATGACGGCTGATAGAGGAGAGTGGCGGGAAAAAACCTGTTGTGCCGACCCCACATGAAGTGGGATAAGGACAGGAAAATTATGAAATGATGAATGATGATATTAGTATGTTCTTGGTTACAGTCAGTTTATCTTTTTTCATAGTATTTATTTGAACATTTATTCTTCAAAAATTGGGGCTGGCAGATGTAAAAATAAAGACAGAATTCAACAAAAGGTATTAGGACGTTATTTTGACGCGACTTTGAATTTGACGGATGGTAAAAATACTAGTGTGGTAAGCGAATAGGTACAGAGCGCAAAAGGTAAGCAAAACAATGTAGAAACAGACTGGATGTAAAAGTGCTTACATATACATTCCATCAGGTACATGTAATCTAACGAAATGCACTTACATTTCTCATCGTTTGAGATTTTTCGAGCGGATCCGAGCATTCCGGCAAATTGAACTGTGCACCTAATGTAAATCTCTTTCTTTTTAAAGTGGCTTGAATCTGTACGCTCAAGCTACAAGTAATGCCCGTTGCAGACGATGCGGAGTAGCTACTAGCATAGAGTAAATAGCAATCTACTAGATAAAGCATAATATTGTACATTCAGCGATAAAATTAACAATTTCAGTTACTCAATGCCAATTTTTTATGGTTTTATTATTGAAATGGCAACTTCGGTTAAAGCTAAAGATGAAGTCAAATAAAGTTTAAAAGTGAGTTGGAAAGGTTTGGTAGGAAATATTTTAACTTTAAAAACAAGAAAAGTTGAACAACTCTGTCGGAATAAATAAAAACTATCAGTAAAATATAGTGTTCTCATTTAATATTTTAACGACAGATCAATAGTAACCTGTAAATCGTGTGGACATCCGTGGTTTCTGACTACCTCTATATGGGAAAAAGGGATGATTTTATTATGTATGTATTGTTTTAAATTTATGATTAGCTTCTATTCCACTTTCGAATGTTTGTTCAATTATCTACGGATTTTGAATTATGAGTCACAAGTTGGTGCCCGCGACTTCGTCTGCGCAGGTTTAGTCACACAATATATTTATAAATTGTAGCCTATGTGTTATTCTGATGTACATATAAGCTATATTATTGTAAAGTTTAATTAAAATCCATTCGGAATTTTTTACGTGAAAGGATAACAAACATCCATCCATCCATCCATACTTACAAACTTTCTCGCGTTTATAAATATTTTAACCATGTACTTCTCAGGTGCTGCGCATAGTTTGGAGTAGGCATAATGCTGAAATGCAGGGTTGCGTTGCGGAATGATTTCCCTCTCGGCTGCCTTTGTTCTGAACATTCGGATAAATGCGCCGTACGGCACACGATACTCCAGGTTTCAGCTCGGCAAGTTGTCACTTATGTGCGATATGTGCTGAGAAAATAATGCTTTGTAAAAACATTCCAACCATCGTGAAGTTGACTGTCTGTCACAAGATTTAATCAGAAAACAGAAACGGCTCGGTAAACATCCCTTCATATCTCTTATAGTACCAAGTACTAGCTTAAGATTCTTTGAGGATGTCTAAGGGGGGTCAGTGGTACTTCCAAATACTACAGTAGGCACATACCCACACTCTCTTCTCTTGTCGTGTCACTAGTTTCTGTCCAAACAGTTTGGTGAAAGGATTTTAAGTGCGCCTCAAGAGGCTCCTTTTCGAGCACTTGACACATGATATAGAACTTTTTAAACACTATTACCTATAATAAACCCTAGAGCTCATAAAAGCCTTCAATAAACCACTAGACGCACTAATCAAGTTATCAGTTCGCCCATCTCATTTACACTTCGCTTGCCGCCATCAGCTGGATGTATGTAGTTAGTTCCAGTCCTTTAAATCCGCAAATCCCTATTCACCGTTGGAGATGCCGCCAATAATCTAAATCGGTGCACATCAATACACTAGTAAACCTCCTCTGGACTCTTCAGGGGCTGAGAATGGTCAGTTTCTGGACGTGATAATGGAGGGTACGCTTATACTAGTACTGATGTTAGTACACACTTATAAGGCTCTAGTGTAAAACTGCAATATAAACTCATTACTGAAAACGTATATCACACACACACAAACAGTTATGGTGACTTTTTAGACGTGACAAATTTTATCGTTTTGTCTATGAAATGCTACAGCCATTGTTACTAAAATGTCATTGGTTTTAGATTTAACTGGTATTCATTTTCTGACATTTTGGGAAGTAGCATAGCTTTTTCATTTTATTTGTTTTTCTAGAGTTATTTTGAGCTGTGTTGTGTAATTTCAGTGGTATTTTAACCAACATTACTTGAGGTCTTAGCACAAAGTGTAAACATTTGGAATGAAAGTGTAATAAGTGATATCCTGATTTGACCGAAAATGTTTCCAATGTTTTGAAGAAAATCGCCACCATTTTCTTCAAAACAAATGACGGCCTGAATATCGACTGACTTGACTAAAAAGTATACAATAAAAATTACTTGACACTTGCAAGATTGTCTGTCGAATGACGGACAGGAGCCATAAATTGAGAGAAGGAAGGAAGATTTAACTGGAAATATACTTGCAGATAGCGTCTAGTTTCTTTGCTATTTGTAATCTAAATATATCATAAATATTTGACTGAACTTTTATTAAAAAAACTGTTTATTTAACTAATACCAGTATTAGTTACAGTCATTAGCTATAAGCAAGGTGTCATTTTGCGTCTCGATCCTTACTTGTTCCAGCTAAACCTTACCGACTTGAAATAAACTTGGAGGCACCTACAGGATTTAAGCCATGGGCAATCCTGTATTTGCAGGCGAGGCGAACGCCATTAATTTGATTAGTGGAAGTGTAGTCAGTCCTATCCTCTCAAATTGTTGTTTATACTTGTTTATTAAACGGCTTTAACTTTAGCAGAAAAAGCATTTACATACTAATTTCGATGTGTATTATTATTTTCATAATGCTTTACCACATGGGGTGAATTGTGTACGTTGTTTTAACTGTTTGTATTTCACTGTTGTCTAGGAAGATTTCCGATTTGAATTCCGTCTTCCTTCTTTTCTTTATTAGAACAAAGCCATTTTTCTGAAATAAAGCTACTAAATAATCTAGCTCACTTTAAAATCGCCAGCTGATCCTCGATTCTCAAACATCATTCAAGATGCAAGAGATCTACATGCCGCATCACCATCCGTTCGAAGACGATCGTTCAATCGCTATTTGCTACCTACATCAGAATAACAAATGTGCAGTCAAAACTGTAGTATTGTACGCGTATACTACGTAGTAAGTAACCTCACGGGCGGGGGACGGAGACGGGGTTTGGGGGAGTTATAGGGAGAAAAGCGTCGGCGCCACTGTCTCCCCCCGTCGATAGATGGCGCTACACAACCGATCTGGCAGATCCACAGCGCGACTTGCGGAAATCAAAAAATATAGAATCGCAACTTGTCAAGTAATAGATTCTAAATCGCATCCTTTTCCTCCGCGGCTCCGCGTATAAGGAGCGTCGTCGAATTGCGGGCGGAAACGAGGTCGTCTCAAACCCCACTTATTCAACTTCTCAATTCCTGACAACACGAGTTTCCGCCTTGCCAACTATTCCCAACAGCTTTTAATACGTAATTTCTCGGGAATCAGTTACCTACAATTTAACGTAGTTTACGCGAAAAGTTGATACTTATACAGTTTGTATTTAATTATCAAGTTGTCCATCGAAAATCAGACATTATTACATTTAGTACTAACTAGTGGCTTCCCGCGGCTTCGCACGCGTTGAAGTGGTAAATCATAAATCATAAATCATTTACTGTTTGTGAATCCAGGTTACAATAAAATAATAAGATGGTAGGTGGGTGTGGTTTAGAATCTCCAGATCCTGCTTCTTAGCATACAAAACATAAATTTATAGAGGAATTTAAATCATGTCAATCACAATAATAATAAAAAAAATAAGAATAAAATTATAATAACAATAACTAAATTAGCGAAATCAATTATCTACAATGTCATGTGGGTAGGACAAAATGAATGTCACTGTCACCTAAAAAGTCACTTAATGTGTAATATGCTTTCCTAACCAAACCTGGTGAGCCGTGATTGAGCCACAAACATCCAAACATCGTAACTTTCGCATTGATTTGTATATTATTAGGGTAGGATTTTAAATACCTACGTAGGTATAAGAGATACCTATAGGCGTACATTACCTATATTAGGTAGGTAGGTATAGGTACTGAGTTTAGCACAAACATGACAAATACACCAAAGATAACCTTACATTGAAAATATGTACTCATTTGTTCCTAGTTTCTACCCCAAAAACAAAAGTGTCATTCTTAAATATTTTTTTCTTAGTATATTTATCCCAAGTTTTAAGTCAATCGCGCCATGCGTTAAAAAACTCCCATACAAACTTTTACATCCCTTTGCACACTTTGCAGGGGTCGTTTTAAAATATTGAAAACGTGATTTTATATTATTTATTGTGGAGTCTTAATTATTTATTTCTTAGTATATTTAAGTACCTCAAGTTTTAAGTCAATCGCACGACGCGTTAAAAAACTCTTTGCACACTTATTAAGGGTAGTTTTAAAAACTAAAAATGTTATTCCTATTTTTTTGCCTTGAAATATACTCCAAGTTTCAAGTTTGTAGGTTCAAGGAATACGATTTTACATACAAACGTTTTCATCCCCTTTTTACAGCCTTAAGGGTTGAATTTCCAAAAATTACTTTTCTATTTTTTTAGCTTTGGAGTTCATCTACTTCAAGTTGTTTCAAGTTTGTAGGTTCAAGGAATACTATTTTTCATGCAAATGTCTTCACCCTTTTACACCCTTAGGGGTTGAATTTCCAAAAATCCCTTCTTAGTACACCTCTACGCCATAAGACCTATGTACTCTTCAAATTTCAAGTCTCTAGGACCAGCGGTATAAAACTCCCATACAAACTTTTACATCCCTTTTTACACTTCTTAAGGGTAGTTTTAAAAAAATAAAAATGCCTTTCCAATTTTTTTGTCTTGAAGTATATGTACTCCAAGTTTCAAATTTGTAGGTTCAAGGAATACGATTTTACATACAAACGTTTTCATCCCTTTTTACACCTTTAGGGGTTAGATTTTCAAAAATCCCTTCTTAGTACAACTCTACGCCATTAGACCTATGTACTCCTTAAATGTCAAGTCTCTAGGACCAGCGGTCAAAAAACTCCCATACAAACTTTTACATCCCTTTGCACACTTATTGAGGGTAGTTTTAAAAACTAAAAATGATTTTCCTATTTTTTTTTGCCTTGAAATATATATACTCCAAGTTTCAAGTTTTGTAGGTTCAAGGAATACGATTTTACATACAAACGTTTTCATCCCCTTTTTACAGCCTTAAGGGTTGAATTTCCAAAAATTACTTCTTAGTACATCTCTACGCCATAAGACCTATGTACTCCTCAAATTTCAAGTCTCTAGGACCAGCGGTCAAAAAACTCCCATACAAACTTTTACATCCCTTTGCACACTTATTAAGGGTAGTTTTAAAAAACTAAAAATGCCTTTCCTATTTTTTTGCCTTGAAGTATATATACTCCAAGTTTCAAGTTTTTAGGTTCAAGGAATACGATTTTACATACAAACGTTTTCATCCCTTTTTACACCCTTAGGGGTTGAATTTCCAAAAATCCCTTCTTAGTACACCTCTACGCCATAAGACCAATGTACTCCTCAAATTTCAAGTCTCTAGGACCAGCGGTCAAAAAACTCCCATACAAACTTTTACATCCCTTTGCACACTTATTAAGGGTAGTTTTAAAAAACTAAAAATGTTATTCCTATTTTTTTGCCTTGAAATATATATACTCCAAGTTTCAAGTTTGTAGGTTCAAGGAATACGATTTTACATACAAACGTTTTCATCCCCTTTTTACAGCCTTAAGGGTTGAATTTCCAAAAATTACTTCTTAGTACATCTCTACGCCATAAGACCAATGTACTCCTCAAATTTCAAGTCTCTAGGACCAGCGGTCAAAAAACTCCCATACAAACTTTTACATCCCTTTGCACACTTATTAAGGGTAGTTTTAAAAAACTAAAAATGTTATTCGTATTTTTTTGCCTTGAAATATATATACTCCAAGTTTAAAGTTTGTAGGTTCAAGGAATACGATTTTACATACAAACGTTTTCATCCCTTTTTACACCCTTAGGGGTTGAATTTCCAAAAATCCCTTCTTAGTACACCTCTACGCCATAAGACCTATGTACTCCTCAAATTTCAAGTCTCTAGGACCAGCGGTTTAGGCTGTGCGTTGTCTATATGTCAGTCAGTCAGTCAGTCAGTCAGTCAGTCAGTCAGGACTTTGATTCTTATAGTATTAGAGATTTGGTTGAAGTACTTTTAAGAAGTTTTATTTCTTGTAGTGTTCTTTGAGAGGCCGGCAGACTAATTAAAACAAGAGCCGTTTTAGCATGGTTCGAGCGCGCCACAAAGGGACCTACAAGCGATACTACGGTTTTTTACGGGACGATATCCAGAAAGTAATTAGTTAATTACATTGCAAACATAAGTGGTAATTAGCAGATATTTCTCCGTCTCGTAACCACAGAGCAAACAGTATTATCGTACAATATTTTACTCGGACACCACTTTCATTTTGGTCAAAGTTATGATATTGTTTGTTTTTGTGTGGCTCGATAAAATGCTTTTCTTCATTCTATCAAAGTCAATTTTATTCAATAAAATCAAGGATCACCTTTAATTTTCACTTCGCTTTGATCAGAGAGATATATAGAAACTCGAGCGATAACGACCATGCCATCTAATGTTATGTTATGCTCAATTGGAATAATTTAGGTGATAAGTGCTTTTAGGAACCTTAGACATTGAAATTCCAATCACTCATAGCCATATTTCATTAGAATTCTGTGCGATAACGCTAATTTTACATTATGAGTGACACAGCCGGGTAATGTCACATTCCAACAGCGTTGACATAAAACGTAAGCATTACTTAATTAAAAGTTTTCACAAGATAAGGCAACTTTGTTATTGAATGTATAAATGTCCATTTTGAGCCAGAGGGGGAAATGAACAGATCTAGTTGGATAGAATGGCATCGCAATGGTCTTTTTAACCGCCCAACGCGAGTTGAAGTGAGCTAAATGAAAGTTTCTCTCCCGATCCGCGGCCGTTTTGCAACTTATCGCAAATATTACTAGACGTCTCAAATCGCGATGTGATTCTGAATCAAATATACTTTAAGAAGCGGAAAGTTGCTAAATAAAACATGCAAAGATAATTTTTTTTATATAATATTTATAACAAGATGTCACATTCCGACAGTGTACACGTATGTAGTGTATATGATAAAAATAGAATAGAAATAATAATAAAAATATTTTATGTAAATAGAATCAAACAAAAATAATTAGTACGTACACAAGCAAATCCATTTCCATAACAGTATTATTGTCACCAGACTAAGCTTTTACGGTAAACAAAATCTGTCCATAAAATGAAAAGCAAACAAATTATATGCAAAAATGTGGAAATATACAGTTGCGACAACCAAGCGCGATCGCCGACACCGCTTTGCAACAATGAATCACTCAATTTAAACGCAATTCAGCAATTTTTACACTATGAGCATTGCGAATTTCATTAAACGATTTTGACAGGGAATGTACTGAGTACAGACCTATCCACAAATAGTGATCTTAATTGAATCTATAAATTTCATCGAATTTTGCCGCTGCTGGTAAACGATACGATGAAATTAATAAAAATATGAATTGCGTTTCTCTGATTTATAGTTTAAATTATTAACGCTACGCACATACATGAATACATCAAATATAATGAAAGATAGAGTATGTCAGAAGTCCTAACTGACTATGCTCGTACTCTAAATACCTAGGTATATTCGAAATCTGGAGCGTGTTCGTCACAGTACAGAAACGCACACTAATAACCGAATTTTGAATAGTTTCACGTGTACAAATTTGAGTTCAAAGTTTCGTGAATATGAGTGAGGTGACGCAGACGAAGTCACGAGTAACCCTAGTATTGAATAACACAAGTAACATGGAGATGCATTACTGAGTGCCATATGATTAGAAGCCAAAGTTAACCGCAAACCTTCAGCGTAACTTGAATTCGAAACATAATTTCTGAAGCACCGTGAGAGCGCAACGACGATATGAAATATCGATAAAACGATCGGAAATTCTTAACTCGATAGCTACCTGAGTGCAGTAAGTTTCTAACTTTACATAATAAAACTTGCGAGAGGGGAATATGTATTCAAAGCAGAATGAGACCATCGAGTAGAGAAGCATCTAGATTCTAGATCGCAGAGATTTTTCGAATTCCGAAAAGAAACTGTCACGAAAAATATCACATTCAAATAACATAGAACTTACTACTACTAACTGAATCATCATTAAAATTCTTACAAAAGGGAGCTCATTATACATTGGTTTCTGTTGAGTGTGAGAAGATATTACAATAGGAATTGTAAGGTTTAAGCCACGCTGGTTCTTTCACTCGGAACTATGCAACTTTTACTTGAACTTTATCCAATTTATTAAGTTATTTGTATAATTAATAGAGATGCTACGCTAGATATTTTGATACACCGCTTGCGCGGAATACTAGAAGTGTATCAACATCTCTAAGCGTTATTAATATAAAAACTTGCTTTAAATTTTTAAAAATATATGTTCCTTTTCCCAGTTTGGAAAAAAGATAATACTTATTAACGAGCCTTGTGTGCTGACTTGTCTTGTCTTAATATTTAAATCAGGTTTATTTATCGGATTCATAATATTGTTTTCAAGCCCGTTTTGATTATTTGTACGGGATAAAAAGTATCCTTTATCTTAGTTCAGCTAACAAACTACATTTGCTCCAAGCTTATTCCAAAACGGTCTCATGTCGGCGTGGTTGAGCCACATACATCCTAACATCCAAATATCGTTACCTTCGCATTTCTATATTAATAAATAATAATTATGAACATTGGTAAACTACCGCATTAATCATACTAAAAGATATTAGTAGGATAGAATAGGATAGGAAGTAGAATGACCAGTTCACACGTTTCTGACCAACAACTAGAGCAGTTCTGCGATAATAAACAGACTGCCTGAGGTGGCCAGTGCCAGTAAATCTACCGGAGTTGGTCCGCCACTACCGCGGCTTATGAAGACAAATGCCCAAGTTAATGGACGAGGCAAATTATTCAAGAAATCCTTTTCTTGAATAATTTGCCTTCTGTTTTTCAATTGAACATTCCGTGCCAAACTAACAGTAAGAATGGTTTGTTTTTTTTTTTAAACAAATTTATCCCGTAATCTAACAATTATTAAAATCAAACTTCACACCTATACACTACACCTTAGCTAGTTATACCTAAGACATAACTTCCATATTTCGTATTCACGTTTTCACTTTTGATTTCAATTTTCACTTTTGTACCACGTTATTTTGCCGCCAAGCAGAGTTGCTGTGTTTCGGTTTGAAGAGTGTGGTTGCTGGTGAAATTACAGGCACATGAGGCTTGACATCTGTATGCTTCAAGTCGACGGACGTATAAAAAAAACCTTTGGTAGATCTTCTAGAAGTGAATACAAAAGTATTGCCGTAATTCTGATAATTAAGTGTAACCATCTTGTGCAGTCGAATGTACAGGTCTCAAATATGCGATTGGCACTAAGTATAAGAGTTCTCTATCGTCCAAACTTGCGAGATTAATTTTTGATTATTCCACGGCGGAATAATAAACTAGTTCAGGCTTAATATTTAACTCAGCGACTTCAGCAGTACACAGAGTTCAGAGTTGGACATACTGGATGGAAACTATTCTTTGTTTTTACGAGCAGAATTTCCTAATATGCACGTTAATTTTTTATAAAACTTGGACAGGTCAATGTTTTAAATTATAACAAGAAAATGTTCGTCGCATAAAAAATAATATTCTTTAGCTTCACTCAGAAAACGATTAATCTAAGTGCCGGTTTTATCATCACTGAGTAGAGTAACGGATAATCGACAGATTAAAAATGATTCCGTCGACTTTATACTTCAAATCAAAAACAAAGATGAAAATCTTCATATTTCGCGATTAGCGTTGCTCAGTGACTGTGAAATAGGCCCTTATGTACTAACGCAACGCTGATAGCTTTGTGCATAAATTATTATTGGTAACAGCTGCACATTTGCCACAAGAGACCCGATAACAATTAATTACGTCATGATTTGCATATAGCACTTCAGAATGTTTATATATAGAATTGATACGTGATTGACAGACAATCAACGACCTAAAAAAAAAAAAAAAATCTGAAGATCTAAAATCACTCAATGTTTAATATGAAAGCTCGCAAACAACTAAATTTCAAAGAATAAAATGACAAAGGTACTAGAAATTATAAATACACACGACTAGGCCTATTAAAATTAAATTTGGAATAGGTATACTCGTAGTTTATAACCTGCAATACAATATAGATTAAAACACTACCGTGAAACCACGCGAGCAAAGCAGCGGTTAAACGCTAGTATGTGATAAAGGTTAATACGAGAGTATAAATGTCAGCTATTATCATATTAAACAAGAAGCCAATTTAACGTATAATACCTACGTCGATAATTTATTGGTCTAACATGCCTCAATACAACACCTTCAGTGACCTAAATAATGCGTCATGTGGGGGTTGCGAAGCTTATGAACTACCTACTCGTAAATTACAATATTTCATAGGAAACAAAAATGATGGAAAACATCGATACAAAGTAACCAAAAACCTAAATATCAGCAAATATTATTATTAAAGTCAAAAGTATTTCTTCAATTGAATCACAAGGACCACTTTGAAACGTCTTAAAGCTAGGTGCCAATTCCACGGAACCAGGCCTAGAAGAACAGGCAACTAACTTACGACTTGGTTCCTTTCCTACCGTTCCTTTGCAATATCCTTGCTACAATATATTTAAAATAGACAATAAAACACTTGAACACATAATAATATAAGTACTAGATGATACCGAATTCGTTTCACTGTGAAATAAGGGTGAAGTTATAGGGGTGAGATGAGGGCAGGAAACAGTTTTACGATTCGGCAATCGTAAAAGCTGAAAACAATTCTTCTACGTAGCATGTATTAGTAGGCAGGTTATTTTCCTGACCTGGTTTGAGGATATAGATATTACATTGAAGGTATATATAGTTATGTAGACTTACCTATTTAGCACACCGGTGGTAAACAAAATTATTGTAGCTGCTGAGGTATTTGACCCTGTTATCACACTTTCGAGATAAGTAAAAGGGAAATAGCGAAAGCTACTAAGTATATAATATGTCTGGTAGGATTTGGATGAATCCTTTACCTAGAAGCGAAACTAGACAAAATATACGGAAACGAGTAAACCGGATTTAGTTTCTGTCAAAGGCTATTTATCTTACTTTCTATCCTAATCTGCTTCCAACTTAATATATTTATGCGAAAGTTACGATGTTTGGATCTTTGTGGCTCAATCACGTCCTAGCCATTAACCCGATTTGTATGAAACTTGGAACAAATATAGTTGGTTATCTGGATGAAGACATAGGCTACTTTCCAACCCGATTTTTTTTCAGGAACGGGGTATATAATAATAGAATCCAAGAAAGCAAACTGGCTTAAATATTGACGTTAGCAATTAAGAAAGCGAAACCTCGACAGCTGCTGATTTTACAAATTATAATAAAAACAGATCCAGTTATATAATCTACAAATATGTTTCCAAAAATTTAGAAAACTGCATATTTCAAACACCTATTTCAAAATAGTAAGAGCATAGCATCAATCTTGATGTTAATGATGATTGCGAATGACTATGGACACAATCTGACCAAAGCTCTGAGCTGCCGGCAACGCGGCAAGTCTTGATCATAAAACGTACTACTTCTATTTACCGATGGATATTCTCATTCCACCCAGCCCTAAGAAAATAAAGGTCTATGAAGCATCAACGTCGTAAATGCGTCGTCAATATATCCACACTAGTTATTTCGATAAAGGTGTTGATGTACGCACAGCATTGTTTTGAGCACGGTGTATCTAATGCTTGTACGTGTACCTGTACCTCCTTTGAGTTCAATAAACTATTAAGATATCTGTTTCGATTTTATACTACATCCTTGTACAGTAAAAAAAAGAGGAGTTTGCACTCAAATTTTAATAACTCCCGAAGGTCACCAAAAATTTATTACGTTGCCAAATCTCGCGAACCAAAGATAACCATATGAGCAATTATTATAATCAAAGCGTCTGACGATTTGAATTATATTTCGAAATACCACAAAGTTCAGTTTAATTACAAAGGCTCAATGATGAGGCATTGACGGACGATGCATATCACGGCGTCTAATGACAGGAGATTAGAGTTACGAAAGAGCTCAAAGGAATCTATAGTTTATAAATAAAATTATACAAACACTCTGGTAGTAAAACTTGCGTAACCAAGATTGAGGGTAATCGCTTCGACACCGAGGAATATGGATTGGACAGTTTGTTTGAAGATAACTAATAAAACTACTGAGTTAAAGTTTGAAAATCACGTCGGTTTATGATACCTTTCAGTATCATCAAGTTAACTGTTCTATCCAGTAATCGAGTCTACATTTTGATGGTGGTCATAAAAAGAGAGCGTTCCGAAAAGTCACAGTCAAGTATAGTCGTATAGTCAAGAAGAGGATACGTATACTATGAGTGGCTCAGGGGATGGCTCCAAAAGTACAAAGAACCCCAAATTCATGTAAAAAAGCACTACCTTCATTTAGGATTTAAAAAACGAGCAATATTTTTTAATTTACGAATTTAGTTTTTTTTTCTATTATAATAATCTACTTATCCCAAATCTTTTTTTTTTTTTCGAAGCATGATTACACCCCGTATGAGCTTCACAGTTTCATTTCAATATTTTCATTTCCGCACCATTGAACCGTTAACCAACGCAGTGGTGAAAACAAATGATTGCACAGGTAACAAACAACATCAATAATTCGGTTAACTGAAAACAAAAATCACATCACAAAACTGCACAATGGCGCCCGCTAAGAGACAATGAATGCTAAGGCAAATCTATTTTCGTGTCCCCATTCAGACACAACAAAAAGTACAAGTCGTCAGTTTGCAGCGGATGAAAAAACAAATCTAATTCGCGAAACTGACTCTGGAGCTCTGTCAGAGACAGACCTATGCTCCGATTCCGATTCCGAATCGATGGCATGCCATCCGGCCATCGCCGTTCGAGAGCCTATGTTCGACGGCGAAAGAATTGCGGGGAGAATGGAATATCATTCGTGATTCCTATTGTTGTTTTAACTAGAATTTATAGTTTCATATTTACAAGCGTTTTGAAATATCAACTGAATATCAAATGGTATTTTACCATTGTAACTGAGATATAAAGCTTGTACGCAATACGAAATTCATAAACTTTGAATTAAGAGCTGCTGCAATTATGGTAAATTAATTGGAGTGTAAAGCGCAATGCACATACACGTACTACATAAATTCGTTATCGGGTTATTATTAAAAGCTAAGCACGTTTATTCAGAAAACGGTCGTTATCGTCGTACGAACCGTACGGTTTTAATCTGCACAAACTCGTCGAGTTTTTTTTTTCATATTTTTGTTTTCGCGGGACTCGGGAGCTGGGTGAAGGCAGGTGAGGCGTATTCCCGGAGTAGGGTATAAACGACACGGGATTAACGAGGCTTCTGGACACCGTGCAGATTATTTAATAGTTACTTTGGAACTTTCTTCATTCTTAGTTCTGGGGACCTAAAATCTTCGATGCTAGATTTGGATTTTGGAGTTACTCAGTGATGTTCGCAATGTTGTGTTCCGATTTGAAGGGCATGGGTGCCGGTGCAATTACAGGCACGGGAGACTTAACATCTCCACGTCTCACAGTGATATATGCCGTGCAATATCACGTAGAGCACGTCCTCGGTGAACGTTGTATAACGTGAAGTAATGCAAATCTCTTTTTTAATAAATAGAATCCAACATAATACGATTTGGATGGACATGATAATGGTTTTAGTACTTAGTTTATTTTTACATTTATTAGACTATCCTTTAGCTAAGACGAACCATCCTATTTTTTTGTAAAACCAAGATTCACGTACAATAAATGATTTGATTTGATAACATCATAACGATAGTGCAGCTGCCTAACCGCGAAACCAACATGGTAATGGGAATCAAAAGGTTGTTGATATTTTATGCAAGAAAACAGAAGACACCTTAAATTTGAATGATAATAATATATTTTCTGCCAATATAATTCAACTGCTTAAGAAAGCGTGTCTGACTATGTAAACAGTGAACCAAGACAAGAAAAATTAACCGAGCGAGGACGAGTGTTGTTTAACGACGCTATAATAGCTCAGTGACTTATACTCAGCTGTGGAAATTACATTGAAGCGATTCCAGTTATGTCCGGTTCGGTTGTTTGCAACTAGCGATTGTCAACGACTTCGTTCGCGCGAAATAACTAAGCAGTAACATTGTACTCCTCAAAATTAGAATATCTGCAGCACTGTTAGGACAATGAAAAATGTCATGTAAATATTTATTTTACTATTAAAATACTACATATCTTACTCATCGTCGTTAGCAATAAGACCGCCGGTTGTACAACCAAGTTGATTTTTTTAATTGTATGTTTATTTTGAGTTACGCTGCGCTAAATTTTCTTATCTTGAAAACAATTGGAGAATAAACAGTAATGCACAAACCATTAGTTACACTTCTGTTACGCCGTTTAATGTAAAAAAACAATAAAACAAACCCTCTCTGCACTATGATAAATGCCGCACATCAAATTAAATATATTCCACTAGATAAACCTCGAGAGAATACTAAAGAACAATCGTACAGACAGACGTTAATGTAGATAAAATTATTATTCAGTTAGCAAGGGCAAATATTTTCGCGGCGGGCTGCTTCTCTTGTTTTATGTGTTTTGTGATTGTGTGTCACTAGTCTGCCGTGCACTCGACTGTACATTTTTTTTCACAATTTATTTATGCACGTCGCCGACAGGTGGCGCTGCCGGCGATCTGTGCCCGCGATACGTGTAAACTGGTTCTTAATATTTCATTCCACATTTTATTTCGGTGCAGTCAACCTTAACGTGCGACCGGAATCGGTTTTCAAATATTGTTTTTGGACTAACTTTACGAATTGTCGGCTATTCGACTTCGTTTTATGAGCAATACGCTCGGACCGTTGTAGTGTCTTCGGAGAGCTCTTATTTTTTATAACGACATAGATTTAACCTGAAGCACTTTTCTACATCAGATGTCGAAAATATTTTCTTTAATGTGATACACAGAGTAGGTTAGGCACTTCAATATATTTAGTAACAACCTTGTGCCTTTATCGTTTCATTTATGTCACACTTTATGCATGAGTTTATAGTTTCAACAAAATTAAATTAGTTTCACATAGCTAGAAATGAAACTTCAAATCTTTATGCACTTGGCGTCCTTTATAAGAGCGCGGGCGTTTAAAGTTCACTTTTTGCAGACCTTTTCATTGGTCAGTGAGTGAGTCGGTCGAGTTACGGACCAATTAGTGGCTCTCTAGACTGAAGTGAGTTTTTTATCGTGTAAACTTGCGAGCGCCGAGCAACATTTCAGTACGAAGGGTGAAGTTGAAGGGATCTAGGGGTTATCGCCTCATAAAACAACCTCGCACCGTTTTAGTGCGAATCTTCACACAGGATCTATACTTGAATACAAATGGCCTATTTTCTAGATTCATAAATAATAAATAAATAAATAAATCATATTATAGAATATCTATATTGAATTATTCATATATTTGATTTAATGGGCGTACTGATACCGCTGATTTTATCGAATATTTGTAAAGAAGACTGATAAATACACAATCAAAAGGAATTTTACTTATTGGAAATACCGATACCTACTTAGATAGAGAATGAAGCAATCTATGTTACAAATTTATAGAAAACGGGTTCTATTTTACACCAATATTTTAAATGCTAAGGTCCGTGAGTATTTATGTTTGTTACCATTCATTTCCGTGACGGCTGAACGGATTTGGACGAAATTATGAATATACAAAGTTCGTGATGCCATTTGTGATCCCATCGGAAAGGTAGAGAGCCGCGGGCGGATGCTAGTTGACAATAAACAGCGATGCGAACAATCAGAATGTTCGACCGCAAAACGTAATGACATTAAACGAAGTTCCATAAAGAAATAAACAGGAAAATCTTACAATGAATCACATTGATTTATAGTTTAATGAGAACCCAGCTTAATAACATCCTACAGGTAAGTACTAATAAACGTAAATTTATTTTCAAAGTGGAGTTAAATGAAACTGTCTAGATGACTTACCGGCTTTGGGAAGAGTTGATTTGAGATCCTTACTGCTTAGTTGTGGGTTTTCCTGCACCTGTGAAGTAAATACTGTATAAGTAAACATTTAAATGCATAGAAGCTAACAGTGGAGGAAATATACTCGTACAGTCAGCGTCAAGAATTGATAACTTTTCAGAAATCGTTTATTAGAAGAAATCAGAAACAACTTCACGACTTTGGTCCCCAGTCACGGTAGATATCCCTCGTTTGTCAATGGATCTAATCAAATTTTTCATCGTTAGATATTAATAAAAGAATATGGCTTATACGAAAAAAATATAAAAAAACACTAGTTGTCAGTAATTCTGACTACCTTAGACATCCTCAAAAAATCTTAAGCCAGTACTTGCATGGTGCTAAGAGATCTGAAGGAAAATCTAGGATTAAAGACGTGAAGCAGTTTCCGTTTTTTCAGTTTCATTCATAAAACCCTCGTGAAGTTTTTCCAACGATCATTTACTTTTAACGTTGACTGTACAACTTATGTTTAGGTTAACGCAGTCGATTTCAGAGAAGTTTGCACATACTTTAAGTCAATAAAAGCGATGGATAAGATACAAAGCCCGCAGTTAAGGCGGGAATACACATGACTGTAGCTGGCACACTTGCATAAAAGCTACTTGCACATGCCACCTACTTTCATACGTGTATACGCTAACTGGCATGCCTGTATCTGCCACGCAAGTTAGCACAACATTTGTTACGTTCAGCTGCTGGCATGCAACGTGAGGGAGGGGTCGCGGGGGGCTACGAAACCGGCAAATACAGGCATGCAAGGACGCAAATTGCATGTAAGTTTAACTTGCAAATCTATCCATATTGCGCCAGTAACTTCTACATGCCGTTAAAAAGCATGCCCGGTTCTGTTCCATTTTACAGGCATGTGTACAGCCACCTTTACGTTGGTGAGCTTAAATCCGCTTACACGAATTTGAACATTGTATTATATCGTACAGTAGCTAATTTACCAAAACAAACGTTCGCACACGTCGATATCACGCAATCCACGTGTGATTCGAATACAAATTACGTAGATCATGTTCTAAGGGCGAGATTTACCATGTCACTGTAACGATATCTGTTATATTATTTTATTATAAAAAAAAACTTATAGCTTCATGAATTCAAAGTCAAAAGGAATTTATTCTGTTGAATCATAAAGGTTACTCTTAAAATTAGGTGAATCTAGGTGCCAGTTCCACGCGATTCAGATCTCTGCCATTATTAGTTTTTTATTTTGTCAAATGGTAAGCCTTAGTCGGAGTGAGTGGAAACAACTTAGTATTAAATAATTCCGTATCGACTTCAGACTTGTCAAAAATTATAGACAGAAATATTTTTATTTTTATTCGATCGGCACCACACTGGAGCTTCACTATTGTATTATATTACATTGTAACAAGGATCATACAAAAGAACGGTAGGAACCAAGCCGTAAGTTTGTTGCCTGTTCTTCTAGGCTTTGGTCGCGTGGACCTGGCACCTACAGTCACCTAGCTTTAAGACGTTTCAAAGGGATCCTTGCGATTTTATTGAATAATAAAATACCTTTTGACTTTGACTTTATCTGACGTCAAACCCGAGCTTCGCGTATTAACACTTACTTTACAAATTCAATATACATAATTGAAACTCTGACGTGGCTGACTGACTGTCAATCATTGCACTATACAGACTAAGCAATAGTGACAAACTAGCACCAAATTGGCATGGTCTAAAAACGTCTAAAGGCATTTATTAATTAAAATTACCACATGGATTTTATTACGTGTTTAAGCTGGGTGAAACCTAGGCGCCAAATCCAAGCTACCAATCTTTGAAGAACCTTACAAGAAAGAACTTATAACTTGGTTCGAATAACTTTTTTGAAACTTGATTCCAGCACAATACGACACGATTTAATTTAAAAATCTATTTAAAGAATAATACAATACAGAATATAGAAGAATACAGATCGCAATATTGAATTGAAATTACAAATCTATTGTTTCAGAACGCCATACATCAATGTTTCGATGGCGGGCGGTTCGATTTTGCATGTTTGCGTGGGTTAATTGTTTTTTTTTTTAGATATTTCAAACTGAAAGATAAATAGGGGTTCAAAAGTATATGTTTCTGTCTAAATCCTACCACCTGCCGTAGGATACGAAATATCGCATTAAACAGTATTGTGAATTCGTAAGTGTTGAAGTTGAATAGTGATAGCTTTGTTAAAGGTGATGGATCAACAAGCCTATGGCCCACTCAACAGCAAGTGGGCCATAGCCTTGTTCCACTAACTTGTAGGACATTTTTATTTTTTTTATACAACTAGCTGATGGAACAAGCAGATGGCCCACCTGATGTAAAGTAGTAACCATCATCTATAACCAAGCATTGCCTCGTAAGTCACGCATGATAGGAACGTGCCCTACGATGCACTGCCCTGCGTCCATCAACTTGAGGCATACAGATGTTAAGCCTCATGTTTACATTACACCGGCAACCACACTCTTCAAACCGAAACACAGCAACGAAAAAAGAATGATAAAAAAAAGAGTTAATAAACTGATATAATATTTCTATGTTCAATTATTATAATCATTAATGTATTGTATTCTAAACGATGCAGTAAAACATTGTTTATGCTACCGCTAACGCATAATAAGTTTTTACGGTTATTTATTTTAAGAAGCTATATTAGAGCTAATAATAATTGTTATTGTAGTTAATACCTCTACATAATTAGCTCATTTTATCAGCTCTGAGTAGATCATCAAACGATTTAATACCTCACGCAATACGTGCTTTTGTGTAAATATTTAGATAATTTTAATGTTCATACCGTACAATTATATAATTCATTTATTATTGGACTAGCTCCACAGCGCAGTAGTAGCTCAGTCTTCTGCGCCGTAGGCCGTGGGTTCGATCCCCACCAAGAACAAACATTTGTGCGATGAACATAGATGTTTGTTCTCTGTCTGGGTGTTTTATATATTATAAGTATGTATTTACAAAAAAAAAGTATTTATGTAATATATCAGCTATCTGGTTCCCATATTACAAGCTTTGCTTAGTTTGGGGCTATAGATAGTGCTGTGTGGAAAGTCCAGTAATATTTTAATTTATTTATTTAATTCAAATTAAATCGATGTACATGTACATAAACGGTAATACCGTGTATAATAAATAATTGGTGTTTTATTACAAAACTTTATTATTATTTCCAAACCCATTTTAATTTATCAAACTTTTTAACGTATTTAAAAGTATTCTGGAAAATTTCGATTGAAGCCAAAACAAAATTTGAAAGATTACATAGACTAATAATTTTAAAACCCCTTTCAATTTATCAAACTTATTTAACCCTCAATTACTCGCGTGGGGTGTTTTACACCCCAGCGACTGTTTGATCGTCTAGTTATTGGAGTTTTCAATTTACAGCGTTAATTTTTGTTCGAGTATCCTAAAACTAGCGAAACTTTGTTATTTAATCACAAAAAACATTCTGTGGCGTAAGGTTGAGGCAGGAGAGTGCAAAAATACAAAACATTATGATAAAAATGCCATCAAAATGTATGCAATGACCATGTTATTCCGACATGACAGAAATGCAATTAAGTAAATTCGTTCTTATAATGAGTTGATTTAAGAAAATATTAATGGCACTATCTGTTTCTAAAAGTGTTTATCTGTTAATTAATCGTTAAGTCAAAAGACTATCATAAATAAAGGTCTGATTCTGCATGTATTAGGTAGTTTTTTTGAAATTCTAAAACCGGGGTGTAAAGCACCCCACGCGAGTACTTACGTAAGTTTTTAGGCGCGAGTAACGAAGGGTTAAAAGTGTTTTGAAACATTTAGTTAGAGGCTTTTCTAGACAAAACTAAATTTAAAAGATTACATAGCCCATTCCTTACCTTATTGGTGTAGGGATTAAAAATAAATTTGTTTTCTAATTCTTTCCTCGGAGTTGCCGCGATGCCCGATAGCGGCGTTGGAAGTGCTTTCATCTCCTGTGGAAAATAGTAAATTATAATATTTAATTTCGAAAATTTCATATTGTGGTTTGTATATTTTTTTCGAAACAGTCTGGTGAAAGGGTTTCGAAGTGCGGCTCAAAGGGGCTCTTTTCGAAAACTTGACACATGTTTTTTAGAAGTTTTTGGGTTCTACGACATGCCGGTTTCCTCACGATTTTTTTTCACTGGCACTGTGTACAAACATTTTTAAACAGTAAAACTTATGCATGACAGGTTTTGACTGTGTAGTGTGTACAAACATTTTTGAACATAATGGTGCATGACAGGTTTTGAACGACCTTAGGATCGGAGGCCAGGGCCGCTACCACTACACCACAAGTGCTCTCCAGTGGTATTTATTGAAATTTATTAAAACAATACGTACCTTTAAAATACTTTCTATTGGCGGTTTGCTGCTTTCGGTGGCATTCTGTAACAAAAAATAATAATTAGCAACTAAGAATTAAATCATGTAGCACAACCCTATTTTATTATCACAAAGATTTTTATAATATCCCAAAAGATATTATCCTAGTGGGATTTGAACCCACGACCTTCCCCTTGATACGGAGCTGCGCTAACCATCTGCGCCATCGGATCCGAATCACACCCGGCGGAAAACTCATAGGAATTCCTTATACAATTCAATTCAATTATTTATTTGCAAGTAAGAGTAAGTACAATTTTAAGCAAAATGTAAATACACGTTTTTACAAAGTCAGTCATACAAAAAAATACATAGTAATAATAAATAATACTAATTACATTAAAACACATTTAGTAAGTAGGTACTACAATAATTACTTGGCTTAAGTGTAATAATAAACTCTATGAAACTAATAAAAATAAAGTAAGCTCGAATGCCAAAGCTAGAAAACTCATAGGAATTCCTTATACAATTCAATTCAATTATTTATTTGCAAGTAAGAGTAAGTACAATTTTAAGCAAAATGTAAATACACGTTTTTACAAAGTCAGTCATACAAAAAAATACATAGTAATAATAAATAATACTAATTACATTAAAACACATTTAGTAAGTAGGTACTACAATAATTACTTGGCTTAAGTGTAATAATAAACTCTATGAAACTAATAAAAATAAAGTAAGCTCGAATGCCAAAGCTATATCGACCGACATTGCCGACAATATTTTGAAAATCGTGGGAAGTGTATAGGGAGGGATCAACATCGTTTTTCCTGGAATCCCACTTCGTACTAATATAAATATAGGAAAGTGACGATGTTTGGATATTTGTAGCTCAATCACACCCACTGCATAACCACTGGGGTGAAACTTAGAAGAAATATAGTTCGTAACCTATGATGACCATGTAGGTTACATTTCATCTCGAAAACGACAACGGGTTAGAAAAAAGAATGAATCCAAATGTTAGCACCAACTACTAAACTCGTAAAGCCTTATTAAATATTTATGTCTCTACTTTAAAATTTAGCTTTTAATTATACTCGATCAATCGAACTGTTGCCAAAAACAATGACGGAATAGTAGATTGTGTCATAACTCATAAGGGACAAAAATGATGTATTTAGGCGAGAGTGATTTTTTGAATCCAGAGCGAAGTGAAAGATTCTAGAGTAGATTCTACTCTAGGATCCCGAGCGTAGCGAGGGATTCAAAGTACGTCGCTCGAGGTTAAATAATTTTGGTACCGTGTGGCACACTCTGCTAAGCTCAGGAAGCTAAATTCAAAGGTCATTTCGTCACTGTTATTAAGTGCACTGGAATGACCTATTTTGCGCGCACTAATCGAGGAACGAAGGGCCTCTTTTCGAATGAATGGGATGAAAATATTTTAATATGTCGGATAGCGTTATTCTGACTAGTAAAATCCGCCCAAAGTCTGAACTTTAGCCTTCGCCCACACAGGTTCGAAGCTCGGAAGCTTTACATGAACAAGTGGGCGTAATGTGTTATATACGTTTCGTTGGTAGTTCAAGGATTTGAAATTAAATCAATCAATTCGAAATAAGCTTGTGTAACGTGTAGGTAGAGTTTTTTATGCTTAGATGTACCACACCACAGCGATAGCTACGTGGGCGGGCGCGCTAATCAGCTTTTTATGATCAGATGTTGTAGCTCTTACTAATATTTAAGGTTTGTCTGTTTTCTCTCAACATCACTAAAATTTTATCATACAATGACAATCATATGTCATAATGTTATTAGGTATTAGTGGCATGTTTAACTAAATTAATTTATCTTTGTTATCGTACTTTTTTTGACCATTTGGATGATTAACCGTTAAAGTATCAAGCGTCTACGCTACTAAAAATTTTGCCCACTATAGTCGCGTTAAACTCTCGCTGCAGGCTCGGTCATAAGTTATCGGAACGAGACAGCAATATTGCTCTCTCTCTCTCGCACTTAGGAGAACGGACGATCCTTTTTTTTAAGCGTGTGTTAAGATGATTTATGACCGAGTTTGCAGCGGGAGTTTAACGCGACTATAGGCTGAGCACTGACCGAGCCTGCAGCGAAAGTTTAACGCGACTATAACAGTTTTTTTTGTTAATTCTATAATAATGTTTTCCTGGATAAGAGAAATACAATTTAGTGTCATATTTTTGTTTAAAGTATTTTTTCTTTTAATTTAAATTCCTCGTTTTTCGGGTTGGAAAAAGGCTTGTTTTAATAAGAGCGGTTATTTGACTTCCGTAATATTGTGTTGGCGTTCTGATTAATTGCTCTTGAGTGTAAATTCAGAAATATAAATTGGGGCTGTCAGTTTCAGGTGAACTTTTGTCTTAGCCCACGCGAGAAGCTAAGGAGCTGTGGGCTAATCACGAACGAATTTGACGTAAGTCGCGTAAACGTATCGTATCCCTAACAGTAAAAGAATAAGGTCGAATATCGCTAGGATACGTTAACGCGACAAATGTCAAGATTCATTCGTGATCAGCCTGCTGAAACCAACAAGTGGGCGTTTCGAGTTCTGAGAAAAGAACGCGTAGAATATTTATAGTAGAAAAACCAAAGTAGTATAGCTCTCAGAATTAGCGACTTGATGTGGCAATGGGCAGGCCATATAGCTCGTAAAAACGACCACCGCTGGGGAATCAAGGTTCTTGAATGGCGACCATGGACCTGAAGACCAAGCGTAAGATGGCCGATGGACCTATGACATTGTAAGGTTCAGAATAGTAGAAATACATGGTGAAGGAGCTATGTCCACCAAAGGAGTTCTTCGGCTGATGATGACGAGCATTTACCTCAGACATACAACTAGCGTTCACCCACCCAAAAGTAACGAAACCAAAAAGTTTAAAAAACATTACACGGACTGAATATCATTTTAATTTTGTGTTTTACTTTACACGAATAGCAAATATGCACCTTCGATGTAGTATGTCACGCGATGCAAGTAGACATTTAAGTGGAACCTAGTTCATTATTTACAGTTAATAGTCCATTGTCTCTGCTGTCCCGCATATTGCGGTATTTAATCATGAACATTCCAATAACATATTCAAAAATGAAGTTGATAAAGCCTTGTACAATATTGACCTTAGCATTTTTAGCACATTGGGAGAATGAAATTAACTAGGTAATTATTGTTATATACCGATGGGCGATAAAAATAACAATAATAAACCGGCGACCTATTTTGTGATTACAGTTACAAGTGTAAAAAGGCTTAGCTGTACCCCAATTATGAGTTGTGTTTACCATATTTGGTTTTTCGTTCTTGTTCCGTATTCATTGTGGGTTTTGTATGAAAACGCGATAGAGATACCGATACGGAACTTTATGTTGAAAGTTGGATGAAAATTAGTAGTAGAACATAAAGTTCCGTATCGGTATCTTTATCGTGTCTGCTTACAAAACCCGCAATGAACACGGAACACAAACGAAAAACCAAATATGGTAAACACAACTCATACTTGGGGTACTGAAGTGTGAATGTGTATTTACTTATTTAAGTAATTACGACTTACAATTACAATTATTTTCTTAATTGTATATCTGAAAAGCAGTGATGAGTTTGATTGCTGAGTTCCGATTTACAGTATGGATGCCGATAATTAGACACATGAGACCTTTTAGCCTCAGAGTAATAGGCAAATTTACATAGGAAAATTTGTATCCCCGGTGGAGTAATGCAATCATTATAGCCAGAGGTAAGCCCAGGATCAGGTGGGGCATCTGTTTCTACCGTAACTTTCGCAACTATCGTCTACTAGCAACTAGATTCCGACACCTTAATTGTGAGTTAAGACTATTATGCATGATTGGATGATGGTTGGATTGGACTGGAAGAATCTGACAGAACTGACCTGAGCCTGGATGCCGTTGGGTATCCGAATGGGAGGAGGTCGATGCGTGGACGCACCCGTGGAACTGGCACCATCGTTCTGGATAAACAACAAATTAGCATTAACTACTCGGAGCCTTACTTATCAATCAATAAGCTAAACAATCCACAAGTTACTCGTATTTCTCGTATATCAAATAGTGACAATCAGTGCCGGCTAATTTTAACCTACACGTACACTGCGGCGACTATTACAGACCATCGAATATATTTTATATTGAGTCTTGGCTCCATCCGAGTTTAAGCAGACGAGTAAAACAATATTTAAATCCAAGCAACATTTAAAAGACAAGTTTGTATAGATGAATGCTAAATCGTATAAAGAGAGCAATAAAAGTATTATATTCTACCGGTCAAACGTAATTAGCAAACGCATCGCGAATTCTAAGAGCTCACGAGTGTATCCCTAGACACCTCTAGACCTCTCCTCCGATAAAATCTCTCGGTACTTTCTTAGAATCCCCTTAGAAATCTAGTCGGAGACAAATTCAAACATTACATTTGACATATACCCACGTTTTACGGTAAATACGTAGTTGGTTTATCATGTGACAGGATGCAATTCTATCGACGCTTCTAAAATACTAATTGGTTTCCTCTCGATGCTTTCCTTTACTTTAAAGAAATAGGCCGAATTGGGCTGATATTTTTTGGAACAGAAAATTCACTAGTTTTATAGCACTATCGGATTCGAATTACGACGACCACGACCTTAGAATCAGAAAGCGCGATCGCTTCAATCCCTAACCAAAGCGGTCTAGTTTTCTGAATAGTTTCACAACCTTTGCATCTGTTGTAAATAAATAAATTATACAGCGTCAGAGGTACTTTTCTAAGTGCCGATAGTGCCCCTAATTCCCAGTGGTTTGACAATATAAATAACAATCACAGAACTCTAAGCAATGGCTTAGCTTGCTTTGTCTTCTTTAACAACCTTACGCGATACTGAACGCCTGTAATAAGGAACCATTTCGCAAGTACCATCAAACAAAAATTCGCCTTTAAATTGGTTTAAAAGTTCCGAAGCTCCTATTCAGGTGGTATTAAAACTTCTGCTCTTTTGTACTTCTGTGCACGTTCGAAATGACTTAAAACATCCCATAAAAAAGCATTTTAAAATCGTGCGTGCGCATAATGAGAATCAATGAGTCGAGAGGGAATGCCAACTATTCCATTTCAAATGTATAAATTTTATAATTAATTAAAATAAGTTCCTCATTTAACTTTAATAAGAAACGGTGCGTGTAGTGTAACTACTGAGGCTAAAATGTAACAATGGTGTAAGCAAGGTTATATTTCAAGCAAGTTACTTTTAATATACCGATAGCTCTAATACACTTTGGCATTCTCGACTACCTATTTATTTACTGGAGAATTTAATCAAAGTACCACGAAAGGAACTTCTGCTGACTGGATAATTCACAAGAATAAACTAGTTGTGTGTGGCAGCGACGCGACGCGATATACATTCTGAAATGACTCGAGAAAAGGTCGATCACGAGCTTGCTAATGAACATAGTCCCCAGTTCCCCACCCCACCATAACAGTCTCTGAAGTGATTGACTTTTATTTGTTCTAACTTCGCTCGGTTCCAGGCCAAAACATAAATGTTTGCAAGCAGAAAATCAAACTCGCAAGGAACTTTCCAGAGCGGCTAAGCGCATTTCCAGCACAAGCTATTTCTGAAGACTTCGCCACAGTAGCTAAGATACTTTATTCGAGAGTTTAAAAAGTTCCATGAATACATAACGCGGCCGCCGCCTATATCGCCGCCAGGAGCGTACGCCGTAACAATAAACAGCATTGTGTGCCGATAAGCGCGCATTTGTAACGAAATTTTTCTCGATTCTCACAACCAGTACAATGCCCTACCTTTCGCACTTCGCATGCAGGTCACGTGTCAGTTATTATTTAACCTGGCATTCAGCGAAATGAGAATAAACATATTCGCCTAATTTCTACTTACTTTGTTCGAAGCGTAGGGTCGGTGGTGAACGCGCCCGTTCTGAGGGGCGTGCGCCGGTTTCTTGAACTCGCTTTCTCGACGAGACTCTCGGCCTGTGGACAAAGAAATCTTGTGTTAACTGCTGATGTTGCTAAACATGTGTTACACCTGTCAACTCGCACACGACTACAAGCGGAGCCTTCGTGCACTGCACGCGACACCGTTCGAGCTGGTCTGGTCTACCATGATGATACATATCGAAAATGTACATATAAAATGTAATTCTTAGCACGTGTCACACCTATTTATCGCAATCTCTTTATCTCGAGGTCTTTATAATAATTCGGTGTCAACGTTAACAACCGTGATTTTTATGAATTAATAAAGGAGCAGGTTTACCTTAGCGGGGCAGTCTCAAAATCATAAGGCACTTTAACTCCCGTATAACTAAAAGAGGAAGGTGGGAGGGGAAGGCGCCTACCTCCCCGGGCCCGTGATGCCTCCTGGGACCCTCGTGAGGGGAATCTCGGCTAGGTGTTTAGCTGGTTTATGGAGATTGCGATCAGGACAAAGGAGTCCAAGTTACGACGCCTAGATTGCAAGCTGATCCATATAGTCCTCTCTAAATAGATAGCCGGCCTTTTTCCTATCAAGAAAGTTGAAATTAGTTTACTTGGTGATATTGCGGTTGACATATTTTTATAACAAAACGAACGGTTAACGGGGTGTTTTGTAACTCAGCCTATGAGCATGAGTCAGAACAGAAATAAAACACCTGCGAATAATGAATAAGGCCCTTATTGAATTCTAAACAATAGCATAGTACACGAAAACAAACTAATAATGAAGTATAAAATGCTAACAAAGTAATATTAACCTAAAAACTGTTAAATAGGCACTGTTTTTTTTCAAAGGCGGTATTTATTCAATAACAAGGATCACTTTGAAAACTCATAACTCAAAACGGTTCTGATTACTGACTCAATCGGTGAGACCGATTCGATAGAGCCCAAGGGACAAATGCTCAGGTAGTCTGCAATATGTGAAGCGTGTGGTCTGGCACTCCCGAAAAGGAATCTCAGTCGAGCAAAAAAGAATCCTTTGAAGCCTTCAAGACAACCTTGATTGGTATTTTATGGTTATAACTGGTTCTGATGTTAACAGGAATGTAAAGGTAATATTTGCACTTAGAATTTTATGAATGAAATCAATTTATTTTTATAAGTAAGTCATTCTTGTAAGCTCCAAATGAAATCTCAACGGTCCATTGACTGAATAATTTCAATTTCTTGCCGTATATTGGCTTTCCAACAATATCTGGCGATTGAACTACCCCCTTATTCCCCCAGTACAATTAAAAAGTTTTATTAAATTAAAATTACAAGTATCACTGGTATCACTTTGGTCTTTAAAATTTTCAGCCGATTCAGAGGAATAACATAATATAAGGTGAATCTAAGCCAGTTCCCACGAACGGACGAGTTCCACAAAATCCGATTCAAAGTCTCAAGATCGTTACAAAATCACTTATCCGTACGTTAGCCATCAAACAGTTGAATGCGATATCACGGCTGAGGATTATCGCTCCGCCTTCGAGGCTCCGGACCGGTGTATCTCTCAATCATGACTTCATTACACGCGATTGCCAATACAAACCGCATTCAATATTCCATCTCTTCCTACATGCCGCCAAATGAGCAGCTGATTCACTCCAAAATACTGTTACAGACTTACAAAGCTTTAACCTAAACCGATCGGCAGTATTTTATAGTCAATCGGCTAAATAGGCCGCCCATAATTTAACCCCCAGCTGTTAAGTAAACTAACGCAATACATTTTTTATAGCACTGTTTTGTCTATGTTTCCTTGATTATGTTTACCTTTTTCTGTATGCCTACGCCTCACTAAACTTCAATAATATATTATATTATTACATTGTAAAAGGATCATACAAAAGAACGGTAGGAACCAAGCCGTAAGTTTGTTGCCTGTTCTTCTAGGCTTTGGTCGCGTGGAACTGGCACCTAGCTTTAAGACGTTTCAAAGTGATCCTTGTGATTTTACTGAATAAATACATTTTGACTTTGACTTTGACTTTTCAAGAAGGCTGATGCAGTATAGTCAAGTTATATCTGGGTAAAGGCATGTATAAAAAAACATTTCATACGAGAAGCATTGAACTAATTAATAATGCACCTTGGCTCTCCTGGAAGACATCGAGTAGTTAGGTTAGCCTCCGACCTCTACCCGACACGAAGAAGATACCTACCTAGTTAAGGAAATCCATCCTGCTCACCATGTCTGTACCATGCCCAGTGTAAATAAGCTTAATGATCAATATCCTCCACTAATAGAAAGTATGAGCAAAAGTCACAAAGACGACAGTCAACCAAACCAAAATTCAGCAAATAAATGCTGCCTGTCAACATTTTAAGAAGAAACAGAATTTTAATAACTTTAAAAAGGAAACCAGCTCAGTCATAAATCAGGCTGTGGCAGGCAGTCTGCATTCAATTACCTCCACGCACGTATACAGTAGGGAGCTACATGTACGTAATATTTTCTGTGGTGGCGTGCGATTGGTCAATTTACTATTTTCCCATTATCTGTCTTATAACAGACAAAGGTGGTAGCCATATTCTAGACTGCACGAACAGTACCAGCTGTCATCGAGTTTACGATACGAGGTAATTCTATACTTTAATGCAAAGAAGGATATTAAAAACTTCACAGTACATTCTTCGAATCCTACACTTATATTTCCTGATTCATGGGAATCAAAAACTAGGAGTACTTTGCTACTACAAATCCAAATCCAAAATATTTGCTGATCATGCAACCATCACCATTACCGTCTTAATTTTATCTAACAAATACTTTAGTAATGCAACTTAATTTTATCTGCGTTTAAGAGTTTAACCGCAAAAAAACCCAAACGATCCTAATATCTAGCTATAAATACTGAAAGCTAAGAAGAGATCCAGAAAAAAAAAACCTTTACAAAACAGTTTTAGTGTCAGTTTTCACATGACATTTTAAAACTTATTTATTTCATCAACAAACGCTGCTATTCCAATATTACAATACCAATTCCGACGATCGTCTTTGGTTCCACCTCAAATTACGAGTAGGAATTTATACCTAACTTGAGATATACAAAATACGCTAATGGCTTTTATCAAATAGACCAATAAAGTGTGCGACAAGGCCACAGACCGTAGTCACGCACGACCGCAAAATGGCAAAAGGTTACATATACAACACATAGAACATCCAGTAACCACCTTGGGTTAGGAACACTTAACATTTCAATATGATGATGATGGCTGTATAACATTTAAAAAGTATTTTATGAAACTAATTAGAAGTTAAAAAAAAAACTCTTTATGAAGCTGAGATACTCTTCTTGGCATCAATGATGTGCAAAGGATGTGCTATGTAGTACGGTGATATACGTACCAAGTATAATACTATGAGAATTCAGTGTCGGTCATGTTTTGCTAATTAAACTTGTAACCTTATGCTAGTCGAAGCGGGCTATGGAGTTACGTATGCTGTGAAAGAGCTATATCACACGTGATATAATTCGGAACGAGAAAACCCTTTGAAGAGCCAAAGTGACCGACATTGCTCTCAGAATAAGCAAGTTGGAGTGGCTATGGGCAGGCCATATAGCAAACCATATAATAAAAGTGCTCGAACAGCAGCCACGAACCGGAAAAAGAGAGAAGAAAAAGGAGAGTCCGGAAGAAGAGGAAGAATCCGGAAGGAGTGGTAAAGTCGCCAGACGAACCAAAAAAAGCAGAGTTAAAAATGTGATTGTATATTCGCTAACTATATTTCAGACTAAATTGGTGCTTCAGATTCGTTTTAAGATTTTCAAGGTGTGAGGCAAAAAATATCGTAAGTACACGAACTTAAATCGATGACTGTTCAATTATAGTAATTTGAATATTTCCTTTGAAGTCAAATGTTTAAAGGATCTACTGAGTTGAGCACTCCACCTAATTGACATTTAACAAGCTATTTAATGAAGACTTATGGACTAACTGGGCATTATAAAATAATCAATACACTTGTCATTTTCTAGAGGACTCGTTCCAAACGTTAGTAATTAATGTAGACGAACTTAACGCTAAACAGCATTATCTACCAGCTAACCTTTGGGTAATAGGCAGCACGTTTTGAGGATAGTGTGAATATTTTATTATGCATATTTTTTTGCTTAAATATTTCGCAGTTTGCGGTAAATTTGAACAATAGCCATGTAATGTTTAGCACAATAATCTCCACAGCACGTTATATTTACAAAACGTAACACAATGCACTCGAAATAAAACAAACAAACGAACCGGCTTACTTCCTCGAAGGAAAAGCAATGTATGTACCTACGTCACCCTACATTGTAAATCTCAAAAAATATTTCAGACTGGTGTTTTACTTTCACGGACTTATACAAAAGCCAGAATCAGTAAACACGGTGATAAATGAGTAACCCATAAAGTAAAACTGCTCTTCATTCAAACGCATATATATTTCGTCATGGGTAAAAGTAACAGTGAAATAAAATGCTTTAGTAGAGTTCAGAAAGATCAAAAGAAACTCATCTGTTCGCGGGGATATAATGGCTACATTTTTAGGGTAAGGGGTTCGACCCTTTATCGTAACGTAACGTAACCCCGAGATTGAGATCAGTAGGTGTACTTACTGAGAAAATATGGGTCAGTTATTTATATGATCTGCCAAGTGCTAATTCGTATCACGTTCGATGTTCTATAAGTGTTTCGATAAACAGTTTATGTATCTTCTCTCGAAACATAAATAGCCGAGCAAAGGTCAACAGCATCAGCGCTCAAGTTCAATAGATTTTAAAGCGGAGTTCATAAAATTATTCACAAAACAAAAGGTACTTCAGAAAACCCATTGACCAGGCTCTTCGGCAGGGTGGTTTAACAACTGGGCGGGGAGGGGGCGGGGCGCGGAGGCGGAGGGAGGCTGGGAGGTTGATACCTTCCGAACAATGGCGTCCGCTGGCCAATGACGCGCACCCGCGGCCGTTGACACGTGCGCCCGCGCATCGCCCACAGCACACTGACCGACTCAACATGTCTTTGATTAGGCGGTTCGAGATTCAAGAAATGAGAAATGCTACTTCAATCTAGAATATTCAGCCACGACAAAAGTTAAATGTATCAAAATCAGGACATAACTTCCTTGTAATAAATGCACAATTTACCTACAAAGATGACCACAAAATTCAGGTCAAAAACCTGCGACGGATTTTGCTAAACTTCTGCGTTTATCAAAATCAATCAATCAGCGATACAAGACAGGAAAAGTAAATCACATACATCCCCCAAACGAATGACAATAATTTTACAGCATTCCCCCAAAACCAATCAATTTCGTATAAGCGTCGATTGAATTGCATCTACACGACCGTACCTGACAATACGAAAAGTCATATCATATGATACCAATAACAACAGTCAATTACCGACGACAGACAGAGGAAAGGGCCATTGGAAGTAAAAAACAAAATGATGAGCGAAATTCTGGGCACGTGCCTTCTTTGTTCACACTCGAGGTCATAGCCGTGCCGCAAACGTGTTAGTAGGTACCTACAATCGTGCAGGAAATTCCCTGAATGCTATTGAACGCAGTCTACATAATAGTTGGTAAGGTGAAGGTCCCATAATATTTGAATTACACAATAAACGTAATCTCACTGAGAAGGGGGACACGAGAAGACACTACGAAGGTAATTCATCTGAATTCCTTTCGCGAACATTATTGAATCACAAAGAAAGCACGTGAGTTATTTACAGTTGACAATATTGCACGAGTTTTTTAGAGAAATGAAATTGTTGAATCTATTGTGAACGGAACAGAGCTCATTTTACATCGCAGGCTGATTCGAAGTGACCTACGCTTGCAGGCAATCGGTAGAATGCATTGTGCGTATGCAATTCGCTGGGAGAGCTTGCATGCAATTTACGCAGCGACCACCAACGGCTGTCACTGTAACGGTCAATAAATATGTAACAGGGATTTTCGTTTAGCTGGTAAAATAAATTTTGTTCTACCAATTGTTATCCACTTGTACCTATATTTTTGCCAGAATTTAGCCAAAATATTTTGTGGCGTCACTCTTCGCTTTTATGATACCTATGTTTACTTTAGCAGGCCAGTGGCTACATGAATTTTAGAGTCTGGCATTATTACCTAGATGTTAAGGTTCAAGATCGCGTGCCCGTTCCGCTTACACGTAAAACGGGTCAATGCGATCCGCGACGACACGTCTCGAGGCCTTTACCTTCGCCGTAAGGAAGTTAATATGATTTATTCGCAATGTATGATGCATCTTATGTGACCGTGCCATTATCTCTGAGGCCCTCGACACAAAAGTGTCTTGATAAATTTTATTCGGGGTTCAGTAGCATTTTTCCGTTGCTCAACTCGCGTGGAACTAATACAATTTTATAACCGAAGAAATTAATTACATTGTGTATTTCTACGTGTATTCAGAGAAACCTTTCTCGATAATAACTAAACATTATTTAACGAAACAAAGACACATTCACTTTTGCTTCCTGGTAGTCAGAGCACCCGAGAACCATAAATGTAATATTCTCACAAATGAGGTAGACTTTATTACTCTTTCTACATAAAGCCCCTAGGCTGCTATTGAAAATTCATTTTCTTCAATTTCGAAGCACCACCGAAGTACTTAAAAGTCGTTTCAAAGGCTTTATTTTCTGAACTCTGATTTCAGTACAAGTATATTGTGGTCAGAGCACACCATAAACAATATGACGTGACTTTAGCAACTCGAGGGTTCAAAGCCAACGTTTGAATTGAACGTGTTTTTGTAAGTCTGCAAGCAATTTAACTTTAAACAATAAGTTATTGTAGACAACTTTTACTGGAAAGAACTTGGTGATATGATTATATAAATAGATTTTTAAGGTAAACATTTAAATAACGTCGAAGTTATGAGCTATCCCATTGAGTTGAAATTATAAAAGTCAATAATATATTTCAATCTTCACAACCATAGCGACAGTTTTCATATGTTATGTTATGTATAAATATTATTTTGTTATACATATATTTATGAATATATATATATAAATAAATATTAACCCTTAAACAAGTGTCAGGTTAGACTTTGCCAGTCATCAGTTTACATGAAGTTTAAAAGAGTACAAAGTCTGTGACAACACTCGGAGACAATTACATTAACATGTTTTAGTAGAACACGTTACAAACCTAATTAATAGACCTAGAAGCGTGATAGTTAAGCTAGTAAGCGGCCCATGCACGCAAGCTTCCGCGCAGTGCCGACCGGCTAGAAACAATTGAATACTTAACCTGCCAGTTTGACCTTTCATAGATAGCTGAGGAACTTTCTATTTATAAGCTTTTCATAACCATTCTCAAGATATATAAATAAGCAATAGTGCATAGTGTTGCGTTGCGAGTGTGCGCGAACGTCGAAAGATTTTGCAATACTGGCCAAGGGCATTTGCAGAGCAACATGTCAGAAAAAAAATTAAAAGTTGTGAAAACTTTACGTGAGCTGTCAAGTCCAACTTTTCAGCGTAACTTGATGTTATCGAATTTCCACACACAAGGGCATTCAATACTTTCGTATGAGATCGACAAATTGATATGTCTGACTCGTGACAAAGGTAGCTCTAGACATTTTACAACTTTCCTATCGTAGATTGTGTATAACGAGAGAAGGCGAGGCAACAGCGGGTCGGTTGTTTTGTATGCAGACGACCGAGTGCATAAACAGAGCGGTACGAAACACATATACTTACTAACATCTACACCTATATAATACACGCTCACTATGAATTTTACCGGTCTGGATTTCGAACAAAGGAATATCCGATGCATACATTGAAAGTTTCATATTACGGCACCCGTCAGATTTATTAGTTAATCGAGACATGGAACGCGAATAGGAAAACTTTACCGAGTCCGAGGTTTCATTAGGCCGGCTGTTTATCGCATAAGAATTACAAAGTTATTACAAAGAACGGTTTTATGTTGCAACTTGTCCAATCGTGAGGTAATTCATGGCGTGTAGGTTACGTTTCGGCCGCTCCCATCCGATAAATAAGTTTCTTTCACGTTGATCCTAGCCCTAACATATTTCATGCCCTTTAGGATTATGGGACGGAGGAATATTTTCTTATTGGTCGTTTGTGTCGTAAAACGTAGATATCTCCTTTCATAATTTTGTAGGATCACCGTTTCGGGGTCGCAGCGAGCATGACCTAAATGATAAAATTGTACTAATAAATGTGACATGAAATATGGCACGATCGCGTTTGAAAACTCTATTATTTAAGGTAAAAGAGTCAGCTAGTGGGTGGTTGTATCAATTTTTACTATTTGCACGTGCGACAGTCGTCTGCTATTTAGGTCACCGCAACGTCCATCTGTTGTGTTCTGGCAAATCATCTCAACTATAAATAAATGAAAACAAAAATCTGAATTCAATTTATAGTAACGATTAGTTTCTATACACACATTTCATTTCAAAGTATTTTCGTATGACATATTATTTGTATGTAGCTATTACAACGTTTTGAATTTCATATGAAACGTTCCTCTATACGACCACTGATTAAAATTTAAAGAGTAATAAAATGCTAGCAGCTGGGTGTGAGATGCGTACAAACTATTTAACACGAAGTACGGTAAGAACAGTATCTAGAGCTTTTGTTCATACTTCATCATTGTTTTTTTATTATATTGTTACTTTAACTCTTTTATTTTAATATGATCTAATCGTGAACAAAATGGATCTCATAGCATATTATTGGGTTCTCTTAGCTTAGTTTGGGGCTAGATGGCGCTGTATTCAATGTCCAACAGTATTTATTTATTTAATTCAAGCAAGATTACTAAAGAGATTACTTGTATGTTTACTCTGTTTGACGTAACAGATGATTATCAGTTACTGCGAATAACTAGTAGGTAATGAGGAAAATTTTATAGTAGTAACATATTAGTAGACAAGTTAATGAAATCGTTTGAATAGTAATCACGCTCATCTCTGTATGTGGTACAGTTGCATTAACAAGGAGTTAGACTGGTTTCAGAAGCGGTAAGATATTCTAATTATTTGTAAGTACTTCCTTGTTTACTTTACCGAAGTCATGCCAACTATCAGTGATGTCAAAAAAAAAAGTGTTTTTAGCAGTTTGTAGTACAAGTTCAACCGATTCTCAAAAAAATAGCGAACAATTTATCCGAAAATAAAATCATTGTTTCAAAAAGTCCCACAAACTGCACGTTGTGGCCGGTGATTGTCACAATATCGCGAAAGGAACGGTTCACTGGAGAGCAAGGATCAAAAGTGGGGACAGTAGCGCGCCCGATACAAAATAACTATTGGTAGTGTGGCCCTGTTTATATAGTGTCTGGCATACCGGGGACGTCCGGAAAAATAAAGGATCCGGTTCTATATCCGTTGCGTTCAGGAAATATATAAAACAAAGGAACGAGGAAGAATTGGGTTATTGGAGACTGTTGCTATCTGAATAAGTGTGTGAAAACTTTGTTTTATCGGACTCAAACACAAAAGTTATCTTATGCAATCCAGTTTCACAAAGTCACAGTGAATCTCTTCAAGGTAAGATTGAATAGGTAGGTATAGGTGAGCCACAGCTTCACTTACCATCAGGTAAGATTGTAATCAAAATTCATTCCACGTAAAAAAAAGTTCGCCATTTTTTTAAATAATTCATTATCATTTGTGTCATTATCATCATCATAGACCTCTTATAATACCTAGTTATGATTATTATCCACCGCCGGATATGGCATTTATCAAAAGACGTTCCACTAAGCACAGTATTCGGATATTCCCTCATCTCGTGTGTCTAATTCGCTGCCTCTACATGCTACTAGTGCTATCTAATGATTATTATAAACCAAAACTAGGGTCACCAAAAACCACTTTGATCAAGACAGTTATCTGTGTACACGGTAAAGGAACATCGCTGGTGGCGAAACTGGCAATTGACAACAAATTGACCGGCTGGGAACTAGCGCGTGCTGGTCGAGTAACTACCGGATTTCGGTTAGCGATGGCCAACCATTGTCATGAAGGCATTTAAGCTAACAGGCTGGCTCAAAGAGATTTAAAGCTTTGGAGCTACGGGTTTATTGAAATTATGTAACACTGGCTGCCGCCCGCGGCTTCGCCCGCGTATTAGTAGTGATTCCGAATATTTTTTTAAGACGTTTTGCCTTATGATCTTTATTTGTTCTAAGTTTCATCCCAATCGATTCAGGGATTAGGGCGTGATTGATCAAAAATCTTAGAAGGAAGTAGGATTATGTTTTTAGAATAGTCTAGTCACTAGATTACTAAGAACAAAACGTAACAGTAACAGTGTAAACGTAATCAAATTCTGAAATTGAGAAGATCGGCAATGTAATAAAAGCCAGTAAGGAATTTCGACAATGACCAAATTAACAAGGTAAAATGCCAAATTCTCAGAACCTTGAAATCGAAACGACCGGATTTACAAAGCAAAGGAAACAAATAAGCAATTTGAATAGGAAATGATCTTTAAGACGGTGCTAAGCAACATGGCCAACATGCGAAAGTATCGCGTTTCGCGAAACTCGAGCCACGACATCTTCCAACACTCCGATAGGATCCGTTGATCCGACCGCCCTGAGAGATACTTTATGGCACCTTCAGTGTACGAATACAGAATAATAATACTGCCGTAATATGGCCGAGATATGGTAGAGAACTTAGATCTGGCATGAGGGATATTTTTGTCGCTTGATGCGAAATTGCTTTGGAGAGTTAAGCAAATTTTTGGGGAGGAAATAGTAACTAACTGAATAAGTACACAAAAAAACAGCTTCACAACTTTGATCCCCAGGCATAGGAGATATCCCCTCAGATCTCTTGGTACCAAGTACGAACAACTGAACAAGTATGCATTTTAGAATTTATTTTTATCATAAGGTGTTGATATGATCTTGATGAGATTGAAAATATTACGGATCTTCTATACTATTTGATGTTCGAAAGATTAATCTACAAATAGGTGTTCAGCTAGTATTGCGCAGGTTTGGTAAAAAAATACTAGTAAACAGTAATGCAATATTGTAGGTAGGTACGCGTTATTTTTCCTGCGGAATCAATTCCCTGCTCCCCGGGGGGCCATGGCTCATACATGTCCAGGGCCGCGCGGTGCCAAATGTGACTAGGAGTAGCAAGAAATAGGTCATGTCATATGAGATGAGACTTTAACGATCCCATATTTTTTGGCATATTGGAATTATAGCCCAATTATTTGGTAAATAAGTAAATTAAGTGATGAGAATAATAATTACGATTAAGACACTATAGTCATAGGATGTATAATGCAAAAAAAGCTTATAGCAGTGTATAAAGATTTATAATATCCCAATCAAAACACTGACGCTTGAGAAAAGCCCAGTGACGCGATAAACGAGGATGATTGTTTACAGTCCGGTTTAAATGAGCTAAAGAATAAGGCACTGGCGTAAAGGCAAAGTGTTTTGTTAACGATCTGAATACTCGTTTAACTCTCAAAGTGCAGTCATTACAACGTTATGGTAATGATAGTAAACTAGTGGAAACAATGCGAGTCAACAGCATTTCGGCGTTCGAGCTCGCTTTTAACACCTCTAAAGAATTATCCTCATAAATGTTTCATTCCTGTGCCGCCATGCTACTACAATATCACAGTAAATATAGATCAGCCTGTCAACTTCACCAAATGAGACAGAAGAGGAGAGCTAGTAGTAGTTAAAAAAAAACTGAACCGGCTTCACTTTGATCCCCGGCACGGTAGATATCCCATCAGATCTTTTAGTATCATGATAATGATCATGTACTAGCTCCAGATCTTGTAGTAGTTGTCCTAACCAATAGTCATTTGTAGATCGCTTACGTTTTTGGGGCACAATAAAAACATCTTTTCAAATTTTTAAATACGTCAAATAACATATCATTACGGAACTTCGTTATTTTGATGTTCCTTGCAAATGCTATAATATGTTTGCACAAGTTTACAGAAGAGATAGAAGCATTAAGACATATCGTATTTTATATAATTTGTAATTGGAGGAATAATTAAAACTGATAAAGATAAAGATTAATAATTTATGTAAGGTATGATGATCACAAATTAGTAGTGTAAACAACAATTTAAGCAATCCAGCTGTAGTTATCTGCCATCCCAACTCGCCAAACGACCGCTTACTTATTAATACAATCCCAACTCTATACACAGCCGCTTACCGTCGTTATTTCATTAATCCCCGATATGGCCCGAATCCTTACAGCATTAAACAATACAGAGCCCATTGCGAATGTAAATTATATTTGCCAAGTAATCCTTTCATGAATACAACTAAGATTGAGTGGGACGACTTTAAAACATAATCGATGTAGCATTCATAAAGCTTTCATGGCGCCAGGTCAAAGGTCAAGATATATGATGGTTTTTTTTGTATACATATGGACCAGTAACATCAAAATTTCTTATAAAATTTTCTTAGATTATAACATTATAAGCAATCAAATGTAATAATCAAATTTTCTTAGATTACAACCAATTCTAATGGATGTAATTTAAATATAATTGTTGAATTGACGTATTCAAGATTCAATAATCCATCCCATAAGTAAAAAAAATGCTATTGGCTTTCGTCTTCTTTTGGCTTTAGCAGAGTACTTGAATTGAATCACTGAAATGATTTCCAACCTTTTTACCTTTATTCAATAATTCTCAAGTTAGTATAACTTCACTGCTATATTACACTCGTCATTTAATAAGAGGATTATGATGATCAGCGCTTCTTTGACAACTAAATCTGATTGATTGATGAGTGATAGACATGTAGGCGCAAAGGTTACGATTAGCGCAAACACTATACAGCAAGCTTACGTAAGTCCTTTTGTGTTGGACCAAAATGAAATTAAACTTAAAGGTTATGGTTTAAACAACAAGATACGATGAGGTTGTAGTGTTAATATCGTACATCCACATTAAGACGCCTTGTCCTAGCCACACATTGCTACAGAGTGGTAGTAAATTTAGGGACTTGTTACAGAAAATAGGGAGTACAGTTTGTACTGCCGAAAACTTGTTCGACTGGACAAAAGAAGTTTAATGAATGAAGATTGAGCCAATGTACTGAATGTTCAAATTACCATTGTCACTGGCAATATTAGAAGTTGATGTGTTCGCTAGCGGCTTATCGCCGATGGACAGCTGCCCCAGTTCGCCAATGGAATCGTAGATGGGCATAATCTAAATTATGAGTTTGAAATGCTATTAACACGTTGTCATTGCCATAGGTTAAAAGATAAATCTGCTTTAGCCTTTGCACTTTGATGGCTGGTAATAAATAAACACATAGATAGTGGGCTCGATGAAATTGGATTTGATATTTATATTGGTATGCAGCAATTAAATAGCTCTTATTGTTACTGACTTGTTGGCTATGGGATAAACTTAGAGATCTTGATCACGAAGAGACACGAGAGTTTTGAGAGAGATTAATGAATGTCTAGCTATGAATACAAATCACGCTTCTGAAACTTAATTGCTCATCTCCTCTAGGAGGGCAACATAATCTATCTATACCAACATAACCTGCAACTAGGTCAAGGGGCTTTGTCCATATTTAACTAGTTTTTCGTAACAATACATTGTTCTGGGTCAAATAGCACCGCTGTATAAATTGAACATTCATTGCATTTGATACGGCATTTTTTATGCAGAGACTTTTTAAATTATAATTTGTATAATGTGTCGTAATAGTTAGAATGCCATAATTAGCCTCTCAACATAAACGTAGAAGTGTGTTTTTAATTCCAGAGTCAAATTTAAAATAAATAGGATATACAACATAAAATGACTAACCATCTATTATAATTCAATTCCTAAACGAACATTTAGCTAATTACAGAAATGTTAGAACTTTCTAATTGTAGATCACTCTTAAACTGAGGATATAAATACAAGAGCACCATAAAAGAGCAAAGTAACGAAAAGTTTTTCTAAATAAACGATACTAACTGCCGCAAAAAGTATTAAAATACAGTAAGATAGTACTCAAAAGATTTACTGGCTGCTAAAATTACTAACAGAAATGTACGAATAGTAATGCGCTAGCTGCACAAAGGCTAGTTCAACGAAAACGTGCAATATAAAGTCAGAAATAAGACTGAAACTATTCATAAGCAGAGGCGGAATAAGACTTAGAATAAATAAAAGACGAGACGGCATCTTTGCGTTCTTCTGCGAGTATCCTCGACTTACCACCATTATACAAAATGCACACAAGGAGGGAAAGTGGAAACAATTCATCTAAAGCATTAGACGAAGTGTAAATAAACGAAGAGGATGGTAGAAGGAAACTCAAAATATAACAATGACGCAACCCTGAGCCAAATTGCACATACATTTAAAGTTATACTACCATACGACCTCAAACGTATGACCATGTTTGGTTAGACGACCTTGTGTTTGGGTATCTCTCATGTCGCACGGCCTTGCGGTATGGGAGGAACCTCTTCGAGCATTAAACACACCCTTTTGTTTTACGAGAGATTAATTTGAATAAGAAGCATTTATATTGACCCCATAAATCTGTTGTGAAATTGTTAGCTAGATAACAATCACAGAACTCTCCAACTTTTAATTGAAGATTCGTGAAGGTATTGTAAATTGGGGTTCAAGTTGAATTGTTGGATGGAACAAGATGGATACATTATAAGCAGTAATGAAATTCAGGCACATTAAATTATAAGCAATGAGTTAAGGGTAAATCTTTTGCAGACGGCACTTATGAAACAACAAAAGCCTCAAAATTCTTAGTTCTAAAACTAAGAAGTACCAACTTGAATGGTCATGAAATTAATAAGTTGAGCCGCCAAAATTAACGGTCCTTATCTCTAAAATAACAGTGTATTTTCTTCCAACTCTTAACACTACATTATGGCCCTAACTTTTAATTCTCGCCAGCCCGAACAGGCGATATACTAGAAGCAAAGTAAATAAAACAAACGCTACTGAAACGCTTCATAACAGCACGAGTTTTTATTCCACGACTTATTATTGCATTGCAGCACTTTTGAAATTGCAGGATAAGTTAAAGACATTATTCATTTTTGTTATTTCGGGGGGTCTACTTTGTAGCTTATATGTTATTTATTTTGTTAATAGCGCAACTATTAACAGAATATTGAGTATAGAAACTTGTAAATAACTTACTAACTAATAACTTACTTACTTAATAAATAATTTGCCTTTTTAGTTATAAAATAACATGACTCATCTGGATTATAGTAAACCGACATACAAATTAATTTTATGTCATCCACGCGCTTTTCTAATTGATATTCGGGAAAGCAACTTATCAAAAGATTCATCGAGTTCGGAAAATACGAAACAAATTCATGGGAAAGTTGTTTAATTGAATAACTTATTCACGAGACAGTCGAAGGGTAGAGCATACTGATTCTGTAAGAAATATAAGTTGGACTTACAATCATTTTGTCAATTCTAAATACTGCTAAGCGGATGCAGATAAAATTTGATAAAATTAAACTTAGGCCGCTTCATTGATTCAACTTGCAAAAATACTTGGGTCTTCTTTGGAAGAAGTTAGTAATATCAAACTTTAGCAGACCGACGCCGACGCCTTCCGAGCCCATGCGATCAACGCTAAGCGCGATGCTAAGGGGCATCTCTTCAAACCGACTTCATAGTAAAATGAGTTTTATCACCCTCATTTTAAATGCAACTTGTCCAGCGTGTGTACTACTGTTTTATTCATAGTATTGGCATTGCTTGATTTCAAGTAGTAAATTTTATGTTGTTTGGAGTAGAACTTCTAAATATTATTAGGCTATATAAACACTTCTGTGACGTGGGTATCAGGCGCGGTCTATTATGCGTGTTGTGTTGATGTGTCCTTTTAAATTAAATTTATGTTTTAAACCATGACGGAAATTGCTGCTCGCAACACGCTAATTCTAAATTGATATCTAACATTACAAAAAGATCCATAAAGCACGAATTGCTAAAATTATAGCAGATGATGGATTCGATGACAACAAAAACCACTATTATAGTAGCAGAAGGCATCAATTACTTTCAGCTCCAACGCATAAAGCTATTACGGACAATAATGTAGTGACAAGTCAATTTGCGAGCATCCCTCAGAGGCGTTGCATTGCGTGGTTGTCAACACGCGGCTTCATACTCTAGTGATGGGCAAACAAGACTTGTGAATTTGTAAAGCGAATAGTCAATAACAGCAAACAACATCAACGACATAAACAAAACATTAGGTCAGAGATTTTTTTTCAATCAAAACCAAGTCGTATTGAACTTCAAAATAACCCGACGACGGAGCTCATTCCATATTGAAAGGTAATTTGAATTTTGAGGTGACACAGGCCTAGTACAAGGCAGCGCACTAGATCAAAGTGCGAGGTACGGCCAAATGGCTGAATTATGCATGCAGTCAAGAGCAATAAGGTCGCTGACCGAGTGCGGTTCACGTTTCTCCAGCTCAGTTATTGTTCCGCCATTTATTGAAATTAGGATATTTTGAATTTAAATTTCTAATATTCCGATTTGATATTTATATTTCTTGTATTTTTTGAGTACAGCTCAATTTTCTTTTACATTGAGTCACTGAGTAGTTGTTAGCTATTCATTCTGTTTATAACTTCTGTTTTCATATCATTCTTTCTTTTCTTTCGCAATTGTCCCATCCCGTCACTGCCACACTGCCATTTATCATAAAGCCTGGGATCCAATCAGCATTGGAATGTTCTAGACATCGTATAGGCTGTGTATGAAGGAAATCGTTAACATAATTAAGTCAATACACACGCGTGACCAATCCGGGCTTTTCAACAAAGAAATTGTATGAAACTTGCTGCGACTGCAGGAACAAGTTTGTATTTTATAGCCTTAATGTTGTAACATGCTTCTATGTTCACGTAGTATGAATGTTCTAGAATTTATACAATACCTATCAATTGTATGATATGGAATCGAAGTAGGCGAGCTCGCAACTCAATAACTCATCTCGAGGCAGAATCGCAAGCTCGACGATTCAAAAGTTATGAGATATTTACAAGATTTGCTCTGGGCCAACTTTGGATATAAACTTTTGTTTACAATATTGACTCAAAATGGCACCAGATCGCTATTTTCAGAGGTCGTTTTGATATATACCTCTACATTTTCCAAGTTCCGATTGTTTGCTGACAGAATGGATAATCCCACCTCTGCAGTCGAAAAACTCGTAAGTCCTATTTAACAAGCGAACAAAGGAGTACTGGACAAAGCTCAGGTATTTGGCAGCTATCGGACCTTCGTGTCCATTCGCATTTGTAAGGTACCTGAGGGAATGATTAAGGTCAACCAGCAACTACTTCAGGTGCCAATTAAACGTTTCTGTAAGAGCACTGAAGCATGCAGATCGCTTCCGAAATCCACATGAATATTTATGATACGGCTGCTTTCGTTTCCAACATAATGTCACGGTAATTTGTCAGCTGAAAGTCGTCACTCGACACAAATAAGGCGAGCATGTCACGTTGCGTGACGGAGTGGTCAAGCAAACAAAACCATCAGTTTACGCGATAAGCCCGTCGGCTTAGTTACAGTTCGGCTACACAATTACAATGAGAATTATGCTTTTAACGACCGAGCCCATTGTTCCTCAGACGTTTATTGCGAACATGCAAATTGTATGCAGAAAGTGACTACAGGAGAACTTCTCAATACAAGTTAAACAATTATATTAAAAAAGTCATTCATAATATGTGAATACAGAATTCAAACGCAAGCTCGTGGTTAACAACAACTTCCCCCAGATTGTTTTCTTTCACGTTTCTAATCAACCGGAAGGCATAGGTCGAAACACGGACATCGCAAAAACAAGGATGACATTGATGACAGACAGGTTCGCTTTGTTTGAGGCAATCATTAGCTTCGCCGCTTCGAGGATGACATCGTTCGTACCGTTCGTACTGCCGCCGACAGCGAACGCTTTCTGACGCTCATCACAAATGTCACACCTAGGGCTGCCATTTGTCACAATGTTTCAGGGAAGACGCGAACCACCTCCGTCAAAGTTTATATTTGAAAACCAGTTTGACACGGATGCTAAAGGCTCTTTTACTTTTCTCCCCTTTCATAGCTCATTATCCCGGATTGTGTCGGATGACACCCCTAGTCGAAACGCACGCGACAGGACGCGCGTCGCTCGCGATTTTTGAATCATTTATCAAACTTGTATGTTTACTCTGTTTTATCGTACGGAGACCGGTTTTTCGAAACTGGGTCATACTCGTACTTCATTACGGTCATAGCGACGACGAAGTAAAGCCAATTCATTGATTGCTATCGTTGATCGCATTTTTTGTAGAGTCGCGTGACCGAACCTTGCGACACCGGTCATCACCATTATTGACAATGGCCAATAAAGTGCTGATATTAAAGAGATAAAATCTCACTAACTGTCATAATGTTAGTGCTATAGTCGGTGTTAGCGTCGACGGATATGCCCATTTAGCAAGTAGAGCAGGTGATTGAAACTTTTAATAAAATGGCGGAAGTTACATGAATTGCATGAGATCGTTCTGTGGTAATCTAACAGATGCTCTGAATTAATAAAACTGTTTTCTAGCAATTTTTCATAACGAGAAATACAATTTCTAGTTATGAAAAATGTATTTCTATATATGAAAAATACAAGTTAATCATAAAGGTAACCTCACGCCAATTTTTGAAACAAATAATCCACTGGGATATAGAACAGCTCAGCTCAAGACCTCAACTAGGGTTGCCACCCATACTTTATAATAAAGTATTGTACTTTATTTCAGGAAATTGTACTCTATACCTTATGAGAACAATAAAGTACACCACAATACTTACTTTATTTCGCATTTTTTTATTTTTTCGTTAAACGACTTTAACGATTGATGCTGAATCGATGTCGCCTCTCGCCAGCGCCACATCACATAATCACTCGTTTTTAACAATTTCTAAACACAACAAAAGCTCAAATTGTACCTAAAAAAAATACTTTATTTTGATACTATGTACAATTTTTTTTCTTACCTATATTATCCAATGTACTTTAACTGCAAAAAAAAAGGTGACAACCCTAACCTCAACGTAGAATACCAACGACGCGTGACCACCATATTGCTTAAAACATATTATTTCTTAGTCATAGTACAAATACAAATACATATGTTTTTATTGTTTCCAAAAGATACATAAAATATTACAACGATGAAATCTCCTTTTACTGAAAGTGCAGATAAATTTTGGCATAATGTTGCTAAAATACTTATACATGCGACCTTAGACAGCGATTACTTCACGTCTATAGCCGTACTTCACCCGCGAATTGTTCCAAGCGGTCTAATTAAGATCGCTAGAGTGTGCCGAATTGTCATAAAACGTGGCAAAAGCTTTGCAATTGCTTAGATCACAGTAGAAAATAATAGTAGCAACAATTAACGTACGTACTAATCACTCCGAACGAGACGACATGAATCTTGTCCATTTGACATAAAGATGCCATTTCTTTATGTCATATTTAGGATAATTTAGACAGACACCACTCATGTAGTAGGATTGCTTTCAATATTAGGTTTGGATTTAGAGCTATTCAGTAAATTTACCTACAACAGCACTTCAGAGACATAGGCCAATCAAGGACTTTATACCATGTCTTACAATTATTTTCTCTTGGCGTAATATCATTATTACCAGGTTTTTATAGGGGTAACGTTTTTACGAGCGCCTACCCGTTTCAGAAGAATGAATCCGTAAGTTTGGATAAGATTGTCCCGTAAGCTACCCTTTATGTCTATTGATCCTTCTAAACATAGACAGACATATAATAGCTAAACAAGCATTCAGGAGTCATATTTTTTAAGTTTTCGCGTAAATTATATTGATCTTTTCAGAATACGTTCCGCTTTGTGGAATCTTTGTGGAATTACATAGTACACATACAGTGCAACCAAAACGCTTCCGCAGTCCTTAGTCACTCGACTGGCAATCGCGGACATGTGACGTTTCACGCTGTCACATGACGTCACTCCCTTCTCGAGTGTCGTCACAACTGTTGGTGACAAAGTGAGCGCCGCCGGCTGGCGTACCCAAACCGAGAACGACCGAGAGAGAGTGCAAAATTTCACTGAATCATTTATTATCACGCTACGGCCGCCGCCCGCGCGAGGTCGTCAATCAAAACAAAAATTGGAGTAACAGTGGTAACTGGTAACCGCACGCAGCGGAACGCTATTTGGTAATCCACAACTCACAGCCGGTAGTGATTGCGTAACGTTCACCGTTGATAAAGCTTGCGACGCTGCTATAGAACAAACACAATGATAATGAACGCAGAAAAAAAACTAGTTTCATTAACATTGCTCAAAGGAAATCGGTTAATCTCCCATATGTGATGTTTCCCAATAAAAACTATTTGGAAACACTGAACATGTGAGATACTTCCAAGCGGCAAACAATCGTGACTAGCAGACAATAAATTATTATTACCTAGTGCACAAGGCTGCTTACAGCCAATTGGCCAGTTGTTTTAATTTTGGCTGTTCAATTACTTAATCACATTCCAAATTGTTGAAGTAATGAACCATACGCCGTCGAGTACGCACATGAGCCGGGCCGATATACAAATTGATCTAAATTAGCCATAACAAGGATGGAAAAATATCAGATAACCATGCTGGAGTTCACCTGAAAATGGAAGATTCCGTAAGTAGCTGAGAGCGCCGCGACTGCGTATCATATAACTTATCCGCTTTTGTTATGGTAATGCCTTCGCAAAATTATCTGTTCCGGGTACTCGAATAAAAAAGTTTTAAAAGCTTTTCCTCTGGCGTTTCTGTTTACCAACTTGACCAATTTGATTGAAGCTATATCGCCGTCTAATGAGACTTTCGTGAAACTCTGTTATGATAAAGCGTAAAATCTTACCTCCCGAAATGAGGCCGCAGTCGGATTCGTTACTGGCGCAATATTTCATAAACTTTAATTTCGCGGATTCGCTCAGACATGGACAAATAGCGGCATACTCCGCGCCGCAAGGGGCACCGGCATAATGTGTAGCCTTTTCTTGTGCACACACGTTTTATAACAAGTCTCCGGTTCCGCCCGCTCAATGAAATCTACACGAAATTAAATGGAATTTCCACACGAATAAGCTGTGAGTTGAGAATCTTTGAAGTCTTTACATCGCCTGTATCACTCACTCAATATCTGCCATTAGTATGTACAAAATGTGTGTATATATGTGATATGTATCAAAGGCAGCATATATAATATTCGAGCCATCTAGCTTAGATGGCTCGAATGTTATCGAATCAATTTTTCCAACTTAGGGTGCCTGCCAGCCAGGCCACTATCTATTTCGACCATATGGCGAACACTCGCATGTATTTGTCACAGATAGCATAATAGCCTCGTAGTAAAACACATGTAGAAAGTACTGACTGGTAGGTCCCTACTAACCTGCTAGTCTTTCTTTTGCGCCCCCACGGACACAAAGTCCGCCATTTACGGCTATTAAACGGTATTCGCATGTCAACCTACAGTTACCGAAAGCAAAACTGTTTTGCTTACAATTTGTATTATACTTGAGTGAAAGACCCTCGCTTGCCAAATTCGATATTAGAGATCTTCTTTGGAGATTTGAGCGGCTCAAATTCACAAGGATAAAAGTACTGGAGTTTATGTTTACAGAGTGTTGTTGTTGGTTTGTTTAGCAATTTTCAGGATAAACACATTTAATTCAAAGCTCTTATGGAAGCGTTTGATTGAAGCCGTTAACTTCCAAGTCAGACTAACGACCTCATTTTACGCTTGTGTTTTTTGGAAAAGGTTTTCAAAACGCAAATGCTAATGAAAACCAGCCTTTCGACACAAAACGAGTGAGAAGATAAACGTCTAAGCTAAACGGTCATATTACGAGTTAGTGGCACACCCTGATGTCATAAGCCGCCGAATGATCTCCATGGCTGGATGTTTAAAGTAGAACTCATTGCAGTACTTACATGGTGCAGGACTTGGTGGTTCAGCGCAGATGCCGATCGACTTGCTGGGATCGTCGATGAACGTCTGCGCGAGGTAGTAGTCGCCGAGCTTGTGCTGGATCTGCTGGCTGACTTTGTCTCGGTGGCCTGTCACCTGTTAACAAAACAATAGAGATTAGAACAATGAAAGTGGTAAAAAAATCTAATGCAGAACTTTGTTTTCGCTGCTTCAAGCAAGATTATTCGGATTGAGTGATATTTTAATAGCTTGCCCAACATTTTATGATACACCAGACAGAAAACTCGAAATTCTATACCTATAACATATTTTGTTAAATTCAGTAACCCGGTACACCGGTGGTATATTATATAAATAGTGGTATATTAGACTTATTAACATAGTGTGGGTAATGCGTAAAAAAATGCTAAATCTATGATTCTCGATTCTCTAATAATTGAATTTTATTCTATAAAATCTATGGATTGAATAATTTTAATTTAAGTAAGTTAAAAATAAGAAATAAAAAATAAGAACGTATTGCAGAGACAGACTATAAAAGTGTTATCAAACTCGGAACTCAATGTTATTGGATAAGATAAAACCGGTAGCGCCTGTCCGTATATGGACTGGAATTGACAATCCGAAGGTGAGACGACTGACACGTAAAGAACGACACCTTTTTGGTGCTGGCGCCGAATTACAAGGTATCTGAATATTTCCCCACTTCAGCGAGCCAATTGCGCAAATTTTGAACGATAATAACAAAACAAAACTGTTTACATCATTAAGTCTATTATACATTGAAAGGAGGCAACCATAAACGATTTGATCAAACGTCAAAATAACACTAAAATAGCGCGATAAGGCGATGAAATGGTTATTAAAAAGTCTAGTCGGAATACGGAAAGGAATATTATTCTATCCATCATCCATAGTTTCAATGCTATTCTGGGTACAAGTTGGATAGGAAGATTGGTAATCACCGGAGGACATGATGCTACGACCGCAGGCAAATCAAATAAACTCAGACCCAGAACAACATACCACGTTTCTCGCACCTTTACCACCCTGGTTGTGGGGAATCCCCTCGAAGAAAAAAGTTGATGTGAAGATATTTTAGTCAAGACTTTTATAAGATATTATTGTGTAATCCAAGTATATTGATATAAAGTTGAAAACGGTTTCATGAATGTGAAATGTCAATTCGGTCATCTTATAAAACTTTTTCCAGCTTTACGTCACGTCAACTAAACGAACGATTTGGACTGTTATCATTAATCGCAAATTAACGTCAAATAACGCTGCGATCCCATCATGGCTCTCCTAAATTATCACTGAGACGTGATTCAGCATTCACAGCCGTAAAAGGCAAACTGCAAAAGTGGAGTACACCAATCTCCATCATGCGCCAACTGATGACTACACAAGTATTGGAACAACAATAAAGTGCTCAAATACGCCGCGTGTCATGCCGGCTGCTGACTCGCGCACTCGGCGTGTGTCGAGTCTTGAGGCAAGCCAAGGTTGCACGGACGACTTATGAGAAGCAGTATCTCAACTTTACGTTCATGTACCGAAAAAAATCACCATGCGAAAATATTGTGAATGCATTGTTCTCCATGTACTGTTTACAGCTATTATGTTGAGCTGCACGTAAGTTCGTATGAGCTACGGGTCAACACTGCACTGTCGACATTATGACGCGTTTATAAGCGTATGCTAACAATTTGGCAGCTTTCGAAAACCGCTGAACTGACCACAATTTCAGTCAGTTTGCGAGCTCGCGTCACTCTGTAGAGCAATGATCTGTAGCTGAGACACTGGTTACATCCACTACTGCGGCCGACCGCACCATGTGGCGTGCATCGCGTCCACATGTCCCAAATAAACCGGATCAATGTCGGCCGTCTTCAGTGATTCATGACACTTACAATGTTGACTTCGAGCAAGAACACTGTTTTTGTGATCGCTTTTTCTTATTCTCGAAAACGATATAATGAGCTTATAGATAAAAGGGCAATGATCATTATAGCAAACGATACGGTTCCGTATATATAAGGAATGTTACTTAACATTCAATAAACATATAGAACTGAACCTCTCGACATCTGTGGTGCAACTGGTAAATATGGCCGAAGCAACCCGCTAGTTTCTTGCTGTTCTTTTGGCCTCGATTGGGTAGATAAGCGCATAGATTGAGAGATTAGAGAGAACCTGAAAGATGTGATTTAATTTTAATAAAAATTTTCTTTCTTAGTCTTCAAAAGAATCTGGAGTTTGTACTTGGTACTAAAATATCTACCGTACCTGGGGATAAAGTCGTAAAGCTGTTTCAGTTTTTGGTACCCACCCACGCACGAGCACGAGAGCATCAGTCACATTATTTACGACTTTTAAACAATCGTTCTAGAATACAGATTATCGATAAGTTTCGTGGCAAAGAAGATGGCGACGAGTTCGATTGGACTGCATTATAACATTACCGTATTCTCAAAGCGCGGTGACGCCGTGAATCAAGATTGCTCTCAGCAATATCAGCGCTAATAGTAAATAATAAAACGTTGAATCTTCGCATTTCTTCGACTCTCTACCAAGTAACAACTGGCTAACTTTATTTGTTATCTCATTGGCGAGCAACATTAGAGCACTTAGCAATGTTGTGGGCAAACTCTTATTCATTGCTTTCCTACGCTCCTTGCATTTTACGGTGAAATAAGCTCGGGTTAGAATAATATGCCATTTACGAGCAGACCTAGGGCCGCAAGCACATTGAAAGCAGATTCTTTGTCTTCTTCTCTTCGTCTTGCTTTGCAGTTAAGCCATGTTTTCCTACGCGGAGTACTTTTAAGAGTAGTTGAGCTCTTTGAGAAGGGCTTGTCCGGGGAAGTACCACCACCTCGCCTTTTTCTGCCGCCAAGCAGCGTTTGTGTTTCGGTTTGAAGAGTGTGGTTGCTGGTGTAATTACAGGCACATGAGGCTTAACATCTGTATTCCTCAAGTTGATGGACGCAGTGCATCGTAGGGTACGTTCCTATCGTGACTTGCGAGGCAATGTTTTGATATAGGTGATGGTTGCCACTTTATATCAGATGGGCCATCTGCATGTTCCATCAGCTAGTTTTATAAAAAAAATATCAAAAGACCGTCAGCTCACAGCCATAAGAATCCTGTAGAGCGAACCGTTACCCGGTAAACGTTGTCGGTTGTTTCGTAACGTCCAGCTAAAAAAACAAAGCCTTATCGGCACAAAACTGTGATCTAAATTCTACAGTATTTTGACGTTAGGGGTTATACCGGTAAGCAGTCGATGGCAACCTGGTTACCATGTGAAAGTCTATGGATTTACGATGGATTTCGACTAAGTTTTATGGCGGATTTCCATTAGGTAAACTATAGAGCACCAGCGAAAACTTATGCAAGGTCTTGCATTCAAAGCGATTACGCTTAGAAAAATAATTCTTCGAAAGAAAGCTTATAAATTTTCAATTTTTATTCAAGCATATTTATATTAACGGAGGAGACAACGCGTTATTTCCATTAGTTGGTATTATTCTAAGACGTTTCAAAGTGATCCTTGTGATTTTATTTAATTTAAATACCTTTTGACTTTGACTTTTATTTGGATTTAAATAAAAGAACAAAAAAATTGAGCAGTGGTATATCACACTAACTGTAACTAGTCACTAGCATAAACTATTATTAATTCAATCCACAAAGGATCAAAATAAAGCAAAATCACCGTAGACTTCAATACAAAGTCTATAATTCAGCAATCTTGACCGCACGCCGAGATCGTCTCGAACTTGTTTGCATAACTTTGCTCCGCGGCACGAGTACAGTCGCCCTTAGAAGTGGTTCAACAACTTCGGTGTTTCAGCTGAGACCGCCTTTTTTAGTTGGGCGTTGCTATTATCTCCTTGTACTTTAGGCACCTCGCTTCATGGTTCATATCAATTCTTGGATCTAATCCTCAAAGTCCTCAAACTTATGATCTAACTAAACTAACTCGTGTTATTTGGTAAGCGCGAGCTATTTGTTATTATTTTTGAGTACAGAGTTCTTATTCAACTACGTTTGTTGGCAATTGTACCTACAAGTAGTCGCGAATAGTCACGCATGAAACAATAATACCTACGGCCTATAAATAAAGCCTAGTTTTAACACAATACACGTAAAGGTAAAGGGCACGATAAGGCTTGAACCTGTCGTCGGCTGTCGCGATTTGATTAAAATGGCAAATCATTTACTGGAAACAAGTTACGAGAAACATTTTCCGCGTTCTGATTTACTTTTACGCCCCTCTTTAGGGTTATGCACCGAAAGGGTCGGAGAACGGAACCTTATTGTTGCTCGGAATTGCTGACTGAGACGGTCTTCTTCTTTTTTCTAGTCTAGACTTAAGAGTCTTGCGGGGTGGCTGGCTCGTCAAAAAACAAACCACGTTGCAACAAGTGCTTAAAGATTCGAAGCTTTGGACTGAACTGTGAAATCACAGAAAAATTAATATATTTGAGACATTTAACTTGGAAATAATCTTCTTTCCGCTTAGGAAATTTTCTTAGGAAACGTTCAGTATACAAGCAGTTTTGTCGTGTAATTTTAGAGAAGTCAACCCAGATCATCTACACATCTGTCATTTGCAGGTCGGTCAATAGCTTTGCACGAGTTACTTCAATATTTTATTTTCATATCCGCCACTTCGCTGGTAGGGATACCACGCCACAAGACAGCAGCTTACACGCCGCTTGGACGTTACTCGCACGAGTTTATGAATAAGTACAATGAAATTTGCACTTGACTGCAATATGTTGGGCAGCTTCTTGTCTGTGTCATGGCAGCTACTCTTATTGTGTGCCAGTATGATCTTGTGAGAATACATTGGCAGTATCTGTCTACTGCCTACTCTCAAGCCATCGACCATGACCGACACCTAACGCACATCATTAAAGTAGGGTGCGGTTTCGTACCGGTCAGTGCCGGATGGGCTGTCAACCACTGTCCATAAATGTGTCCGTGGTGCGTGCCATCTGAGAGCGTTTCCCTTTCTGAGTAACACATGATTCGATTTCTGACGGACTCTAGGTCTTTAATCATATTCTGGAAAAGCCTTTAGGGTCAAGGTTGCTTTTAGCTCGATGTTCTGCAAGTTGTGATCATCTTTTCATAGATTTTACTAACGTAAGTAATGCACTTTTGCTATACTCCTAGTAATGCAGGAAAGATATTTTAAATTCACATAAACCGATCCGAAATTCAATATTCTATATAATAATATTCAATATATATGAAGGTAAGTTGGCTTTTTCAGTTTATTTCCCTGAAATGACAAAGCTGTTATTACCGAAACCAGACACAACGTAATGGAGAGAGACAACAGAATGCGGATAAAAATACATCGACAATATGCTTGGTGCATTCATAGGGATGTTTTACTTTCACGTTTTATTTCATTTAGTTCACGGCTGAGGAAATTTGGGTCACCAGACGCGAATAATTACTAGTGCCATGAAAATTCATGACAGCAACGATTTGCAAACTTTTCGAGGAGAATTTGTAGCGTTGATTTTGTTTTTTTTTCATAAATAATAGCCAGTAGAATACGCTTTAAATGTTAATAAAACGGAGAGATTGTAGAGGGCACCAGAAAAACCAGTTTCCGGTTAGCCAGCTGAAGCGCCCTTTAATGTTTTATTTATTTTGTGATTGGTTGAAGCACGGTAATCGGCCATTGTCATAAGATTATACCCAAAAAAATTTAATCAGCTTAACCCATCTTATGGTTTGAAGTTGATTAAATAGATACTAGTAAATATTCAAAGTTTCCGAGCAACAAGTTTTCCTTCTAATCAGCGCTTCCTACCCACCTATCATCAGGCGGAATTAACAATTCGTTGCCGTCGAGGCTCTACCGATATAAATCTGCCCATTAAGGTGTACAAGTGAATTTCGCCACATGTTATTCGTAGAGTCTAATAAATCTAGTACGTGAGGGGTAAGATGGGGAACCGGTCGAGTCAACGGCCCCGGCCGGCGCGTCGCCGCCCGCCCGGGCGAAGGGACGTAATTCAGGGCCCGTCTTCTGAAGGAACCACGCAATCTCTTTAATGTCCCAAAAAGATATGCCTAAAGATCTGAATATTAACGATGTCATTTTGGGATAATTTGATATTTACACTCATAAATTATGCGTAGCTGATGAGCAGCGCCGAAAACTAAAGCTATGTTTACATTTAACAAAAAAAGCTACAATTGCAATAAAGTTTACTTCAATATTCAATACAAATTTCCAATTGGAACGAACCGGATTTATAAAACTAGCAAAATAACAACGTTGTTTTTTTCTAAATTTTATGAATTGTCAGACGTTTCGATATCCGATTGTATCACATGAATCACAACAAAAATAAAATCTAAAAATTTCGTCAAGGAAAACAGACGCATGAGAAATTTGATTTGGCGTGCACAGCACACCGATCGCATAGAATAGATAAACTACTAGTATGTAGGGCGATGTTGTTATTCGACGCTTTGAGATCTACTTAAATTAATGGGTTAGACTAAAGTGACGTGAACGACTGTTTAGTGTGTTGGTGGACGTGTACTAGGATATTTGTCCCAAAACACAAGCTGAGTTAGAAGGCTATGCTCAGTGCAGCGGTAAGCCAAAGGACAGGATGCTCGGCACGCTTGGGTGCTTGCTTTTCCTCGAAAACTTTGGCAGGCTTTCTAGTTTATAAAACCTATTGAAATTGTCTAAGATAATCTTATTCAAAATGCGTAAGTCATCGAACCACTTAGTCTTATAAATAAGACTTACTTTGATGATACCTCTACATTATTTATCATTAAGTAACACTTCAGATGTATAATTTATGCAAATCAGACCAATCAGGTATTTCGCAATCAAAGCTGTAATAACAGTAACATAGAGCAATAGAGCCCCGCCGAGATCAGAGCACTCAATTACAGCATTGAAATTGAATTTGCTCCTGAACCACCCCAGGTAGAGAGAATTAGCAAATAAATACGCCAAGATTTTCTGCCCCTGATAGATTGGAACTTCTGTGCGTGTCAATGCCCTAGAGTTCACACGGAGGGTGCAAAAGGAGTACAAAAAGGACGCACGGAGAAGGGTCGTATTATATTACTTGAGGCAGATGGGGCAATATAAAAAAATAATAACATCTATAAACTGTTACCTATGCGGATAGTTAAAACCTACAATAGAGGGGCAATGAAACTCGACGCGACGAGTCATCGACCCAAATCGGCCGTGTCAATGACACTGTCAAACGCAGGAGACTTTAAAAAAGCCTAGCGATCCTTATTGAAATCATAAAACGTTCAAACGAGTTTTAATCTTGACCTTTCTTTCCGCGACAGTTATTTATTCAGAGAAACGATAGAGGAATTTCACACGCATACAAGATGGAACAAACGGATCCGATTCGAGGAAATTGTGGGCGATTAGAGCGTCTAGGTTTACTTGGCAGTCCCGAAGAAGGTTGAAGCCTGTTTTTAGTAAGGAACTACCACATATGGGATAGAAGATTCATAAACATATTCAAATTAAAATTAATAAACGCGTGCACCAATGCAATTTCGTCCGTGTGGTGATAAAAGAACCCCGCTCGCAATGGTGACCAATATGGATCAAGTTACACAGTAACTGACCCTAATTCAAAGACAAATACATGATTATTTTCATCAGGCAATGTGACTAAGGTAAAAACAGTGGCACAAGAGAAGACAGCCACTCAACCGGGTGTGGTTTTCACATTTGCGATTAAAAAGGCATATTTTCATTAGGTATTCGGCAGCGAGGGTGGTGGGAGGCGGAGGGCCGTAACGAGGGCCGTCTAGACGCGCGGCTTCTGCAGTACATTGTATCTGTATTGTGGCTTCTATTGTACTCACTCTGCGAACTGTACAACAGCTCCTAACTTATCGTTTACGCTAATGAATATCTGGGAGATGAATTTGCGGTGCAGCCGCTGGTTTTTTTTCTACCATTTTTATTCACTGGGAATTTTAAGTTTGATTTAAACATAAATGACGTTCGTTCGACAAAGACAAGGTAACTAGAATGTTAAGGAAAAATCACAAATGTCTTATCTTTTCGTTTATGGTTTTACCAGTACTAATAAGGTAATTTCTAGGAATAACGTATCGAGCCGTGAGCCTTTATCAGCAACATTCTTGAAGCGCTTCACTATCAGTTTTATTCTACTATCAAATGGTAAAAAATACAAATGAGCCAATTGTATTTTAAAAAACGTACACGTACACGCATTGTGAAAAACTACGACTAATATTTATTTATTTATTTTATTCATTTAATAGTACATAGTTCTTTAAATAGGATCGATATAAAGTCTGAAATAAAACGCATGCCGTTATTTATTTTAATATCCATATTGGATTTCCCCAACGTAAAGATAGCAATAACAAATTGCGAAACGATTCAAGGTGTCTTCACTAGATCATTAACCTTTCTTACCGAGATGTTCATAGATAAGATAGCGCCAAGACTGTGATGGATAACAAGAAAAAACGTAAACACATATTGCGTTGGTTTAACTTTCCTGTTAGGTATATCACATGAAAGGATTTTGTTCCGCTACGGAAAAAGAACCAATTTAAAACAAGGGCTTTTCAAAGGGTTTATTTATTGAATTAAAAAGGACCAGACCCTAAAACTACTTGCGAACAAAATGAAGTATTAACATTGCAGGTGTAGATGAACACGCGAGCACCTACGATACAAATAAACCATCTTATTATAGCTAGCATGTCATAAAAATAGCTCTAGAATTGAAAATAGATATAAACAACCTTCGCGTTCAATTCCTTATGATCTTAGCCAGAGCAAGCGAGATAAACTACGAGAGACGGGAGCGACAAAACGCCTTCAGACAAAATATTACTACTAATAGCATACGTACATGTGCAACACCTGGGAATTTATGCATGCATAAGTAAGTATGTATACGTATGTGTATTACTACGCATACGTAGGCGTGGCCTTGACAAAGTGACATACTGCCACTAGATACTTGCATTCGACGTAATCAATTAGTATAATAGATGAACCAGTTCCGACAGTGTCAAAGGGAACAAAGAGACTATTCAGTATTATCTACATCTACACTAATATTATAAAGAGGTAAACTTTGTATTTTTGTATTTTTGTATGTAACGAATAGGCTCAAAAACTACTGGTCCGATTTCAAAAATTCTTTCACCATTAGAATGCTACACTATCCCTGAGTAACATAGGCTATATTATATTTTCAAAAAAATCTGGGATCCTTACTAAAACTTCAATAATGTAACCCAAGGTGGAAAACAAAAAACCTTACATCGCGTGCGCTGCGAAAACTATTGAAGATAGAACAAAATAATGTACTACGATTTTGTAGAACACGTTATCATCTACAAAAAATGTCGCGACAGCATATGTCTAACTATTATAGTTATGTCACAATAAGTGTTCTTTTATTATAAAAAAATAATTGAAATGCCTCCGCTAGAAAAGGGTCTTTATTTGTACCTTGGTATTAATCCTTATCCAAATAAATCATTTCATAATTAAGACGGTTTCAATACCTATAGATTACTTCTTAAATTTTTCAAATCGGACATTCCATTCAAAAGATATGACGAAATTAAAAATGTTTACGGGTCCACGGTTCACGCGCGGGGTGCGATTTCACTCACTCAAGGAGAAGCGCGTGCAAATGTATGAAATAAGTAGATGCGAGGCTCGAACCCACACGGTCTAAGTTTATCCTAAAATGTTCAAAAAATTTATGACCACCCATGCGAAGCTGGGACAGGCCGCTAGTCTTCTATAAACAGCGGAATGTGTAGTGCGAAACTATACACACATAAGCTTTCAAATTATGGTCGACAAGGGCCATCCAAACAGTCCTCTTCTTCTTCTTCTTCCTGCCCTTATCCCACTTCATGTGGGGTCGGCACAACAGGTCTTTTCTCTCCACATCCCTCTATCATCCGTCATCTCAGTCGTCACTCCTTTTTTACCCATGTCATCCTTCACACAATCCATCCATCTTTTCTTTGGCCTTCCTCTACTCCTATATCCATCCACATTCATAACTAACACTCTTTTCGTTACATGACATTCTTCCCTTCGCATGACATGCCCATACCACGCTAACCTATTGCTTCTCATTTTCTCAGTCACTGGCGCTACTTTCAAACTGCCTCTAATAAACTCATTTCTTATCTTATCCATTCTCGTCACTCCACACATCCATCTCAACATTCGCATCTCCGCTGCATGCATTCTTCTTTCATCCGTCCCTTTTGTGGCCCAACATTCCGATCCATACAAAACGACAGGTCGTATAATCGTTTTGTATATCCAAACAGTCCATATTATGTAATAGGATTGCGTCTAAACGTAATGGGATGACAAGCTATCAAAAAATAGTATCAATATAGATCAACTGTTTTTGTTTCAGATGAACATCTCAAGATGTTAAGGAGCCTGGCGCGGGAGGCAGGGCGGCTTTAATTACAGCCGTACATGTGAACATTATGTACTTGTATGCATTAAAGCGAACTGTTACACGTGCTGTGACTAAAGTGGGTCGTGCGAGTGCACCCAGACGAGATAAGCCAGCCGTTTTAAATTTTCTAGTAAACATCAACACGTTTTAAAGCCGATTGGTAGTGCTATGTTTAAATTGTTTAATTAAGCAATCGAGATAGACCCATAAAAATTCAAAGTAGTTTCAAGATGCCGCAGGTGGGCCTGAAGCGAGACTGGACGGACAGTTCTCAGGTGTCCGTAACCGTATAGTGATTAAGAAGTCAGACATTCATCGGAATTAATTCCCAAACCGCGCTCGAATATTCTAGAAAAAGTTGATGGTTATTCTAATATGAGAAGATTTTTATTTATAACTCATTACCGCAGGCTGAAATTTCCTTTATCAAAATGTCAAATACCATTTTATTTAAGTCGTGTTGAAATTGAATTACGAAAGTTATCTTAAAAGTTGAAGGAACCACACGACACGCATTACGACAATTTAGTAGAGTAAGACTACAATCATTCACAAGTACGAGTACCACCCAAACCAAACGAATAAATTAAAAAAACATTTTGGCAACAATTTACATGATGATCTAACTCACGTAATTACTAGTCGTCACGACACGTAAACAAGCATTGGCCTCGAACTCGCTGACATTGGCGTGGCCAGATCATGTTGATCTTCCTCATCGCGGCCGTCACTTCAGAAGAATAAGGGGCAGGCTACTAAGCTACGTAGCGTTGTTTGTTTGACGCTCTGGCGAAAAGCGCACGTTGATTCCACGTGGTGATTATTGATATTTCTATTAACAATGTATAAAAGTTTGAATTTGTATAAATTTGAGGTACGCGCATGTAACGAACAGGTCGTGCGAATTTGTAGTGTATATTTCAGCCAATGCCGTCACACACAACTCAGCACACAGTAAAAAAAATGGGCACGAACGCTTATCAGGAATTCTGTTTCACTACATACAATTTTACTATAATAATATTATTATGTTTACTAAACTCTAAAAGAAGGAAAATAGCAATTACGGCAAAGTGCAGCAATCAATCCAAATGGCAAACTATATAAATCATAGTAGCAACCTGCAGTTACAACTGCCGTGGAGTGTTTAATCAAGCTTAGTGTTCCATTCCGTCGTTTTTACGAAGAATGTTCTATGATAGAAAAGTTAACTTGCTATAAGTTCTTTTATTTGAATATCCGTAGTTCATACTACCGTTATTATTACTGCGATGTAAGTTTATATGAGGTAGTATTTGCATTTAAAATATGGGAATAACTGTGATTTCTGCTTATGTAAGTATGGTCGTTTAGTCTATTGTTAGGTTATCTGTGACAAGCAACTGCAAGACCCTAACAGCACACGTACATTTATCGTTATATTAAAGTCGCATTCTTCACTTTTACTGCGAACGATCACGCGATCGCACAAACTATTAAGTAATCTACGTTACAGTGGATAGATTCTTAGAAACAGTTATTTGTGAATGTGCAACTTTAAAGATGTTACGTGAGGTTGCATGCATGGTGTGCATTATCTCGTCCATTCGATCAGATAAAACAGAAAACGATGTGTTTAAATAGAAACTGGCTTTTTGTAAGCACTCAGAGATGGCATAAATTTATCAGTAGTGTCTTTGCGTTGAAATTTCGTGTAAGCCGGAAGCAGCAGTAGCTTGTTACTGGAATCGGAATAGCAACTTCGCGCGTTGTATAACTTAGGTGTCTATTCTACCCGTGTGCAAATTCGAAACTTATCCTAAAGATTACTATTTGTAATCATATAAATGTACGAGTTTATGTATTAAATGTTAGTTGGTATTAGTTATTAACAATAAGTATGGATACATTTTATGAAGTCTTTAAGTTTTAATTATGTAAGAAATTAATTCCTTATGTCTCATAAATGTTTGTATCAAATTAACATTTTGATTTAATCTGACAAACTGCGTGTATTTTCACAAGTAAATGTAGAAAAAAAGTAATAAATGCGATTTAAGTTGGGCAAAAGGCACGTGCAGTGCAACATCTTATGTTTGTAATGAAGTACACGTAGTTTATTAAACACGTGGTATTTTAAATCGACACGTGAATATGAATGCGTCATAACATAACATAAGTCAAACTTCAAAAGTAACATAATTGCGACATAACTGTTTATTACCATTATTTTAAAATAATATATGGCATTAGTATCGCAATGTGTAGTAAAATAATATATAGCCAAATACATAGGTGATGGAAAGATAAAATATGTTTGTGGTAAATATTAACATACGAGTAAAAGCATATTTGGTTCCCCTTAAATTTTATTATCCAATTCAAACATTATACAAACCACAAGGTTAATCATATTGCTCCAGCTCTTCAACTCCAAACAAACGCAACTTCGGATGGCAAACATTCGTTTTGGCGTTTCCGCAGCAGTAATAGTAGTATCTATCGTACAGAAGTTTCACTGTGACGTCACGTAAAATCATATAAACCTTGAAGACGAACCAAAGCAATTTAAAGCATAGCCTTTTAAACTCAGATCGCGATAGTCAATTTTTTATATTACAAAAACATGTCAACAAACTCCGTGAACGATAGGCGACGAAGGGAAGCGACGAAGGATGAATCATAACATTTTATGGAATCCCTATTTGGATTAGTAAGACGTTTTGAATCTAGTATCAGCGAGCTATAGTTCAGTTTACACTGAAACTCGGTTGGGAGTGATACAGGGCCAATTTTACCGTGCGCCTTCACAATGAACTTTTTTAATTATGAAGCGGACGGTTACGAAAGAGATAATCCGGAATGTTCCAATTTTATGGTTATTACCATTTTGTTTTCTAAACGGACAATTTTAAAAACGAGGACGAGAAGCATTCTCTGGTCTATTACAGTTTCATTTCATCGCATTTCATATGAACGAAGCTAAGTGATAAATACTCTTGAGTGTGTGCAGTTGAATACTAATGAACAATACAGTAATGTAATGCTCAAGGCTATGTAGAATTATCACGGTCAAAATGCTCAAAGCTGTTGAAAATGTCTGTCGGCCATTGGCGTAAAAAACCCCGGCTAAGTGCGAATCGGACGTTACGGAACGGAACCTTAAAAAAGAAAGATAAACGTTTCGTGGAAGCTCACCTCCTTGTAGTAATGTTATGATGATGACGTACCGAACTGGTATTTTCCCACTGAACTAGTTGGTACAGTTTCGAAAAGTCATACGCTTATTGCTACCGCATTTTGTTTACTTATGTGCTTTTTTATAGCTGACTTTTAAGCTATATGCTCAATTTATAGTTAATTAAACTTCTCTACGTTCAACAAGACTGATAGCCTATCATAGCTTCTATGTTTCGACATCCTATTCTGAGATCCGAGTATTAATATTAATAAAATGTTTCAAATTTAAAATAACAGTGTAGAGCGGCACCTATTGCGAATATCATCGTGACCTCCATTGTCCTCTTCTTAATCTAGACCTAGAGTCCAACATGGTACTACGGCTGGTTTGTTTGTCTTTCAAACAGATGTTTTCATACATTTTCACTATATCAGATTTTTCAGGTGTTCCAGTATGTGTTATCTGAAGCTGATGAAAAGAGAGAGAGTAGCACCATCCTACCTCTTGCGATTTATGTAAAAGCACACCGACAGATGACGACGACTTGCTGCCATCTAAGTAGTAATGGTAGTGACTTACTCTGACTGGCGCCGGGAAGAGAGACGAGGCGTCGGGCTCGGCGGCGTGCGCGTGCGACATCTGGTGAGCGCGCGCCTGCCGCTCGCGCTCCCGGTCGCGCTCGCGGTCGCGCTCTCTGTCGCGGCTCGACCACGCGCCGCCCGCGCCCGAGCCGCCGCCGCCACTGCCGCCGCCCCCGCCCCGGTCCCGGTCCCACTTGTCGTACCTGGAGCAAACAGATACTTTATTGACTATTGAATCGTTTAAATAATGTATGTTTATTAAAGCTGTTGGTCGTTGCTATGACAGTTCACCCTTTAGTCGGCCTGAAACCTGAACCTGCTGCCACTAAGGTGTGCCATGCTAATATACTTATACTCGTAATAACAGTGCATGAAGGAGTTCGCTCGTCCTTCTATAATTGATGGCACGTCTCATAACGTCATCTTGTACGTATCACGAATAGCCACTAGGGATTTTACTAGGTCCATACGAAGTAACTGTCATTCAAAATAAATGACGCTGATTGTGTGCAAAGTAACAGTAACTAGTGATTGATTAGACTAGAAATGGTCGAATGAAAGCTAAGTCATGCTATTTAAAACGGCAGTAAATCTTTGTACAACAAAAGATAAAACTGGTAAGAATCAATTCAGTGTTAATCTTAACAGTAGAAGGACAAAAAGGCATAAATTTAAAAATGACGACGGTGATAATAAACTAATGATCATCTGAGAGACAACAGTGTAGAAAACTAGTCAATCTTGAAACAAACTAGTTCCGCACACAAACACGTTCAGAAATAACAACAATACCATTTACCATATAAAAGATACCTCTCGTAAAGACCTTGAATTTTAAGCGGCTGATATTGAATACGAAATAATATAATTAAGTAAAAGTACGCACGATTAATATCCCCAAAGATTTATACTCTAGCTAACATGAAATAAAATCAAGTCTATTACTCACGCACGACTGTGCCTTATGACAAACCCTATCATTGAATATCAAAACCAAGGAACATTTAGAGCATAATTGTTATTCAAATTCTAGTAATCAAGAGTGGTACGGCCTCATGATACCTGTATAAATTGTAGTCTACTGACCTAGACCTACGCCAGAGGTGACCTCGGCTCGGATTGTGAAATCAGACACGATAAATAGAAAACAAATACACCACGTGGTAAAATGCGTCACACAACTAGCACAGTTTATAATTTGATACAATGATGAAATCTTAGATAACTAAGAATTTCATTTCGGTGCTCATTACTAGTTTTAGACGTAGGGTCACGTGGGTAATCGACGAGTCATGGAAGCTGTCAGGAGAGTGGCGTACCTCTAGAGTTACGAGCATTGAACTTTTCAAGAGTTTTCTGTAAAAGTTGATGACATTGACAACCATTTATACATTTTCCGGTAAAATTCATATTGGTAATTTGGATTTTATGAGTCTAAAACTTAATTGCATATACTTGGAGTTCATTAAATAAGGGAATCTATAAATAGTGCAAGTAAAGTGAAGGTGATAGTGAAATAAAATAGAAAATTCAACAACCTCGATACTAGACAAATACAGAGATTTATCTGGAGTAAGATAAGATAAGATAATATTTATTTCTGAATAAAAATATAGCCTTACAATAAGGTTATTGAAGCATTTAAAGCGAAGACAAGAGCTAATGTGACTCTCGCTCGCACGTTTCAACATGTTGAAAGATATAAAATCACTGAACTCATTTTCGAAAAAATCGCAATCAACCATTTTGTGTGCAATCATATTGCACACAAAATCAATTTAGTAAAAAATTCATTTTTATCGATACATGTTTTTCTACTTAAAAGTTTGCTTATGTACGAAAACTAGTAAAGCAAACTTTTGAGTAGGAAAACATGTATCGATAAAAATGAAATTTTTACTAAATTGTATGCAATATGATTGCACACAAAATGGTTGATTGCGATTTTTCGAATATGAGTTTAATGATTTTATATTTTTCAACATGTCGAAACGTGCGAGCGAGAAGTTGTTTGATGGTTGTCAGGCCCTTAACTTATTAACAACATGATATATTCATGGTTCTATAAGAAATACTATCAATTATATGGATCTGGGTAAACTCGCTACATAATTCAACATAGATATTATCGAATGAAGCATCGAAATGGATACAATAAAATGGGAATTTCAATAAAATATAGAAAATCCGTCTTATGTGGCACAGTTGCATCTTTGTCGCTCACGATACGTGCCGCATAATGTTGCGTTCGCAATATAGTTGTATTCTGTTTATTGTTGAAACTGTGTGTTGGTAGGTTACTAGCTACTTCTTAAACAGTATTCCAGATATGAAGCTGTCAGCATTCTTGAGCCCCTATGTAGTAGAATAGTCTATTTATAAAAATGTCCTATAGCACTTCCTGTACCTGATGTTTCTACAACAGGAAGAAGGAACTCATTACAAGGGGAAGTCCTTGTGATCCTTAAAATAGCTGAAGGTAATCTTCCATCGCTGTTATTTCAGTAAGGGGCATTCCTTTGAGGATACGAATGTATATCCTATTTAGGAACAAAATTGTGGTATAAATAGCAATTACCTAAATCTTCAGAAAAGCAATTATCAAACACGTTTATTTTTATGTCAGTAGCTGAAGTCGTATTTTCTTGTCACATTTATATTAAAAAAAAACTCAAAAAGGAAAAAGGCATGTTGTATATCTAGCTTGATAGACTAACTGAAAGTCATCATCTTCCCGCACTTATCCCACTAGGTGGAGTTGGCACATGTTCTTTTCATCCATTCGTCCCCCTCTCGGTCAAACTTTCTTCGACCAATATGTACCTCAATAGCTCTATTTGTTGAATTTTTTATCCCACTGGCCAATAAACTAACTGTAAAGTAAAGTGTGTGAATTCTCTAAATGACCATGCTTTCAACATAATTCATCACATTTGTGCAAAAACAAGATGATATTAGAAAAAAATATTAAACCATGAATGAATGATTCATTGCAATTGCATTGCATTCATATAAATAAGCACATAAAAGGCAAACACAGATAGAGATACATAGCCTATGAAGCAGCTGCACTACTGTCCGGGTTATTGCCGTTCGTCCCCAGTGAGGACGAGCGGGAAGTTTTTTAGCGGAGACGAGAGGGGGTACAACTTCCCTAAAAAACCAGGCATCAGGAGTGTTGAGGTCGCTCACGATATTTAAAGATTTTAAGTCATTTTAGCCACTGACTAGAAAGAAGACAGTTTTCAACTGTATCAACAATAACGATGATACTGAAACTGTGTATTTTAAGGAATCAAGATAAGATGCCTATGGAGCCGTTTATCGAACGATCCTGTTATCTGTGCAACTGTTGGGTTAACAATAAAACAATGCTGCCTGCTACGCGTAATTGGTAAATCAATGATGCCGATGTTCATCCTAATCAATTGTGTTTCTGAACACCATGTTCAAACGATGATGGTTCGAGAAATTTATTGAGTTAGCTTTGATTTCCAATTTATTGTTAACCCTAGAATAAAATTGCCTAACATGATGTATTTGTTTTTCGTAACAGGAGATACGAATTTACCAATAATAACAATTTCAATTTCTTGATTTTTATGATTTATACAAATTAAATCACGGTTTTGTAGAAGGACACATAACCACTAATAAAACAGCTCGTTTATTTAAAAACAAAGGAATCTCCCCAAGACTTTATTCCCCAGTCATTGTAGATATTCTCTCAGATCTATATGTACCAAGTACCCACTCAAGATTCTGTGAGGACGTCTATGGGGGGCAGTCGAAAGTACGTCCAAATATTACCTATGGCACATACCCACATTTTGAAGTATGTAGTTTGTATTCCATACTAACTGGTTTTCTCACGTTGTATCCCTTCTTCGTTTGCGAGAACTGACATTCCATTCCATTCAGAAAAATCCATTGGTACACGTTCGAATTCGAGCCCACGACCTTAGAAACCGAAAGTGGGGTCACTCCCACCCATTAGATGCACATCGATGCTCTATCTATCTCAATATAGTCTATGTTATTTATGAAGTTCGATAGAGCCACACCCACTTTCGGAATATCTTTTTCGAATAACTCGCATAAGTCAAATTCCGTCCGAATCTCATTAAGAATTCAGGTAGGTAATTAATATTTCCGACACTGCTGAAAAATGCTACTATTGTTTAAACGTTTGCATAACCGCGGCAAATTACAGGTGTATAAGTAATTTTCTATTCATACTTTATGTTAGTGTGTGAATTGACGCCTCGAGCTAAATCCTCTACTGCTGGCATGACATGTATTCATAAATCTCTCCCAACAGCGGTAACAGCTGACAGCGGAGAGACTGGTGAAAGTGGAATTTGTTTATATAACAGTCCATTTTTTCTTTAATAACATGATTTTGACCTTGTTAAAAAGGTAATATACTATGCCTGGTCGCGTCTCACGACTCATCATTGGGTCGTTTCAGATCAGTCATGTACTTACATTGCAATCAGTTCTTCATGGACGATCATCACTATACCTACCTGCACCTACTGACATATTTAATTCACCTCGACCTCATTTCTGGATATTATCGTTGTTTAATTCACGACGCAATTCGTTCAAGAAAATGTTTTAAATTTGTTCAAATCTTTTATTAACATTACCCGGTATAACCATATGGCCCTATTTCGGAGCCTGAGTGACCAAGAACAAACAAGTAAAATGAAAGATGATAAAGCATTCGTCACCGGTGTCATAATCGTAATAAATTGAAGTGAAAACTCGTTTAGGCCCGTGATCCATTAGCATGAAATACTGGCGGCTTATTGGCGAGGCAATAAAGGAATTATATGATGAGTTGTCTGATATGACGTTGTTTATTATTCATCGGACACGCAAATTCTGTATCATTTCTTATGTGCTTGTCCATTTATACATATTATGAGACAAATCCATAACTTCATATGAGAAAGTTTTAGTTTCCTTTATTTGCTCCCACGCAAAAACAGAAACAAAAGAACTGTCTCATTATAATTTTACACTCAATTGGTATCAATTGGACGAAGCAAATAGGAAGGGAGGAGGCAAGGGGAAGTGGAAGGAAAAGGAGTTAATTGCGATATGAAAAGCAGACGTCAATCGGTCACATCAATCAACAATATTAACACGAGTCAGAATTACAAAGGGAAGAAAATATTTTGATATTCAGCTCTGCGCCGTATAAGAAGTTGCATTTGGCAATTTAAGAAAACACTGATGGCTGAAGCAGTTGATATTAAAAACTACTTTTAAACTGGTTATGAGTTCGCATTGTTGTTAATAATTGTGGGACGAAACATAGGGTTCTTAGAGATGAAAGATACGAAGTAACAAGGTAACAATGCCGGTTTGACTTTCAAAGAACACAATTGATTGAGCCATTATAACTTAAACCTGTCTTTATCAGCAAAGGTATGGACTTCGGAACAACAAACGAGGCACTTATTTCATAGACAAAGAAAAAATGTTGTAATGGCCATATTTATAACTTCACCGTTCAAGACAGTTATGGAGAAGATGGTATTGTTCTAGAAACTAAACAAATATAACTCAAAGAAAACCGACACCGAGCCTACATGGTGGATTTCACCACGCTTTACTTTTGCCTTTGGAACGATTCAAACTATATAATATCTTTGCCCAATAATGGGACACTATGGGCTTCCTTTCTGGGCTATTCCTGGCACTACAGCGTCATCTAAAAAGTACAGTGAAAAAGTCTGACGAAATCACGATAAATCTAAATTATCTACAAAGCCTGTTTTTACATTTCACTGGTATACAATTGATTCGCCTTATTTATAAGAAAGTGACCAAGTTTCAAAGTGATCTTTGTTATTGAATAATGCACTTGTATTTTAACTGGCTCAGATTATTTGCACCCAACTCAGTCGCTCGCTATTCTCACATGAAAACTAAGTAGTGAATCTGCGCTAGAGATCACCAAAGCGGCAAACTATCCGAATCAAATGCACAAGTTCGTTTGCAATTTGAACTTTTATCTTTGTTCGGAGTTTCAAAAGTTTACAACTAGTCTAGAGTTGGAGAGATAAAGAGTAAACAGCTAGTTAGACGTCGCGTGCGGTACGAACAGTGCTATACCATTTACCAAGTCTTGCTAGAACAGCCAGAACACTCGCGACTCACAAACAGTAGCTTTGGCGATTAGCCTCGAGATCTGGTTTTTATCATAACCATAATAGATTTTGATACTATTGTGGATTTGCAATTTTATTCATATTATCATTCATCATTCTCAATTGCACTGTTGCACAATTTGCACATCTATAACAAGGAACAAACATTAAAACCAAGCTATTTCTCTATTTCAAGGAGGATTCTACAACAACGCCTCGAGCATCACTGAGCCAGCATCCCGAAAAAAGAGGAATGTGTGAAAAAGGTATATAAATCATCTTGAATAGATGCAAAGGTCTGTTTATTAAGTAAAGGAAGGCTTCTCTTAACGCCGAACAATAAGCATTCGCAACGAGATAAAAGGGAAGCAGTAGATTTTAGTAGCGAGTCATGACTCCAAAATTAGACACGTGCTAGAGTCAACTAAGATTCTATTGAGCTGTGTTATTTAGTAAACTTAGAACAAGATAAGAACAACCAACACGACATTATACCAATGCTTTTAACGCAACCGACGTACTAATATAAGCAATGGGAAGAGTTAACGTTGCACAAGAGTTTAAAGATAATAGTTATATGTTGGTGCATTACCGTCCACTTATCTACAAAAAGACTGTGAACATCTAGCGGACTAAGGATTATTTTAAGTCAACTGTGGCGTTTTGTTCCATTAGTATGGAGAGGTAGGGGAATTGTCATAAGCTAATCTTCTACACTAATATTATAAAGAGGAAACCTTTGTATTTTTGTATTTTTGTATTTTTGTATGTTTGTATTTTTGTATGTAACGAATAGGCTCTAAAACTACTGGTCCGATTTCAAAAATTCTTTCACCATTAGAATGCTACATTATCCCTGAGTAACATAGGCTATATTATATTTTCAAAAAAAATCAGGGATCCTTACTAAAACTCTAATAATGTAACCCAAGGTGGAAAAAGAAAACCTTACATCGCATGCGCTGCGAAAACTATTGATGATAGAACAAAATAATGTACTACGATTTTGTAGAACACGTCACCATCTACAAAAAATGTCGCGACAGCATATGTCTAACTATTACAGTTACGTCACAATAAGTGTTCTTTTATTATAAAAATTTAATTGAAATGCCGCCGATAGAAAAGGGTCTTTATTTGTACCTTGGTATTAATCCTTATCCAAATTAATCTTTTCATAATTAAGACTGGTTTAATACCTATACATTACTTCTTGAATTTTTCAAATCGGACATTCCAATTCAAAAGATTTTAAAAATATAAGGTCAAGGGGCGCGTTCTCACCCAGCGCGGGCCCGGGCAAGGCGCGAGTTAGAAGTGACTCGAACCCACCACGGTCTAAGTTTAATCCTAAAACGTTGAAAAAATTTATGTCCACCCATGCGAAGCTGGGACAGGCCGCTAGTATACAATATATTAAAATGTGAAATTCAAGAAATGAACTGGGTGCTACTGTTTAATATAAACAGTTTAGTAATACAACGTGTGTCTTTAATTCAGTCCATTAGGGATTTGTGCATGTTAAATAATAGGCGCTAAGCGAATGCGCACTGTACAAATTGCTCTTAATTCGTTGTTCAGCCCATTGTCCATTTGTACAAACTCCTACATTTTTTCAGCTGCTTGTATCCGCTTGTCCGCTAAATGTGTAAGTAACAGTGTAACAGTTCAGAAATGCGTTTTAAAATTCATGACAACAGTCGTAATGCCGAATGGCGCGTTCGTTACACAAATTGCTAGGAAGCAATCTAAGCTAATTAACTGGCTAAGGACGAGTATTGTCTTTGTTTCATTTCGTTTTTCCACTTTGTGAGCATTTACTTCACGGTACGGTGCGCTGTACTGTTCAATGATTAACAGAATTTTTTCGAGTGCCATTGCTTTGAAGACTTGACCTTTTAAATTTATATATTATCCAATAAAACCATTCATTTTGATCACCCACCCGCGGTTTCGTTCGCTTCTCATGTAACCCGAACAAAAAGTAACCTAATGCTATTTTAGGTTAGAAACTATATCTGTTCATAGATTCATCCAAATCGGACCAACTATTTCAGCGTGATTGACTCATAAATATCCACCATCCATCTAACCATTCTCATTTATAATATTAGTTACAAAAATAGTAAGATAATCTTCGTCGGCCTATATAGATAACGTACATAGCTGTCTAGCTAGGCCTTCTTTCGGCTAGAAGTGTGAACGACCCCACAATTTCGGAGTTCTTTGACAGACTGAACCAGGCTTTACCGATCATTGAGCTTCGAGCCATAGGTTGCGGGGTCACTCACACCAGGCAATTTTCAGAGGGCATTTTTATCAGTGGGCGATAAGTCGACGACCGCCATTGTTATTCTGATAACGCACCAACCACGATTTGTAATAATGCGAATTTATTTTAGTGATATGGGACGAGGAAATATTCTGAGGATTATGTGCTTTATTGTAAGGATTAAAGCTATAACCTAACTTTATCGTAATTTATATTATGGTCGTAATCGTGATCTATTTTTTTGTAGTAGCAGTTTTGATTGAATGGTGTATTTATTTACCAATATCAAAATTCATCTCGTTTTTTATGATGTAGCAAAAACGAGATGATAAAATTATAACATCATGTTGCGAATAAATTACGCTTCAAATTCAAAGGCTTACATTTTATTTAATCTGTTAGAGCCCGTTTCAGACTGAGAGGACGTCAGCCTTTTCTCCTTATAAATGCGGTTACCTTCAAATGGCCTACTCTTCAAGTTATCATCTCCTACTATCTCATTGAGCTCGAACTTTGCGTGTTACTGAACTTGCGAGTTACATTGACACGTCATTTAGATTCATACATTGATTGAATATTTGATGAAGTTAATAATATCGATTAAATATTGGAAATAAGTTTATTATTATGTATATTAGAGGTATAATACGATACGTATAGCATTTTTATTTTAAAGTTTCCTATAAAAGTAATAGGTATTAAAATTTTGCAAGAAATCTGTATACCTATACCTACATATATTAATAGCTGTTGGGTTTCTAATTAATTTTTCCTTTTATAACGAGGTAAACAGGTATCAAAGGAACACTATAAAAATCATACTGCAAATCATGCTAACACATTTAAAGGAGACTTAGATAAATTCACATTAAAGAGATTCTCCTGTAATGTGAATTTACTTAAAGTTGATTGGTTAGTCTGTTAGTCTATTATCCTAACTAAGAGAGAGAGGGACTTACTCTTCTAGATTGTAAGTACTCTAGCTAGATCAATGAAGGAATAAATGCTTTCCAATGAAAACAAAGAATTCAAGAACTAATACCTTTTATTTTCTATGCTATGCCATCCTTGGAACATACTCAGCCGTGACCTATTCACTGCAGGAAGTGCAAACTAGAACAGTAAATAACATTATGGCTATAAACAACACTACTATGTACTAGCTAGTAGCTACTCACCAATAAATACTAGGATAAGAGAGATAGCTTGAGTCCCTATTTGTACTAATAATCTCATTTAAAAAATCACTATCAAAGATATTTGATGAAGACGGCTGACTAAAAAAAAAGTTTTTTTTAATATTACTGAGCTGGCATATAAGCTTATGACATGACTCAAGCCACATTTGACGGTAAGCGCTTATCGTGTTCTATAGACGCCTGCGAAAACAGTGGCATAACGCGCGCTTGCCCGCCCCCACCGTACACATTTTAAAACAGAAATACGTTGATGAAATGGAAGGGTATATAAAAGTATTTCCTACAAAGCCTTGATAATCCTCTAACCCGTCGAGAATGGACCTAACTCGCCTCCCACTAGCTATTTAGCGTGAATTGAAATCGCAACAACACTGTACATTCATTCTTGAGAATAGAGATGTGTACTTGTGTAGGCTTCGTGTAGGCGTCAAGGTTAGCTCGAGATCGGTTTTGAACAAGTTACATTACGGGAACAGTCATAAATGGGCTGTATATTTTATTACTGAGCTTCTTTCTTCGCTCGTACATTAATAACAGTCTTATTTATTAAATCTCGAAAAAGTTGTATTGTAAACCGTGCTGCTCCATAGTTGACTGCATCGCCACTTACCATCAGGTGAGATTTGAGTAAAATGGTTTATAAAAAGAAAAAAAAAAGGTATCTAAGAATAAAACCCAGAATAAAGTAGAAGACACTTTTTGTTACTTTACTACCTTGTATGAAAAAGTAATAAACTTCGAGACATGAACAGACAAGTGATTAGATTATCTTTCAACAAAAGCACGTAATGCCAGCATTTTGTATAGAACGTTGAAAATTAAGATGAGATACCCAAGAAAAGACCCAGTGCCGAAGAAACAGCACGGCCACTTTCAATCATATAATTCTAAGGTGAGTTTCACTGTACTTGATTCAAATGTCGTACATCAAGGCAGGAGATATTAACTCTTTGGAATTGAGATGGTTTAGAAACTATAAATAAATCTGTTGTTTTACAACTTCACGAGTAATAAATAAATAAATGTCGGAAGAAGCCTGGCTCCTGAACCAACATTGGCTGTATAACTGGAGACAGTTAAGAGTGTTTGTAATTTATGTTATGTTTTATTATTTTTTTACTTTACAAGCATATATAGATATTTATTTTTCAACCCATATCTTCCCAATGCTGTGCAAAGGCCTCCCCCAAATCCCTCTAAGCGTCTCTAATTCTCTATCCCTTGTCTTTTCCCTCTATTGTGTCTCGAAAGCAGCCGTCCAACGCTTTCTTGGTGGACCCCGACGTCGTCTTCCGTCTGATTGCCAAGAAGTTACGAGATTCATCCATTCACGACTGCTGACAAGACCAGCCCAGTCTCATTTGAACTTGGCCGATTTTATTTTTGTAACACTTTAGTTTTTTAACCGAATTTGCAAGCCGGGTTGAGCTATTTAAATCATAAGCTATGACAAAAACCGCAAGCTTGAGCAACATTAACTCGTAGGAAGCGACAGACCTCCAAACTTAAACTACCTTGATTCTCGGTATTTTCTAATATGACATAAAATATTAACATTGGCCTGTAAAAGTTTGCCTACAATTTTAGCAACTTTATGTCATCTTTTATCTAAATGAAATTTATGAAAATTGCATGGAGGATAAATAAGGAACTATTTTTATAATTCCTAGAACTAGTTAAAAAATCTAGACATGATGGATGTGTAGATAAGATAATATCCTAAAAATAAGAAAGTTATAGCGCAAACAGATGCTCCACCATTTTCTCCCATAAGCCACTCAAATATACGTTATTACCTGAAGTGGTTATACAAAATAACCTTTATCGGCGAATAAATTGGACACTTAAAGAACCTTTGTCGCCAGTTTATTTGAAAATTTGATTGCCCCTACTTAAAAGTAATAAAACTTTGAATACCTTATTTTCTTTTTATAGCACGTTACGTTAAAATTAATAGTTTAGGTTCATCAGATCTGTGTGGGTGTTTATTATAGTTAAATAAATGAACCTAGTTTAAATATTTTGCCTGTGCTCTCAACCGGTGAAGGAAAACACCGTGTGAAAACCAGTAAGTATTACGTATTGAATACCAACTACTGTATATTGTGGGTATGTTCCTTAAGTAATATTTGGTTATTACCGTTAGGTACCTCTGAAAATGTCCCTTAGACAAATCTCAAATCTCTCATAGAATCTTGAATTGGTACTTGGCACTAAGAGATCTGAGAGGATATCTACCGTGCCTGGGGATCTAAGTATGTTTTTAGATTTTGGTCAATACTATTATTACGTGGTAATTATTTTGGTAATACATGTATCTAAAATATCTAAATACATGTATTTAGATTTATGATACCGTAGAGACCGTCACTCACTTTTGAGACTCTATTTATTGCCGATAGTCTTATTATTCTTTTGAGTTCAGTTCCGATCTTTACAGCAAATACCACTGTTAAGAAAATTTGAGAGATTCTTACAATACTGAAACAGCTTCATGAGTTTGATCCCCAGGAAGATATCCCCTCAGATCTCCGAGTACCAAGTACGAACTCCAGGTTCCTTGAGGACGTCTACGAGGTATAGTCAGAGGTACGTTCAAATTCATTTGGCACATACCCACTTAAGTGAAAAGTTAGATAACACTAAAATTGCACACAACTCCCTAGCAAGCAAAAGCTAGTACAACAAAAGTCAAAACAGTAGCCGTTTCAATTAGTGAATAACAAGTAACGTCGGCTAATTTTCATTTTAACATGAAACGCGTTATTAATGAGCTTAGGCTGAGCTACGTTTTGTCAGTAGCAATGCGTTTTGCGAGAATTGTAATTAACGTTTGGTGGTTGCTGTTGCGTAATAACACCAACAAAGCACAGAGCGTAATGTTGTAGTAAAGCCACAGATTCACCAGCAGTAGCAGAGGCAAAACTGTGAAAGCTGTAAACGCCCAGTCGAATATACGAGCGTCTTACGAGCGGATGCATTTTACTAGTACAGTTTATAAGGCTTCACAACGTAATGAAGCAAGAAAAGCTTCGCACAAACGCGATAAGTTCTGTACGATGATTTCGTATGTGCTTGTTCACATCGGGGCGGCGCGTCTTTTATTATGAATAGATCGTCACCGAGCATACCATAGTGGACGCAGGCGCAGGTTGAACGCGCTTGTTTGGCCTCGCTTATCTCGCATCACATGTTGAATATCTATTAGAGCTAATTTAAAGATGACTGTCTAGTCAAAGTTGAATCGGCAACTAAATGTGAGGATCGTCTGTTTTTTAATAAATCTACACTAATATTATGAAGAGGAAAGATTTGTATTTTTGTATGTAACGAATAAACTCAAAAACTTCTAGTGCGATTTCAAAAATTCTTTCACCATTGGAATGCTACATTATCCCTGAGTTACATAGGCTATATTTATTACTAGAAAAAATTAGGCATCTTTACTAAAACTTCAATAATGTAACCCAAGGTGTAAAAAATTGGTCATAAAATGTCTTTCATCGCATGCGCTGCGGAAACTATTGACGATAGAACAAAAAAATGTTCTACAATATAAAGACTACTTTAACACACACACACACTAACAACAAGAATTTAGCAAATCGCATATTCATTCCATTTAAAAGATATTACGAATTTAAAAATGTCAAAATAGTAACAGAAAAATTTAAGCCGCCCCGCGCCGCGCCGTGGCCGGTGTGGCGGCACTGTGCCGGAGAAGTACGGGAGAAGGCGTGCACATCCGCGAAGCTCAAACGCGCGGTCTATCGGTTTAGCGGTTTATCCCAAAATATTTAAAAAAATAATGTCTACTTGTGCGAAGCCGGCACATTCCGCTAGTGTTTTAATAAAAACATACTGTCAATCTGTCTGAAGTTTATGAATTACGAAACGTGATCTGAAAATGCCACAAACCGTATTAAGCCACTTCTACGTTTTGTATTCCTTGATACATTAAGCAAAGTTATTATACTAATTCGGATAAACACCGAGTTATGACATACGAACAAAATAAAATATTAATATAGAAAACCTAAGCTTGCTGTTACTTTTTATTGTGACTTACTTATCCTTTGAGAACAAAATACAAAGTCTTAGTAATTTCCAACTCGGCTTTGCGCGAAAACAATACCAACGGAAAATATTAACTAAGGAACCTTATAATCTTCGGATTTACGAGTATAAAAGGAGTTATGGCAGATAGATTTTTATTTTAAACTCAGTTGAAATGTTTCTTTAGTGCAAGAGAAAAAATGAGAGTAAAATGAGAAGCTTAGAGATACGATCAGATCTTTGAATTGTGCTAGTACTCGCTGATACAAGGCATGAAAATTATGTCAAACTAAGTTTAAATTAAGTAATAATTAAATGAGATGTCAAGTCTGGCGAAGACGGATTAGAAGTCCTTATTAAAGCTACACTTGAAAGCTGTTGACAATAATCAAGCATAGGTGTTTACATCTATAATTAAAGCAACATTTGACTCTAGCCTTATGAAATTGTTGATAAACTAAAATAGAACCGAAATTTATCAATAATTATCTGTATTTATACATATCTATATGTGACACAAATACTTCTACAAAAATACAAAGCACTGCTTCGGAATTCACGCACGACAGAAGTCCTGCGTCCATCAGCTTGAGCCATAGAGATGTTAAGCATCATGTGCCTGTCATTTCACCCACACCCTTCAAACCTAAATTAAATTTATACTTATAGATTTTTTTCTTTTTTAAGTAAGTAACTTACTTCATAATATCAGCCTTAATAAATAAACATTGAAAACATAATAGTTTTAACGAAACCGTTTCCGTTCTGTGCCGTTACAAAGACCTCTGATCCCTGTCGTTTCCGTTTGTAATATGAATAGATTTAAGCGGCTTAGCGACCGGAATTATATTTGGACAATCATATCCCGAATCGTTTTAATGTTAGTATAGTTAATTAAAAACGATGAAACGGATGTGTAAGCAAATCAAATGTATTTGTTTTGCAAGTAGTTATCGTGTTCTAGAACGACTTGACTACAAGATTTACGAGACTCGCAACTTAAAAATATTAAAAAGATGAATTTGAGATTGAAAAGATTAAAGAGAAGACTTAAGAAGACTTTTAAGAAGACTTAAAAAGGTTTGAAAACATTTTATTTTTAATCGAAAATTTAGCCTCGACTGAGCAAGACGTACTGATGCTATAAACTTAGTTTCGCTGATTTCGTTCCGTTCTATGAATATTGCAAGTAGCCTTCAAAAATGTATTAAACGAAATGTTCCCCAGTTTCTCTGAATGTAAAAATTAATTTGAAGTGGTACTTTATGGTCTAAATGTTTAGTTGAACACAGAATGAAACTAATCTTATTTTCTCTTGTTTAAATTTAAGAGCAATGATTTTTGACTATTTTACTTATATTGGATAAATAGTTGATGGGTTTATTGTAAATAATATTTAGTTAATCTATCAATCTCCAATGAGTAACTTGACAAAAAAGTACCAAGTCTTGTAATGGAGTTTTTAAACCACTTAGGCTGACGACATCCAACAATCCAAAGTACTCTTTGAATCACGAAAACCAACCAATATGGAAAACAAATCCATGAGCACTACCGCACCGCACCGCCACGCTACGAGCGCTCAGTAGTCTACGCCACAAACGCTTCAACAAAGATTTAAAGCTCGAAAACGACCATAAATGTAAAATGCAATGTTCAAATTCCATTATAACCACCGGGCATTTAAATAAGCAAATTAGATCAGCGCTGTATATTAAATTTAAGCTCAGAGATTTGATATCGATAACGTTTATTCACTTATTAGCCAAATATAGAAAACTAAACATACTCCATAAGCGAGTTGAGTATATAAGTGATCTTGTCATACTTACTAATAATTCAAATAATAAAATCAAGTCATTTCCTGAGTAATTCACTTCTTCACCATTATGATGGCGTATCGCTTTGAGTGTAGAGTTACAGTGCCTTGCACTAAGGCTAATTCAAGACGACACTCAACTACTAATAGAGCATGCATATTGGATTATTGCGCGTTTGACGTGACAAACGAATGTAGTGAAGAAGCATACTCAAATAAGGCGGCGAAATGTATAAAGAAGAATATAAATAATTCTGATCTTTCACATTTTATAGGCACAAAGTAGTCACTTTCATAAACAAACTCCTATTACGCGAAGTGACAGAAGAAGTTTATGTTAAAGTTAACAGTAATCAAAGTAAATGAAGTCATCAGAACATTAAAAATGACACCGGTATGCTTGAATGCTGTCAAATTCTAAAACGACGTAAAGAAGGATAAAACCAAAAACCAAATATGATTGCGCCAACAAAACAACTAAATTCAACGTCTCTAGTGAATGAAGTAGAAAATATGCCAACAGACGAACCAATAGTTGCTGATTGATCAGCTAACAAAAGCATAAATGTCCATATCAACAAATATATTGCACCTATAAAGAAAAAGAAACAGAAGTACAAGAACAGATTGAAAAACGATGATATCCGCAGGAGTTAAAAAACTGTGTCGCGGATATCAACTGGAAGGTGCTTAGAGTTGGGTCAAAATCAAATGACACATTATTGTAACTCTTTTAACTTACTACAAAAATGTCGTTGTTAATGTTATGATTCAACGACATTGACTAAATTCAAAAGATACACCAGAAAATATGAATGAAAATGGGGCAAAGTGTTAATCCTGTTGATTCGTCGTCGCTCGTTGACATTACGCTAACACCTATAACTTGCTACATAATACTGTTAAGAGTAATTGATATGCAAACGCCGCGGCTCACTGCTGTTCTTAGGTTAATAAGGATGAACGAACAAAATACAATTAGACGGTGAAGGAGTTAATGGAAACATGTGAAATTATGGACAGAATGAAAAAGCTTATTGAAAGTTTTAAGAAGAAGAGAACAAAATGAAGACGGGGTTAGATAGAACATAGAAGAAATAAAATCTTAAGCATGCTTACCCAGTAGCTCCGTTCAGGGCGGTGACTAAGCCAGGACGCTCATAACACATATGCATACCAGACGAATCTTTGGAGCACTTATCAACACTCAGTATGAAATCTTTATTCACAGAGTAAATCACAAAGTATTATTTTCACACTAAATAGTTACACAAGATGAGTCAATCTACACCCCGTGCGAACATTTTTGTTTTGAACGGCGCATCAATCAGTTCTGACGATCGGAACAGTTACTGCGAAACAAATTTAACATTAGCTACGGTTCGGCGAATGTAAATCGTTGTAAGCCAATCGTATTGCAGTTTAATTGTAAATATTCATGTCATGTAGCACTTGATTGCTTTTGGTCGGACTGTAAGAGACACATTCAGAAAATAACATTTAAAAATTGCAGATATTTTTTAACAAAGCTACGGTTCAAAATGTGGATTAATATAGGTATTACTCCTAACTCCTTGACAATTACGGTATGTGTTTGGTACGTCACAGAAGCCACCTAAAACCTATTGCCTAAGGGTAGCTATATGTAGAATCATTTAATCGAGAGCACCAGACAATACAACACCAGAAATACTCGCATTTCCATCGTAAACATGGGACACCGGAACAACGTCATTTGTTTCGTATGTCCCAATGGGACGGCGCAACTCGCAAATATATGATTTTATTCAAGCGAACGGGAATTGTGACCCATTACAGAATGTATTTATTTAAGCTTCTAATTATTAATTTAGAATCATAAAGAGCAGTTTCATAAATAATTTACCCAAATTTGTAGGTATTTATTACATAGTAGGAACCTGTGTGATAAATGATAATCGTAATAAACGAATATTCAGTGGATTCGAGAACACGTCCGTGAAGGCGTAATCTTAAATTAAAAGGAACATTGATTACGTGCAAGTTCCCCGGGGTTCGAGCCGATGATTAATTGCGAAGCAGTCTAGCGGATACTTTTTGCGTTATTTAGCGCGGACACCGAGTAAATAGGATGTGGCCGGTTTTTTCACGAAGGGTCATAAGGAGCCATTAAGCGGGTGTTTTCCCGTGTGATTGATCAGTGTTACGCGCTCGCTCGCTCGCCGCGTCAAAATGCAGTATCCCTGACTACGTAAAAACAGCGACCAATCTCATGAATGCTTCCGAACAATGAAATCTAAGACTCGGAATGAAATCTAACGGGAATAAGCCACATGTGGCACATTTTACTAAGAACTAAGTCAGATTTTGTAAGATCGACAAACTCACAACGGACAATATAACGGAGTTTGCCGATTTCAAGCGATATGGAATGAACCGTGTCGGTTGGATGGTGATTATCATAAAATTGGTTGCGCGATATCAAACTTATTCAGTTGGAGTTTACTTATAGATCAAGGCAAACCTTTTAATTTATAAAAATATCATGTAAAGATTGAAGAGCATGTAAGTAACATGAACACGGTAGGTAGATAACTTGTTTAACTTGGTATAGCAATGCAAGGTTACCGCGAAACAATTAAATCGACATGTATATTCTAATATGAAATTTTAATATATTGAATTATCGTGTTTTGCGTGTCTCTAATGAGATAAGCTAGCATTTCACACCAAATTAGACAATTTCACGCGGATGCATAATAATTTGCCTATATGAATATATCTGTCAAGGTTACCAGAACAAACGTTTCGTCGTAGTTTTAAAATTGGTTAATTTATTAGCTAAATACTAACTGTCCTAGATCTCGGAAACATTAACCTACTTTAAATTCGAGGTCAAATTGTGACTATTCTGTCGAGGGATTTGGTGAAATCCGCACGGGAACTTTTAGGTGAATTGTAAAACGTTCTCATAATGAAGTACATTTTTTTAAGGCCCCTGATTTATTTCTATGAGTATTGGGGTACGAGATGTCAGGTAGAAGGTGGTCCGTCTGATCGACATCCTCTGGCCTATGTTGTCGTAATAACAGCTGTGTTCCCTTTAAGCCGATAACAAATGAGAGAACTATCCTTTTTTTGCGTCTAGGACTGAGCAGTGACTTCGTCATTCTAATAATAATGTCATTTTCTACAATATAAAACCCCTTGTCTACGACAAGCATTGTTTACCACCCTGCAGATACAGCTTTTACCCTTCTATAACTTTACGACGTGGTAAAAATAATTTGAGAGAAAAAGGCCGTAGACCGGACATATCCACGGATAGTTGTTCAGCTTATACAAGACTATTGTAGATAACCCTTGAGATGCGAGTTTGGAACCCTCGTCTCAATCCCGTGGGAAGCGCGTAATTTTAACTTAAGATAACGCCGGGACTGACCGCCAGAGTCGTTTAGATGGGAGCTATTAACATTAAAGGTCTTGTTTCGCCACCTTTAGAAAGTCAAGACTAGATAGATTTCAATCTTTTAAATGGTCCAAGTGCGATTTACTCTGGAAAAACCTTTTCAAAGATCAGTTGACGAAGAGATTAAATAAATTGTCAAGAAAGGAAATTGTTTAGATTAATATTTTGAAACGGTTTATTTCCATTACTGGAGGCCCACCAACAAATAATTCACTATGTACAACGTTGGTTTGACTGCCCTTCGTTTCCCTCATCATTAAGGGTTTACAAAATATTGTAATGGTCGTTTCAACACGAATGGTCCTGCTAAATTATCTCGCGGAATTTTAATACTCCATTACAATTCACAACTCATTTGGAGGAGTTATCAGTACTGGCCTTGTGTTTATAGCAGATAGCGAAATAGCTATCGCAGTGATTGCTTGGTCTTTATCTTTGTTGTTTATGTCACCACTATCACAAAATTATATTTTCACTTAGCTTTCATAATGGCCAGAGCATTGCAGTAGTTAAATTTAAACCTGAGATGTAAATGTCACATTTGGGAATGTTATTCCCATGGCTATTGTTTAGATTATCCTCGAGTGCCATAATTACAATATTAAGGAAAATCCTTTAACAGTTCCTATTTTGTAAAAACATATAAAACTGCATGAAATTTCAAGTATTATTATGACGCATTATTGGCATGAAAACCGCTGTAAGCGAGCGATGACTAACATGTTAGCAGCGCCGCGCCGCGGCACACCGAAGTACTAAAACTTAGCAAAACAATAACTGAAAATTTGGAATTTTGTGAATTTCAATACAAAGATAATAGAATACCTTTATATTGAAGTTCACAGAATCTAGAGATTCTGACCATGAGTGAAATCGATTGAGTAACTGCAATTAAATACAAAACCACATTATTTTCGCGCAGTTTTTTTCACCACGGGTAATTCTGTCAAGAACACGGCTGAGCATTACTATAATGTTGTTCCAGTTTCATATCGTATGCGTAACTATTAGTACACATTAATTCGACCTCATTTATCAGTTCCAAGAGCAAAGACGATAAATAGTTGAGAAAAAGAATAAAAGATAATGGATACTAGTTCTAGCTAAGTATTTGTTTGTTTCCCATTGCATAATCTAAGTAAGATACTCTTAATTTGTAGTTTGATACAGCTAATTGCAAATAATAAATTCCCAGATCCAGCAGTCAAGTGCGTCATGCATGAGTCAACATCATGGACATTACATCCGCCGAAGCGATTATTTCTTACAAAAACCGTGGAGTAGATAGGCCGCGTCCGTAATAATCCTACAATCCAAACACTGCAATCCAAGTGATCACTGACAGTCCTCGCCACAGATTTCACTGTGACGATGCAACACATACATCCGAGGACGGCACGCACGCATTCCTTGAACGAATGCGAGACGCATCACGTTCGCCGCTCGCGCTCATGCGAAAACCCGCCAAAAGCGAGTGCCTGAGTACCCTTTATTGGCTTTGAGACATGCGCTGTAAACGTACACAACCAAACAGCAGGCGAGGACGCGCGCGACTGAAGCTCGAGTCGAGTTGAGGCGGGGCGGGAGCGACGAACGGCGCTCGCAAGTCGCAGGTTATCGTGAGTCGGCTGCACAGATAATGATATCAAAAGTGGATCGGTCTAATGCTCTCTTTTATGTTGTAAATGATCCGAATAACCTAAGTCGCAGCCCCAAACAAAAACCTCAAATGGTGCACCGTCAGCTTCAGCTTCCTTATACCTATATCAAATGAATACTATTGTTACTCTGAATATAAAATTAAACCTATTGGGAGACAGCATTATTATGCTAATGATCTTATCAATGACTGCCACTTCTTTCAATTATCATTATGAATATTGTCTTTTTCTCTAGTGATGTTTTACGGTGTTACTCTTTCCATATTTTTCAGTAAGTATAAATGTTTGTTCGTTAATATTCGAACTGTTCTTCTTGTAAATTCAATTCAATATTTTTCAACTTATTATCGTGGAATTGCACATGACGTTTTCACTAAAAATAAAGCTAAATGCTTTACCACGCCCATGAAAACTGTACCAACAAAGAAAATCAGCGTGGAGTATCAGTCATCGAAACCAGCGCCCGACGCGGCGCAAAACACCGGCCGTAATTTTTATTGTCCCACGCTGTTTTCCGTGCCAAGCCAAATTGCTCCTTCATCCCAAGCTCCAAGAAGTAAAGTCATTCAGCTAACGTTATTTCAGCCAAAACGGATAATGTTGATATTTTGACGACCTTCCGAATGTGCACCGTATCGTGATTGTATTGGAGTGGTTAACGCATTGCTTACGTTAATGCGGCCGACACTTTCATGCCGTTTCTTAAGTAGCTTGTAAAAGTGACCCCAGTTCTTAGGGCATTAGAGTTTATTTCTGTGCGGTTGTATCGGTGGCCGCCGAGAATTTCCATTTATCAGGACGTTGTGTAGGTCTATATATTTTGGTCGTATTAAGAAGCGAGCTTCGTTTGATGGATGTTTTAGTCGGTTGAGGTTTTTGCGGTGGATTTCGCAAAGAGCCGTAACGTGGCGAGCGGAAAAGTACGTTCTTTCCGCTTATTGAGTTTGCCGATAAACAAACACTCGAAACGTCGATATTAAATGTAAGTTATCGACTCCTATGTAACCAATGTCGTGGTTCTAATCGACATTAAATAAATAATGTAATTAACTCTGGACATTTTGTTGCTTGATATCGATAGAGTCGGGTATGCTATACAAAAATAAACATTGACACCAATTAGCACATTATAGTCTCCAGCAAGATGAATCTACTGCGACGTCTGCAACCAATTATAGCACGCGAGGTGCGAACTGAAATAGTACTTGTACTTGTATTGGCTATTAGGCAAATTGCGGCGAGATAGCTAATTCGTTCTGACCCAAATTTTGTATGACAAGTGGAGCTTCGAGCGAAGCGGTTCGGAAATAGGAGGATGATCCTGAGGGAGGTGTGAGGGGAGCTTTAGGGGTGCAAGGGGAACATACCGGGGAAACGACGGAGGCCTACGTGCTCCGTATCTTAACAAGTGTTTGTTTCTGCCTGTATCGTTGTTTGAGACGGACGTTTCACCTAATTAAGCTAAAATGTCTTTCATTAGGGGGTTTGGAATGTATCCAAATTGTATCCCAACCTCTTCCTATTACAACATCATTTCAATCATCCACTACCTGATTTCACTCACGGCTCTCACGGACCTCGCTCTATATGTGCCACTTTTAACGGCCCTGCGCTAGCCTAATGCAGATTTCAACCATAATGTCGCTACAACTTCGTAAGAACTTTGAATAAATAGCAAATAGTCTCAAGCTATCGTCACAGAACACATACCTTACAATCATCGATATGATCCCTCTACATTATCCAATACAATTACGGATATCGAAATGATTTAGCAATTTAAATCGAATTACCGCATGCAATGATTGAATCTAAATTAGGCTTGCACCATCCCAACCTTAATAAATGCATCTGGAATGCCTATTACTGCTGCATTTACGGATCCCTGTACGTTAATGCCTGTGCTCGCTCTACCGATTGACTGAACTATCTGGTGGTTATCCGCTTAACCGCTCTACATTTTATTTTATGATAATAGGCAATTTCATACATATGATGCAAAAGTTCAATACTTAAGCATAAAATGCTTGTGGACAGAGAAAAAAACATTATGTGCTTCAAACTGCTTCATCTCGATTTTTGTCTTTAGATCAATAAAATTTGTTATACGGGACGTTAACTTCCATTGAATGCTTGTCATATTACAAAATAAAATAAACCATATTTAAGATGAAGCGCATTCGCTCACGGGCGCCACACAAATTACATCACCAAGGGTTGTTGCAGCAATTCCGTTTAGCATAGAGCCGGGCCCTGACCCGGAATCCCGGTTAAATATGCACATAAACGGCCCACCGCGCCGGGAATTGGCAACTTGTAGTAAAGAACGGACCGGGGAGGCTTCTTAAGGTAATTACCTCGGTCGTGAACGTACACGCAATGTTTGTGGATACAGGATACCGAACCAGCAGTTTATCGGGAAGTGAGCTGGGAGTTATAGTGTAACAAGGTTTGTGTACAAGGATACTATTTGTGAGAGTTGCAAGTGGTGTGGTGAATTGGTCTTGTCCAGTTACTTTACAGTCATTGGCATTCAGTTCTTGATTTAATTTAAATCCATCTGTGGAGTAAAAAAAATATTATGCCCGTTTACACAACATCTACTACGATTTTGTAGAACACGTCATCATCTACAAAAAATGTCGCGACAGCATATGTCTAACTATTATAGTTATGTCACAATAAGTGTTCTTTTATTATAAAAAATTAATTGAAATGCCTCCGCTAGAAAAGGGTCTTTATTTGTACCTTGGTATTAATCATTATCCAAATAAATCATTTCATAATTAAGACGGTTTCAATACCTATAGATTACTTCTTAAATTTTTCAAATCGGACATTCCATTCAAAAGATATGACGAAATTAAAAATGTTAACGGGTCCACGGGTCACGCGCGGTTTGCGATTTCACTCACTCAAGGAGAAGCGCGTGCAAATGTATGAAATAAGTAGACGCGAGGCTCGAACCCACGGTCTAAGTTTATCCTAAAATGTTCAAAAAATTTAAGACCACCCATGCGAAGCTGGGACAGGCCGCTAGTATTTCATAATAGTCTTAAATCGATAAAGAAAATGAAATAACAATAAATCGGAGATTTAATAACTAGCCTCCAATCGTATAACCTTTAATTACGTAAAAAAAACGTTCAACAGCCAAAATGTTAGTATTAATATTCCGAATTTCCAACCTTATCTATGCATCTTCCAACCCTGAAATAAGTAATCAGCTCAGTCGCGACTAATCCTGAGTTGGCGAACAATACGAGTAAATGAAACGATGAGACGTGTATTGTATAATCGGGACGTGAAATACGCAATATCATTAGCGCGATGAGTTCCGAACATTTTGCCGCGTGCTTATCGTGCCCGTTATTTACCGCGGGTCCGGAAGACCAAACGAACGAACGCGACTGAAGAAGAATCAAAACTTTTTCTTCCTCCGGTGTTTAGTTCATAAAAACGATGTTATTCTTCGCAGAACGGGATGAGTTCCGAACATTCGCTGCGCGCTTATCATGCCCGTTATTTACCTACTGCCAGGTCTGGGAGACCAAACGAACGAATGCGAGTAAACGAGCATCATAACTTCCTTGCATTATTTCATGAAGACGTTGTAAGCCTTAGTTTGCTTCGTTCGCTTGACTGGACTCTTTATACGGTATTCCATCTAATGAATCGTTTCCGAATGAGTAAGACGCGAGACGGGTGGTCAACTCTGCATAGCGACAAACGAAGTTTCGTATTTTGAGTTACACGCGGCAATGATAACTCTACTCCGGAGCGTGTGGTCGCATTGCCGCGCAGTGTAACTCAAAATGTCAAAACAAAACTTCATTTATTGTCTTAAAGAATAGACCCCCTCAAAAATAAGTATAGCGAATATAAAAAAATATCATGAGACAAATATTCAGCCATTTCAAGACAAAATGTAACTTTTCCGGGTTGCAGCTTTGTTTTGAAGGTTATGAAGAACCCTACTGTTGATAAATTACTTTTGTTTTAAGGGATAGGTTTAGGCGATACGTCAAGGGATTTTAATGACTTAATCAAGGGTCCTATGCACGGAAACGTTCGCAATTAATGAAATCGAAGAGATAACGTCACATCTCGGACGAAACAGATAAATTTCTTGTGGTTGCTGAAAACACAAACTTTCTCAACACTCCTTACTTACTCTATATTTTGAGACTGTTATTATATATAAAAAAATATCACCTACATAAATAAATAAAGAATACCTACTAATGACATTGCAGTGCCCAACAGGATGCATATAGTCGAGCGAAGCTATGCACTAGAACTAAGCTAACTAAATAAATGAACAAAACCGCCACCTAGTAATTCTTCTTGCGACAGGTTTGCGACAAGCGTAAACAGTGCAAAACTACTAAACCGCAACTTCAATTAATTGACGAACATGCCTGCGCTTTCGGTCAATCGATGTACTGAAAAGTGCGCACTTTGACAGCCGCTGGGCAGCTGGCCGCCGCTCGCCGTCTAAAGTGCAAAGCAAGATTAGCAACGACAAGCTGGCAATAGGCAAAAACGCTTTTCGAAATACGAAATTTTCGACGTTAGGCGACCGATCGCTCCGCGTCTACCGTCGCATTGCTATAGATTTTTTTCTTTCTTAACATAACAGTTGTTGTTTTACAACTTGAGATCACTTGGATTTTCGTACGGCCGTAAACCACTAAAAAGACAGATGATTTATTGTAGATCAATAGCAATGAAACGTACTTCAGTGTGTTTTTTCATAAAATTAAATTTAAAATGTAGAGCAAATACCGACCACGTAACAACGACGACGTTAATTGCATAATGAGATAACCTATGCACTCGTTTCTAGAACCATCGGATTAAATGAATAGTCGGTATTGTCAACCATAATGCTATTCTAAATGATTCCGTAAAACAAATACAAAGATGAAGATGTCTCAATCAAGGTTGTATTTACACTAGCGACAAAAAAATTAAACCACTCCGCTGACGGAAAAATACGCTGTCGATTGTTTCCCGCCAGTCGGTGTACGCAAAATGCGGAGTATGAAATAATTATGGGTGTGAGTGTGCGACGCGACGCGACATGTCCCCCACCTCCTCCTCACTATCTCCCCAGCACTCGTCTCCAATCTCCCCTAGAACCCGCTGTGGACCGACGACAAAGCGTCGCCACAAATGTGGGTAAAAACGGAACTTGTTGCTTTATCAGTGTCATGTTTTCGGTGTGAAAATTTGTTAAATTACTAATGTCGCGTTATCCCGACAACATTCTAGCCAGAATGTGGAGGCGCATTTTTCGTCGGGAGTTGGGGACAGATTTTTCGTAAAAATCTTGTAATGAGTTTTTCTGAGAGGATCTTGGAATCCTTGAGGTCGGAATACAAAATTCGAGAGTGAATAAAAGCCAGCACGATTAGGTGTCTTGTAAAAATGTTAATGTTGAATAAAGCCAAGCCACGCAAGTCGTCTCAGGCAGAATAGAGATTATAATTAATTAAAAAGTCGGTGTAGATGACACGAAACTAAAAGTTTGCAAAACAAAGATTTCCTTTTTCACTAATCGCTTTACATACGTATGCATCCAAGCAATGCACGAATAGTAGGGTGACGAGGGAGAGATTCGAACGAGGAATGTCCCACAATCGATTCTTTGGGGGCAACTATGAAAGCGGACTGATACCGGGAGAGCGGTGGATAATTGAAATACCTGACGACAGTCGGGCGGACAGGATTGGGTGATTCGGCAGAGGAAGACATACTGGCATCTAACGTAAACATTTTGAGGAAACGTTTGTCGTGATTTGAACTGTTCTCAAGCGGTTGTCTTGGTTGAGGTTCTACCGCGATTTCAAATTGAAATTCCCATGCAAAAATGATTTTCTTTTTTTGTTACTATACTGTGGATCTGTTCATTGGTGTATTAATGTCTAGACACGACACTGTCCCAGAGATTTTCTACAGATTGTGCGTAAGGCTTTTAAGTCGCATGAAAATTAAAGAATGCATTACACTCTCGAGCGAACATAAGCTTAAAGTAAACGATTTCCGTAACAAATCCTTTTAAAGTAATTGGTGTGCTCTCTGAGACACTCGTATCCAGTAGGTACGTTTGCGAGGAATAAGCTGCAATACGAACTCTAGACGCCAACAAACACAGACTTCTCGGTCGAGAAGACTTTAGATTTAACTCCCTGTATTTTTACCCGACATTAAAAAGAAGAGGTTCCAAATTTATTTAGATTTTCTATGTATGTACCTACTCCTGAAAAATGAAGAGAATCTGGAGAAGAATATAATACCAATTTTTTTTCCTCTCCTGTGCACTACTGACACATCTTATGTCCACAATACACAAAGGTTATCTGGAAGATAATGCTTTATAGCATTAAGTTCGCCTTTGTACTGATATTTTAATGAGCAATTAAGTATTTTCAATCAATTTTCAATCCACCAATTGAGGTAGATTTTTTTATTATTTAATTAAAAAGTATGTGGGCGGCGAGTGTGTATTGCATTTTATGTAATACGATACGACCATGATCTATGTAATAATGCAGTGTTATTTTAAGAACATAGCGTGATACCGAATGCAATTTTTTCACATCTACGAAATGGTTCGTAAATGACACACAATGCAAATTTGGTATGCCGACGAAAACGGCTGAATTTCATTGTTACATACAGTTCATTATTGCTCTGTTCATTGAACACGGGATGGATAATTTTATTAAATTATTCAAAATAGTCCATAATTTATTTTGATATGTTGGATCATTAACTATTTGTATGCAAATACCTCGAATTGTTAGGTATCGGCCATGAAACTTTAAGTTGCTGTTAATCTAATTGAAAATAATTTATTCAATAAAACCACAAGGACCACTTTTAAACTGCTCCAGTTTCATACGAACTGATTGGAAAAACTGGCGTTTTTTGTATGATCCTTCTCACATAATCAGAATTACATTGTATTGGGGCTCACTCCATTACAATGGTAATGAGGCTTATTATGCAAGAGAAAAATATGAAAAGGCAATCATGTAAGAGCATAATAATAATAAGCAGAAGTTCAAAAGACAACACAGCGTCTGCTGTCTTTATAATATAACTAGCTGGTGCCCGCGGCTCGTCTGCGCAGGATTAGTATTTCGAGTAGCCTATATTAGCGTGGCGTAGTACATATGTATAACTCTAGCGGTTTTGGCAGCGCACTCTAGAATGAACTCTAGAATTTGGCAGATGGTAGATTTTTTCCTACTTACTTGACACTTATTATCATCATATTTTGGACAATTCACACAATATCTTTATAAATTGTAGCCTATGTGTTATTCTGATGTATAAGCTATGTTATTGTAAAGTTTCATAATTTCATTAAAATCCATTCAGTAGTTTTTACGCGAAAGAGTAACAAACATACATCCATCCATCCATCCATCCATCCATACTTACAAACTTTCGCGTTTATAATATTAGTAGGATAATATGTGTTTGAATGATAGCTTATGATGATTACTTTAGGTTATTCCCCATAACAATTAAATTTGTTTCAAATTGTTTAATAAATAGGTAGCTAAAGGAAAGTCTATAACAACCAAATCTCATAGAACATTTCCAAGAAGCAACGCCTTCACTAAAAACAATGGAACATGGACACCAAAACCCGACTAACAAAAAAACAACACTTGAATGATTTATAATTAACGTCTGCCAATGTCAAGGACTCCTCTCCGAGCTTCTTTGTTGACGAAATAAACAGTAAAATACCTAATTAGGAATAACATTTCATAGTTCGAATACATACGAGTACATGGTACAATAAGCATATGCAGTGACCTGAGATCGTCCAAAATTGAGACTAAAAAGAAAGTAAAGTGTACATGAATTCGTTTGAGTGGATTTTTTATTTCCTAACTAGGGTAGGGCCTATTCAGATGTAGGACGGTAAGGTATTTACAACAATTTGAATTTCTATATTCACAAGTACGAAACAAAAATGACGCTTATAAAGTCGCGTTCTATTATACTATAGGTTTTACCTTAATGCTAAGCCATGTCACTAATAGTGTGTTGAACGAGGAATTTAAACGTTTACTTAGTCGACGTATAATAATGAAACGTATCATGAACTATGCTTTACATTTTCATCAGATTCTTTGAATTACACCGGCCGAGCTATACATTATAGAAATAATATTTTTTAATAATCAACAAGCCAGTGATGTAATGATTTTTATCGGCAGCATTATTTACTAGATAAGGTATGACCTACAAACCTTTAAACTTCACAAGCAAAGAGCCCCTTTGGCTTGAAATCTGACACAACAATGAAACAACTAATAGGCAACATGAAGGTGGAAGATCTTCGCTAGCTTCAGCCACAGCAAAGCCGGTGAAATTACCGAACGTGAACCACTTGACGTCTGAGGATGCCGAACGTATTTCAATGCCACACAGACTAGACAAGAATATCGTGTATGTGAATGTTTAAGGCTAAATTAAACAGATAATAATTTGAGGGGAATGCCATTATCGTGCGATGTGGTGCCTTGTTCACCTTGCTTTAAGCAAACATACAAACCACGACATTCACAACTCTACCAGTCCTCCGACACTGAGTCTTTCCTGTGTCGAGTATCAAATCACATAACGAATACAAAATACTTCCGATATGATGAGGCTATAATTGTGCATGATGCACATATGATACGCGCGAGGCACGCGGCCCAATGTTTACGTAACACAACCAACAGAAGTAAGTGATATCATCGTTTTAAAATGTGATGGCTATACTACGTGTAGTATGGATTCAAATAGTCACTGGAACGGTTTTATCATGTGTGGCAGATGTGGATCACGGTTTATAAATATACAATATGACAGGAATGGACGAGTGGTTAATAAATCTGATCATGTAGGTACTCTGCTGCATTGGTTACCTTGACGGCACTTTGTCAATGACATGAAATTTTAAGTGCAGGAAAATTTTATTAATTGTCGAGAAGAGGTACTACTGCTATCACTTAGGTATGATGGAATGCAATAAACATTGAATTCTTAAAACGATTTGATAGCATCTTTCTTCTCAGAGATCTTAGGGGATATCTACCGTGCCTGGGGATCGAAGTCGTGAAGCTTTTTTTCCTCCACCTTTATAAAAGTATCAATAACCTGAATTAAACATTTCTTAAAAGTATTCCTGTCACTGTTTATCATTCATTATCATTACCCATAAGAAGATAGCAAAGTCTGCGATTTGATTTTTTTACCTTTGTATCGAATAAAAAAGATAAAAGCAGGAAATGATTATAATTAATTTATAACAATCAACAACTTTGTACAATAGATCATCTTCTGGTAACTAGCCAAGCGTGGGTCGACCATTGTTTATTTGTGATGGTTACATTAACATGTTATGAGACACTGTTGCATTCATATAGCATTGTTTACGACATTTTAAACACGATATTTTATATCCATTACGGAGTTGGTTACATTGCAGATACAGATCGTAAAATTCACTTGTAATTAATTCCCTTGAACAGCCAATTTTATGATTGTCTCAATGTTAAAGTGCTAGGTAGCCGGACTTCACATTGAATACTGTAAACTAAATGTATTTATTTCTAATACTGCCACATTTGGTAAAAATATGATTTATTAAGCCAAATTTTGAGTTTTTTATGGTTAGGGGATTACAATCTGTCGTCGGTATATTTAATTTATACCAAAAAAGGGGTTAATTTAGTATGAGTCTGTAACTGGTATAGTTTCAATTTAAACCTAAAATCAAGGAGGCCAACTTTTATATTGTTCACCTTCCCACTACTATAATCAGCTCTCTCTATCCTCTAAGGTTTGCTGGAAGAAAACTCTACTCAGAGTTAAGCTCACCTTTGTACATAACTTCTATGTATTGTTGTGTCAATCATGTGTGTGTAGAATAAAGATGCAAATAGTGTAAAAATATACACGAGAGAAATTCAAAATTAATTTAAAATGTTTAAATTTAATCAGTAATTGCATTCCAGCGAATGAACACAGCGGGTAGCCGTTCAATGCTGTTCATTTTACACCGACGCGGCGTTCATTAACGTGACTCGCGTCATCATTGCATAAACAAAGGGACGCTGCGATGCAATCAAAGCGAATTATCCAGCGAAATCAATGTTTGCTCAGGACCAAATGGCTGTCGTTTACGATCGCGGCAGTAAGCAATTTTCTAATAGAACAGGGACAGGGAGCACTGGGCTTAATCAATACACGCTCTTTTGTTTATGCTGCATTGCACGAGGGTGTGTCATATCGCATTCCATTCCTCTAGTAAGCATATTAGGCAGGTAGATACTGATACATGCCTGCTTTAAAATTGGTTAAGATTGTTTTGATATTGTAGCTCTTTGTTGTCCCTAAAAAAAATAAGCCTAATTACATTTTAACCTACGAAATTGATTCATATGCTGCAATATGGTACGTAATATGATCTCGTAATTGAGCTAATGTGTATTATACTCGTAGATACATCATATTAGAGGTATGCTTGATGATTAAGGGACAAAAGGCTTCTAGCGTATTTTGCGTCACTCATAACGCTACATAGAAATTCTTCTGCACCGCCACACCTTGGGGTATGTCAAATCATCCTTCTGATTTAACATACCCTAAGGTGTGGCGGTGCAGAAGACTTTCTATATAATACATAAAACAAAAAAAAACTGTCGAATTGAAGTACAAGTGAATGTGGTATAGCTTACTGCGTACAGAGTGCGCAAAAACGAAATAGCCTTTGATGGCTAAAAACTTGGAATTTTCCTTTACAACAATCCTAAGTATCAACCAATGGCGCTATTTTTTTATCTATAGTTAGTCGACTAAAATAAAGTTACGATATCTCTACCTAATTAAATCGTAACCAATTGGATTCCTACCAATATATTTGATCCAAAATATACCGATTACCATAAACGTTACAAAGTCGAGTCCTAAAATAGAGAGAAAACATCAATCGAGGATACAAAGTAGTAATTTATCACAGATTAAACGACTGAGATGACACCCACTGGCTATTTAAACACAAGTGGAGCGGTCACGATATCCGTAACCCATTAGTTCCATAATGTTGTAAATATTTGAGCTAGTGGACATAAGAGAATTAATATAATTTGATTATAACACTTGGTAGAATAATAGAAATAATAGACGCGGTTGAAGGTTAGGCAACTTCTCGCTCATTTCAACAAATTCTTGTCAAAGATGTTTAAAGTGCGAGTGCGAAACGCTATGTCTGACTGTGGTCAGCGTTATAATTAATTTCATTTCATTGACATTGAAGTCCAAAATAATGATAGAATACTTTTTCATAGTATCGTATGTACTATAAACAATTTCTATGCAAAACAATAGAATTTGATTAATTAAAAGCCCAATAAATAATTTATATCAGGATTCACAATCGCCAGCTGACTCAAAAAACCGTAGAAAAATTCCTTCTCACGGACACAACGGTATCGACGCACGCGCATTTCTAAGGTCAAAACGACATATTTCCCATCCTTCACTTACCATCGAGGATCAAGTGAGGAGAAAGCGAGAAGACGCACTATGCAAATGAAGTGACCCGTAAAAAACGAGCATTTGAATTTGAGTCACTGTGGCGAGCGGGTCCCCGTGATTGATTAGATGCACCTTTTACTGGTATATGTGATGCAGTCTCGTTGGAAACCTTGGTTCGTTTCGTCATTATTTACAATTACAATAGTTCCCTTTAACTGGAAGGTAAAGCAATAAATAGTTAGATCGTAAACTTGCGAGCATAAATGGCCTTTCAGTGTTATATGCAACAATTTGACGATAAAATGTTTTCCAATATTACGTTACGAGCCCGTTTCTAAGGATCGATGATGTAAAAGCAAAATGATGAAAAATCGATAAAAGGATAGACCGGTAAACACAAATCAGTTTCAAGTTAAATGTATTCTATAAAATATGACACGCAACTCCATCTATCGAGAAACGGATATATCTCCTTGCGTATTTTTTTTTTCTGGTCACAATTTCTTCACGGTTTGTTGTTTTAACATCGTTTTGCTTTTGAGCCACGATTCCATTTGAGCGCTCATTAATATCAGAAGTAAAAATCAAAAATAAATAAAACTAATGTATTTTTCTTTGCATTATATTACCTATTACTATTACCTACTATAGGTATTATCTCCGTGTCTTATATGCCTATCTTTTTGTATTCTATTATTATTATTAACTATTATTATTTGTAAATATGTAGTTATCTAGATATTTACAAATTTGCAATAAATTATTGAGTGTGAAACCTAAATAAAAGAATGGAGTGCTAAATAAATTAAACTCCATAATGCCCTGTTTACTTTCACAGTTCACGGCCGCATTTGAAAGCGGCAATAATGGTTTGCGCTCCATCTCTGTTTCTCTAGCATACGATATTCAGATTATGGTGTATATTCCTATCCCTTTCTAGTGTGATTTATAGCGTAAGAAGCTTTACATAACCGCACTAGCTACTTACTTCGTGTTGTGCTAGTGCCAGTCAGTTCGTTAATCATGATTATGATGCTATAAAGTAATTATTTTATCTTGTTTGCATGGTTATTTTATTTTGTGTAAATATTTTTACACAAGTTTAGCTCATCTAAAGGAAAACAAACATAAAAATAATGTACACGTAATTAACATGAACATAAATTCTAACCAATATTTTACAAGAATATTTAGTGATTAGATAATGATAAGAAGCGTTATAATAACTGTATACAAAATAAAACATTGTGCTAACTCGTTATACAAATTTGAAGTAGGCCAATGATCATAAATAAAGATTACGAAATCAAGAGCTGTGATTTTTAAGCATAGAGAAGTTATAACAAATTCTAAGAGATATATTTTCAAAAGGGTTCTTGGATAGCCATCAATTCCAAAGATACACAAATTGACAGTGATGTGGGTTACATAGTTACTGATTGAAGATTGAAATCTGAATAACGATGGTTTAAGCGAGCTGAATGACTATAAAATATTTGATCGCGAAATAAGAGCAGCCAAAGTGACAAATTATATTATTACAACGATTTTAATAAAAATGTAAACAAACATAAAAACCCATACGGCAAAGAATACACATCATAGAATCTGGCTAGAGTAAACGATCTTATCTTTTGTTAAGATAAGGTCATGTTTTTTTACCGAATTTAGATAATTTCGGTGACCTAATTCGCAGAAAGAAGGTTATTCCACGTAAGCATTTACATACAACGTGCAAAGAGTTATGCAAAATCATAGCGAGAGTATGTATTTACAGGATTATAAATAATTGAGTGATTTTCACCAGACATTTAACGAAAAATTACGTCAAAGACATTTCATGTACATTTACATATTTATATTGGATCGCGATCACAAAAAAAAGTCACTGAAATTTCATGTACCCATACATATTGATATTGAGTCGTGATCACACCAATCTACACCTAATACGACATTTCGTTAACTATTTTTTATGATGTTCAATAATGTAAAATCACAGTGCAAATCGCAATTAAAATAGAAATTAGAAAACGTAGCACTTTCTCGTAATTGACGCTGCTATACCCACAGGTCCGCAAACGCATCGGTGCGAGTGAATAGGCGAAACTAATTACGAACACATCACTTGCTTATAATAGGTCATTGGCAACGGTTAAATAAACGGGGATGCAAACAATTTATAGTTGTGGAACTGAAACAACTAATGCAAGTAAAAAGAGTTTTTATATTTTGGATTGATACTATATGTGTCAGTTAAAAGATGTCGGTAATGTACAATTAAGTTGCTAAATTTTGATAACAAAAACTAGCATGTTTCAACGAATTTTATATTCGCAACAAAAACTCAGCATCAGACTTTAAACATCTAATAGCACATACAAGGAATGATTAAAAATACTGAAAGGCCCACTCACCGGCTGGGCTCCGCCATCATTTTGTGCGGCCTGAAAATAAACAAAAATAAGAATACAAAATAGTGAACAAACAAAAAAGCCTGAATAGAAAGCAAAACGACCGAAATAACCGATATTTAGACCTTATCATATGTAACAAAGACAAAACTGAGTATAACATAAAGTCTTCATACACGAGAAGCTAAAACAAAAATGCAAAGTTCAATAACGAATGATGCACACACACGGAAACTGTCTAAAGTGGCCACGAGTAGCGCGACATAGTTTTGATATCCCTTGCATTATTCCTCGACATGAAAAGGACGTGATTTATAACTTTGACGTGCTACGCTTGGCAGTATTTTAACTACATTTCTTGTTACATATATGCGTCATGCGTCCATAGGATACCGAAGATTTCCCAGTAAGAATGTGGCAAATATTTAAGAAAAAGACTACTTTGACGTTGCTTTTTGTGGACTTACGCAATTGTGAGTGACAAGCAGAAGGTCTGACATTTAGAAATTTATTGCTTTTTGTAAAACTTTCTTCATTTTGAGCAATACTCGCAAGTGGCAATAAAAAACACAAATCCGCTGTAAGCATCTTAAAAATATATATTCAATATAGACAAAGAAATAAATATACAGTCTGATACAATAAATTAGAAATAAATGTCAGGCCACACCACACAAAGGCTCGCGTATGTAAATGTTTCGATATCAATTAATGTGGCTACGATACAAAAGTATATGAAACAATGGCAGTCATTAAGCAAGGTATACTACAGCATTCCTTTGAGTTTCCACAAGGTGCGATTCCGTGCGATGCCCTTGTTATAATTATTGTAACTGACCTAACATGGGTGGGCTTCTGCCAATAATATTGCGGTTACTTCTGGGCCCTAAAATAGTCATAAAAACCAAAAATAAATTTGAGCCGCCTCCTACTCAGTTGAATTTATGCTTGCTCTTTGAGAGCGCGAAATGATATTGCATTGCGTTCATCACCCAGATACAACAGCAGTCTGTAAGTATTACACAGATCATACAGTACAGTAGCCGTTGACGTTATTTCATACTGTAAGTAAGTATGGTAAGTACGACGACCTTACATATAACCAATCACGATAATCTGAAAAGGTTGTAGACGTTCAACCGTTTTGTATAAAACGATCACCTCAGGGACGTTGGTTTATTACATTTTGTTACTTGAAAGAAGAATGTTCAATATTAGTTTTGGAATTCAAGACATTACTTGTGAATTTAATAATTAGGATTTCTTGATTTACACCACTGGGAATTGTTTGAGTTGTTATTTGGGCATCCAAGTTTGTATCTTCTACCTAGAACTTTGACAGGTAAAACTAGAAGTCAATTATTAGTAGGTAAAATCAGCTTGTATAATTATGTAGTAAACATACAATTTCTTATATGCAATTTTCAAAACTTTGATAGCATCTTAAATCGTATTCCGTAGAAATTCAGATTAATCTTTTTCGTTTTTTTTATTGTATCAGGTATTTATTCTGTGCTTGTATTACGAAAACATGAAAAAATTACAACTCAAACTCACTTAACGGTTACGTAAAAGTCAAGTTACGGAAGCTGTACAAAATTAAATACTTCAAAGTCTCAGTTCCTAGCACTCTTTCTGGAAAGTGACTTATGAAATAATGTGTCATGAAACAATCTTACTTACACAAAGTAAGGCGAAATATCAGACACCGAATAAACCCAGCGTCATAGGTAGAACAGTCATAATTCATGGCATATTCCAAGACTTACCATAATTTAGCAAACAATTCTCCAAGGTTATCGAGGTCATTGCTTCGACTCCACCGCTTGCTACGCCATCCCATGGTCGCGTCACGTCATCCTTATCACTCCTTATCGCGTTATCAATAACTACACCCGGTCTAGTGGCGTGAGTGAGCCACAAATTGTAACAATTTTCGCAACTGATAAAAAGTAAACACCAATTATAGCAATCGACTGTTATTAGATAGTAAAACTTACGTAATATTTATCGTAGGTTTGTAAAAACATTATCGAAAGTCATATTAAGAGGCTTTATAACAACGAATGTTAAATAATGTTAAATATTGAATTACCAGAATGATTTCTACATAAAACATGAAATGCCGAAGAGAAGGTCAGAAGCCTCGTTTAGAATTCATCATTCGTATTACGCAAGTGTTTTCTCAAATCCAATAAGCGTCACTACACAAACGCGAGATTGAAATCAGCGAGACAGTTATCAGTGGAGACAATTTGATCCTAGGAAATAGTATTGGTTTAGGATCTCGATCACTTTTGACCACATCCTGTCATGCAGGCTGCGGTCACGACTGGCCTGCACGGGAATCACGGGATATACCGTATAGTACGTTTTCCGGATCATTCTTACAACAAATCAAATAGAATTCCCACCACAATTTTTTTCCAATCTACCAGTCTTTAATAGTGTAGTAAAACTAAAAAGAAATAAAAGTTTACCATAAAAACATAATTGAACCAAAAGCTATAAATATTACAATAATACCGATTATTGGGTAATGTTAAGAATGTAAACTAGGTTTTATTGACACGCGCGGTATCGAAACCAGCTCTTTATACGGTGCTCTTTATCTGGTCACGATAGTTCACTTCCTTGAAAAGAGTATGCGAGCGTTAAAAACACCGATCAAGACCACACAGTACTGCGATCGGCTCACATAACCACAACACTTATTGAAATACATTTTGCAATTAGATTGGACCTAATATATTTAACTAATAGAAATAACAAATCGAATATCACTCGAAGACCACCATCGTCTATCTGCCATCACATCCCGTGGAGCAGGTATATTTTGCAATTGCCCCAACTCTCTTCGGATAAGCTGTTCCGAGAAAAAAACTCGCAAGCCATTTTGAACCTAAACAATCAACTTAGATAGAATAAAATTAACTCTGCTATGTTTTTAGCTGAGTTAATTTGCACTTTATATTCCATACCCATAGAGTCAGTAATGCTTTGATAGATTTCGCATTCGTGAGTGAGGATGTCGGTGATCTACAAAGCATTCGGCAGAAATAAGGCTTTGTAAGACAAAATTGGGGAAACAAAAAGTTAACAATCATCATTCAACACGACGACGTTGTCTCGCGTCGACTAATAATCGTATTAAAAGATACAGTTTATATGTTTCAACTTTCAAGTGTTTGTTTCGGCTGGTGCCCGTAGTTTATTGTTCGCAATTAAGCATTACATTACAACGGATGAAGCTATAAAAACATTGCAAAGTGAAATAACAATAACGAATTGCAAATTAGCCATTTACAGCTCACTGCCTGCGCACTGCGCATTAACACTAGCCTATGGTCACATGCAATGCATTAGGTATCAATCAATATCACTGATCATATTTAATTTTAAGCAATGCTATATTACGAATTATATAACAAGGAATTATTATATTCTTCGGTTTAAGAATGCAACCAGGTTGTAATTTTCGTATTCTCAACTCAAGAAACTCTTTACAATTCACGAAATGGTTGGTAGAAAGAGTTAAAGACTTTTTACGTACTCGGGCGGCCCAATGCCCTGTAATTTAGTTTTGATGAATTAGCCAAAACGACGGGATTCTAATAATTGAGGTCGTTCGGACAAACGAAACGAACACCGTTTGAGCCCTTCAATTTAAAACGGATGTATCGAGAGCTTTTTGCGAATGGAAATATGATTTTCGGAACAGTGGGTTCATCGGCCGTTGGATCGAAGAGCCGACCTTGGTGTATGTGATGCGCCAACCGTGGCGTGCCAAGTGCCAAGCCAATATCGAAAATTGACGAATCTCTTGAGCGCAAAATGTACAATGCAAAATTCATAATGATTATTTGTCACGCTTCAGTGGTGGTTGTGACAGACTACATCTATTGTATTACGTGGATACTTAAATGTACATAATTAAATACAAGTAGTAACAAGAGAATTTTCAAACGATATATCACTGTGAATGGTTTTACACATGAGAATGGCAATAGGAAGAATAACTGTAGTGTCTCATTAGTGGAACGAGCGAAGCATGCCGCGGTTAGACTAGCAGGGGCGCGATGGGCAGGTTCTGAAGGGCCTTATTAGTCGGCAGGTGGCTTTTTCTCTATTTTGTTAATTTCGAAGCCTCTGAGAGCTTCAAGTGAGATAGGGACCCTAGCTTATTTTGTAACCTTCGACTAATCAAATACAAGTGGTATAATATAAATGTTCTATCAATGACTCCATCATGATGTAAATTTTAAAATATTTGGACGGTATTTGATTTTATTTTTAGAATAGAAATTCAACCAAAAAATAATAAATAAATAACAAAGATATTGTGAAATGTAAAAGTCATATTAAGTATTTGATGAACGTTATAAGCTGGTGATGCTAATGGATGAAGGCGTTAGGTGATCTAAGAACTCCATCGCCAGAGTTGGCTACTATCTCATATCATACCCAAGTGTACTGGCCTATGCCAATTGGGAAACTAGGCAATCGATTGCTTGTGTGAGATCGTGAGTATCCTAGTAGGTAGACAATATTGAAGCGAGACGGAAATATAACTTAGTTTGGCCATTGGCCAGTGCCGGCATCTGTTTCGCTCTCGTTTGTTTGATTTGCGTAGGTGTGAGCAGTTAGGCACCACTAGGGTCAGAATGACTACCGATGGTATGCGTAGTCCTTGATTGTGATTCATCGTAAATGTATTGGACTTCCAGAATTTGAGAAAGTTATGGCTCAGTAAATCTTAATAGTTAGGAGCACGCATCTTCAAACTTCACACCTTGCGTGCGAACACGGTAATGCTCTCTACGACTTTATGAGGACCTATGAGGAACTTGCTTAATTTCATAACCTGAGAGTTTCATACGCAACATTTACGTAGAAAGCCCGTTGCTAGCTGAACTTTTCTACCGCTACAAAATTGCACGCCGACTAGGAATACGAAATTACGGAAAGAACTATTAGTCACTCACAAAGTATGACAAAAAATCTGTATATAAAATTTTACTAATTTAAAATTACGCGTCAGTTTATAGAAGGATAATGTGGCAAAATGGCAGAATCTTGGGTATACCTATATCATTTAATATTTCGTAATCTTATTTTAGACTGCAAGCCGATCAAGTAGGAAAGGATAGGACAGGCGCCTTGTGCCGGCGAGCGCTGACACTGCTTTACATCCTGAAAACTACTTTAAGGAAAGGTAAGTGAATCTAAACTATACCAAGTAAGGTTTATTCCGTTCGCTGTACCTGTACTGGGTAACTTTGTTCCAGCTTGTTATGAGTTAGGCGGGATTATTGCTCGCGCTGATTTATACAGATGTTGAGGGTTTTGCTTATACTATTAACACTGTAGTAATAATTGTCTGTTTATTTAATGCAACACCTTAAGCAAACTATGCTAAAAAGAGCCATTGTTCTAATGTAATTAAAGTTTTATAGTATAAAATACTCCCTCACGTTTATTTCATGAATGTAATTTATGGCTGCCGGGGGACTCTTATGTCGAGTCCACCAGATCACAGAATCGGTATTCTAGGTCACGTAATAATATTTGAAATGCACCGAAACACGACTGATATTTTAATGAAAAAGACAAGAACAACCGGACGGCGCGTGCGGGCATTTCAATACGGCTCTACTGTGAGAGGTCGCCAAACGCTGTCGTCGACCGTGGTCAACGATTGGTCACTCGCTCGTCGAACCGGTTAGTTTGTAACATTTTATAATTGACAGTAATATATCAAAATAAATGGGAAAGAGAACCAATCAAATAAACAAAACGATACATTCCACTCATAAACTGACATCGCAAGGTTAGTTTATACCAGTTATGATATCACAGACATTGCTGATAATAGCGATATCATAAGTGACTGGCACGGCAATTCACGCAGTAGAGCTCCCGGGAGCTTGCAGCGAGCAGTGACCACCCAAACCGACCTGACTGGTTACCGACCTTGCGTAGCTTTCGATTTACAAGCAACTATGCGTTTTGCTACCATTCCGCTTAAACTATGATAAGTTGGCAAACTTTCACTGTCAGTGGAATTATCTGCTCCGTTATAATTATAGGTATGAGATCATTATGAATTATTACTGTGTTTAATAACGTGATGAATGTATAATTTTGTGGTTTAAAAGTACTTCATTCAAGGATGCTTGATATGGTGTGGTCTAATAATGCGGACCGTACTTCTCTTGATCAATCAAGGTTAAATAAAATTAGCGTTAAAGCAAGTCCATTAACATAAAAAAAACTCGTGTTTATTTGTTTTTATAAGTCACGTTAACCCGTTATCGGTTTTAACGTATCATAAAAAATCGTTAAAAATAACTATATCCTCTCTCACATACTTCTGTGTCAGGATTTGCACATCCGGTCTATAATGCCTTGCCATGTTTCTATAATTAAAAGTACATTAAGTAATATATTTAATGAAATCGACTTTTTTGATTTGCATGTATTAATATGGTATTCAAAGAGATTTTGGGAACGACACCAGTTTATATTTCCCTCCGATGAAACATAATACGAGTAGTGTGACTTTATTAAGAGCAAAAGTTTTTAAAATAATGCAGAAGTAAAGAAAATCTTTATCACATTTCCGATAAAATTCCGATGCGTTATTGCAAAACGAATATAGTTAATTAGAAGTGCCTACTGAATCCCCGGTCAGAGAACCAGGAAAACGGTAACTCGGAAGATAATTAGTTTCTACGTGGAGGGTCATAAGTGCCTTGTTAGTTACGTACCTAGAGCCCAAAGTTCAAACGGAGGCCCTGAGACAAGTTTGAGCCGATATAAGTTTGCTTGTTGTTTGTTTAGTTAGGTTATTCAGAAATTTGTGAGCAAATAGCATATTGATGACTAGACGGCTGGTACTTACTAGGTTTGGTATCGTATATTCTACTAATATACATCTGATGTTTGATGTTTGTGGTTCGACAACGACAACGGAACTGAACTGAAGATGTAAACTCAAAACTTCTATATCAATACTTCTTTCTGTCTTTGTAGAGCTCATTTTCACTAGACTCTTCTGGATTTATATCAACTGCTGCACAAAGTGCTTTCATTAGGATAATATCAAGGAGTTGTGGATTGATATGGCGGAATAACAAAACATGAATATGTGATAAATTATAGGTAGACTATATATAACTTACTGAGGAACTATGATGATGTTTGTATTAGGAGGGTACATGATTTAGCACATACAATATAATGTATAGGCAGGCACATGAGACTAACACCTTTACGTCTCAGGGTGATAGATGCAGTGCAATACCACACGGGGCGTGCACTCAGTGAACGTGCTCTGTGAGGTAAAACTATTGTTACAGGCAAGGATAGGCGGGCCACCTGAATCTTCCATCATACAAAATAACGGTAGGAACCAAGTCGTAAGTTTGTTGCTTATTCTAGGCTTAGTCGCGTGGAACTGGCACCTAGATTCACTTAGCTTAAGAGTTTTAAAATGATCCTTGTGATTTAATATCAATACACTTAACTTTGAAATCAATCATGTCAATAATACATTGCAGGATTACAATATCCGTTATTTTGTTTTTATCGGAGACAGTTTCCATCGCCCCACCCCGCACCCCAGTGAATAAACTTTTCCGGCACGCGTCGCGAACAATCGTCCTACGAGGCTACGATCCAAGGATTTCCAATCAAAATGTAAATTACTGCTTTACATTCATACATCTGGCGCTGGATCTGAGCTATTGTTTTATCAATGCAATATTGAACTTGACAACTCTAAACAAGTTTCGAGCTGCACGCGATGCGTTATTTTTGCTACTATTTAAAACAGAGGTTGGATTGTACAATTCAATTGTATTGATCGAAAAAACATTTCCGTTTTACTGCTGCTACCTCTGCGTGACTTGCTTGCTCAATCGTCGATAGATCACGCACGAATTATAATATAATTTCAATTAAAAGGAGTTAAATATTATAAACTAACCGTTGAATTATTAATGTGGTGATTTATACAGGCCCTCAAAACCTAATTGTTTGCAAAAACAGCATTAACAAAATTAAAATATTAATGTCCCGACAGTTCATTTGCACTTTTACAGACAATAACAACGAATTCACGAAGTTACTTTGTTGCTAAGTATAATGCTACCAAATCTAAAATCACAGAGCGTTCAAAGCACACACTTACCCAAACTACATTTTTTAGTGGCAAAGTAAGTAGTGAAGCGGCTATGTATTGCCATAACAGAGGCAATTTGTCAAATTTATTACTGTACTGCTGCTCGGCAGTAACTTACAACCTATTTTAACGGCTCGTACTATTTTTCATCCTTATTAAAAAATCATTCTTCTAAAATAGTTTCTATGAAACACATTTAGGAGGTATCCATCTGAATGATATGGATAATTATATGAATCTGTTATGCTGACCACAAACAACGTTTTAATCGCAAGCGTTATAAATTGTATAACTATTTTTATATTTCTTGGAAACTATCCCGCGAAGTGTAGAATATAACAAAGTTATCAGACAGTCGCAATTCTAGCAGGAGTAAATACTTGTGATATAATTTTTTTAAATGCGATGCTCTCACATAATTTATATATATGGCTATCCATTTCCAGTCACCATAGCCAAAAACGGATAGGACTTCAATATCATTTTTTTTTAATATAATGTTTGAATAGATTTTTACATTTTACTCATTATAGCCTACTAAATCCGCGCAACCCAACATTAATCGCGCAGTCGCGCTGTTTTATGCACATTTCATCGTTGAATATTAGTTAGATCGTAGCGTAAATCAGAGTTGGTAAAGACATTTATGCGTCGCCAATGCAGACAGATACGCCGTCGACACGGTTACAGCTTCCTTTATCATCATACCAGTGACAGATAAACTAAGAGTATACGAACTAACGATGTAGGCTTGGGCAGTGACAGATAAACCTAAAGGCATTACTGTGAAACAATGAGGCACTGTCTTTGAAAGCGATAGGTTCGTGATAAGCAGCAGTAATACAAAAGCTACTATTAGTACTGATAATATTATCTACAATACTGATTTAGTAAGAAAGTTTTCTTTTTATTTTGTACTTTTATGATTTATCAAACAATTCATTGAATCATTTTGTTACTGTGGATAGTGTGACGCATGAACAAGTCTTAAAATAACAAGTTGTCTTACCTGTCCCTTTTCAATTGTTTTTTAAAATATTTATATATAGCTATATTTTTCTGGGATCTTATTGTATATTTTCACTCCCATAACATTTAGGCCCGAGCTTTAGAGCTGATTTCACCATGCTCTGTTAAATTAACAAAGGATTAAAGGGCCGTTAGATATGTCAAAATGTACGCGTTTGACATCTAAGGTTAGATTTACGGCCTGTTAATCCTTGATTAGTAACTAACAGAGCATGGTGAAATAAGCTCTTAAGTAAGATAGTGATTAATTTGTAGAAAAAAAACGCTTGTAACAAAGAAGACTCAGTGAGGTAATAAAACCAACCAATGTTACAAGAAGTCGCGATAAACCAAATGCTTTGCCTGCATACGAATCTTGTGAAATCCAAAAAAGGTTACGACTCGTTAGTTCAGAGAATTTGAACAAAACCACAACTCCCAACAACGTGACAAGTAAATTACGGCCTCACTTCCAAAATAACAGTGTTTTTCAACGCCATAAACTGTGTTGAAACGCGAAGGATTCACCAGCGAGTTATCAGCACTTTGCAATAAACTTTTGATTCCACACAATACAGTATAATAATACCTATCAATCACGACGATCAGTGACCACCGGCAGACAGCAATAACGCAATTTATTATGCACTAGTGATTGCCTGTGGCTTTACGCGTGTTCATCTGCCACGTCCGCGCATCCCAGAGATTGATGCCATAGCATACCTAGCACACAGAATGACAGAACATAAATGACTCCAGCGGTTAACTGGTAACATGTTTCATGATAAGCTAAAAAACAACAGTGTTTGTGTATTTGTTTGTTAACAGTACTGACAATCATTTAGTATCTCATAAAAATCAATGCTAACTGTGATTAATATGTGAGACTGACTATACAAGAAGAGCAGAAACACAGAAAAATGTTGCGTTTTAAAATGATAGAGATAAAGAAATAAATTCGCAACGCTTTCAAATTTCGTACAGTACGTCAGTACAGTATGTAAGGCCACGATAGGGTAAAGTTGGCAGCACGCCAATATCCACTACCTACTTGAATGTTTAATGCATTCGAGACTATTTCATTACACGGTGCAACAGCAAAATCTGCTGTAATGCTGTATGATTATTTTTATAATGGAAAAATCTGTTTTGGATGCGGAAGTACGGATCTCTGTAGAATTTACTCGCTCTCAGCAACAGAATCTTACTCTCCAAAATACCACGGTATTATGTTTTCGATTAAAATGACGCAGTTAATATAATCGTAAAATACCGATAGGTATGAAAGAAAAATAAATATAAAATATAAGTGAAGGTTTACCGGCACTTAAACGAGATGAACTCAAAAGGCATAAAATAAATGTGCTTATCCAATTAAACTTTGTTATCTTCTCTAGCAATGCAATGATGTCATCTCAATTCCCGGTAAATTGAATCTTCAGTATAAAATAGCAAACCAACCGCAGAACAGAAAACATCGACTAAACTTGCTATTTAAATAATTATCAAGCCGACTTCGGTTATTATTCCTAGGGTCGGCGGAGTTCACCCAATGTTACGTAAACATGGCCGAAACTGAGCCGAGATTGACAAACAATATCTGCGAGTTTTTATGAAAACTTAATCGTGATTTATGGTAACAATTAAAAATTTGTCACGAAAATACTTTCATTACTCGACGGTTAAATAAAATTAATGGTTATAAACGTTAACAGTTTTGGAAGGCGCGGTGCGGGGCGGGCAGGCGGCGGCTGCGGCGGTGTTCGAGCGACTCGCTCTGTCAGCGGCGATATTTCAAGATAAGCTACTTCGCTGAACCACTACGTTTCGCTTCTGTGTTCCGTTCCCACGCGCCCGACCGGCTAACAACACACACGATTACCGAGCCATTGAAGTAATGAACCCTTTTCGAATTCAATTACTAAATTACAATCAAAACCAGAATTATGTAACTTCGTAAGAAACAAAACATTTGATTTATTTGACCTAAACGTTGCACAGTTTAGGCACCATCGTCGTTTAGCTGTTAAACTTTTTAATTGCAAATTACTAGACTAATATTTCTGCGCTGTCTACTATTTAGCAATAAATTACTTGGAATTTAGTGGCTTTGACTTGGGCATTGTACCAGAACAATATGGGTCGGGAGTAACGGGACATACCTGACGGGCGGGGAGCGATCCGTCGCGGTCCTCGACCCGTACCAAAGGCTCGGCGACGGAGACCGCCTTGACCTGCGGACGACTCGCGCCAGCTTCATACTCCGCTCTGGTAGCCTGGTGCTCGACCCACATCTCTGATAAATCGAACGCGATCGGTAACCATAAACTTTCTTATCTTTCCGTTTTCCCTTGTACCCATGAACTTTCTTATCTCTGCAAATTATAATTTCCCTTGCATTGCGATACCCTAGTCTCTGTAAAGAGCTCATGTTGACAGCAAGTTCGAAACTGACTGCCAAATATTAATACAATCACAATTTTAAGCGAAATAATCGATTCAGAAAAGAAGTAGTCAAGTTCACGATGCTCAAATTACAAAATAAGCAATTGAAGTCATGTTTGCCATAAAATGAGCTGATCGCTCACAATTCAAAGTTACTTGATACATGGCTGCGCACGGGCATAGCTTGTGTAACAATAGTCGTGCTCGCTACCGCTTTACGACCGACTTTAGACTTCGAATGATAAGCAGATGTTGAAACAAATTGTAGACTCATGACTGAGGTATTATTGAGATTAGCTATTTACACGAGCATACATTTATTTAGCATGTTGCATAAATATGAAGATGCCAACCCTTAATATTTAAATAAACTTACTCATATATTCGAGTAACAATTGACACGGATAAAATTGTAGGTCACTATAATATCATACGTCATACGAAGACTGTCCTACCATAATCGGTGGGTTTACCATAGAACCGGAAGATGTATCAGTGACGTCATGAACACCGGTACGTTATGTAGGTGAGGCATAAGCGGCGACGCGACCGACGTATGCACGCTGAGGCATAACGGTACAGCTAGTCAACACGGCAGGCAGATCACGGAGCGAGCCGGATGCGACGCGTCATCCGGTCACCTATTCACTATTGACTTACGATTTAGCAATTTATATCTCCCAACTTATTTCTATTTCACACAGAAAAATCTTATTTGGAAAATCGACAGCTTTTGGAGCAGTTCAAGAAAGAACACGATTAAACACTAATTAAGAAAACTAGATCTCAATAAGACTTCATGGTACTTTTGGAGTAAGCTCTGGGTGCCACCGTTATAAATAGGCAACCAGAAGACTTTCCTCAGGGAGATATGCCCTCCGAAGCACGTCCTAGCTGAACTTTTTGGATGTCAGGTAGGTCACGAACGAAGCTCTTGGGCATGAACGTCGTCATGGTTATGTCGCCTGATTTAATCTGAACGTGACCTTGACTGCGACTTGAACCCCACTAAAAACGAAGACGCGATTTTTTTTTTAAAATTTACTTAGCAATAGTTATAAATAACTCCCCTGGATTTGTTGAGCAGCATGTCAATCAGCGCATCCAATTGGCTCCGGCGCCGTCTGATGATTGACAATTCCTTCCTTTTTCATTCAGTAACTGCTAGCAGTGGGTCCCTCGTCAATTTATTGTCTTCTTCTTTCTTTTATTATTATTTAGAATTCTTTAATATTTCTGCTGTGGTTATACAGCCCTTCTTGCTTTATTTATTTTCCCGTTAAAACACCATAAGCTAGAATACCTAATTAAATGTATAGTAGAAAAATAAATATCTATACGGAATCCACCCCACACACAGTCTAAGTAAACCATAAGTCCACACCACAGCATAAAATTTAGGGAGATGCTTTCTTTCACGGTCAAGAGGTGCTAAGAAAGAACGACCAAAAGTTTAGATTGAGTATAAGTGGAGGGTTCAAGTTTGAAAGAAAATAACACCACGCGGATTAAGTCGCGGGCATTCCATTAGTCAAGCATAACTTGGAAGCTGAAAAGAAGTCTAGGTAAGTAGATAAGTACCAAGAGATCTGATGTACCTACTGTGGTAATGTCTTCTATCCAGACAGCGTAATACAATGATATTTCATTTTATTGCAAAGAGTAAGTAAACTTTTTAAAATAGGAATTAGGTTACCAGCGAGCGTCACCTAGAATACTCTCTAGATATTTATATTTTTTCCCAGTTTAATCTACAGACTTGTAATAAGATTCAAGCACGGAATTGGACGATAAATCAGAATAATTACCGAAACTAAAAAGTTATGACGTTACAAAATAAGTGCTAATTAAAAGTACCTATGATAGCGATAATCATAGATCATTACGCTAATGATTTATGGCTAGACACTCGAGTGAGCTATGTTGAGGAGTGGTGTTTACTATACGCATACCATCAGTGGCATGGAAGGCATTATACATAGGCACATGCAACTATGTATTACAAGATTGATGCACCTAACAGCTGTAGCACTCTAAGGAGATAAACAGCACTTATGGGTATATCTGTCTAAAGATTATTTAACTTTTAAACTGGTTAGGGTAAGAAAGGTACCATTGACACTATTAGATGCGAAGAAGCATCGGGTTATGAAAGCAACATGATTTTCCCCGAATTCAAATATTTACCCGAGTATTTCCGATTATTTAACATCTCCACGAAGAACGGATAAGCAAATAGACCGGCTACATTAAATAAGACACACGACACCGTATTCGTATCTCTCGTATTATTTATTCCGTGTCTAAGGATGTAACTTATTATAAGGATCGGACTCAGCGTTGTGGTTTATCATTTTATTAAGGAGAGATTTCATGTTACTCGATTTTATGACTTCTTTCTTTTATCCGAGGTTATTCTCAATCGCATTAATTTCTTGGCTAGCCTTGTCCATTCATGGCCAAGGTAATGCATACTATCTTGATATACCCGAAAGGTGCTAAATGATACGTCATGTACTGACTTTTTTTAGTCACGCCTTCCTTTAAAACCACTATATGTACGTATAGATATGACCAAGAAAATATTTTAAGACAATATCTCCATAAACAGTTTTATGGTACGTAAAGATGCAAGCTGTAAATCAAAAGACAAATGCTTATTTCGAAGTTAGAGACAAAGAACAGTACCATCCCTATCTTAGAGAAGAAGTGAACAAGTTTCTGGAGCTGTACTAGCGACAAGCAGCGGAATGAAATCCGAGAGAGCACCTCAATAAATGGGTAAACATTTATCTAACGTTGAACAGTTAATACCAGACTGGGCGTCGCCTTCTGGCCGGATTACTACATTTAATATGTCCGCTAATTATGTGACACAAACTAAAGCAAACTATAATTTGGATTGCAAATGTGCAAGTTTCATTGGATTGTAGTACAATTTAATCAAGTATTTAAGATTACATTCGGTTATTCAAAAATACGTTACTTAATATTGGCTTGTGTTGGCCTGCTTGAGACGCCAGAGTAGCAGGTTCAATTCTCGCGTGGCAGTATCAAATAGTAATACATGTTGTATTTGGTCTGGGTTTTATAATTTTTTGTGTTACTTATATGTATTTTTTTTTATTTTCTTTTTGCGCTGTACCTATTACCCACCAAATTTAGCGTATATTTTTCTTTTTGGGTTAATAAATAAGTTTTCTTTCTTTCTTTTTTTCTACGTAATATAGTTATACGTAAAAGTACTTTCTATATAATTATACGTAAAAGATGCTGGAAACAATGAGACACAAAGGGAATTTAAGTTGGGAACTAGACAGACGGTGCGGAGTAGGTACGCTGTTCTATCAACGCGATAACACTGTACTTGTATGTGTGCGTGTATATGTGTCGTGTGAGTTGTTTGTATAACTGTAACATTTGGGATTACACTACATAGTCCTGTTATGTCTAAAATTCATGGAAACTACGAACTCTACCCTGATCACTCCTCTCAGTGTCCTATATCTGATATATTATGTGCTCCAAATCCTAAATAAATTGGGAACAACATAAAGCTACTACATCAATCGGCACGTAGATGATTTTAATAAATCCTTATCATATTTTACCCACAAGTAATCTGCTAAAGCTGCTGCTGCCAGTTCGGTGGGAAGCCAGTAAATGTTTTTACGATTCTCGTATAGAATGTATGAAGTCATGCTGTGCCCTGATATATATAATTTTAACCTATCCTTATGGTTGTTATATAAGATACGTTACTGCGGTTTAGTTATTGAGGAATTAAATATTTAACTGGAATCTTATTGTTATTTCCATCTTGTGTCAGACTTGTCAGAAGCAAAGTAACTTATTCCATAAGATCAGCCCTAAACAATACATTCGAGTCTTTTCTGGAAGTTATTGATCTCGTTAAGAACAAATTATTAATATCTGATATGTAAACCGAGGTAGGATACAATAGAAACAGATTTCACTAATAACGAACCTTTTACTTTCACCGAATTCTATTTAAAGATTTCTTTGTCGTTTCGAGAACGTTAATTAGGTCATTGACTGAGCTCCCACGGTCTCACGACTCGTTTTGACGGCGATGGCTCATCTTTCGTATTTTGACGTCAATTAAATACACAATCGATGAATAGCCAGAATACTATTCTCAGGCATTAAAATAACGCTAAAACTAAATAAGGAATTACTTGGAAGACTACGGTACTTAATGAGTAGTTACAGGAATTCATTTGGAATTGGGTGCACCTATAAATGTAATGCCAAGAAAGCCAATCTTGTAATTGCAGAATTGTGATATCCATTCCTCACTCCCTCGCCCGAATGATCTTTAAATTTGTATACACTCTGTCAATCAGTGACTTCTTCCTGAACTCTGAAAACCTACAATAATACTTGTTTTATACTTATTCATATGCTTGATATGATGTTTGATATTTACCTAAACAGGTGGGTCGTACGTTTCTTTGCTTACTTAGCTGTTTAAAAAAACAACCCATCCGTTGCTCCGACATGGCAAATTATCACGTCGTTTTCTTGCTGATTGGTGAAATCCATGGAACAAATAGGCTGATAAGGAACATTTTAAATGCTGAACTCAACTGATCATGTCCAATCCACTTGTTCATTGGATGTTGTTCGGAAATCTCTCAAGTGGAGTGAGACTCTAATGCGCAAGTTAAGCCTTACCAAGAAACTTGGCAGTCGCTACCTTCTTTTTGTTTTAAACGCTATACCCTCAATTCTTGTCGAGTTCGCGAAGAACTCGACCCATTATATTCAAATCGGTATACATTTTTAAGTAGACGTAACGATAATCGTTGAATGAAACGAGTAGACGTGCATATTAGAAAAAAATATCAAATGTAATTGTAATTTCACATTCATGGGCAATATCAAAAGCAACCTTTAGATATAGAATAGGTACTTAATATTCATAAAGCCTCACAAACGAACTCCAAAACAAACTCTAACAACCTACTTTATTTCCCAAAGGTCACTAAAGTAAGGAAAATCAGTATAGAAAAACTCCCTGAAGAAGATAAGATCGCTTGAATTAAATAAATACACCCGTATTAGATAAAAGTCTGATAAGTATCGACTTATTTGAAGTAAGTATTACCGACTGACCGACTTCTAGATGGTAGAATGCGTAGGAAGAAGCGAAGCTAGGAAGACTTAGGTCAGTTATTTAGACCTTCACAATAATAGTATCTACCAATTACTTGAGTGTCGCAGAACCTAGTGCGTCACTTAATGTGACGTAGTTTCAAAATATGGCCGTGCAGTACCGTTTGACGTATGAAGAAATGAATGAGATAGGTTGTAGCTATGCTGAGAGTATTTTAGGTTCCAGTTGTTCGATATATGATGAATATACCTACTTATTTTGTTTCTTCTTCTGTTTATTCTTCTTTATATGTATCGTGTAATATGAATTTCGAGTGGTGTAAGTAGCATGCGTTATAATTATAAGTGTTATAACTAATAGAACAGAAATGGATGATAAAAAAAAGATAGAGATAATGTGTGTGTGTGGGGAGGAGATAAAAAGAACAATCAAAAAGCTAACATACGAAATAATAAATCCCATTATCGAGTACTAACTAATTACTGAGTTAAATATTAATCGACCAGACGATCCGTCACGTTTGCGAGTGATATTATTTAAATGATAGGTTAGGGAGGTAATCACTGTGAATGCACGCCGCCCTGTCGCCGACCCGGTGACAGAGTGGGGGGTGGGTTTATGGTAAACATTTGTTGAAAACAGTAGAGCAGCTTTCACAAAAAACTTTGTACTATGTCAAGAAAAAATCATAATCTTGAGAGACCTTTTAAATAGAGATAAAGAGAATAGAGATAAAGAGAATAGAGATATTCAGGTAGGAAGTAAAGTTGCTGTTACAATGCTCGGTGATGTAGAGTGCGGACAACCCACTTGCGTGACATGCTTACATGGTATGGTATACTCATGTCCATTATTATCCAACCCCGTTATAGCCGTGATCTTGGAATATTGTTTTTTTTACGTTCGCTATATAACCAATTTACCCACTATCAATGTACCTACCTACTTTGTTTCCATTTCTTCTTGTTTGTATGTAAAAAAAAAACAAAAAAAAAACTACCTATTCTATTCTATAACTAAAACGAGATATAGCTAAGCCATTAATGTATGAGGTGTGTGTTTAATATGATATGTGAGGTAGATGTGTTAAGTATTTCTGGTACAATAACATGCACCATAACCACGCGTGAAACGGGTGAAACCCAGGCGAATGGCTAAATAGACAAACATGGTGTGAGGGCTGTCATATCTTGGCATATTCCCCATTGAATACGCAACTCTAACTCTTGCATAACAAGATCACGCCGCCGGACGATGTCTGATTTTCGTAAATTAATCACTCGCACGCAGTAACGAAGTTAAGCTACTGTTTCAACAGATTACTCAATGTGACGGGGTGACCGCCTGTGTGTGACATATCCACGGTATAGACTACTATAGACATGTCCACAGCCGTGTCCATGTTATGGCTAATGGAGAATTGGATATAGTGCGTACGTACGACTAATAGGTTCTACGCCGCAAATGTATTTAGGCTAACGCTAATTGGAGCTTAAATTGAAAAAGATAATAGATCGAAGATACAGGAAATGTTTTATTTCTTTATCTTTTAATTTAATGTGTCGTGTTTTGCTTATCGATCTTTATACAAAAATTGGTTGATAAAGGACAGGTTTATTCTGGGTCTGGTCTATGTACCGCACATAGAAAAAATTGAAAAAAATTTAAGATTACCATTCAAATGCAATTTCATTCAAAATTTAGGTTAATAAAGTGTTCATTACTAAATGTTGATCTGTTCGAATTTCTTACTATGTGCACATTTTTTGAGCCGCCATGACAGTCTGTATTTGACGTTTGACATGACGTTTGATATGACGCATTGTATTTTTTAATTTTTTGACAGATTTGTTGCTTTTTTTGACGGTAATGACTTTCACTGTCAAGCTTGACTTATACAACAGTTGTCAAAAAGACATTCACGCATGTCAGTCCGCCATATTTTTAGTGCATTGTTTTGCTCTCCTTGACCAATAAAATCTTGATGAGCAAGAAAACGAAGTAAAAATAAAGCAAATTAAAATAGTTAAAACAGTTACTATATTGCTAAGCGATAATTATATAAACTGTACACAGACCCGACCCCGGCTCCATATATTGATGAAACAACGCCTTTACGTGTAAAATGTTATAGTGGCGGATAACAATGTGTTAGCTAATAAGCATGTAGGTATAATATTTATGAAGTAGGTAAATAATTAATGAATGCATGGATTAGGTAGGTTAGGCACCTAACTAAGTTCATGATGTAAAGAGCATCTCTCACTATAATATATGATATGTAGAGCTATCACTCTACAAGAACATACGTTTGTAGCATTAAACTATAAATTTAATATGCACATTTGGATACAGTTTTCATTCAGCTCAAGGATAACCTTGAGGGTGGCAGGGATGCAGAAGGCTAGGCTAAAACAAAGAAGCAAGGTCACATTTTAATAATAATGAAGCACTCTATGTTAGTGGTAATGAAAAGGAACCAACTAGATAAGATCTTCAACTAATGTTTTAGCGTAATTTAAATTCAAATACGATACAGAAGGACAAGATAGATACCTGAAGAGACTACTACATTTCTGTGATCTTTAATCAAAAATCTTTATCTTCGACAAGCTGGTGCCCGCGACTTCGCCTGCGCAGTATTAGTCACATAATATCTTTATTAATTTTAGCCTATGTGTTATACTGATGTATAAGCTATATTATTGTAAAGTTTCATTAAAATCCATTCAGTAGTTTTTACGTGAAAGAGTAACAAACATCCATCCATACATCCATACTTAAAAACTTTCGCGTTTATAATATTAGTAGGATATACGCAGGGGACGCGAGAGAGTTAGTAGAATTAGTTTAGCTCTTGCAATAACAAACTGATTAGTAGTTTATTGTCAAATTTTAATATATTTTATTGTTTTCTGTATTGTTATGTTCTATGAAGTTAAATCAATATTTTTTATTTCTATAAACACTAAGGTCCGTAACGGCTCAACGGATTTCGATGAAATTCGCCTTCTGATTTACTGAACTTTTTGTGTTATTATTGAAAAATGCATTTTATTTTATCCAGATACAGGTACGTAAAGCCGCAAGCGAAAGCTAAAAAACATAAACATTCTAATGCTAAAAGAATGTATAATTAAGAAACTGTGACAGCGAAAGTATTCAACCATCCTCGTAATACGACTGAAAGGACTAATCTAAGCTTACTCAAACTGAGCTTCGCATTGAAAAGCCATTTGATCTACTTAGCATCCAATTTAGCCCATTAGCTGGGACATGGATCCGTGGATGTTGACGCAGAGTACGTTACAGTTTGTGTGAGGCACACGTGATCGTATTTACTGTTTACTACGCAGATACCACTTTACGCATTATGAGGGAGAGATAAACGCATTTAGAATCTGTTTTTGGGGATTCTAAAGTAGAAACGGAAATAATTTTATATTGCGTAATCCCGAGATGGTGAAATATCTACTAGTTTATGTAATCAGCTTGAACCCACTACTAGAAGCCACTAACTGCTTAAAAAGTTTATTAATACGACAACTGGATTAAAGCGTATACACTAATCAGCACATAATATAGTAGATTGTGTCACAAGGGACCAAAATAATGTATTTAATGCGAGAGCCAATTTTTGAATCCAGAGCGAAGTGACGTTTCAAAGTGATCCTTGTGATTTTATTGAATAAATACCTTTTGACTTTGAAGTGAATGATTCTAGAGTAGAATCCTGAACGTAGCGAGGCATTCAAAGTACGTCGCTCGAGGTTAAATAATGTTGGTACCTTCTGGCACACTCTGCTTTTCATCCCCCTTTATGATAAAAATAAATAAGAGATGCTTTTATTAGTGACGAATTTATATTTTACTTAACCAAATTACAAATTTATATTTCTCTCGATTTGTTCGGCAGTAAATTGTTTATGACAGTTTCTGCGTTTAATTTTATACTTTCAGGTGCTAATATTTCACTTTTACTGCTAGAACTCATCTTTTCTTTAATTTGTGTGAATTATATTTTAATTGACTGTAATATTTTGATAAAAAGTAATAAAAAAACACCAATAAGAAGTTCCCGCGTGTTTGGTTAACCGTAATTCGCGGCGGCAGGCGCGCTTTTTTAATTCAACCAGGACTTCTATCGATGTGAATTGCGTACAAACTTTTTAATTTAATACTATTTTAAATTCAAAAGTCATTTCTTCGAAGTTATTAAGCGCGCTGGAATGACCTATTTTGTGCGCACTTATCGAGGAACGAAGGGCCTCTTTCCGAATAAATGAGATGAAAAATATATATAATAACAAATCAAACAGCGCAAGTATCTTTGTATGAGAGAATAACATAAACAAAGCCCTTTTATATAACAACCCACTGATATATTAGTGCAACTGTTTTTGTATGCTGTTTGAGACCTATATCTTAACTACCCTTGTCTAATTTGCTCATATACTTACCAGAAAATTTCGCAAGTATTGACCTACCAAGTTGCATGCAGATCGAATCCACAGTTCAAAAGGTATGCTCGAACTAACATACAACGCCAAAAACCCATCTGAGAACGTCATTCGCTTGATTAACTAATCGGCTAAGTGTACACATGAGAGCCGCCCCATGGATACTGTGCTACCATTGCGCATTTATCTGATCTGATACCCACGATACAGAGAATTCTAGTGTAGGACCTACGAGTATTTTTTAAATTTATTTACTTCTTAGTGTAAGTAGAAATATGCTGGGTGCTGCTTATACCTATTGGAAAATACATTCAGTACCTATACAGTGTATCCACGCAGTTTTATTTTAGGAAGTTGTGACAGCTCTGTATTGTTATCGCTGTCACACACAGAAGCAACGTGGAATATTTGAAATGGTCTGAACAATGGAACTTTTACATGGATGGATTAAAAATAGTTCCCTTTTTACTCTCCTTCCTATGCTGGTATGTCCTAGATATTGAGGAACAAAGTCTACTTCCCTGTAGTGCTTTGTTTGAAAACCGTGTAATTCAGTTTAACATTACTACAAAAATTTAGAATTGAATAACAATACCAGTAAATGCATGACAATCAAATTTTAATATCCAAATAATTTTATTTAATATCTTTATGAGGACCTGCTTCAGCAATATTCTGATAAATAAATAAATAAAGAAATATTGGTGGACATTCCACACAGCACTATCTCGCCCCAAACTAAGCCAAATCTTGTGATATGGGAACCAGATAGCTGATATACTACTTATATCCTTTTTTTTGTAAATACATGCTTATAAAATTATATATCACCCAGACAGAGAACCAACATCTATGTTCATCACACAAATGTTTGTTCTCGGTGGGGATCGAACCCACGGCCTACGGCGCAGAAGGCAGAGCTACTACCAACTGAGCTGTGAAGGCTGTCAAATAGCGAAACCGATCCTGGTTTAATTTCATAGAGTAAACCACTAAAACCTCACAAAACATACGTTGCCTCTATAAACAAAACATGGACTTATGAATGAGAATGAATATTTTTTACAATTGCTTTTAAAAGACAAAAACTCTTCAAGGGTACTTGTGGTCGTACGGCAACTGTTTCGCCAAAACACTTTTTGCAAGCACCCTGATCATTTATTCCGGTTTCAAAATGCACTTGTGCACGAAACTTGGTTCCTATACATTCAGCCTACACCGGGAGATATTAAAGCACGGATGGGGGAGCACTACCCCCCTAGACCTATGTTACTGCAAATCGGTTTTTATTGTAAAAGAGGCTTTGTCGCGATAAGATTTCGGTTCAATTTGGCTCGGAAGATGATGGAGGCCTTATAGCGGCTGGCTGGTTTTGGGCACAAAACTAGTTTAGGTTAGGATAGCGCACAATAAACCAGGTGCTAGATAGAAAATTATTTATAGCACTAACCAAACATTTTATCGTATACAACGTGTTGATGAAGTTATGTAGGGAAACAAAGAGCGTGTATTTAGACCAAGCACTGGAATACTTTGACGTGTGCAACGGTTGAATACATCGTTTTCGAAATTCCCATAGAAAAGTAAAATTCATATTTTCTCAGAAATTTGCAACAGCCCTGTCTGTGTACGTGTCAAGGTCACACGCACGCGCGCTTCTATCTAGGAAAGAGAAAAACAACGATAACCTATGAGATAATTTGAAATACTTACCTTTCGGTAGGTAGGTAGGTACGCCGCCAATATTTGACACGATATTTTTACTGGTTCCTATGGATTTTGTCATTATTTACTGGCTATAATAACACTGGATAAAACTGGATTTTGGTAAGTTTGCGAGATTTCGCACGACACAGGCTTCAAACTTCACACTAAACCATTACCTCGTAGGCACTGCTCATACACACACTGACTGACGACGGCTTTTTACATAACAATCACCATTTTATCACGTTTGATGACATTTTCTCAACAAAACAATGTACAACAACGCATGTAAACACAAACAGGGTGACCATCTCAAAAGTGGCGGTTCTACCACACACCTGCCAAAAAATCTGTCAAAATCTACCAAGCTTGACGATAAAAATACCAAAAATATGACTTCATACCATCTCCTTCGTGGCTACGGAATAAATTAAATACCTACATTACATTCAGTTACTATCTTTTGATCGTTTGTAACGGTTTGCAGTTATCTAAAACGAGATAGAAGTTGTTTAGAAACCAAATCAATAAAGGTAAAAAAGAATAAGAAGTTTCCAGTTCGGTAAAAAATAAATAAATTATAAATATTATTTCATTAAAAATTCAAACTAATAAGATTTTTCTTGAAATATTTAAAATCTGCCAAATGGCAGAAATCTGCCACAAATGGTAACACTGATCGGCGGCCGTCGGCCGTCCTGATTGGATATGCGTTTTTAAATGCAACCAATGACAGACAGGTTAGTCAAAGATTAAATAGGACAGACTAGACACTTCCCAAAATTGCAGTTGAATAATTTTGTCGTGTCAATGAACCATGGTGGTAAAGTAACACGTTACAATTTAAAGAACTATGAATATCATAAACATTGCTTTACGAAATCTAGTAATCAAACAAAAATAAATATTCTATTAAATATTGAGTACGTAGCCACGTAGGTACCTAGTTACTGAATAGGTATTAGTACCAAAGATCTCAGAGAATGTTTACCGTGACTAGGGATTACAGTCGCGAAAATATTTCTTTTACATACCAAGATCTTTAAAAACAGCAACATCATTATTAGGTAGGCACATTACTAGGTAATTGGTGGCAGTTCTGTTACCTATTTTATCTAAGGTTAACAACTAGAGGTCAAAGAACAGCTGTAAATAGGGCTGCCTCATGATGCGTTTAGATTCATTTTAGATAAAAGTTTAAGAGGCATTTCATAAATGAAAAACTTTGAAATTTTAAAAGTCGTAGAACAAAAGTTGTTCGTTATGACCGGTAGAATATCCTGCTTTCGGATTCCTACAATTCTTAATAAACACGTTGTATAGGCGAAATTTTAACATTTTTAAGACTGAAACTGCTTCACGACTTTGATCCCCAGACACGGTGAATATCCCCATCAGATCTCTTAGTATCATCTCATCATCTCATCATCTCATCTTATTTTATCACTTTCAGGCCCTAATAAAATTTTCCAAAAACCCTCATATACGTTTTCGTTGAGCAGCGTTGGGAGAAACATGGTACATTAGCGAGTACTATATATTCTGTGCCCCACTTGCAATCTGAAAACCTGCCGGAGACTAATTTCCGACAGTCTAGTTCAAGTATAATACTCCTTCGTACTAGGTATTTCATATTTTATTGACGGCATTGTGAGTCTGTGGTGTGATTTGGTTGAGTGCATCGTAAATTGTAATGCTATGACCCATGACTTGTAGCTATAGATTGAATTGTATGGGCAATAGATTAGAGTAAACTTTTATGTCTGATCAAGTTTCTCAGTGATTTTTTTAAGTGTATTTTTATTTATAATATCGATTACGAGTATCTTCATTCATAGTTTCACAATTGAAGACGACTTGAACGAGTGTTAGCCAGCCATACTTAGTTTGATCAATTATATTTTTTTAGAATGTATAAAAAAATTACGCTGGTATAATTGTATGACGATTGCCGACAGCATTACCGGGTCGTTTGATCTGAATTCACCGTTGTGTGATCTTCATCATCAATTTGAAGAAGTCTGCTACATAACCCTCCCCCATAAGTTCCCAGGAAGAACGGTTTTGAGCGGCTTTTACATCAGACTTTTCGCGATCTTCACAGTGCCGGTTCATCGGATGGTCCTACGTTTGTGTGATAAATATTTTTATGATTTGATTTGATGATAACCAAATAAAATAAATGAGAGTGAATGAAGCGAAAGAGGTATGTAAGGATCGTAGCAAGTGGAAATCCGTGGTCTCTGCCTACCCCTATGGGAAACAGGCGTGATTTTATGGATGTATGTATGTATAACCAAATACAAGGGCACTCGACAATGTCACACTAAAGGGTCAAATTTACAGCTCAGTTCCCTAGTGTTTAGTGTAAGATCCTCTGTATTCAATATACAATGAATAAACCTACTGCCAAAAACATAAGGCACTATTCTTCCAAAACGTATTTCACTTTCGCGTCATAAAAATACTATTACGCACTACTCAGGTCACGTATGCTCGTATGATGGCAATTGATTAAATGTAGGCAGGAAAGTGAGGACAAAAACACATTGCTCAAATCAATACTCACTGCCATATAATCTGCGTCAACACTCCATTAGTGTAAATAACTCACGGCAACGTGTTGTGTTGATGACAATTTCGCGCGCTGACGCACTGTAGTGCTATTCCGTAAAAAACGAATTCACGGAAAGTATAAACTAGCTAGTAGATCCGCGCTCACTTCCATCACGAGTTTCGCCTCACTCAGTTGCCATTTTCACCGCCAAGACACTCACGCGGGTGGCGCTGGGTGAATGTATTACTCACCGCGGTCACTTGGGCGAGTGTTGTCGACAGAATAGCACTTCTGTTCTAATTTGTTTACATACCTGAAAAGAAAACAATGTCATTATTACAACGTCGACCACCGCTACCGACATCATATTACAGCAATACTGAAGATGCTGTGGTAAATTGTTATATTGACACTCATACATTTCTGAAATATAAATATATGCTTAAACCTATCCCTGTCACTATGCATTGTTAAGAGATGGCAATATTGTTTATGCTACTTGCTAATTAAACAAGCACATGACCCACCTGCTGATGTTAAGTGCCGGTATCTTTAAGAAAGCATTGCATCGCAAGTAACGCGTGACGTCCATCAACTCAAATAACAACTCCATTTAAGCATTGTTTATCTTATGGCAGATTTTTATAAGTAAAGCAGAATGTCAGCCGAATCAGAGTTTAATAAGTGTTTAAGAAAACTATACTATGTAGGTATACTTGACGGAAGTGTATTATAAGAGCACTTAGTGTAGCGCACGGTCTATATAATAGAAATCACTTTATTTGTCTTCTCGTTATTGTCAGTTTGTCTGAAGCAAATGCAATAAACCAACTATAAATAAACTACAACATTGAATTACTATTTTTGTGCGATCTAACTTCAGAATAAACCTCACCAAAGAGACCTTAATTAAAAGATCATTGGGTATTGAAATATCATAATTCAAAAGAAGTATTCAAAAAAGTATTCACTGTAAGTCTCAGAGAAACAACGACCTAACTCAACAAAAACCAAAAAAGGCAACTTACATGAAAACTGTTACATTTTCATAGGAAATACCTATTTAAATTTAATAATATTACTTTGTTACTAAGTTTAGAGTTATGTTATGAAGACGGGAGAATATACAAGAGTGTTAGATGTGGGTGGTTTTAGAGGAAGAGGAAGACTAAAGATACAATAGGTAGATGAACTGTGTGGAAGATGACATGAGTAAGAAAGGAGTGACCACCGAGATGACGAACGATAGACCAGAATGGAAGAAGAAAACCTGTTGTACCGACCCCATTTAGTGTGGGATGAGGGCAGGAAGATGATACTTTTTATGTTTAGTAATAGCTTCTTTTTTACTGTTCTTGGTGCGTAGATATTTGTGATTATACAATCATTACCACAGTGATAGCCCGAAGAAAATATTTCAATTTTAAATGGCAATAATTTAAGGCTAAGCTGACGTTTAATCGCAATTTCATCGTCTTCAGTTCGGAGTCGTACCAACCGGCGATAAGTTCCCTTCCAACGGCCTTGTCTGTTTGACCTTTTTGTTTCAGCTCGCAAATTGTTGAACAGCTCGTGGATAGCTTGATCACAACATGCATCATGACTTAAGGTGACCTCTAACATATTTCTGTTTGTCGACACTTCACTAAGGTCTATTGGCACCACATTGTATCTTCATTATTATATTTGTAACAAGGATCATACAAAAGAACGGTAGGAAACTAGGAACCAAGTTGTAAGTTTGTTGCCTGTTCGTCTAGACTTGGTCGCGTGGAACTGGCACCTAGATTTACCTAGCTTTAAGACGTTAAAAAAGTGAACCTTGTGATTCAATTGAATAAATACATTAAATACCCTTTGACTTTCACCTCCGAAATACGGAAACAATGAGGTGATAAGCCTTGTGCTTGAGACATATGACAAAACCACAAACTTGCTACTAATGCGACAACTCACATGTGAAAAACACACACAATTTAAAAGAAAATAACCAACATTCGTAAATTGACTACGTAATAATAACAATGGCGCCTGCAACGGATTTGTTAAATATAGGGCACGCGTGCTCAAGTAAGCGAGAAGCAGGGAATTTGAGCGCGTGTCCTGCTCATACGCATCATGCTGTTTTACTACACAATGCTTTCGCAATATTCTTTTTGACTAAACGGGTTGGATGGAACAAGCAGATGTGCTCATCTCTGTCTATACAAATTGTATTGACAGAGCACGTCCACTGAAGACGTGTCTTTTGTGACATTACTCTGTGTCCATGCCCTACAATGACACGTAAAGATGTAAAGTCTTACGTGCCTGTAAATGCACCGGCACGCATAACCTGTAAACCCGAATCCAGCAATACGACACTGCATAATTAACTGTTTAATTCGGGATACCTTAGACCTACTTACATACCTTTAGATCAAGAAAACGAAAACGAGCGAACGCGAACTTCCTAGCGAATACAAGCGAAAGAGCCAGTATCTGAAGTCACGAGCCAATGTCACCAACCACTGATAAGGGTTTACTCTTCCGTGAATGTCACGAATCAACAAAGTCGAACGAAAGGTTACTTCCACAACTAAATAACAATACCTCGCAGGAGTCCGGTGCGGAGATAAACATATTTTTTTATCATTTTGCAGAATCTTGAATGAATACTTGGTACAATGGATCAGTTGTAAATCTACAGAAACTAGTGCCCTTACTTCGACCTAATATTTCGACCGATAAACTGCTACTCAAACTAGGTATACCTATCTCACCAATTACAATACCACACACAAAATCTCTTTTATGAAATTCGTATTAACAAACAGTGACCATCACAATATACTATTGTATATTTTTCTATAATATATTGTATAATGCACTGAAAAAAACCTGCTCTACCCTTTATAAGCTGTGGCCACCTAGACTTGCTCGACTAGGAGTTAATTAAGCATTATGATTTTACACAAAACGTGTGCGTGCTTTGAATAACGAATTGCGTCGTTAGGAAGCAGGTATGCTGGCCATTCGATGCAAAGTGGACAGCCCGTATGGACATCTGCAACACCTCGAGTCTCGACCGTTTACAACGTATTACTACAGATCCCTCCTGACCATACTTGGAACATCCTTCTACACACTTTTAAGCATTCTACACATAAAGTTGTATCTTTGCGGGTGCGGCGTTGTAAGAATTTTAATTAGACTGCTCTTTAATTTTTATATTTTGAGTTATTCTATTTACTCTAATGTATAACAAAATTACCGTTAACTATATTTATTTTATAAGATTAAGTGAAGTTGCGTGGAACTAGCACTTCGACCTTAACTTTGAATGTATACGCAGGTGGCCTGCTTGGTTTTTTTTAAAACTCTACTCCACTACTCTACTCTAATACTCTTGGTGTTGATCGGTTACCACTGCCCATATATATTGATATCCGAGTATTATCCCAGACGGAGCACGTATACCGAAGACCTCATCCATTACACATCTCTCGGAAACGTTATTTTTAAGACGCAGCGAGTGCACCCTGCAAATCATCCCACAACAGCAGGTCGGTGGTGTTCCCCGGACACACTCATTTTTTTAAAAATTTCGTGGTATGCAAATTGGATTCGGTTTAAATGTTTAAAACGATCAGTTTGGAATTGTATTCCATACAATTCCAATTCCACCTTTAAATGTCAACTACATACCCCGGGCTGTGGGCAGTAACCCCTATAATACTGGACTCGATTCTTTCAAAATAAATAAGTAAACAGGCCTTTGCATCATTGTAGATGATTTATACAGTCAGGGGCCACTTTTTCCACCATGCCCATATTTACGAAACGCTGCTAGGACATGATTGTAGACAGAGAAGACTTGCCGAGCAACTAAACCTTCCAGAAATACATGGTCAATAACTCTATACGTGCGGAGCTGGTAAATCCGCGGGTTGCATCAAAACAATGGTCATTTATTAATTTACGGATCCAATCACATGGTTTGTGAACTACCCTCAACAAACGGAACCCAGAACATACATTTGCAGGTGGTCTTCAAATGCAAAAAACTCTCATCATGGGAATCCAACTTCCTTCTCTCATGTTTGCGTACAATACAACTTCCCGTCCCGTCATGCTAGAGAGGTATAAAAAAGCAAATATCAGATCACCCAATGGCATTTACATTCTTTTCCCTCACAGCTCAATCGGTGGGAGCTCTGCTTTCAGTGCTGTAGGTGGTTGGTTCCACCTGCCATCCCAACCGAGGGCAAATAAGTAGTAGAGCTCTTTGTGAAGGGCTCGTTCGGGGAAGTACTACCACCATGCCTTTTTCTGCCGCCAAGCAGCGTTGCTGTGTTTCGGTTTGAAGAGTGTGGTCGCCGGTGAAATTACAGGCACATGAGGCTTAACATCTGTTTGCCTCAAGTTGATGGACGCAAGGCTTGCGTCAGTGCATCGTAGGCCACGCACGTTCCTAACATGCGTGACATACGAGGCAATGCTTTGTTATAGGTGATGGTTAATATATCCACTTTATATCAGGTGGGCCATTTGCTTGTTCCATCAGCTAGTTGTATAAATAAAAAAACAATTGTGTGATGAACAGGTAAGGTAGGTAGGTAGTTTGTTCTGTGTATAAATATAAATCATTTAGTATGAATGTTATAATATTGTTATATACCTACCTATGTATTTATAAAGAAGTACCTACCTATTCAATCCGTGGTCTGGTTCCCATTGGCAAGCTTTGCTTAGTTTGGGACTAGTAGCGTTGTGTGTCCACAATAATTTATTTTATTTCCAGAGCACCATGTTGAAGCGCACCGGGGTGGTTCAGTGGGAGTAGCTTCTGACCGTATGGTCGTGGGTTCGAATCCGGTCGTGCATTTATAAATATTTTACTACAGTGCCAAAGTCCGTACCGTGATCAAAGCCGTGAAGCTATTTCAGTTCGCAGTTCAGTACGGTTCAAATCTGCTCTAAACAGTCTGTTATCACATTTCGAAATAATAGCTCACTAACACTGTTATCACGACATCACATTTCGTCATAATAGCTCATTATTATCGTAATATTAATAACGACTAATTAGCAGTAGCATTACTCAGTTAATTAAAAGCATGACAACAAAGCAATCTGCTAACGCCATCTTTTGGCTAGAGGTTGCAGAAGCTTTTAATCTAATAAATAGATGAGATTAATTTGATAATTTATATCAATCAGAAGAATCTTTGGCCTGCAGTGGGACCACAAAGGCAGAATAATAATAAAAACTCAGAAGTCAGGTAACCAATTATTGGAAATGTTGGCCTACCTTAGTGGCTAAGGTTGCAACATGGCAGGTTGGCTTAGAAGTCTCGTGTAATTAAGAGCCTTAAAATACACAATATAAGTCGAAGGCAAATTTAAATAGTAGGTACTTACTAAAAAAGATAAGACTGACCCTGACAAATCTAAAAATAAAATTATTCAAGACGTTCAGCTATAAACTCTACTTTAAAACAACGTAGTAGGTAAGCACCTCACAATGCCGAACATTCTAAGATAAAGAAACCCAAAAACACAACTAATCGAATGAAGAACAAAAAACAATACGTTGATTTGGTATTTTTTTACGAAAAAGGCTCCATCCACGCATGTTTAATATGCAAACGTTGGCAGCGCATTTGGGGTTACAAGCAGACAATCAGAAAACCGGAAGGAGGTATAAAAAGCCGGCAAATAGCCGGATAAACAATTTGTTAACAAAAAATCTTAAAACTAGATTAAAGTCGGATAAGACCGGTTTTTTATGGTAGTTTTACTAACTTTATAACTACTACTAGCATTGAAGATTTAACAACCAATCAAAGGGTACGTTCCCCGTACCTATCAAACAGCATTTTAATAAGTGTTAGGCAGGTACATATGAATGCTCATGCCTTACCTTATATCACAGCGGCGATGGGCTTGCAAACTGTCACGTATAGAATACCAACTTCTGCAAATATAAATCTGACTAACCCCATTAGACATCCCCAAATCTATTCGAATCTTAATTTGTACTTGGTACTACGAGATTTGAGGGGATTTCTACCCTGAGGATCAAAGTCATGAGCTGTTATTTCCATTTTCAGACAGAGTCGAATCAAGAATATAAATTCCGGACATCCGGCTACTCGAGAGACGTGTGTTTAGCGAAACGTCAATTCCACTCTACATAATATTTCAAACATTGCCCACATTTGGTATTCGGTAAAAAATCGTAATGCATCAGAAATGTACCAGAATACGTTTGTAGCAGTGTGACTTGAATAAGAATGAAGTCAAATTGGATCATGGTAAGATAAAATCTACGTAAAGCTGCCTATATTTTATGCGTGGGATCGGTTTTTTGTTTAAAACATCATGCCTAACACTCTCAGGGAAATGATGAATTTTACAAAATTAAAAAATTGTTTTTTTTTTCTTTTGGTATACATTTTTTTTTTTGATAATGGTGACTGTCTCGTTTCCTCCTTAATCGCCCGTTTTGATACCTACGGTCATTGCCATCGCAAAGGAGTATTGGACATCACTAATTGGTTTGGGATCGCCAATATACCTGATCTGATGAATAAATGGACGTTTAATAAATCTTTAAGAAATAATTGTTGCGGTAGGTACCTTACCTAGATATTAGGTGCTTGTTATTTTGACAATATGTTATATCCTGCGTGGCCTACTGAGTCACTATAGAGGTCACTTGTATCTCCTTACAAACAGTACATTTGCGCAAAATTGATAGCCTCCTTCCTTACTGAATAAAAACATTTAACAAACAACTATTTAGCGCCATCTAGGTGTACATAACACTGACTAATTAAAATGCAGCCGGCTTGATCGTGCCGCCGCCGCTGCCGCTGCGGTGAAGACGCATTGAGCGGCGGCCTGTCGCCAATCGCACCTCCAATGACATGGAACCGAAATAATAATGCACTAAATGTCTGTCTGTCTGTCTGCGAATCCAAAGTCAAGGCAACAAAAAATAATCACCGATACAAAAGTATGGCAGAAATTTGTACCGACCGACACGCACGCCCAAGTGAGCGGCCCCTTTATTTGACAGCAAATTAATAATCACCATTGTAACCGGAACGCCTTAACTAACGGCGGTCACTGAGCAACATCGACTTTATAATGTAAGCAATAAAGTCTAAGGTAAATATTTGTGTTTGAGTTTAAAGATTTTACACGATTTCAATCCTTACGCTGGGGACATTAAAGCTTAAATCGAATGTTGGGACAAAGTTAATAGGATGTAATTTATCCGGGCTAAAGAGCTACGTTGCCGCTCCGGGTGTTGTGCGACTGAAACGATAGCGGATGATTTCTTGGGTTTGAGGAGGACGGAGATGTTTCTGTTGTTTCGCACGAAGTCATTAGTCGCGGAGTTCGCGGGCGCGCCACCGTCGTCGCCCGTATTGTGGAAACGAGGTGCGATCGCAAACGTCCTAAGCGGCGAACTCATTAATTTTCAGGAAGATGTGAAATTCCCTCTCATTGCTTGCCCTTCGGTAAAATAGCTTTCAGCTTGTTTCACGCTTTACAAATTTTGTACAAATCTTTCTAACATTTTGACAAGGTTATCATCGGTTAAGGAAATGAGCTTTTTTACCGTCTCCCTTAATTATTGCCTAGCTAATTTAAGTATGTAAATATTGAAGCGCGTATATCATAATCATAAAATTACTCGTAGGTCAGCATTTCTTTTCAGTTAATTATTATATAAAAACATAACTTATAGATAGATATCTATAGTAAAACATTTAAATACAAGTTCAAGAATAAAATTATTCTATACCAGCAGTTAAATAATTTAGGTATCGTCAAGTTAATAAAATTATCCAGGTCGAGTGCGATAACCCAAAAGCGGTTTCTGATGCGGCCACAACGGCCGGTGAGGTCACGTCACGGGCTGATTTACATTGAAGCAAAACAATCAGTCGAGTATAGCTTACATTTTAACCAACACTGCCTGGCACCAGAAATAATACAGTTCGTTCAAAATTAGTAACAACCGGCATTATCATTAGAACTTTATCTACTAGTCACTTTCTTCAACTTTTTACAACTTCTCGGTCGGTTTTTTGACCCATTTTAAGAACTCTAGTAGTACTCCTTAAAACAAGATGTGTTGCGGACCCTGGGGAGGTGGCTGCTGTGGTGGCTGCGGCTGCTCTTGCATCACGATCTACACTTGCTACACCAAGATCTACTAATCGCCAATGAAGCATGTTTGCTCTTAGCCCCATGGCCCCATGGCCTGCGGTATCCGCGTGGACTCAAGAAGCTTATTTCTTTGTGTTGAAGTATACTTACGTGCCGTTCTGTGAAATAAACTGCAATTATCTTAAAACAATTACAATTTCCTGATTACTTTAACCCCTTTGTTCCACACCGTCAATAATCATGACAGCTAACGCGGGGGGAACTTAGTTTCACTAATTAACAAACGATAAGTTAAGTAAGGTAAGCGGACATTTCACAATAGTAATGGCTAGTAATCTAGTTCTGGGTGTGTCTATATTTCGTCTATCTGTTCGTCCGGAACATCTGTTCCTAGCAGTGCCATGCTTATCGAACGTTTATCAGCTTATCTGCCTTTGCTGTTGCCTGTCCGATAGCTTACTGGCGAATCATGTAATCAATTCAGTAACTTTTATAATCAGTGACATTCAATGCGTTTGTTCAGATGAGCATCAGATATTGTCTCATCAACCATCCTTATTATTTACATAGGTTGTTTATTGTCAATCCTTTTACATCGTCGGGCATTGTTAAACCAAGTTTAAGTTAAATTATTAACGGTATATTTTTATTCATTCAGACTAAAATATATTTCTGTCTTTGTTTTTGACAAGTCTAAAGTAGCGGCTGAAATATTTTAATGACTACATGATTAATATTGTATAGGTACGAAACAAAACTACAGTACAGTTAATGGGCGGTCTTATCGCTGATAGCGACCTCTTCCAGGCAAATTTTGGATGCGATTGTAAAAGTAAGGAAGTTTGGTCGCAGGTTCACGAGGAATTTAATGCCCGTGATATCGTTTCGTTATTTCGCTATCGTTTTTAAAGAGTTAAGTAGGTACTCTGAAAAACTGAAACAGCTTCAAGGCTTTGATCCCCAGGCACGGTAGATATACCCTCAGAAATCTTAGGTAGGTAGGTACTCTGCAATGGTCTAATTCTAATCCACCCTTATAGACACGTTTGGCGCAGATAACATCTTGTCTAATGCAATTAACATAACAATGAAAATGGGAGTTCTACTAAAAAAGCAATTCAGCAAAAGCAATTCAAGATAAGAAAACATATTACCTAATTTGTGGTTTACCATTGGCAAGTTCGGAACGGATATAATATATGATATGTAATATATGAGACCATTCTGAGAAGGGAACACTAGCCGGCTGCCAATAACCGGTAATATTAAAGGCTATTAAAATGCAATAATAAAGCAACGTGCACACCGAACGCAAGCCGGTCACGTTCACATTTCGCATTCACAATGGGAGGCGGGATGCATCGTCCACTTCCGACAACCGGGGAGGACGCCCACGCAACGAGGTAACCACCGCAATGCCGCTCTGGAAATAAATATCGAATCTATTCCGTTTGCTCGGGAAACGGGATAAACATAGACACTTGCCACTTTAGTGGCACGCACGACACGAGCTAGAAAGCCAACAAAATCTTTAGCCAAAATAGCTTTTTTTTATACAACTAGCTGATAGAACAAGCAGATGGCCCACCTGATGTTAAGTGGGAACCATCACCTATAACAAAGCATTGCCTCGTAAGTCACGCACGATAGGAGCGTGCCCTACGATGCACTGCCCTGCGTCCATCAACTTGAGGCATACAGATGTTAAGCCTCATGTGCCTGTAATTACACCGGCAACCACACTCTTCAAACCGAAACACAGCGTTGCTGCTTGGCGGCAGAAATAGGCGTAGTGGTAGTACTTCCCCGGACGAGCCCTTCACAAAGAGATCTACTACTCTTAAATTTATTGCCTTTACAAACGCTTACAATGCACGAATACTAATTATTATTGGTAAAACCCAAATCGGTCATTTACCTCTATTTCAAATTTACTGCTAACCACGTTTACCTGGAGACTGGAGACATCTTTGAAGAGATGAAAACAATCACAGAAATATATATAGCTATAAGATTTATTAAAAAGGCCGGACGTACCGACTTTTGGCCGGATACAGCGCAACCCTAATAAATAAAACTAACTTTCATCCAGCGTAATAATTTAACATCATTCAATTTACAAATTCCATTTCTCATTTCTCTTGCTAATTCTTTCAACTCCCTGTCCTAAAGCCAAGTTTTATCAAGTAAAAAAGTTCGAAAGTAGGTTATGTTCTGTTCGCCCCCAATATTTACATTCGCCTATTTCGTACACCTTTTTGGGTGCCACAAAATAATATGGGTTTAAAAATTATTTATCTGGCCCACTTCCATGTTGAGATGTATATACTATGTATGTAGATGTAATGACTAATAGAGGTACCTAGGTAGCTATTATGATGGAAGTGACTCAAATGACCCTAATTAATGAAATTAAATACAATAAAAAAAAACTGCTAAGGTATCCACCACCATCGCCTTTGTACTGTACATGACTTAAGTTAACACACTATCTTTAAACATTTAGTTAATTGAGCATTAGCAATAAAGAATAACTAAAGAAAGAATTCTAGAAGAAAGAGTCCTATACCCAAGAGGGGTATACCCTAACTCCTAACCTAATTTTAATTATTATTTTTTTAAGTTTCTTTTCAAATTATTATGTACTATATTATGTTAGTTAGTTTTTATTTATTAAAGAAAGAATTCGATAAGGTACCAACTTAAAAGTCATGCCTTCTGTGCCGACCGCACTTGTAAGAAGGAGGGCAGGAAGATGATGATGATGATGAATGATGAAAAAAGAGGTATAACGATTATTTTATCATTAAGCACATGTCATCATCTATCTAGATAGGTTGATAAGTATGAGGGGCTAAGGAGTACTAATATGGCTGCTTGTAGGTAATTAAGAAATTCAGAGAAATGTGTCAAAGGTAAAACTTATAGTACATCTGTGCAATCTGCATAGCAAATTAGAAAATAAGCGAGTAATGGTTAATAATTAAGGGCCCGTCACAAAAGACACGCGGCCATCGATCGTGGGAAACAAACCATCCGCTCGACAAGCTATGTGAAACTGCATACCACAACATGTACCTATCTAGGTACTAGGAAATTAAATCTAATTCATTCCAAATGTTCACTATCGTTCAATAAGAACACATTTTTTTTATACAACTATCTGATGAAACAAGCAGATTGCCCCCTGATGTTAAGTGGTAACCATCACCTATAACAAAGCATTGCCTCGTAAGTCACGCACAATAGGAACGTGCTCTACGATGCACTGCCCTGCGTCCATCAACTTGAGGCATACAGATGTTAAGCCTCATGTGCCTGTAATTACACCGGCAACCATACTCTTCAAACCGAAACACAGCAACGCTGCTTGGCGGCAGAAAAAGGCGTGGTGGTAGTACTTAACCGGACGAATCCATAACAAAGAGCTCTACTGCTCTTAAAACATAACCTAGAATTGATTTAGAGAATTAATTAACCATATAGATAGATTTCACCCAATGATAATAGGTATCTTGATAAAGCGAGAGCGTGGACAAATTTTTGTGCGTGTCCATCGCTTGTTCTCGTACGTTTGAATAAGCACGTACCTATCTATATCTGCAAAGATACAGTTACAGTACCATCAGAAGATAATACTTAATATTCATTTTGATAAAAATTTTGGTACTTAGCTATCTTAGCAAAACTGAACATGCAACGTGATGCCCGAACTTTTAATTAACAATTATTGATGATGGATGGATGGTGAGCCGAAATAAATAAAAGATAGTGAACTATGAGCTAATTATTACCTACCTGAAGCTACATAAAACAAGCCAGCATAATATCGATGCAGAGAGCTAGAACCTTCTTACTTACTCATGCACACAAACGTATATAGGTTACGTATACATATAATCTACAAACTGGTGTTTATGCCGATTCCAATCAAAATGCCACCAACACATTCGAAGAATCACTTTCATTGCTCATTACTCCAGCCTTTGATGTGCGAGCTTCAATGTTTCCTGTACGCTCAAGGTAAGGTTTGCAAACTTGGAAAACACAAGGCGTGTACGTCTGAGCCATAGCCTAATAACGAGTTACTATGGAACCTGGTCGACTCTGTATGTGAATGTAATAAGGTGCTAATTTGGAAGTGTTAAGCATTGGTGGCTAAATACACAGTTCATTAACATGGGAGGAGACTGACGCGGCCGACAAGGTCACTGGGTACGCGTAATGTCACACTTCTATAGTAGGGTTTATGTCGAACCACTGACACGCTTCGAAGTTTCACAGATACTTTCTTTATTTTCGTCAGAATACGCGCGACTTCCAGATGCGCCTAGAATTGCCAAGGATTCTTAAAAGAACTGCTTTGACAGAAAGGATTTCAATAATTCACATGTTAGGTAGGCAAAAACGTGATACAAAAACTCAATATAGCTTATATAGGTAACTAGGTAGAGAAGTAGTGTGAAAAATAAAGGGTTCTTACAGATCTACGTAGACTTCACACTTTACAATCTTCTCGGAGGAAGTGAATGTGGCCGAAGCCAAAACCAGCATGTGTCTTGATCGTCTTGTTAGAAGGAACAGGTGGCTTTGTGACACTGAATCTCTTAAGTATCTCTAGAGACTTGAAAATACCGGTCCGCGAATGCATTTGATATTTCGGTGAGAATTTTTTCAAGGACAAGAGTAGTGTTAAAAACTGTAGCTAACATTATTTAATTTATAGTAATCACTTCATATTATAATTAAAAAACTCTTGACTAATTCTCGGATTAATCCTGTTTTATGCCCGTACGGTTCTAGACCTTGTTGTTTTTTTTATCTTGATAAGTGATTGATATCAATTTACACTCACATAACTGAAAGAATTTCAGTCTAGTAGTACGTAGTATTGATTTATTTTCAATAATATTAAGCGAATTTCTAGCATAAATATTTCTGTGCTCTATTAAATATTCTCAATCTTAAACAATGAAATTACCTACTTTATTCGATATTTGGTAGATTTTGCTATAATCTGTTTAAAAAGTCACAAGTTAATAATCAAATTTCTTGGAAAATTTCTAGGTTGAAATAACGTAGACATTAATAGTTAAGACATTTATTTGAAATTATGTGATCAGAAGTTTATCTGAAAATGAACTTACAATACAAGTTTATTGTAAGGATTACACATCCTGATAGCAAAGTTCCACGATTCTCATCCCCACGGGTATAAAAGTACGGACATATTTTGCAAACGTTTCCGACAGTTCAGAAAAGGTCGTGAAGACTTCCCAAGTTATCATCATAAAATGTAATAATTACCTCTATTCATCTGACCTTGCCGTGATTCTTAAGAATTCTTGCCAAGCGAATATTTACTCAGAATACATTATTATATAAGGTGCTTTATGCTGTGTTCACCTGTAGTGGTTGTGAGGTACTGATAACATGATATCAATAATAAAAACGGCAAACATAAACGTTCCACTAGCCTTCATCTACAAATGATATTAATAGCGGTATCTTATCGTTATGTTGTGTTGCGTTTAAAATGATCATGATTGTGTTGTAGTTCATATGTCGTGATCATGAATTTTACGCTATATATTCTTTGATGATGTCCATTATAACTCAGATTTTATATCTGCATCTGACTACCAATTAAATAGAAGCACAAATTAGAATAATAGCGTTGGTAAGACATAATAATCTGACTCTACATAATATACGAATCCTACTTTTACAACACATGGTGAAAGTTTGTGTTAGTTTTGGAATTTCATATAGTTAACGTCGAAATATTAGAACCTATAGGTATATCTGGACTAGCTATATGCGAGCGATGTCGCTATCAATAATTGTTATCTAATAGATTTAGGATTATTTGGAACGTAAACTTTTACATTATATTGACAGAGTCGATATTTGATACAAATGGGAACATAATTCACCCTTTGATGTGCTGGAAAAGCTACAAATTCAACCGAAAAACCGATCAGCAGAGATTGCATTGGATTTAACACCCAAAAATGATCCAAAACATATCAAAAGACACGTAAACATTAATGAGATGCAAATAATAAGGGAGAATTGAAGAAAAGAGCATGTGACGGCCGACCCCACCTAGTGGGAAATGGGATAAAGAAAGATAAAACTAATAGAAATGCTAGCGGTTCACAAAGCGGTTTACGAAATTAGTTTTTAATCCGTTAAACACAGAGCGGGTTCTCAAAATAGTTCAGTACATAGTAGCAATAAATATATCGCGACCTGCTACTAAAACTAATGTATATTGAGATATACGAGATGAGATAGGTAAAGTATGAGATTATGTAAAATATTTTTATAATTCTGCTTTTAGCTAGTTGACGTTGAAAGGTAACATGCTGTTCGGCTTGAGTCAAAGCGTTTGGTGGACTTTATACTATCTTATACTACCTACTAATATTTTAATAATTTTTATAATAACCAAGTTAGCCCGCAGACTTCCAGCGCAAGTTGAAGCGGCAATGGGCTGATCATATAACTTCACGAACCGACAATTGCTGAATAAAGGTTCTCGAATGAATGGGGAAACCACGAACTGGAATAAAGAAGCAGGACGGTGGACGGAAAAGGCTCAGAATCGTTCTTCCTGGAAATGTATAGGGGAAGCCTGTCCAGCAGTGGACTTCTTTAGGCTAATGATATTGACGAATACTATTATTAACCAGATCAATTTGTATGTTTCCATCAACGTAATTTGAACCACACACGCATGCAAGGGCTGGTGTGCTGTATATTGTCAATTTATGGGGATATCGTGTTCCACACCATCACCCAACCAGAAAGACGCAAACTCTCGTCCAATGGCAAAAGGATCCAACACTTCATTGGATCTACAATTACTTAATTACCATCCCTGGGATAAATATGAGGTCATTATTATATGTTTTCTTTCAATAATTGAGATCTACAATAATGATTGTAATACATGAATCAACCAACTGTATGCTTAGTTGCTAGGTGCGTGAGATAGAGCTAGCTGGTTATACCATTCCATTGTAATTGTAAAAAATATATTTTTTAATAGGGAGATCACGTACAACGGTTGATAACGTTGAAACACGTTCTATCACATACATACACAATAAATTTAATTAATTAATTGCATCAGTTCCACACATTCCATCACCACTTAGAATGTACCTAATAGATTATGAGTGACACGCAAAGGTTACAGCGTACAAATTAGAAATACATCCAAATACAACACAGTGTAACTAGTAAGATGAGCATTTGTATATGGCCGTGTAGCGAACTCAGAAGGCGCACGACCTTTCACTTTCTCTGCAAAACTAGGTGGATAGGCAGCATGTGGTCGTGCAGCTTTTTGCAATGCCTATATCCGTCTTGCTTTAGAAATGTAATCCTATTCATTGGAAGGTGATGGAGAAAACTATCAGATGCTGTGAACACTGACAAAGACTTAGAGGGTCGGATGGTGAAAAAAATTATTGCAGGGTTTAATTCGATAGGCTAGTTTATATTCCGAGTTAGCTGTTACCTAGTAAGCAAGTGCTGTCTGATCTATGCTGTCTCAAATAAGTTTAGGAGAATATTTGGTTAATCATAAATTTAAACGAGAAAATGGGCATACTGGTTATTATTTTTAACGAAGTTGTGGCTGGACTGTTCTGTTGCACTATTATGCTTAATTAAAGTTGTCTAATTAATTTCCGGCATCAAGATGAAGCTAGCCATATAGGACGCGTCGGAATCCGTAGTGAATTTCGGAACATTGACGTTCTATATACATTTTACTTGTGGATGGTACTGTTATTTATTCTGTGGCTTTAAAGAGATCAACATAATTGCCGCCTATTATGATAACAAAGCTTCGTAATCTGACATTACAAAAGAGGCCGATGCTAAAAGCCAGTAGGAATAGAGCATTGACTAGCATTTGGAACCACCTACAATACTGATGATCACCTATCATTGAACATCACATCACCACACATTACACAACAATGAGATCCGGTTTCGACGCTTGAGCGCGTTTCCGTTCAATACGCAGGCCTCCCCACACTGATGAAGGCGCCAGATTCACGGGCATCGCCACAAGAATAAACAAACTTCATAACACTTCAATAAAACGGCTTCCTCTATTAAAAGCGGCTCATCACTCGTCACTGTCATCCATAAACTGTCCCTAGGGGCGCATTCGGGTATAAACCTGGTGAGCATAAACAGTACATACCAGTATAAACCTGTCCTTATTCTCATACCAATAAGCAAGCAGCTGCTAATATTATTTCATGAAGTAAATTGAGGTAGTTTACGCTTTTTATTGAGATCTAACTTAAGGTAGCAGATAATCATGATCATGATGATTATAGACCCTTTGAACATCATGGATAAAAGAACCAGTGAGGTGGAGGCCTTCAGCGCTATTTAAGAAACATCATGAGTTCTCCTATGCTATGGAGTTTACTTTTTGATTTCCTCACGATTAAATTACGCAGAGTTGATGTTGGTAGACAAAGCTGATGCAAGACTAACCAAGCGCTGACAATCTGCTTTCGAAACGAATGTGACCCTACAGCAGATGTTTGACAAATTCTTGTTTATGGCCTATTTTAGGACGTGGTGTCATAGTAAACGCGTGTCAGAGCCTCGGGGCTGTGGGGCAGACTTCCTGAAACTATTAATTCAAGCTTGCAGCGATAAATCTACGGCGACGAGCGATGGAAATAATTTATTTACAACCATGGAACAATTTATTAAGCGTTAGTGTTAACAGCTTCTTGCGCGTTAATATGCTTTGAGGGTTGCAACTGGCAGTTCACTTCGTGAGCTATCTTCACAAGTTGAGAAGCCTTTGAGCTGGCACTGGCAACTTATTTAGTGCAAATTTTCTGCGGCGCTCATTTATTACAGACAGGACAACGTAATCTGTTTCAGCAAAATACCAAACTTAGGTAGGTATTTGATAAATAGATTATATGCCACTTTCATTTTTAAGTAGTTTGGAATTTTATAGTTTTTAGGGGAACTTATAGGAATATCGAGTCAAGATTTTCAAAAAGAGCCATAACATATTCAAATCTGTATTAGACAGGCTATGTTTGACTTTTGTTTCTAGTAGCTAGCAGTCGTCATTACTTTGTCGATTCTCTATCTACTATTGTGCGAAGGATTTAATCAAATATAGGAATTTCAAACATGTTCGGTTGAGACTTTAAAAAATGTTTTTATTGACTCTCATTGACATATAATATCAATGTTACAACAACAGAGGGCTTATTACGAGTTTAGTGCCGATCGAGTGCCGATCGTCGATCGTTACGATACACCGAATTTTCTATGAAAAAAAACAGGTTCTCAAAGAATACGCTAGATGCCGTTGATTTATTTTCATAGAAAATTCGGTGTATCGTAACGATCGACGATCGGCACTAAACTCGTAATAAGTCCTCAGTACGCCGGTGGTGAATATAACTTTAGGAAATTTTCAAGCTAAAAGATACATGACGTGTCATGACGTACAAAGAGCTGCGGCATTTCTTGAAAGAAGCGATGAAAACACATCTCAGAAAATAAACTTATAACCGACCGTAAAATTCGTAGAATACAAACTTTAAAAGCACATTACTTCAAGAGCGGATCACAACACATCCCGCCTTTTCGAGCCCAAGCTATTTTAAAGAACATAAAGTGTGAACATAATACGACTTTTCCGAGCACGAAGGAAAATTTAAAACGACGCGTTGAGGCGTTATTAACTAGGTAAGTGGAGCATATTGTTTCGAACATAAAATAAGTGGTGCCAGTAACAATGGATTACGTAGCGGTTGTAGCGGACATATCCGGAGACTTGAATACGGGGCAAGGGGCGAAGCTTACTTGATATTCGTGATGCATGTTCGACAATCATTTAAACTTTGAGACATTATTTAATTAGTAAACATAGTGCTGATTGAGAGTGAGTCAGCTAAGCTCTCTCTCTCTCTTGTAACTCAATTAGAGAGAGTGGAACTTAAATAAAATCGTTTAAATACGATGAACTTTTACGACGAAAAGTTAATTTTAGTAGAGACCAACTTAGAGGGCAATTTATATGCGCGACAAAAACACAGTTACGGATAAAATCAGGGATAACTTCGTATCAAAATGAACAGGTAGTTTTTAGAGTAGTAGAGCTCTTTGTGTGTGGCTCGTCCGGGGAAGTACTACCACCACGCCTTTTTCTGCCGCCAAGCAGCAACGCTGTGTTTCGGTTTGAAGAGTGTGGTTGCCGGTGTAATTACTGGCACATGAGGCTTAACATCTGTATGCCTCAAGTTGATGGACGCAGGGCAGTGCATCGTAGGGCACGTTCCTATCGTGCGTGACTTACGAGGCAATGCTTTGTTATAGGTGATGGTTACCACTTAACATCAGGTGGGCCATCTGCTTGTTCCATTAGCTCATGGTATAAAAAAAAAAAAAAAAAAAAAAAAAAAAGGTAAGTACCTACCTAGATATTTTAACAAAACACTGAACAAGAACAATAGACGTAAAGACAAGCCTAAAAAACACAGTAGCCAATGATCGAGGCCGAAACAAGAAGAGTAAAAGAATTTACTTTCACTAGCTCGTTACGATAACACGGTACGCGGTAGATACAATCGTCAGCATAATAACTTCATATCGTGACCGAGCTTGTTACTTTGAGTCACATCGACCATAAGGCTTAAGGAATATAAAAAAGTGACCATCAGTGCATTAACTACCGCAAAAACGTATACTTCTGATAGTATCGCTTTACATTGGGTAATTTAACCTAACTACGCTAATTCGTAAATACCAAGGCCCTTATTTATATTTCCTGCCATTTTATATCGGATCTATAACATATCAGTCAACGAAAAGAGACAGTTTAGCTCATGGAGCGCTCAGTGACCGATATGAATAAGACAATAATGCTAGGTAACGAGATGATTGTATCGTTCGCGTGAAAGCCACTTCTACTGGCGACAGTACAATATCTATAAATGAAGGAGATAGGTACGACGCAAACGTGGAAACGTATAATGCTCGGACAGTCCGCAGTAACGGCTGCGTATTCTGTGCCCGAGCGACCTACTTAGCAACTCGTATACTCTTAGTCATACCTCAGTTCCAACACTCATCCTTAACGGACAAATTCCTTATCACTTGGACAAGAAAGACTCCTGGTATAGGTAATATATAAAGCTGATATAATTATGGTGGTATATTTTGATAGTTGCCCACAGTTGCTTACTTTATAAAGTTGGCTATCAAAAGAGAAAGTCTTTTAGCAAGCCACTTATACATTAAACATAAAAAATATTAAAATAATATTTTATCATATAGGTCAGTTTACTCAACTCATTTTGCAGGAGATGATACCTAATACGATTTAAGATGATAGGATACATTCTTAGATAGGTGTATCTCATAATAGGTATTTATCAAAGAACTGGTAATTTAATTTCCGGGTGCTTCAAGATGATTAATAAAGAACAAGGCCCAAAGAATCTATGTCAAGGCTACACGATTGATTATGCATGTGTGGTAGACCTCGAAATGCAGTAGCTCACGTAGTCGTCCTATCACTGGTTCTTTATAGGTCACTGAATGGACTGTCAATGAACATTTTACCGATATTATAAACAAAAGCTTGGTATTGGATGTTTGTGACCATCACGCTGTAACGACTGGACCGATTTAAATGAAACTTGGAACAGATATTTAAGTGCGTAACCTGGAATAGCATTTAGAATTTAAATCTAGTTACAACTCGTGCTGAGCTGCGGAAGCTCATCAAAGTCTAGTTTAGACAAGTCAGGGTTGAATACTTGACAATATTTATTAGTTTACATTTAAATATTACGAGTAGGTTCTGATGACATAAAAAGTTATGAATTATGTTATCGTTGTTCAATAATCAAATAAGTTAATTTAAAGACAGATTATTACTATTACTTATTTACCATTTGAGATTCAAGTTTTAGTAAAAATCTAATTCAGAATCTGGAATCTAGTACGAGGTTTTTTTTTAAGATATTTGCTTAATTTTATTATTTCTTGACCACTTTGGTTATGTAAGGAGAAATCAATCTTTATCGCAATGTATGTACAAGATTTTATTTATTATATTATAAGTAGGTACGTATGTATTTTACATACAATTATGCCATTAATTGTATAAACTTATTTAATCTATAGAAGAAATAATAAAAGCCAGAGCTGGGTGTAAACAATAAGTAGTAGGTACCATTCCATTAAAATGTAGGTGTACGTAGGTACAACATACGTATTTAATATGGCAGTGTTTTGAATAATATGAGATAACGTAGACATAAACCAAGGTCAACGCGTAAATTCGCTAATATTTTACCTACCGACCGACAATTAATTATGAGATTTTGTCATAGTAGCTCCTACAAGTCATACAGTACCTAGACGGTTTTAAGTAGCTAAAATTGATAATTCTAAAAAAAGAGAAGGTGTGAAAAAAAGGAAGTGATTCTAATAAAAGAGAAGGTCGCAGTCATGTCGTATAAAGAAGTCGAGGAGGAAAAGTCAGCAGCATTGAAAAGACTAAATTGCAGGAAACTGCATCCGAACCGAGCTGAGCTCTTCAATTTAAGAAGAAGGAAGTGATTACTGTGACTAATATAATATGGGGAAGACAGGTCCAGCAGGACCTCTACAGGCTGATGGTGCTGATGATTAAATGGCTAGGTTAGGTTACCTCTAACAGCGCCTAGATAAATAAAAACCCACATTAAAAAGTAAACCAATCAAACAAGACTAAGGATGTAATTGAAAAGGCGCTGGCAGATGGCCAGCTGCTAGTAATTGGAGACCTTAGTCCATTAAATCGAGGTTTATTTTGACAAAAAGGCAACTTGATACACCTGGGAAGATACATCAACTATATTAAATCCGCAAATTAACAAACAAGTTTTTAGATTATATTTAGAATACATTCTAATTCCAATGTTTTCGAATAAAATCTAAACAAAACTGTCATTACACTAGTTTATTTGGATGATTTTTGATCAAACTTTTCAAAACACACAACTTATGTCAGCTTTTCAATAAACATTTCCTATCAATAACAGGGAGTAAACGTGGGGTCAGGCACTTCCCCTCAAGCCAAAGTGAATAATGAATGCATTCAACATATAACAACGAAAATTATACGATTTGCGTCACAGAATAATCTAGTCCTAACGAAGACAGATGTTACACTGCCGTAGAAGTTAGGTGTCTGTGAAACATGGTTTAGTTAGATGTGGCAGTGACGGCTCAATTTCTAATTGACGATCTCCCACGCGGGTCTCCAAACGGGTGAGCTTATAATCTTCTTAGACCTATCATCTTCTTGTCTTTATACGCTTAGTGGGGTCGGCACAAGAGATTTCTTCTTTCATTCCACCTTCAGTCATTATATCGATGCTCACATTGCGTTTTACATCTGTGTTTGACTTATATTAAACCTGAAGACGGTCATAATAACGGTTCGTTTCATTAGAACGCTGTTTCAGAATGACACTGGCCACAGGCGGCATGGCGTCGAAATTTCGTATAGGCCCAAAAATAGAATGCAATTTCAGATCCAAAGCGGATATAAATAGTTCCCGTTGTACGATGTCGGGGGATAATAATAGTTCGTGTTCTATTTTCTGAGATGAGAGGTATCGTTTCATTGCGAACAATAACTAAATTATTGGTTTGACGACTAGATAGATGCTCTCGGAAGCTGTTGTTGAGTGCTTTTGCCAAAATACTTCGGTAACTCGTACAATTTCCAACATAGATTAATACCTTTAATTAATATTTCCTTTATTAGATTAACAAATTAACGATCATGTTGAACGTTCTTATCCATCACCACACATATAAGAGGTCGTATAAGTTGGTAAAAGATTATCGATGAAATTAGATTTGGTCTAGTAAGCAGAATATATTTTATCTGATAAGATTTTTCACAGGAAGCACATGTCATGTCAACCGCAAAGGGTAGTGAACTCAGTGAACACAGAATACCGAGCAGTTGCAAAGGACACATGTTAAGGAGGGTTGTATGAACTTGTTTGTATGGCATGCCCCCTTGCGGCTTGTCTAGGGGCGTGCGGTTATTAAACAAACACCTGGATGGAGATTGGCGAGTTGATAGCGTGTTTTTATAATTACTGTGACGTCATTGCAAAGTCAACGACTGTCTTTGAACCTACTACACTATAAATTCAAATTCTTTGTTGTAATTTATTTTGTTAATATAGGTAGGCAAGTTTCAAACATAAATACTGCCAGCAAATAATTTGTTTTTAGGTTGCGCATTATTATTAATACATAAAATATGTTTTATGGATTTTTTTAAGTTAGTTTTTAAAATATTCTTATATTATTAAATAATCGTTGAAATTTCTTGATGTCACTAAGCTTTAAGCTTAATAGTTAGGTATCATTTGCACACTACGGGAAGCAGAACGAAAAACAACTTGGTAGGTATGTAGATAATTTGTCATAGTTTCTGATAAATACGCTTACCATACAGGAAATCTTCATCCGAGTGTGCTCTAGGCAGTTTTTTTTTATTATTAATTTATTTTTCACAGTGCGTTGTAAGATTTTACAGGTGATTGTGGAAATTCTTTATTATAGAGAAGTCCGACTGAACTGAATGAATATGATGGTGCTCAAAAGACCATCTCTAGCAGATATATCCTAACTCGAAAGACCAGGAAAAACCCAGTGATTCGAGACAAACACAAACCCTTACTGGACTTTTATTTAGAATTTTGATGCTGGAATAAGGTAGGTAAAGTCTGTCTTTGTGACGGATGTTTCGATTGTGTATTGCACTTACTATTATGAAATAATTTTTATTTTTGAAATACTCTCTTCTTCCTTTTAGACTCATAAAGCCATTTGAAATAACAAGCAATAATGAAGCTCCCCAGAATGGGTATAAATAATGCTCTTCGAATTCTATATTTTTACCTTAAGTAGGTACACGAATGGGTAATTTTACGAGCTTAAAGATTTTAAAGCTTATGCACCCGGCGACTTTCCAACGCAATGTCAAGCCGTAAGTTACGATGCAAGTAGAATGCGCTCTCTGCAGACGTGTTACGAAAATTGGAACAACCAAGTTCCAGAGAATAACATAAAAAATATAAATGATTTTGGCCCGATCAAGTATTCCTTGTACTTATCAGAATTGTTTTATACCTACTAGTATAGCATTTTTTTGGTAGACTGCTTTGGATCAAAATTATATTCTTGCTAAACCTGTGCAGTTATTTATATTCTCCGAAACGTGGTATTTTGCGATTTTCCATAGCTACATTCAGTAATCTTGAAATGTGCTAGTGAGAAGTTTTGTTTGATGATTGTCGGCCTCTTAACTTCACAGACTATTACAATTTCTGTGGTTGAATAGATATTGCGACAGTATTGGTCATGGGTTGACATTTGGATGTGGTCGCGTGCGTGTGACCCTTATTCTTTTCACAGTCTCAAGAACAACAATGTAGTAAGTGTCCCGAATAAATCTGAAATCAGTATGGGCCCAAAACGAATCTAGAGCCATGCCTCTTTTACACGTTCGCTCTATCTCCACAATCGTGCGCGTGTAAAGATATTGAAGTGGAAAGGAAAGCCGTTTATCAGTCAAACAACACCTGGAACGTGGTAGGTACCTCCTGTTAATTTTTCTATGCTTCTTTAATCATGCTAACGGTTTTGATTTTCAAACTGAAAATGTTTGGTTGCTACTGTTCCATAGCATAGTAAGGTGTGAAATGTGTCTAGAACACTATTACATAACAGGAGTCAGTTTTTTTTCTTTTATTTAATATGAGTACGTTTTTGTATGGAAACTCAATAAGTGACCCTATTAGGCAGTAAGGAATGAAAAACCGCAATACAGAAACCCAAAAATTAAAAAAGAACTCTGACTAGAAGTAGTAGTACAACATCCACGTTCTGCTTACAAAACACCCCTGCGAAAAGATAAATTGTATGACAATGACATTTGACATTTAGATCAGCGCGAGCATCTGTCAGGCGAATTCCGCGAACAGAAAGTGGATCTTGACTTGACTAGATTCCCTGATCTCCATACACGTAGTGTACGTAGTGGTCTAACGTCTGTGGGTTTGTATGGCATTTTTGTATTGGCATCGTTCATAGCGCGATTGGCCTTGTTTTCCTCCCGCGCAATTGACTGACTGTGTAAAGTTAATGTATCGGTAAATCTTGAATTCCATTCATTTGTTAATATTAATTAAGCCTTCGTAGGTACGAATTTGTCTTGTTTTTTGTCACGTTTGTAATACCTACCAACTAAGTATAGCAAAATGTGTGGTGTGTCTGCTAAATATAATAAGTATTTGGAAAACCTTTAACTACCCCCAACTAGACATCCTTCTTAGTATTAAGAGATCTGAGGGGATATCTACCGTCCATGGGGATCATAGTCGTGAGGCTGTTTCTGTTCACTTTTCTCGTTATTTCGAATCAGTCTTTTTCACCTCACTGTCCGCATCGCTCACATAGCTGGCTGTCACATCAACATAAATCACTTCTTAAATCCCAAAGACGATAAAATTGGAGTGAGCGACATACTAAAACTAATAATAGTAAAGAGAAACAAATTAATTTACCCCCCGGCAAGTCTTAACCCCTCTGTATCCAAGAATTTGACTTCCCTCAGCTTGGGGCGCCTTCGATTCCCCTTCCGATGTTCCGTTAAAATGTTTTACGGTGTTTCGTACGAGGTTTTTTAAACTGAACATGGGACTGCTTTACCTTTCTATATATTTGTCTAACTTGAAGAGAGAACGGCGCTTCATTCCTTCAATCGTCATACATTTAGCAGTAAGTACTCTATAGCGACACACGCCCAACATTTGTTTTCTAGTTTAGGACAAGAGAAAATCTCAAATGTACACCTTTAACCCTAATTTCAACTCAATCTGCAAGTGGTCCTTCACACTTGGGAGTTAAAATAGAACGTGAAAGATTCAGTTTTATAAGTTTTTTCTAGAAGCATCGATCAGTTTTTAAGCTTATTTATTCTATACCGCACCGTGTCGCGGGCCTCGTGCCAAAACATTAACTAACAGGTCTCCGCGTCTGTTTATTGCAATTATTTGCGGATTTCGCGAACGTTCACGCTCAGCTGAATGAACCGATACTTTTTCCGGATTCTTTGCTTCCCTTTCGTGATGTTTTGAAACAGATTCTGATCATGGTAATGATACTAACTCTCCATTATTATGTTTTGGAACTAGAGGACAACAAAATAAACGATACTACCGAAATAGTTCGGTTGGATGGGCAATTATGGGCATAGACAATAAATATCGAGTCTCATAACTTCTAATTTGCAGCCCACGTTTTAATTTAAACTTAAAGAGCCCAGTAAAAAGTTTACACTTCAAGGACATGCCTACCAATCAGGGGCCTTACTCTTGAACGCGATTCCGACCGATCGGTATTGGATTTATGTCATTTCGTACTCTTGACTGCGATCCTAGCGCCATATTAGTTTCAATGTTGTGTGGATATTGAGTGAACTAATTGAGATTGGAATTGTATTGTTTAATCCGATACAGGCCTAAATCGGTACTCTTGACGCTATTTTGACAGCTGCGTATTGTGTTTGGTATTGCGCTGAAATTGGGATTTACACAATAGCAAATTAGTAACTTTTTCGGAATTAAAAGTTTATTTCACGAGTTTATATCAACGTTTGTGACATTATAATAGCTCGTTTGGCTCTTGCGTTTAATATTCTACGCCGTAATCATGCATTTCAATTAAAATAAAGGAAAACGAGCGTTGAATGATGCGTTATATGAACAAGGCATTTTCTATGAGTGATGACGAGTTTAGAGCAAATTATCGTGTGAATAAACATTTATTTGAAGAAATAGTGCATGAATTGGAACCATAAATGCGAATTCCAAAGATGAGAAGTGACATATCACCTAAATACAAAGTGAGTAACGTTGCTTGCATGCAGTAAATTTCTTCTTTGTACATGTTGCATTTAGAGGTAATTTTTTGTGTTTGCAGGTTCTTGTGGCTTTGTCTTTCTATGCTACTGAGCATTACAAGCATTAAAAGACTAGTGTGTGGAACTTAGGGTACATTGATGTCCCAGCAGTCGGTATCCTGTACAATCAGAGAAGTGACTGCTAACCCTAATGTATTAGGTAAATGGATAAGATTTCCTCAAACTCGTCAAGAAAGAGATTCTATAAAACGGAGGTAAATATTAATTTTATACATAACATGTTATACTTGAATAGATAATATATCCTAATACCTACTTATCAATTTAAATAAAATAAATGTTTCAGGTTCTTTGAAAATTTTGGGATGCATCGATGGGACCCACATTGCAATTATAAGACCCAGCGAAATTGAGGAGAGGTTTTTCAATAGAAAACATTTTTTTTCTAGAAATTTTTTAATTATAAAAGGCAATAACCTACTGACTACTTGCCATATTCAATGTCTAAGTACTTATTTTATTGAATATTATTGTTTATCTTTTATTTTAATGTACTGTATAATTTTTGTGTGTTTTTGAATTATAAAATACCATCATTAACTACTGTCTATAACTTTATTTTGTTATTATTTACACAATATTATAATGCTATTGCTGTTGCATTGTGCTATTTCTAAAATAGCATAAGCTATAGCAAAGTCCCATAAGTGCTCAACCTTTCGCTATTCCGGGGTTTTGCTCCAGAAACTCTACCAAAATTTCGATTATCGATAACGTTGGACGACTAGACAATGTTGCTTCGATAAATAACTATTTCAAACTGATAATCACACGATTCAGAAAACTAAAAACACACGCACTTATAAACAACTCCACTTCAAGTTCGATCTAAAAAATACGAAAAGAGCCACCACAACATGAACTTTGTTTCCATTATGAACTTTTTTAGGCAAAGGGCATTGCTCCATACAGCCACGACATATTTTAATTTGATAAAACTAACCATTTGTACTGGATTTATGTTCAAAGATGTTCGGTTGCGGTTGTTATGTATTTTTCTATATTTATTTTACTAATTAAAAGCCTTATCTTGAAGTTTTTGTGTATTTTGTAATGTATTACCGACTTTTAATACATGCGAACATCCCTAGTGCTGAGCATAACGCAGCTAACTTCATGTGTAATGACGTAATCACTAGCCAATACGAACGCAATTCCAATTTCAATCCAATGCTATCAAAATTAGTTTCAAGGGTACGGACATTCGTCAACATGAAATTGAAATTGGATTGAGATCGGCATTGTATTGAAATTTACATTGGATTCAAGAGTAAGCACCCAGGCAGAGGGGTCAACCCGGATGTCAATTTGCCAAGAAAAAGTGGACAGGTAATTTATTCCTCGTAAGATCGTTATGAGTTTATTGACACGGTATAATATAGGTATTAGGGCACGCACGGTAGACTTCTAGGCTCTCCCTCTATGTGCCCTCATGCAATCGTTTTTAGTGGCACAATAACTTTTTTTTTCAAAACCTAAGTAGGTAGGTAAGATTTATTAAAATTTATGTTTATATTTAGGTTTATGTCCAGTTTTTTTAAATTCTATACGGATTTTAAGATAGAAAGCTTATCATAATGGTAGTTTTCATTCATGTTTCATGTAACCATTTCCAAGATTAGGATTCGAATATGTTTTGTTCAAGGGTCTCGTCATTGATTTAGCTTGAAATATACTCTAAACTAAAGTTTAATATAAAAGCGTTGAGGTTTTTATCAGACCTTTGAGTCATGATGACTAGTTAGCATAATGATGAAGAGAATCTAAGGGTTTTTTGAAGGTTGGAAGTTTGTAGCAGCTTGAAACAAAGATATATACCTATCTACTACTAGGTACCCACATACGAAAATTTGCAGTGTTGATGATAAAATCTTTACTAAGATCACCTAAAACCCTTGGGTCATGAACAGGGGTCGGAATAGGTAGAGTTTTTAAGTACCAAATGACGTAGAATTACCTATGCAATCTTAACATGGATAAGTATGCCTTTTGAACCAGAATTGGGGATTCATCAAAATTGTTTTCGAAAACTTATGGGTTTTTTTATATACAAATAGCTGATGGAACAAGCAGATGGCCCACCTGATGTTAAGATTGATATTATTGTCTTCTAAAACTCGGTTTTTCCTATGTTAAACACAAACTAAGTAGCGTTACACGTACAGCAGAGCTATTTTACGTTACCGATTCGAAATTTCGAATCGGTAACGTCAGTTTTTATCACATTTGATTTCGAATTCGAAATTTTGATTTCCGAATCGTTTCCAACACGGGGATAAAAAAAGGCATATCTAGATATTTAGATTTCGTAGTAGCGTATTTGACGTCATTTGGTACTTAAAAACTCTACCTATTCCGACCCCTGGTCATGAATGTGGAAGTTGTCGAAAGCTACTTAGTAAACTGTCAGTTCAGTGCTATAGAAACAAAAACTAATAAAACCGGGTGGTCTGAAAATGCCGTGTACCTAACTACCGATGAGCTTTTAGTCACGAATTGTTATGTAATCTGCTCTAAGTAGTTAGAAGAGCCAATTTCCCTTTTACGACACAAATTGGCGTGTAGCTTTGCTGTTTGCTGCTTGTATCTTACAGTTACTACTTCTTTCACGGTCTCTGATAGGCTTAGTTTGTTTGATATGAAAGAATCATGGCACTGAAGAAGGTTTTTCATAAACTGACGGTAGTCCGACCGAAAGCCAAAACCAAAAATCAGCCAGCACCATCCCCTGGTTACGTTCTCGCGACAGATTTGCGATAATCTTAAATAGGCAATCACTATGTTCAATCGCCAGTTTGGTAGGTACCAAATAAATGGCGTTTCACTGAATGAAAAATGATAACGCTAAACGTTGGTGAAGGAATCCCTATTCCACCAGCCATCCGTCACCCGTCTCACCCATTTAGGTACTGACTTAAATATCAATTCCTCGCGTCGACGTCATCAATACCATTAACGATGACGTCATCCGCACGTGACGTGCTAAACAAAGATTTTTCGGCGAGAATTAGAGCAGACCAATCGTAAATGATGATAACGATATAACGACCGACGCGTGCGCACACTGTAATGATTTGTTCAAACGAACCAACTTTGATTGCTTATTACATTGGAAAATTAAAGAATGTAGTTACCTAATAGGCTGATATGATAACAGACCTAGGACACGAAACATTTACCTACTAGGAAATAGTATAATGGAGATGCCGAGGCGAGTAGCTGTTGGCCCGCTATACAGGCTCGATAGAGAGAGACCTAGTGTGGGCAACAAAACTTAACAAGGTAGACTACTACAATGCTTTGATAAGTAAAACAACTATTGTTTAAATATACCTAAGTGAAACTGTTTTTGTATTATAACAACTATGTTACTACCCCTGTACACTGTTCTGTTTTGTATGTGAAAACGCATTAAATGTGAATAAAAACATCATATCCTCATGCATGGTAGACCCTTAGATCTCTAGTTGCTCTAGCTAGACACTTGAGGAAGGGACTCGACGACGGTGACAACCGTGATCTATTGTGAATTTGTGATGTTATTCGCTGAAACTTGGTTGCTTTGATTTTCATTACAACAATCAGAGATTTAATCTTCTAAAATATAGAAATCTGCAAACGAGATATTACCTAACGGATGTAAGTAGAGTATTAACATTATATCTGGTAACATGCATTGTATCTATAAAACAAATAGGTACGATAAAAGAACATAGGTAGAAACTTGTTAAAAAAATAACTTCTTTTAAAGTAAGCAGGTAAGTAGGTATATCGCAGAGAAAATTAATAAAATCAACACAAAAATCACCCAGCAACAGTTTAGTAATCTGTACCCCACCTAACCTACTTTTAAACTAACAGAAATGTTTTCTAGAAGTTTATTGAACATCTTAAGCTCTCACATGTGTTGCTCTTTTAATAAAACCATTTGTTTGTGTTACATTTAACTGGTGGTGACTTTGAATGGGTGCAACTGGCTTCTATTTAATTGTAACTATTTCCTTTTAAACTTGTGTAGGTTGATTAGATCAGAGTCTGTATTACGTACTAGGTTATTTAAAATAATTTTTATTTAATGTTTAATAGTCTGCTGCAAATGAGAAAAAACTGATTTTCTATTGAGTCAAAATCAAAAGGTATTTATTCAATAGAATCACAAGGATCACATTGTAACATCTATCAGGTGAGATTGTAGCCAAAGGACAGTCTATTCATTATAAAAAAAAAGGGCCAGTTCCATGCAACCAAGCCTAGATGTACAGGCAACAATCTTATAGCTTGGTTTATTAACGAGGTACTTACCTTGTTGAATAGAACACTAATTGGCTATTTACAAACTCTCTCGTGAATCGGGTTTAGTGATAATTTCAAAATGTGCCAACACACTATTATATTCAAGAGCACAATTAATAGTTTTAGAACTTGATACCTATTTGGCAAGTTTTATTTGTGTCATTGGCATCAATATTATCTCAATACCATCAGTATTTAAGAATCAATATGAAAATAAATTTGGCTATCTTAATCACAGAAATTTTATCTTATCAGGCATTTAGAATTAGACCATCAGTTTTGTGATAATATGTTAATAAAATGAAAAATATAGTTAAGTATTTTAAGTAAGTTTGTACGAGTTGGAAAGAGAGTGAGAACTATGATGGAAGAGTTTTTAAGCCATTGGAAGGTCTTTGTCATAGCTTAACATCCACTAGACACTGGTAAAATTAACACTTGTGGTCACCCATCCAATTCTAATTGTACCTACATTTGTTAGAGTGACTTAATTGAAAACTTACAAGTAAGTTCATTACTATATGCTTACAGGCAACTCTAGCAATAAATCATTTTTTTTGCCAATTGTATACACACAAGCCCCTTTAAAAGTTGCATATTAAATTACATGAATTATAAAAAAGTTAACCTTTCCATTATGTCACAAAAAAAAAACCAGTCGGTCAGCAAAATTCCCTTTTGAAGAGAAAACCCTTGACACATTGACAGAGAAAGGTCAAGGTTGCCAACTTGTTGAAAAAACTGGTTTAAGCTTTCATTATTTAACTGGGGAAAGTCACTTGTCACAAGTACATTTGAATAGAACTAGGTAGGTACTGTGCACTTCACAGTACCAGTAGTTTTTGATTTAAAAAAAAATGTTTAGAATGGACCATTGATGACAGATAGGTATCAAGTACTATAGATAATTCTTTATTGATAACACAATGATAAAGGATAAACAGTTTTCCAGTAATTTAACTGACCCTTCTAAGTCATAGCGAGTTGAATGTTGAACATAACAAATGTTGAGTTAAATATTTACAACCATTAAACCAGTGTCAAAAGTTGTAAATATATAATTTTTTACATAGGTACATACAACTGAAATGAATTTAATTTTGAAGGCCTGAAAAATGTTAATAGTTAAATAAATAAAAACTTCGGGAAATGAATTACTTAATTGTTTCAGAGTAATTCATACTTGGTCGCATGGAACTGGCACCTAGAGTCACCTAGCTTTAATATGTTTCAAAGTGATCCTTGTGATTTTATTGAATTAATACCTTTTGACTTTGACTTTACTATAATGCTCACATCTTTTACTTTGTCAGTGGTATGTAGGTAGGTAGTAGGTACCTATCCCAAGTGTATAATTTACAATAAGTAGTATATCGAAGTAGGTACCAAGTAGGTGACCTCCTACCCAATTTACCAAATTGTGAATCATGTATCTTTCCGATGAAGAAGATAGACTAGGGAGTATGGTAAGTTAGTATAGGTGCTGTGCAAGCCAAATTCATTTTATCCCAAGGATAGCTCCAAAATAGGATAAGGGATGGAAAAACTACCTGATCCTCTTAAAAATCATTAAAACTATATTTACAGGTATGTTTATTATTATGAATTCATGTAAGAAACATACCTTATAGCTGTTGTACCTAATTGGTATATTGTATGAAGATTTATTCAAATAAAAAAGTAATGGCAAAAGTTTTCATGTGTGAATTATCTAGCCACAAAACTTATAGAGCGCTATCTCTTTCTCTCTCATCAACACAGCTGTATAGCTATCCCTGTCGCCCCCTTCACTTCATGGCAAGAGAAAGTAACAAAAGAAAATTATTATCTCAGCCTCTTTAAACTACATTTTTTATAAACAAATTCACCTGAGTACGATCCTTGAAAGGATCCTATCACACACTTAACTTAGGTTTACAAAATAACTGTAAAATGTTTGGCTGTGGACTTACTTCTAACCTATATTTACAAAAGCAGCTATAACTTTTATCTAGATCAGTACATACCTACCGTGCTATCTAGCATACAATAAATTTATATGTGTACTACAAAATAAAGTAGGTAAACATAAACAGAAACTAACCCTTTCTTCATGAGCCAGCTCTGTAGTCGCCCGTTGGTAAAAGAAGGTCCCAAAACTGAAGACACTCATCCATTTTACGAACAATCATCGGTAAACACAATTCATATAATTTACGTTTGCACTACTTGTCACAATCAAAATAAAATTCCACTTTTTGCTGCGCTAAACGCAGACGTCATTGACAAACAACTGAAGTGACGAGTTATTGCATGGAATCACAGAGTGGATGAAAACACTGCGTATTTTAGAGGCCATAACGATGGCATATCACAATTGTTATCACTTTGAGTTATTACATTACTAATTACATCGTCTCTTTCGGTTACCTACAAAAATAAAAAGGTAAAAATCAAAATTTACTCGTAGACAGCATTCACGACTTCGCACACTCACTCACGTAACGTGCGGATTTCATTCGCACACACACACATGCATTAAACGTCAGTTGGAAATGACAGTTAGACGCTATATTGCACAAAATGGTCCGAAATGTGTTTCATTTCAGTACTGTGTAGGGTGTGGAAAGATTTCCTACCACATTTTTTTAATTCAATAAGGATTTAGCTCAAACTTACTGACACTTACGATTATTTTTTAATCAGAAATATGTTATAATTCGAAGCTTTGATTTCGGATGTATAAAACTATGGTTAAAATCCAAGACAAAACTAATGCTCTACCTCTCTTTCTTTACACTTTTCGGACCAATCCACTGTCTACGATCAGTCACTGTTCCACAATGTATATGAGTTTGGTGGAATAGTCTACGACATTAGACTTTTTGCATCACTTATTGATTTTACCGTGCGTGCTAGTTTGATTCTCGGTGCGGAACATATTTTATCATAAGCATTGCAGGAGTTGGCTCCGTATCTCTGTAACAATGAGAAAATCCGAAGAAGAACCAAAGCACAGATAACCAAAGTAACTGACTAACGGCCGGATTCCGAAAGCTCGATCAAAACTAATCGGATGTCAAGTCACTCGCCATTTCAGCTATAACATCGAATTAGATAGAGATAGCAAGTGATTTGACATGCGATTCGTTTTGATCGGGCTTTCAGAAACCGACCGTTAGTTCGCAGAATCAGCAAGTTGAAGTGTCAATGATGATATAGCTCAAGGAACTGACAACCGCGCTGGGGAATAAAGGTTCTCGAATGGCATCCACGGCGGCGTGGGACTCTCTGCTACTCGGTGGACCGAGGATATCGTGGGATGGGGCCGGATAGAGGGCTCAGAATCGTTTTCCTGGATTGAATATGTATAGGAGGCCTACGTCCAGCAGTCGACTTCTTCAGGCAGATGACCATGATAATGCTCTGCAAAATGTTCAGCATTCGTCGTTTCTGCAATCTAGTTATTTTATAAGGATCCTCATCTTCCTGCCTTTATCCTACTTCATGTCGGGTCTGCACAATAGTATAGGTATTATGCAATTAGTGAATAAAGGCCGGATTTAAAGCGAGGGCCATAGATGAATCACGAGCAAGTGAAGGATTCTAACGACTCGTGATGATTGGACCACGAGCGTAGCGAGTGATTTAAGTGTTAGAATCCTGAGGGACGCGAGTGATTCATGGCCCTCGATATAAATCCGTTTTATTCAAGAGTTGCATACTATACTTTATGCCATGACTACGAGAAAAAGAAAGATTTAAGCGAAAATATACATTTAATGAAGTAAAAAAGAAGGTAAAATTAATTAAAATAGAACACAAAACAATTTTTATTCTAATGTCGACCAATCAAATCTCGAAGAGTTATTTGCCCAAGGAGTTTGTATGTCGAGTAATCTTTTCACAAGGAATTTGTATCGAGTCTTTTTTGCGCAAGCAGTTTGTATAGCATTGAGATGGAGGACGAATGTATTGCTGTGTTCTAAATTCAAACACCAAAACAGTGAGTAAATAAGCTTTTAAGAGGGGGAATGGTATAAAAGATATTTTTTTTTCACTTTCCTATATCATCCATCACCTCAAAAGTCACTTCTTTCTTACCTATATCATCTTCTCATTGGCCTACCTCTGCTCTTTAATACATCCACATTCATACCTAACACTCTTTGGTTACCTACATGACATTTTTCCCTTCGCGTGCCTTCGCATGAGATGGATCATGCTTACGAAAACGTACCGGTGGTGTAATCCGTGGTTAAAAACTTACCTACCACATGCAGACTAGACTAGACTACAATGTGCCATCGAGATTCTTACGCTATGCTGAGCAACGCAATATGGCGTATTTTATTATGTGGGTAGACAAAAAAAAAGAGGTAAGGTACTACAAATTAAAAGATCAGTGTTTTGGGGGATTACACAAAATATGCTTTGAATTCATTAAAACCACTTCATGTAAATACATAATTTTATTAGAAAATGGAAACAAAATCCCTTAAACTATACCTAAATAAGGCACGACGTATCCAAACTAACCATGCACCGCCAATGCACAGTCAACGACAAAAGTGAACACGAAACATTTCAGTACAACTATCAATGAGTATGATTTATTATGTCCACACTTTATTTGTCAACTGTATAACAAAGGCTAGAATACACCAATACATTAACAAATCGTTTAGCTCATTTTTACAATGTTTTCACATACTACATGTCGTCATAACGGATAGTTATAAAACTGCTAGTTGACGTGTTGGTGAACAGTGGCCTTAACGGGCGAAACAGAACTATAAAATACATTCCTTTTAGCGAAACTTAACATCTGTACATGTAATTTATAATAGTCCCTACGGATCTCCGGGCTCTGCGAATCTGATTGCGCATGCGCATGTACAGTCGTTAAGAGCTTGAACGAGATGATGAAAGTGGCAACATTAAAGCCACAAAGATCCTTAGTGTCCACTGTATTTGTGTTCACGAAATATACTATATTTTCTGTTACTTTATGGCTGGCGTAGAGTATAGGCATTGCTCATTTAAAAAGCTTTTCGGTAATCCTGTAATTTGGCCGGAAAAAATCGATGTCCAATATAACAAGAACCATTTCACCATCTTCTGGAATCATATTATAGTATTTCCTTCATCTGCTAGATTTCTTTATGTTGGCTTTTTATAATATATTCATACCCAAAAGATAGTGAAATACAAACGGCCATAAAAGAACGAGGTTAAGTCCAGGACTACCTATAAACTCAGATTTAGCTCCAGTATACGGTAAAAGGTAAACTGAGTTTATTGATAGTCCAAGACTAACCTAGTTAGAATGTAGCATCACGTTGATACATATTTTTATTAACAAAAACACGAATAGTCACAATAGTATTGATTCAACATTAAAAGCACTAATAATGGAACTATTTTTAGGTGCAAAAATATTTTACAATTATGACAATAATGTCAATATTAATTGTAAAATATTTTTGTCAAGCTTGGTTGCTTTGTAGCATTTTATTGATTCGTATATTTGTATAGTTTGTGTGGAATTATACAATTGTGACATAACATTGTAATGTTAGAAAAAATAAGCTAACAATGAAAAAGGTGATATGTCATTTTAAAGCGTAGATATTTCCAAATTTATAGGTAAGTTAACGCGAAGACAAAAATTTACATAATGTACAAGGCATAACTTTAAAATATACAGTAACTTTGTGCGTTCCTTAATTATAATTAGTAACTAATTAAGAAATCAAGGTTATCTTTGTTTGGTAAGTAATAAGCTTTTTTTTAATAAATGAGCCGTGTGAATAAAATTTATATTACAAACAGTTAGTATACAATATAATTTTTTACATATAATAAGACAAAACAATTAAATTACATGTCCCTCCCTATCTCTAAACAAAAATGCAAAATCTTAAACATATTCTGAAATAAATTACTAAGAACAAAGTTTAATCCACTTTATGCTAATTTTGTAAACATATTAGGAATAATAATATCTTAATTTGTATGTCTTTGTACCAAACCATCGTTTTAGTTAAAAATTTGATTAAAAAATTTGGGCTAGGATGGCAGAGAAAGAGAGCATTGACGAATTAACTAGTGCATGATCGAAATGTTAACTTTTCACTAATAAAAAAGTCGATTTCTCGTATCCCACTGAAGGACATACACAAAATTTTCGAAAGAAAACTTTGAATGTCGAAATATTTGACATAGTTTGTTATAAAAAGTGACGATACAAAGTGCGTAATAATGAATGATTTTTAAAATGTTCTCGAAATTGTTGAATTTAAAAATGTCTACATACAAAATCTTATCAGTTTATTGTCTCAGCATAGTTTGAAATTATAAAAAACACTAATCAAAATTGGTCGATATTTTTAGTAAAAAAACATTACATCATTCATAAGAATTATGGCCCTGTTAAGTTCAGAATAGTAAAACATTTGAGATTGATCGATACCGAAAAAGTACAATTCCATACGCTGTTTTTTTTTCCATGCAGTCATATTTTTAGCTTTCAAAAAAGTGAATTGTATCAATTCTGATAACTGACTTATAATAATAATATATAATCTCACTCCAAGCCTATGTTGATCACAATATTCAAATTTCTAAGAGTTCCCATATTTTTATCATCAATTCAACATTGTCTGTATGTCAATAAGCTGCCGCCCGCGGCTTACTTCTCGTGGTACCATGATAAAAAGTATTATAGATGCTATTCCCGGTTACTATCTGTATATTGAGTATTTTCCAAGTTTCACCCAAATCGGTCCAGCCGTTACTGCGAATTATTGAGTAACAAACATACCTCACTAAATCATCTTTACAATTTTTTTACATTATAATAAGGGTTATTGACCTCACAAACACAGCCAAAAACCAATCTCGTTTTTCAAATTCTGAACTCAACACTTGATTTCGCTTTAAATTTTTATAAAAACGGAACACTATGCACATTGTCAAAGACATCAGTCTGTTAAGAGCAGTCAATCAACTACAATTTAGTTAGTGGTCGGGCTGCGGCCTAGTAGGACGGCACAGCAGGCCAAATGTCAGTAATTCTCCGCGTCGCCTGTTGGTGCGACTGAGTACACTGACGGGGGTCTGTGGGTTACACAATACATTTTATTTTTTAATTTATCCTGTATACATACATAAAGATTTTAAAATATCCCAAGTTCCGTGGGATGCGCTTAATAACTGCGCATCCGGAATAATCCACATTTTTTTTAGAATATTCCAAATGTGTTCGAACGTCTTACCGTGAAAGTGAAGGAATGTATAGGTATGCATAGGAATAAAAGAAGAGTTAATTTAAACCACAGAAAATTATAGTTATAAAACTATAGTATTTACTTTACTTTAAATTTTGTTTAGATTCCCACTGCCAGTTCATTTTCGCGGTAAGATGGGACGACCAGATAGTTATTACCTTATACAATACATCTAAAAAAATATCATACTCCATTTAAAATCCTGCAGACCTGGAAATAGGGCCACGAGTAAAAGTTTCCACTTTTTTTTGTTAAGTCACTAAGTTTCTTTTAAAACAATGTGGTGAAAAGATTTAAATCACTTTAAAGAGGCTCTTTTCGAGGATTTGACTCATGTTTCAGAAATTTTTAGGTTGTACGACATGCCAGTTTCCTAAATGTTTTCCTTCCCCGTTTGAGAGTATTGGCACTGGGCAAATAAATCATTGATCAGATAAACTCATTGGTGCACGATCGATTTTAAACCCACCTTAGGAAGCCTCTTTCTTTAAAGGTGGGTTTAAAATCGGCCGCTATCACTAGCCCACCAGAGCTCCACAAATTACCCCTGATGATAACATATATACTAGGTGTTCCTTAAGTTGTGTATATAAACTTCAGGGGGCTAAAGTACCCATCAATATGAACAACTTTTTCTAAGGAACCAACACTGTGAACGCGAAAAAAAAACAGCTGTTTCATACAAAAGTTCAATACCTACCTGGCTAAAATGTATGAACCAGCTGTTTTTTTTTTCGCGTTCACAGTGTTGGTTCCTTTCAAAAAGTTATTCATATTGGTGGGTACTTTAGCCCCCTGAAATTTATATACACAATTATGGGAACACCTTGTATATAAACATATATATATATAAATTGTAGTTGATAATAGTCTGTGTATCAGTATGTCTAGTAAGGATTAGTTTACCTAAGGGCACGTCGTGGGGCCGGTAACCTCGATGGCCTGGGTAGACCGGACAGTCGGGGCTCGTTGCTTGAAGCTGGTCTCGGCTGTTCGACCACTGCTACTGAAATAAAGCATTTACCATCTTATTCCTAAACATACATTTTTATTTTCGTTATTGGTCGTTGGTTTTCTGTACTGCGAGCCCTGGTTTTGTTTGGAGCTACGAGAGTTCTCAGAGCGCCCGATAGGGACGCTTATAACGTCCAAAAAGTATATAAAAACCGGTCAAGTGCGAGTCGGACTCGCGCACGAACCATTATCTATAAAAACGGCAAAAAAATCATGTCTGTTGTATTCCTCTTATGACGTAGGCATCAACAAGGTAGGATTTTTCAAACTTCAACCCCCATGGGGGTGAAATAAGGGATAAAAGTTTGTATGAAACTTTTATTCCTAGGACATATTTGAAGTACGTATCATAATTGAGTACGGTAAAAATAAAGAGTTACGAATTTCAGCATTTTCAAATATTTTAACCCTTTAGAGGGTCAAATATTGGATGAAAGTTTTAAATAAAAGCACAGGCCAAATAAAAAATTAGGACAAGAAATTTAAAATTTCTCTTATGACGTAGGCATCCACTAAGGAAGGATATTTCAAAACTCAACCCCCAAGGGGGCTAGCGGGCCGCCCGAATATGTAGAGATTTTTTAATAAAGTACCTATAAAGAAAGATTAAAGAAGTTCTAAAGTAAACGTGCGCGAGCGAAGCCGCGGGAGCTAGTGTTGTATATAACCAATAGTCTTTAGATGTTACCTGGCGCCGGCTTTTGTACTGGTCCTGATGCTGGCCTGTTGATCCTGAGTTGTGAAGCCCCCGCGACTGAGTACGGCCTCGTTGACGGTGGCTGAAAATCGAAGGAATTGTTTACGACATTGATACATAACGAAGACATTGTCAAGGGCTGACATGCGTCAAAGTACCTCTGGCTTGCATATTTCCAGATTTTGAAATATTATTATGAATATTGAAAGTATTACACGGGTATTTACCTTTGTTATTTTCCCGACGTTTCGGCTATGTTGCAACAGCCGTGGTCGCGGGCAGACTGGAGTATTGAACGTGTAATACTTTCAATATCTGTTCTGATCGCGAGAGTTTAAAAAATACTATTATTATTAATAACCGCGATTTTTCATTATATATACTCCCGTTGTTAACAAACAGTATACATTGTTCGGATAAATTAGTTTTTTATCAGTACCATGTATAATATTCTTGATTAATTTGTCGAGTCTAAAAACATGGGATATCCTGCTGACTAAACATTAATTAAATAATAATGTATTTTTTTATAAATTTAGAGCTGTATGACAAGTAAAATTTATTAAAGACATATATTATTACATACAACGTGTAACATAATACCCCTATAACTCTGGAAGCAAGGTTGGCGAACAACTTTTGTTCTAAGACTTTTGGAAATTTCGAAATTTCGAAGTTTTCCATTCATGAAATGCCTCTTAAACTTTCCGCAGCCCTATTTACAGCTATTTTATGACCTTTAATTGTGCTCTGTAAATAAAATAGGCAACAGAACTGCCACCAATTAGTAAACGCAGATAGCATATACATGTACCATGGTCACGTACACATTGTCAGGGTTGTTGCAAATTTCTGAGACAATATTAATTTAACTTTTGTATAGGAATTTCGAAAACGACGTACATATTCAAACTTTGCACACGTCAAAGTATTCCAGTGCTTGGTCTGATCTCTTGGTCTTTGGCCTTAACGGAGTATTATGTTACACGTTGTAGATGTAGCATGCAATCGTTTCAATTCAAACCCAACACCAATAACAAAAAGCTTTCCACCGAGCGAGACTACGCCATTACAAAGTTATGTAAACTTTCATTACAAACTAATGATGATTTCAGTCAGACAGGAAAATGGCAAGATGGAGTTATTATGATTTTGTCTTTTCTATAAATTAAAGTATGTTAGAGCGAAATGAAATGATTAAAGCGTATCATATTGTTTTATAAGCAAAAAAATGCCAGGAATTCGTAATCATATCAAAACTATTGGTATTTAATTTATATTTTTTTGCTCCTAAATCTATATGTCGCCAGTGGAGTGTTAATAGGTTAAGCTTAATTGCATTGCACTGGCTCATACAAATTCTAAAAATAGCATTTCAAAATTAAATTATTTTCTGTTTCATTTGTGAATACCAAAATAAATTTGTATAACTACTTCTACAGTACTACGGTAATGTTAGTAAAGATACCATCATTGTTACCACATTACAAGGTTGTAACTCACGGGAATAAATAAATTTGTATAACTACTTCTACAGTACTACGGTAATGTTAGTAAAGATACCATCATTGTTACCACATTACAAGGTTGTAACTCACGGGAAGGTGGTGGTTTCGCATCGCAGTCGGCATTGGCACGCCACTCGCTCGCAGCTTCACCGCACATTGTTACATGACATGAAGTTAGACACATGACAAACCATAGATATAGATTGAACAATGTACGGCAAGAGCTTTATTTAATCACCAACAGAGTTAATATGAGTACATAATTTGAGCGCGTTCAGTATAAAATTGTATGAAACATGCCTACCACATAATCGGCCCGCGGCTGAGTGCATTGCGCTCATTTCAAGAGTAAATAGTGAAAAGTAATAGGACCAACTTGCAGTATTTAGTTCAATCTATGTCTGTGTAGCAAACCAACACGATTATTACAAAACCAACACCACATTACACAATGGATTTTTATAATGAGATTGACAACTGAATTGCACAAGCGATTTTTTACAGTTTTATATTGATAATCGTTTTTCGGCATTGTTTAAAAGATCTTTTTATACCCAAGGTATAAAATTAATTTAATTTGGCAACATTTTTAAATGCCAGGCACATTGACCATGGATTCAAAGGTCCATTTTAGGCCAAAAAGTACAGTTAGACTTTTAGACATTTTAGGCCCTTTTTAGACACAAGAATCATCTCAAGCGTGTAACTGTTCTAGCATTTATAGACAAAAAAACCGCAAGGGCCTAAAGTATTGTGAATTGAATGTACATTTAAAACACAAAACAACAAGTAAACCAAGCAAAACCAAACTAATGACAAAACGACAAAAACATTGACTTGTACAGTCAACTGCACTGAGATGGTTGTACTACATAACTTTCAAAATTAAGTCAATACTTCTGGTAAATCCACTCGACGTGATAAAAAAAATACAGATCTACCAGGTCAACCAGTTACCAGAAGTAACCACACGACATCAAGTGGACATCAATTATGCTCAAGAATAAAAAAAAAATTGAAATTTATGAAGATTAACCATTTTAGTACAGGCAGTCATACAATAGTCATAACTGATCTTTGTAACTCTTTAGTTAGGCTCTGTGTCTCTGTTGCGCACGTTTGTTTGTGAGGAGATTGAGCGAGACAGAACGATGCGAAAAGCTGCTTCAGAGGCACATAGATCCTTTGTAATTTACACAGCATTCATTAAAGGTTTATTTAAGTGTTTACAAAACTTATAAGCGTTTTAAAAGACTTTTAAAGAAGAAAAAAAGTTTTAAATACTGGTTTAACCATTATTGAACTCTGCACATAAAAATAATAAATAGGCTCACGACTCCATTCCTCAGGTACAGTAGATAACCCCTCAGATATCTTGTTACAGTCAAAATCAAAAGAAGATAAACATTACTAGTATTCAAAATGCTAATGATCCATATGTTGATTTTAAAATAAATAAATATTGGTGGACTTTCCATACAGCACTATCTAGCCCCAAACTAAGCCAAAGCTTGTAATATCGGAACCAGATAGCTGATATAATACATATATACTTTTTTTTTTTTGTAAATACATACCTTCTTATAATATTATATAACACCCAGATAGAGAACAAACATCAATGTTCATCACACAAATGTTTGTTCTCGGTGGGGATCGAACCCACGGCCTGCGGCGCAGAAGGCAGTGCTACTACCAACTGTGCTGTGAAGTCTGTCAAGATTACTATGAAGATTCGCCTTACAGTAAAATATAAGTATAAATATCTGAAAACTGTAATAACTATTTATTTGCTAAAACTAGAGAAAAGAGCATTGACGCAGACAGAACTGATACTGTTAATCTGCTTCTGTCGCTAATTGTACTAAGATCTTCAAGGATTTAATGCCTGGTTTTATACGTTAGTAGCGTCAAAAATCGGATAATCTCTCTTCTCATTGGATAACATACCCTACTCTAGAATACTTTTAAAACACGAAATCCAAACAGACCAAACTATTGAACAAACGACAAAAACATGCGACAAAAAACAATTGCAACAAAATGTCGTCGAGATTAGAGACAGGAGTCATTTATTTATTTAACAAAATCCACAGCTCTACGGAAGTCCTTTACATGAAATTGTGGTTAAAGAAATTTATTCTCAAAAGAATTAACAATTCACTTAATGAGAAATTACAAATTTTAAACTTGCGTTAAATTGCTTTACAGCGAGCATGCAGAGCGTTTTGTGTAGGTAACTGTAATCAATTACCTACACACAAAATAAATTGATAACTAAAACAAATAAAATTAACTGTATAAATGTAAAAGGAGCCTTGCTCAGACTAAAGATAAAAAATATAAATAATGTGGGTACTTCCTAAAAGATTTCGGTCGTAGTTGTTGATCAGCCAGTAAAAATACGACGAAATTCGTGTAAAAGACTTCCGAATCCGCATCAAGACTCATTTGGGGTCTAGACAAGATCCACTTTCTGTTATCGGAAAGATAAATTCTATGAAAATGACATGAGCGAGCATCTATCAAGGTGATGTCATTTTCATTTATCCTTCCGCCGGCATGTCCCGCAAACAGAAAGTGGATCTTTTGACCCCTGGTCGTTTTATGAGTCAAAAGAAAAGAAGGCACCGGTAGATGCAACTTACTCTCAGATATTCATGTATATTAAGATCCGGGGAAGGAGTAGTCAGTATAAATATAAAACTTACATCTCTAGGCGCCACCAGCTGGCTTTGCGGCCTCTCTCTGCGCAGCGTTTCAGTTCCTTGACGGATCAGCGCCGGGGGATTCATGAGGACGGGCCTCGCTGGCTTGTCTTCCACTTTCTGCTGTAAATACTATTTTTAAAATATCACATAGTAGTCGCCGAGTCGTTATATTGTATCAAAATGACATTCTTTTGGCGTGAGCATATGTCAACCTAAAATTTTTTTAATTTTTGCGATCTTACACATATTGAATTATAATTTTGCGCAAAACCGGTGCGCCTAGGAATGAAATGAAATACATTTATTTAACGAAAGAATAGAACACAGAAAGGAAAAGAAAGGAACACAGAACAGAAAGAAGTAGCAAAAATAAACAAAATATGTCAATTAGTCCTGGTTTACCTCAGCGTAATGCTACCCAGTGCATGAACCATGCAAGGTGTAGCGCTGGTTTTCAGATATAGGAATATCAACGTGCCTTACGATGCACTGCCCTGCGTCCATCAACTTTAGGCATACAGACATTTATATATTAATAGGATGTCAAGCTAATACCATTTTTATCACATCAATTCGAAAAGAGATAGTTTGCTCTTCGAAAACAGGCAGCAAAATAGCACTTTGATCCCAAGGGCGGTAATGTGATTTGAATTTGGAATGTGCTTATTGAGTAAAAGTTCTAATCACCAAAGAGATCACGAACACTGTATGAACAAGCAGGCTTTATAATTAAAAAAAGCGCCTGAACGAAATAAAACTAAACAAAAACACGTGAAACGCGCATTCCACCTTTGTTCATAATTGTTTACTCAAATTCAGATTTTACTTTGTTTTATGAAAATAAATAAAATTACAATGAATACATGATTATGATTATGAGACTATGTGACAATGTGACAATGTGACAATGTGACTTCGTGACTTCGTGACTCCGTGACTCCGTGACTTTGTGACTTCGTGACTTCGTGACTTTGTGACTTTGTGACTTTGTGACTTTGGGACTTTGTGACTTTGTGACTGTGACTTTGTGACTGTGACTGTGTGACTTTGTGACTTTGTGACATTATGACTTTGTGACTTTTTGACTTTGTGACTTTGTGACTTTGTGACTTTATGACTTCGTGACTATGATTATTCATAAGTTGCACTAAGTTATTTTCTCATAGAGGGTTATAAAAAGTAGAGTGTCCACCTCGGGAGCAACACTATTTTAAGCTCGAGTGAAGTACTTTGAATCCCTCGCTACGCTTAGGATTCAAAAAACACTCTCGCCATAAAAATAGTTGTTTGCTCCCTTGGTAAACAATCTACTATTTAATACAACTTGTCTTTGCGGAGAACTTGCAGAAAGTGGATATTGTCTGACAGACAGCTAAGAGACAAAAGTAGTTTGTACCTGTACATCGGCTCCGATGGCATAGTGGTCGAGCGGCGCGGCTGCTGTGGGACTGAGTGCCGGGTTGGATGCGTACACGTTGCGACGTAACATGCTGCGGCCAGGGGGCGCCCCCCGTAACGTGACCGGCGGACCGGCTGAAACATTATTATATTATTTTGTAACAAGGGTCATACAAAACAAGGAACCAAGACGTAAGTTTGTTGCCCATTCTTCAAGGCTTGGTCGCGTATATTCACGCTTTCATTCAGCTTTAAGACATTTAATAAATAACATGGCTGACAACCGTCAAACAACGGCGTCGATATTCCAAAATAAAAGATCACAGAATGTAGTTATAAAAATCGTAAATAACGAAGCTTCGTAGAAAACATTGCATTGCATATATTTTTGATCCAACAGGTTTTGATATTAATATTTTTTTAGTACGTTACTATTCAGTCACACCCTAGACACTCACGGCCTTACTACAAAAAATCTGTCAAACAATAAACTATGCTTAAACTATTGCCATCTCTTACCAATGCGTAATGGCAAACAGAGACAGCGCTAATTTTAAGCACCATTTTAGTATGAGGGTAGATCTCTATCCGTACGCACAGTGACTACTGCATACTTTTAGGTTTGTGTAAACATGAAGGGTGCCTTTGTATGTGTGCGAATTGAAAGCTGACATTGGCGCCAATAATTTTCAACACAGCAAAAAAACGGTATTAAAAAAAAAGCGTAAAAGGCTAGTGTTACCGGGTATTCTGCTAAGCTCTCTATGTGAACTGTACTGCCTTAGTTTGGAGGTGGGCAAGCTCGTTTTCCGAGGCATGGCGGATGGCGGCGCCATGGAAGCGTACGACACTGAAAATATTATTGTAGTTATCATATTAGTAAGCGAAAACAAACCTGATAGTAAGAGTGATGTTAGAATCAAGTTATTGCATAAATATATAAGGCCTTTCAAATGGAGAAAAACATAAAAACTCAGCTACTTGCTAGCAAACTGTAAACAGCCTGATATTTGTTTATTATGTAAATAGTGTATTGACAGCCTTCACAGCTCAGTTGGCAGTAGCTCTGCCTTCTGCGCCGTAGGCCGTGGGTTCGATCCCCATCGAGAACAAACATTTGTGTGGTGAACATAGATGTTTGTTCTCTGTCTGGGTGTTATATAATATTATAGAGGTATGTATATATTTACAACAAAAAAAAGTATATATGTATTATATCAGCTATCAGGTTCCCATATTACAAGCTTTGGCTTAGTTTGGGGCTACATAGTGCTGTGTGGAAATCCTCCAATATTTATATTTAGTGTATTATATTTACGATTAAAATTCATTTTATTCTTTTTTTTTTTTTATAATTTTCAATGTATTTTCTAATTAGTTAATATTAGTTGACATTAAAATAGATACAACTATACGTTTATCAACAAAAATTAAATTAAACATTGAATAAGTTAAAAAATTTACGGCCGAATGGGCTTCGAACCCAAAAAATCCTTCTGTTATAGCAGGCTGGTGAACTGTGAACGCAAGTGGCGATCACAGTATGCTTGGCAAGGCCGCTAAAAGCAAATAAAAAGTGGTTTGTTGCTTACGCAAATTTAAGCTTTATATTTGTAAACATAAAGGTGAAACTAACCTGTACTGGTAGGAACTCTGCCGCAACTTGGCGACCTCATTCTCGTGGTCGGCGGTAGTCGTTTCTCCGGACTAGCTTTAGGAGCTAAGATGTCCCGTTTCGCGGAAGATTTCTTCACCATCGTAGCACTATTAATAACAGTTGTGTTGTGCATATCGTACGTCCTTTCCATTGGCGACTTAGAGCTGGGAGCCTTGGTGAGTGTGTAGGATTTATCGTCGACCATATCGTAGATAGGCGATATTGTTGTGTGTAGGTTTAGAAGGTCGTTTTTCGCGCCTTTGCGTAGTGTCATTAGCGGGGTGGAAGACACTTGTGTACCTGTGGGCCAAAGTTATTGGTTAACAAAGTGAGGGAATGCGCTTATTATGTTTGAGAATCGATGTTATGTACAAAGGAAATTTATTTGGCTATTGAATAAATATAGATCATTTTCATGAAAGAAACTAATCATATTTGTAGGATTAATTGTTTTATATTTTAATTTTTACCACATTTACACAAAACTTGGAAATGATACAATTACCATGCGAGCAACGTCGCAAGTAGCAGTAGCTAATGCAACACGAAATCCAAGCTGTCAGGGTAATAAAGGTAATCTTATAGATTCGAATCCGGTCATCATCAATCAAAAGATACATTGCACTTCGCGAATAACAAATTCAGAAATGATGCTGAGAAAGAGAACTTTGAACGAGACGACACTTACGAAGATATGGGACTTGCAAAGCCGGAAGATGCTGGCAGAAATAGGTTAGCTTGTTAGGGCATGTTATGAGAAGGGATGAATGTCATGTTACGAAAAGAGTGTTAGTAGGTATGAATGTGGATGGATTAAGGAGTAGAGGTAGGCCAAAGAAAAGATGGATGGATTGTGTGAAAGATGACATGGGTAAGAAAGGAGTGACTAATGAGATGACGGATGATAGAGGAAATTGGAGAGAAAAAACCTGTTGTGCCGACCCCACATGAAGTGGGACAAAGGCAGGAAGATGATGATGATGATGAAATAATCTGAATGTTACTTTAGGAAAACAGGAGTTGAACGAGATCATACAGGCGAGACAGAAGTTGTGTTTAGCGCGGAAAGGGTTCAGAATTGATGCCAGTTCATCAGACAGGTAGAGCACTGGTGGTCTAGTGGTAGCGGCCCCGCCTTCCGATCCTAAGGTCGTGGGTTCGAAACCGGTCGGGCACCAATGAGTTTTTCTGTTCAAAAATGTATGTGCACAATGACAGTACTCTCAAACGGTGAAGAAAAACGTGAGGAAACCGGCATGTCGTAGAACCTTAAAAGTTCTATAACATGTGTCAAATGCTCGAAAGGAGCCTCTTGAGGCGCACTTAAAATCCTTTCACCACACTGTTTCGAAAGAAACTAGTGACACGACAAGAGAGGGATCAGACAGGTGATATACTTACGAGGGTCTTGCTGGGGCACAGTATCCGGCACGCTGTCGGGGGGACTGGAGGAGCTGAACGTACCAGTGTCGGTGCTTTCATTGGAGCCTACCATCGCCCGCTCTTGAGAACCCCACTCCTGGAAAATGAAGCGTATTTTGTTAAGGATACAGATGAATATAGCATGCATAATGTGGAATAGGTATATCCATTAAGTAAATAATTTGATTAAAAAAATATACAGGGTTACAGGAAAAGTCGTGCTAGATCCGTTAAGGGCGTGGAGTACCCATCATTCCTGACATATTTCACTATGAAACACCCTACCCTAAACTAAACCCTTTTCGAGATATTCGACTTTTAATTTTTTTATTGAAAATTGCCGATTTTTAGGCAATTAAATTTATTTTTGGTTGTTTTGTGTATCTTATTATTATTATTATTGCATTTTTACATGTGTAATTAGATGCTTTAGGACGTCAATCATTAAAATAGTGCATAAGTTAATTGAATAGACCGTAGTAGACAAGTGAAAGTTAAGAAATAAAAAAAAAATTAGAAAGTTTATTTTTCTCTAAGGGATATCTAAAAAAAATATTATGGCAATTCTTCGGCAGATGTTTTTAAAAATATCTACGTTTCATCAGCTATCTAACGAGGTATAACAATCTAGGGTTTGTATTACATTTCGTGGAAAAAAAGTAGTTGGGACGCTCCAGGTAGCAGTTCTAACGGTCCCGCGCCTATTGTCCTTCAAGTTCAGACACACCGTGAGAGCGAGACAAGTGACGATTTATGTAGGTATGAATGAAAGAAAAAATGTGTAGAGACCGGTTAGGGCTGGGAATACAACAGGGGGTATTGTTTTGGTTGTCAGTCTGCTTTTGTGCTTCGTACATAGTAGATGTGATATCGTTTTGCTCTTTTTCTCGACTTGGCTGTGATTCTGGACTATTTCTTCTGATTTGTGACTACTATACTTGTTAACCGGACTCTGATTTGTACCTGTGATACGGAAGTGTTGAAGATGACGTCCTACACACCTGAGGAATATGCTGATATGCTTATTTGTTACGGATACTGCGATTGTGTATCTGCGCAAGCTCGCAACGAATACGTAACTCGCTACCCCGGTCGTCGAGTGCCGGATGTGGCCGTTTTTGACAGAGTTTATCGAAGACTTCGAGAATCTGGCTCTGTTTTGAGACGTAATACAGACATGGGTAGACCACGAATTGACGACGAAGAACAGGACAATGAGATAGTGCAACGCTTTCGAGCGGATCCGACTACTTCCACTAATATTGTTGCCCGTGATCTGGGACTTTCGCAATGGAGAGTGTGGTTTACAGTGCATACTGCTGGCCTATACCCATACCATTACACGCCGGTACACGTTATTGAAGAAGGAGACCCCGCGAGAAGATTGGACTTTTGCAGATTTATGCTAAATGCTGACGTAGAAGACCCAGATTTTCTAAGAAATATCTTGTGGACGGATGAGTCCAAATTTGATAAAGATGGCATAACTAACTATCACAACGCCCATTACTGGGCCCCAAAAGCACTAAGGAATCCCAATAAGAAAAGAGTGAAGGGGTCCCAACGAAGATTCAGCGTGAATGTGTGGATGGGCATTATCTCCAATCATTTGATTGGACCTTACTTTCTACCGGATAATTTAAATGGGGAAAGCTACGAAAATTTCCTGAGAGCAGACTTGAGTGATTTGCTGGATGATCTGCCACTCAACCTGATCAGGGACATGTGGTTCCAACACGATGGCTGCCCTGCCCATTTCAGGAGAAGTGTCAGAGACTGGCTGGACACAAATTATCCAAACAAATGGATAGGACGAGGTGGGCCGTTGCCATGGCCAGCAAGAAGTCCGGACCTAACCCCCATGGATTTTCATGTGTGGGGGTGCATGAAAAGTCTTGTGTACAGCGAGCCGAATCCAGTTTCGTCTGTGGAAGACCTAAGAGAAAGGATTGTGGATGCAGCAAATAAAATGAGGACCACGTTGACCACTGGAGTAGTGAAGACTGGTCTCCGTAGAAGGATGCGACAATGTATCAGAAATAGAGGCGGCCATGTTGAACATGAACTGTAGAATAAGAAAAAGTTGTGTGAAAACCTTTAATAAATGACATTTCATGCTTACCTATTGTTTTACTTTTACTTTTTAGGGCTAAGTATAAATTTTCTTCTCCACTGTCGCCTATAAAACTAATTTTTTTTCAATGCAATTGAATAAAACCCTAGATTATTATACCTCGTTAGATAGCTGATGAAACGTAGATATTTTTAAAAACATCTGCCGAAGAATTGCCATAATATTTTTTTTAGATATCCCTTAGAGAAAAATAAACTTTCTAATTTTTTTTTTATTTCTTAACTTTCACTTGTCTACTACGGTCTATTCAATTAACTTATGCACTATTTTAATGATTGACGTCCTAAAGCATCTAATTACACATGTAAAAATGCAATAATAATAATAATAAGATACACAAAACAACCAAAAATAAATTTAATTGCCTAAAAATCGGCAATTTTCAATAAAAAAATTAAAAGTCGAATATCTCGAAAAGGGTTTAGTTTAGGGTAGGGTGTTTCATAGTGAAATATGTCAGGAATGATGGGTACTCCACGCCCTTAACGGATCTAGCACGACTTTTCCTGTAACCCTGTATAAAATAAATCTTTTCTATTATGATGACTACAAAAAACACAAGTAATATTATTAAAACCGGTCTGAAAAATCTACGTTTCGTTTCTGAAATGTCGACAGTCTAGTGTCGAGATTTCAGTAACTTAGATGTTTCAGACTGTTCTTTTGACAAGGCAGCCCAAAAGGAGCAAGACAGATAGTCTCATCTATTGAAGTAGGTATTACACGGTTATTTATCGCGTTTACCTTTATTATTTTCCCGGCGTCGGGAAACGTCGGGAAATGTCGAAGCGTCGGGAAAATAATAAAGGTAAACGCGATAAATACCCGTGTAATACCTACTTCAATATGTGTTATGATCGCGAGAGTTGAAAAAATACTAGATAGTCTCATCAACCTATGTTAGTGCACTGCTCGACGTAGGTCATGTAGGACATAGAGTCTGCAAGGGTCAATTTGTATTTAGTCTTGCTTCTCTATCCGTGCCTCTGAGTCGGAAGTTACGGATTAAAAGTATAGAAAAAAAATACCTCTTGCTGCAACGTCCTGTCGATCCCATCATCAAGAAGGTTCATTGTAGCGGAATTAATATCGATAATATCATTAACATGAGGCTCATCCTGCTTATATACCACCGTTGTATCCATAGCACTGGCTTTGGGCGACAACTTTTTAAATGTAGCGTTTCGTTTAGGCGTTTCTCTTGTCGGTGGTTCATCTCTATCAAAACCATTCAACGCTCTTCTTCTAGAAAGGAGTTCTGATGCATTTTCCATGCTTTGTCGCGGAACTGTTATAGTCTGGTTGGGGAGTTGGATAGTTTTTATGGGAGATGTGTCTACTTGATTTGGCAAAGGTTTATCTGGCTCGCTGGGCAAGCCTTTCCGCGCTAAAGACAACTTCTGTCTCGCCTGTATGATCTCGTTCAACTCCTGTTTTCCTAAAGTGACGTTCAAACTATTTCTGCCAGCATCTTCCGGCTTCGCTAGTCCCATATCTTTGTAAAAAGTGTCGTCTCGTTCAAAGTTCTCTTTCTCAGCATCATTCCTGAACTTGTTATTCGCGAAGTGCAATGTAATGGTTTCCGCCATGTCTACTTTAGGTTTAGGCAGTTCCTTCTTATCGCCATTCTCGTTCAGAACTTTGACAGCGTCTATTTGGCACGCTTCCTCGCGAGATTTCGTGTAGCTTTCAGAGTTTTTGATACTCGAGTCTCGTCTGAAACTGTTGTACAGTTGGCACCGAGGTCGAGCTGAGAGCAACTTCTCAGATTGTTCAAGGTGTGTAAAGGTTGCTGAACTGAAGATGTTGGAGTCTTCTTTCGGTTTTGAGGAGTTGACGACGTAGGAAGAGTTAACTGAGCTGACGAGGCTCGGTGGTAGGGAGTCTATGAGGCTGTCGTTATCTGGGTATGTTGTTTGTGAGAGGAAACTTGTACTCATGTCCTTTTCATCGAGGATGGAAAGCGTCATACTGGTCATCATTGGGTCAATGCTATCCCGACCCGACATTGGTAACCCTGGAAGAAGAAACATTCATTCATTCATGTAAACAGGGTAGCATACATGATAAGGGAAAGAAAATAAGCGGTGGCATCATTTTTATTATGCTGAGGCCATGACGTGAGCTGAGCGTTATGAAAAATCCGAATCTAAATAAGGCCTGTTGTTCCCCGAAATCGAAAAATGATCATGAGAATATCAAGTTGAAATGGGAGTTGGTCGGCCATGTTTTCCGTAGAACCGAAATTATTATTAAAGTAACTGGCAAATACTGAATGACAAGAGCCGAAAACTGGACTCAGTGGACTTGGGAAAGACCTGTTTCCATTAGTGGATTCATATAATATAGTATGATGATGAAAGAAGTTACTAAACTTATATAATATGAAATAAAAAACTAGAAACGTTGAAAGCCAATTGTCTATGCTATTTGTACATGTACAATGTACACACCTGAATCTCTGTGTGATGGTATAGATCTCCGCCCCTCCAGCGACTCAGGGTTGAAGTTTCCAGAGCTCTCCATCATCAGGGAAGACACCAAGCTTGGCGGTGACATCCTCATGAGGGATTCGCCACTCTGGTACATGTTTAGACTGCCGCGCTCGTTCATTATGTTTGTTAGACCTCTGTGGGTGAGAAAAAAAAATTAAATACAAACTATAAATGTGGCTATATATGTGTGGACACAATTTTTTTATTATGAACAACAAGACAAACTGGTTTATTGGCCGGATGAGGTGAGTTCACCTTCATGTTTATTATGACTACGGATTTGCTTCAGTGGTACCCGAATAATAATAAACCTAGGTATAAAATGTCAAAGTCAAAAGTCATTTATTCATTTGAATTACAACGATCACTTTGAAACGTCTAAAACGTGAATCTAGGTGCCAGTTCCATTGATGATGATGAAGAAGATGTCATTGTATCATTAAGCTTTGCGCAAATCGGACCAGCCGTTAACTTTTTCATCAGCTACGTCGTGGTTGAGTCACTCACTATTACTACGATCGTATTTAACACCATTATCATTAGAAAAAGCACATCATATCTACCCATTATAAAATCCACAACAAGCGACGGTAAAACCACAAGAAATGCCATTAACAATCATTTTAATATCAAAATAAATGCACGTAAACACAAGTTATTCAGAACTAGACTTGTGAGAGACAAATCTCATACAACCGTCGGACACTACTTAAATAATTCACTTACACCTGAACATTCTACTGTAATTAGCATTTTGAAAGTATGCTTGCAATCTCTTTTATGTAATGTGGGGTAAAAAGAATACTTCATGTATTTAGTTATGACTGTTTTTTGTCTGCGCTCAAGTCAAGTCATCCTTGGTAATTATAGAGAAAGTGATGTAAGTCGGGTGATTTTTGAAGCTATTACTGCGTTGGTCTTTAGATAGTGTATTCGTTTAATGAGGCATTGTTTTTGTGGTTCCGAAGTTTGATAAGAAACCTTTATAGTTTAGCCTTGTCCGCATTGGTCCTCAGTCAGTTTTACGTTTTACTCGCTGACTCGATGACGATACGTATCATCATAATGAACATTCGCAGCGTAATCTCTTCTCTTGTCGCGTCACTAGTTTCTTTCGAAACAGTGTGGTGAAAGGATTTTAGGTGCACCTCAAGAGGCTCCTTTCGAGCACTTGACATATGTTATAGAACTTTTTAAGTTCTACGACATGCCGGTATCCTCACGATGTTTTCCGTTTCCGAGATGTTTTCCGTTTGAGAGTACTGGCATTGTGCACATACATTTTTGAACAGAAAAACTCATTGGTGCACGACCGGTTTCGAACCCACGACTTTAGGATCGGAAGGCGGAGCCGCTACCACTAGATCACCAGTGCTCTCCGCAGCATAATAAATATACGGTACAAAAGTTATGGTTTTATCTCTCAGTTTTTTGGATTGCCATGTAATTCCTATTGAATTAACCATGTCTTTTTTCTTCTAACGTGACTGCACAAATCCAACGGACGATGTGCTTGTGCTTACGTCAGCACTGGATAAGTAGGTCTGTTTAAGTTTTGCGGGAACAATAGTGATTGTAATAAAGTTTATTCAGGTGCGTGATGCATCATAATTCATACCGATATCGATAGTACTTTGGCAAGGATTTATTACTTTACATCACTACATTATGATGTTATTGATTATGATATTATTAACGTTATGTTTTTTACCATATCCCTACTAATCTCCTGCAACGATGGGCAATATAAATTGCATTCTAGAGACGGACAATGACTGACATAAGACACAAATACTTTTCTCGTCTAAACTACTAATCTAAACATTTGATTTCCCTGAAAAAAAATTATAGGATTATTCCGGAGTTCAAGAAATTCTCGTTGACGTGAGGAGCAGCTAGTTTATTATAAATACCGCTATTATTCGCGCCTTAGTTCGCGTGAACTCCTTTTTTCTCGCGGTATACGCCGTTTGAGAGGAACTAACTTGCATTGGACCTCAAATTTGGATCTAATTGGACGAGCAATTTCCAAATTCGGTTTATTTAGTGCACTTATATGCTACACAGTACACACCCTCCTAATTCTAACTCTGTTGGACTCGTGGTTCAGACTGAAAAATCCATTTTGCACGACTGCATTCGGACCCACGACCTTACGATCAGAAGGAAACAACAACTACACCACCGGTGTTCTAAAAATAAAATTCAGGCGATTACAAAACAACCTAAGTAGTAATAAGTAAATACATACTTGTTGAAAGTGTTGTGTATGTTGTGCGCTGGCTGTGAAAGGTCTATTTTGATAGGTTTTGAAGGTGTGTGCTCCATCGACAAACGCCCTGAAGCCTCCGATGCTAAGGTCGCGTCCATTTCTTCCAACTGCAAAGAAATAACATAAGGAACATATAATTAACCAATCATATGAAAACCAGCTTAGAATTAAAAACCAGTTAGCATTCTCAACAGAGATTTCTGGGTTCTGTGATTCTAACATCGATGATGGACACCTATGGACCCATAGGTGTAATGGAAGTTTGAAGAAAAACTGAAACAGCTTCACGACTTTGATCCCCAGGCACGGTAGATATCCCCTAAAATCTCTTAGTACCAAGTACTAGCTCCAGATTCTTTGAGGACGTCTAAAGGGGGTAGTCAGAGGTACGTCCAAACATTACATTTAAAACATCCCCACGTTTTGCAGTAGTTGGTATTCCATACGTGACAGGTTGTAAGCCCTTCGCCGCTTTTAAAATACTAACTGGTTTCCTCACGATGTTTTCCTTCACCGTTTAAGAGCACTGGCATTGCGCACATAAATTTTTCTATTAGAAAAATCCATTGGTGCACAACCTGATTCGAACCCACGACTTTACGATCATCGGAAGGCGGGGTCACTCCCACTAGACCACCGGTGCTCTAGAAGATATTCTATATATCCTAAGATCTTTAGATCTGTTAGATTTTAATATGTAGGCTAAGCATCCGGCCTGTTATACGGCCCGCCTGATGGGAAGTGGTTACCGAAGCCTATTCATTTATTGCATCCACTTGATAATTTGCAAGAACATCGCAGCTTATTATGTATTTGACAAAACGATTAGTCAACATAATAAAAAATCTCATAACATTATTGATAACGGAAGAACCAATATGCAATGTACGGACGTACTTCCGTTCCGCGGAAAAACAAACAAAGGTGACCATCAAATACTAACAAGTGATTTATCTTATGCCTTGTTATTTTCACCTTTTTACGGGTCATCGTCCGTCGAATAACTCCCATCCCATTAGCTGATGTAACAGTGACAGGTAGTAGCCAATGAGATGAGAGATTATTCGGCAGACGACTATCGTTATTGCTGCTAACGAACGCTCGTATCTTCTAGGAACCGAGCATACAATATTAAACTTTAAACTTTACTTAGAGCTGTGTTTTTTCGAAAAGCTAACAAAACAGTTTTCGCGAAATAACTTGACCAAATATAGTTATCTGAAGTTAGCCGTTTCTTTGCGCAGTAGATAATTCGGTTTAAACAACTTCTTTCTGTTTTACTCTGTTTTACTCGTTTCGTAGGTACCTACTTTATTTTTTTTTATATTTTTTGTTTTAATTCAAGTTATATTTTTGCTGAAATGAATTGCCAGAATGAATAAACACAGATGGACTGGACTGGATAATAGTTACCAAGTGGAATGGTCCTACCGGAAAAAGGAGAACAGGCAGACCAAAGGCCAGATGGGCAGACGAGGTGCAAACGGAGCAAAAACCGCGAACTGGCTTATTCTTGCTCTATGCCGAGACACATGGAAAAGTCTGGAGGACCCAAGAGAGGTCCTAATTTTTTTTTTTTTAGTTTTTTCAAATTATTATGTACATATGTTAGTATAGAATAAAAAGACTTTTTTATTTTATTTTACTTATATTTTTGCTGAAGCTGAAGCGCGAACATGAAGTCAGGGAGGCGTTAGTATGTAATAAATTCATGAATACCGTCTATTTCATGAAGAGCTCAGGCAAAGATTATGCAATTGAGATATTTTGGACATACCCACGTCAGACGACACCGTCATGAGAGCAAAATTTCGTGTTTATGACTCTGAAGTGTGTCACTGACAGGCAAGAGGCTACTCAAAACCAATCGCCCTGCAAATCAAGAGCAGGCAAGCAAGAGTAGTAGAGCTCTTTGTGAAGGGCTCGTCCGGGTAGTACTATCTCCACGCCTTTTTCTACCGCCAAGCAGCGTTTTTCCTTTGACGGGTTCGTTAACTTTTTTTTACCCTGTTCCAGATAATTTTTCTGGATTAAAAGTAGCCTATAAGTTAATACAGGTTACGAACTATATTTGTTATAAGTTTCATCCAGATTCAATGGTTAGGGCGTGATTAAGCCACAAACATCCAAATATCGTAACTTTCCCATTTATGTATTTATCGTACACGAACACAATTGATACAAAGCTTACATATCTGCCATGTATAACAGAGAGTAGTAGAGTAGTTTGCTGATGATGATAATTTTCGAGGTTCTCTATTCCCTAAACCAGAGGTTTCCAAACTATTTTTTCTCATACTGGCGATAGATTCACCTAGTATATAAGACGTTTCAAAGTGATCCTTGTGATTGTACTGAATAAAGACCGATTTGATTTGATTTGATTCATAGACCACTTTCAAAATTGAGCTGGTCCGGTGGACCAGGTGCTACATGTCTACAATATTCCCAGTCGACAAAAAATTTGAAGATTTGATCTAACTATGGATATTTGCGTTGCGGCTGAGTTCCAACCACATTAACATTTTTCGAAAAAAAATGATAATTGATTGGTTATTAATTAAGTAATTGTGCTGTGAGTTGATGTCAAAAAAGTATATGGCCTCATAAAAGACATTCCACCCAACTTGTCTTTTTTTACATCTACTCACAGCACAAGAAACCAATCTGGACCACTTTGGGACACTGCCCTAAACTGTAAACTGATGGAGTCAGTTCAGAATCTAATAAAATGTCAGGAAGGACTTGTTGTGATAATAATTATTATATTAGGCTGAGTATTGAAATAAGAACAGTACAATGCACAAACTATGTCATGTACAACTTGTTTGTTTTCTTGACAAATAGAAGCAATCATTGTTTACCATGTTTATTTATTTTTCAATTAATATAATATACTAAACATAATTAGAGCTTAAATGTAATAGACATGAACCAATTACCCTATTGCATAAATAAATGTCTATTTCACTAAACGCTCGTAATGTCTCGTAACTTAGGCACGGTTTGTTTTGTAACAGTAATCACTGTTGCTACTCTCGCAGCTGTGGCAGAAGAGGAACACGGTACGGAAAATAGACTCTATTTCCATAACAACAAGGTCTTATTTGAGCTGTTGGGTAAGTGTTATACTGCAAGACTATTTCATTGCTCATTGATATTTGAATTTAGAACAATAAATTATCTCGAGTAGTTATTATACATAGAACTATGGTAAGGAAAATAGACTTCACTGTACCTCTACACTAATATTATAAAGAGGAAAGCTTTGTATTTTTGTATTTTTGTATGTAACGAATAGGCTCAAAAACTTCTGGTCCGATTTCAAAAATTCTTTCACCATTAGAATGCTACATTATCCCTGAGTAACATAGGCTATATTATATTTGCAAAAAAATCAGGGATCCTTACTAAAACTCTAGTGGCTCTGCCTTCTGCGCCGTAGGCCGTGGGTTCGATCCCTACCGAGAGCAAGCATTTGTGTGATGAACATAGATGTTTGTTCTCTGTCTGGGTGTTATTATTGTACTTACCTATATTCTAAGTATGATTTACAAAAAAAAAAGTATATATGTATTATATCAACTATTTAGATTACAAGCTTAGGCATAGTTTGGGGCTAGATAGTGCTGTGTGGAAAGTCCACCAATATTTTTTTTTTACCTATATGTGCTAATTTTGTGGCAGCAACAATCAATCTAAACCAGAAGCTTACAGACCATACTTTGTAAATCTGGTAAAACTAAATTAAATAAATGGACGAATTAAATGATGGAACAAGAACCTTCTTCTTATCGTTTGTCACTAGTTTCTTAAGTGTGGTAAAGGGATTCTAAGTGCGCCCCAAAGAGGTTCCTTTCGAGCACTTGACAAAATGGACGTTGTAAAGCCGTTATTTTAGGTCAAAATGTTTGTTCGCTTTGAACCTGTACTCGATATAACTTAATCCTATCGTATTATAGAAACTGTTTTGTACATGGACAAGTTTCTTTCGAAACAGATCAATTTAATTTGAGAGTTTTATTTGTACATGCGAGGTTGAAATGCCGCCTACAGTCCTGCCATATTTGGTTTGTTCGAAATTTGAACAGCTTTATAGAATTAACAAATAAAGAAAGTAGGTAATGGTTAATCGGACAAATAAATTATTTAGTACAACGTAGTTAGTTAGTATGTGTGCATCCAATAGACTCAAGTAAATCATAATTGGAATTGAATAAATTATATTCTAACAGATAGCGTTATTCTGAGGTGGTCAAAACCGTCCAAAGTAAGGGATTAATTCTACTAGTCATACAGTAAAATCTTAATACATTCGATGTATCAAAGTTCTCAAACTCATTTTACTGCAACTGCTATGGCTCTTATAACTATCACTAAATAGTATAAAACAAAGTCGCTTTCTCTGTCCCTATATTTTAGGATTTTGATGCGGTTTTTTTTTAGTAGATAGAGTCATTCAAGATTGATCATTGGGTCTGAGTACTATCAGACTCAGCGCAATAATAGACCCCAAAAACTCTCTGAGCTCACTCTGAAACCCCTGGCAGATCGCAGCGAAATGAGACTGCAGTCTTCAGTGGATATGTCGATATACGGCGTGCTCAATAAACAGATCTCCAAGTCCATGCGACATGACTTGCGCCTTTTTAATACAGATTGTATTAAAAAAGCGATAGAGCGCAACAAAGGCTCGAAAGTGTTCGCAAGAGATCTGAGCTCACTCTGAAACTCCTGGCAGATCGCAGCGAAATGAGACTGCAGTCTTCAGTGGATATGTCGATATACGGCGTGCTCAATAAACAGATCTCCAAGTCCATGCGACATGACTTGCGCCTTTTTAATACAGATTGTATTAAAAAAGCGATAGAGCGCAACAAAGGCTCGAAAGTGTTCGCAAGAGATCTGTCTATTGGGCAAAGTCAGTTGACAAAACTGAAGACTGATAGTGGCAGTATCATTTCCTCGAAGCCGGAAGTTTTAAGAGAGCTCGAGAAGTTCTATGGACAATTATACACCTCATCGCAAAGTCCTGCTGCAAGCACGACTAGTGATGCAAGAGCCCGTTTAACCAGACACTACACGGAAGATATCCCGGACGTCAGCCTATACGAGATCCGAACGGCTCTCAAGCAGCTTAAGAACAACAAGGCACCGGGAGAAGACGGAATAACGACAGAGCTTCTGAAAGCGGGCGGGACGCCGTTACTTAAAGTCCTTCAGAAGCTATTCAATTCTGTTGTCTCCGAGGGTACGACGCCAGAGGCTTGGGGCAGGAGCGTGGTGGTACTTTTCTTTAAGAAAGGTGATAACACCCTCTTAAAGAATTATAGGCACATCTCGCTGCTGAGCCATGTCTATAAGCTGTTTTCGAGAGTAGTTACCAATGGTCTCGCTCGTAGGTTTGACGACTTCCAGCCTCCCGAACAAGCCGGGTTCCGAAAAGGCTTTAGCACCATAGACCACATCCACACGCTCCGGCAAGTTATACAGAATACCGAAGAGTATAACCAGCCACTTTGTTTAGCGTTTGTGGACTATGAGAAAGCCTTTGATTCAGTCGAAACCTGGGCAGTCCTAAGGTCACTCCAGCGATGTCAAATTGACTATCGGTATATCGAAGTGTTGAAATGTCTTTACAGTAAAGCCACAATGTCTATCCGACACCAGGGCCAAAGCACGGATCCTATCCAATTGCAAAAAGGGGTGAGACAGGGAGATGTAATTTCTCCGAAACTGTTCACCTCGGCACTGGAGGATGTTTTCAAGCTGCTGTCCTGGAATAGGTATGGCATCAACGTCAATGGCGAATCGATGGAAGATCTAGGCACGATGCTCAGAGACCTCGATATTGTCTCCCAACAAGTGGGTCTTAAGATGAACATGAGCAAGACGAAAATCATGTCTAATGCTCATGTCGCACCCGTGCCGGTACATGTTGGGAGCGATATCATCGAAGTTGTAGACCACTATGTGTATCTGGGTCAGACGATCCAACTAGGTAGGTCCAACTTCGATAAAGAGGTCAGCCGACGAATCCAACTGGGATGGGCAGCGTTCGGGAAGTTACGCCACATCTTCTCGTCACAGATACCGCAGAGCCTCAAGACGAAAGTCTTCAACCAGTGTGTGTTGCCAGTGATGACGTACGGAACTGAGACGTGGTCGCTTACTATTGGCCTCATCAACAAGCTCAAAGTCGCTCAACGGGCTATGGAGAGAGCTATGCTGGGAGTTTCACTACGGGATAGAATCAGAAATGAGGAAATCCGTAGGAGAACCAAAGTAGCCGACATAGCTCGCAGAATCAGCAAGTTGAAGTGGCAATGGGCAGGTCATATAGCTCGAAGGACTGATAACCGTTGGGGAATAAAGGTTCTCGAATGGCGACCACGAACAGGAAAACGAAGCGTGGGACGCCCTCCTACCCGATGGACTGACGACATTGTCAGGATCGCGGGAAGTCGGTGGATGGAGAGGGCTCGGAATCGTTCTTCCTGGAAATTTATAGGGGAGGCCTATGTCCAGCAGTGGACTTCTTTAGGCTGATGATGATGATGATGATGAGAGTCATTCAAGAGGAAGGTTTATATGTATAATACATGCATAATATAGTAGAGAAACACTGATAATATTAGAGGTTTCTAATGTGATGTCGTAAATAAACACTTTTTTTGCGCTTACATTGCAAACGCTGGCTGAACCCTACGAGATAGATCAAATTAATGTACTACAGTATTGTACTGTACACCTCAAAAAAGTCTACGAAAAAGTCCGCGATGGTATATGTCTATCTCTTAGGGATAACCCACAAAACCGAGCGAAGCCGGGGCGGGTCGCTAGTAGAAATAATAAAATTATAATAAAATAGTCTAAATAGGTTCGAATAATTCTGTGATATTGAATTATGGACATTATGGTTTCGTAACTTTGATAAGACATAGAGGAAGTTAGAAATAAGAATTAACCATCGAATGTTATACTAGAAGGCAATGATTTTCGTATTCTCATTCAATCAAAGCAATCTTGTTGCCAAAAGTTTGCAGAATGAGATAACTTTCACCAAAGTCTTTACATTAATATCTGCTTTCACTACAGCCATATTTATAAACCAGTCGGATATAATATCCTATTATAGACAGAGATTCTCGGTACAGCAACTTGATCAATTTATTTATTAGGCTCTGTAGCGATTATGTTGTCAGTAAGAAGGATTTATTTAATTAAAAGGATATCTTAAAAACTATCTAATAGGTGGCAATCCCACGCGACGAAGCCTAGAAGAACATGCAAGAAACTTACGGCTTTGTTTGACTTTGTCTTGGCTTGACTTGGCTTTACTAGAGACCCAACCCTGACCCAATTTCATCCTGTGCTGTTTTTTTATCTAAAGATGACCCTCGATAAATAAAGGAAGAAGAGAAAATTCAACATTTATCTTCAATATATTCCTATAATATATTTTTATGTAATAAAGAAAAAATATGGATATTGAATTGATTATAAATTCAATTTGATAAAACCGTGCGTATTTAGCATAAAATATTCTAAGAACAAAACTCTTAAAGGCATTCCCATAAGGTAAACCCTTCATTTAATCCTTCGCGATGTCTGTATAAAACAGACAAACAACAAGCTTGGTTTAATATACCATTTGTTATGACATCATTTTGTTTATGTCTGTATGAAGTTCACAGTCATGGTCAAATTCCGACAGTATTTTGAATATTTTTACCGAGGAACGCGTATTTAAGTTTCCAACATTGCTGATTTTGCGATATTATTTATTTTTATTTGCCTTCACATCTCAAAGTCTTTATTTAATCTGATTAGATTTGAGTTTAGCATATCGGACACCTAGAAGAATAGGCCAAACTTTTAACTATATTTTTTTTTTATATTCGATAATTAAAATGTGCGAGCAAGAAGTTACCTGACGTTTGTCAGCCTTTTAAAATCGGGCACGGTGTTGGGCACATTGTTACTCTGAGGGCTGAGTAAGTTAACTCGTAAATATTTGTGATGGTTCGCCTTCGTTACATATTACATACTTACTGATTATTTGTGAGGTATTTGTTTACTTTGTGCTCGAATTACTTGAATAATTCAAAATGTTATAGTACTTATGAATACAGTCGCAAAAATTTCCGGGTGATTTTTTCCAATTGGAGACTTCAAAGTGATTGAGTCACGCACGAGCTTCCAAACATACACTTTTCAGACTATTTGATATAGACAGAATATTTTGGGATTGTTTTTGTTATTTTTTTTATTATTTATGCAACTAGCTGATGGAACAAGCAGATGGCCCATCTGATGTTTAGTGGTAACCATCACCTATAACAAAGCATTGCCTCGTAAGTCACGGACGATAGGAACGTGCCCTACGATGCACTGCCCTGCGTCCATCAACTTGAGGCATACAGATGTTAAGCCTCATGTTCTGATCACACCATTATAAAAAAAGATTGTATGATGTGATTGGTGTCAATCCTTACCTGCGGATCCTCATCCTGTATGAGACTTCTGCGCTTCATGGCGTACTCTTTGACAGCTGTACTGTTCTCCGTACTAGTATCCACATTAAAAGTCTTCAACCGCAGCATCGGACTAAGAGCCCCGAGCGGGTTATTATACTTGTTATACGTCAAGTATTTGTTCGACGAAGAGTTTAGATTCGTGAAAGGATTAAGCGAAGGGCTGGGGGACATTGAAGGGGGGTTGGAAGACACTTCGACTATGGATTGGATGCTGGGCCGCTGAGCTCGCTTCTTGGGCTTGACGTAGGTGCGAGAATCGAACTTGTGCCTGTCCGGTATCGATAAGAAGTCGCCTGTAACAAAGGACACGATTCGATAATTTACTTTGAAAAAAAAAATACTTTTTGAGTTGTATCTGACCTCGTGACACTAAGATATAAAATATGTTACTCGACGATTTGATTCAGACCAAAATCGAAACGAAACATGGTAAGTAGATGATTCGTTTCGATCTTGGTCTTAATGAATCTGTGGATAATAAAAGATCAGAAAAAGCAGTTCAATAAACGTATAAAAGAGAGATATAAAAACTATAAACTTTATTCTGATTGAAAGAAGGTTTAGTTTAATTTGTTATGTAAGTGTTAGAAACGTGTTTGCAACGGAACGCAACGCACAGCCGGAATAGATGTAGGTTAATTTGTGCCAAAACTGGCGAATATCCATTTGTATGCAGATGGTTTAGTGGACAGGAAACTGAGTGATAGCTGTTACAATGTTCGTTTATGTATGACAGGCAGTCGTGAACAGTTTACAAAACTACATAGGTTCTTTTAGGGAAATAAGTAGTTCAAATCGAATGAATGTAAAAGTACATTTAGAGCTGATTTCACCATGCTCTGTTAGATTAACAAAGGATTAAAGGGCCGTTAAACATGTCAAAATGTACGCGTTTGACATCTAAGGTTAGATTTAACGGCCTGTTAATCCTTGATTAGTAACTAACAGAGCATTGTGAAATCAGCTCTTACGCTAGTAAGTAGCAGTAGAGCTCTTTGTAAAAAAAAACTCATAAAAATAACCAATTCTCTCTGCCTGGGTTTGTTTTCTACTAATATTTTACCTCGCTCATCTTGCAATACTACTACTGCAAAGTGTGTCAAATGTACTGGGTACTAAGAAAACTGCGAGGATCTCTACCGTCTGAAGATTGTAGTCGTAAGACTGTTCTTCTATAAATTTTTATTTCGCAAGCAAACCGAATTCTAAAATATTCATCTTATTTACGTTTACTTGTGGGTACAGTGTGTTATACATAATGAATTTCATTGACTCCGCATGCAGCTAAGTTTAGACTTGCCTAGATATTGATCCACCTGGCAAACCGGCCGACTTCTATTTATATACATCTGTTCTCTGCAAATCAACAGAGCTGACCTTTTGGTTAGAAAAAGGATATACCTACACGATTGCTTTCTTACTTTCTCATTTTGTTCAGTACATACTATCAATATTAAGATGTTTTTTTTTATCTAACTATAAACTCCGGACTTCGAAACGCTCAAATTGCCTTCCGAAAAATTATCTTTGCCATGTTGTTTATTACTTCAATACATTTGTATTTCTGGTACTTATAGGTATGTTTTTTTAACACTGGTTTTAAACCGACGATTTTATATAGGACGCGTATGGCCTACGGTATGGGGGTCATACATAAAACTACACAGAATATTAACACTATTGTAAAGGCACTGTCTCGGATCTCAGGCTGCCTGTGGCATAGAAAGTGAAATGCTATACGCAAGATTCGAATGCTAATCGATCCGTGGGTGTTTGTTGCATGCGAATATTCTTATTACGTCACTATCATACCTAACTGATAACTTGTGGAACTTTATATAGATTATGAAAAAGTAGATTAAAAAAGTATTTTACTCTTCAATATTCTCTATCAGCATGTTCTAAATTTATTTTACTCAAAAATACCATATTCTTTATGTAGCCTATTGAGTTCATATGTAGTATAAGGAGCTGTTTCATCAATATATGGAGCCGGGGTCGGGTCTGTGTACAGTATACCTATATAATTATCGCTTAGAAATATAGTAACTTTTTATTTGCTTTATTTTTACTTCGTTTTCTTGCCCATCAAGATTTTCTTGGTCAAAGACTACATAGACCAGAAGAAACACAATAAAAAAGGTCCTTCACAACTAACCAACCAAACCCAACTAACCCTTAACAACTCACCTTTGGCTAACCCAAGAGTGTAAGCTTATCTGATTGTCCCGTTACAATCTTGGCAAATTCAGCTATAACAACCTGATGTAATAAATCGGCTAAGCCGCCATGAAAAGAGCGTAGTAATTTGTGCCAATTTTATTAAGTATCGTTGACGTAATCGTCGATATCAGACGGTGTCGCGGCTGGCCAGCGTAAACATCTTCTCAACGAGATGTTTGCATCCGGCAACTTGATGTGCGATATATCATACATCCATTACGGGTTATTCCTACATCCTTATCCAGATAATGTATGTAGATTCACGACTCTTGAACACTTGGGGCACAAAATACATGTTTTTTTATATAGTACTTGCTGATGGAACAGGCAGATGTTCCATCTGATGTTAAGTGGTAACCATCACCTATAACATAGAATTGCTTCGCTAGTCACGGTCGATGGCAATGTGCTATTCGATGCACTGCCTTGCGTCCAACAACTTCAGGCATACATAAGCCTCATTTGCCTGTAATTTCACCAGGAACCACAAGCTTCTTACCGAAACACAACATGGTGGTAGTACTTCTCCAGACGAGACCTTAACAAAAAGCTCTACTACTCTCGAATGTATTTTGTGCTTTGACAGGGCCTTTGCGCAGAAACGTGCTAAAGAGGAGGCATATACCCAAGCAGTAAGTAAACGTCTTCTTCTTCTTGTCAGTTTCTTTCGAAACAATGTGGTGATAGGATTCCAAGTGCGCCTCAAAGAGGCTCCTTTCGAGCACTTGATACATGTTTTAGATTTTTTTAGGTCTCTCACGAAGTTTGCCTTCACCGTTTGAGAATACTGGCACTGCGCACATACATTTTTGAACTGAATAAACTCATTGGTGCACGACCGGTTTCGAACTCACGACCTCAGGATCGGATGGCGGGGCCGCTACTACTAGACCACCACCCAGTGCTCTCAGTAAGTAAACGTAAACTGATTAGATAGGTGGTGTTTTGACAATGTGTTATCCCGAGGGTATCGTGCTCTGTATCGTGTTTTTTGTACTTGGGGTACAAAAAACACATTTATTATTTTTATTTGCCGATCTAAAAACTATTTGTTATAGATACTTCGAAGTTTTAATGCGAGTCTATCCACGTAGTATAGCTTATCTAGATTCCAACTCAAGTAAGTACAGTCGGGTAAAGATGCGTTAATAAGGTTAATCCTATTGATCTTCACTCGTGGAGTAAACAATCTATAAAATTTTCACTCTTGAAGAAATTCTGATTAGCTACACTGTAAATAATAAGACAAATGCTACTACATAAAATGTCCAATGACAAGAAGTTTTTTAAGAGACAATAAGATATAATACAGTCGCGGATACCAATGCAAAGCGAGACCTTAATACACCCTTCAAACATTCAGAAATTCCTGGTTGCGCAATATTAACTGTTTTAGCTTTGAGGCTGACTGTACCGATACCGAGCAAGCTGGATAAGGCATCTCGCCAGAAGGCCACAGCTAACCCGACTAGCCAGTCTTCTATTGCTTCCGGTGCAATTATCAATTAGTAAGCTTTACTCTTATTGCGATCTTGAGTATCTCTCTCGTATACGGAATCACAGACGTACGAGCTAGACTAGAAAAGAACTGGCGACAACGTTTGCTACTTCCCCTGAGAACATTTCTATGAATGATAGTTGTAAAAACATTCTAGCTACGCGGAAACAGAGCCCGCATTCTTAATTTAGATGTTTTGTGATATTTCTCCTATGTAGCGCCTAGAGACTATAGCGAGCGATCTGTGTTCCATTTTCTCGAGCTCCGTAGATTGTATTGGCATTTCTTCAAGCCAGACGAGAATTGCTGTAATCTTGCTCGTGTTTTGATGCAACAGAGCTGCGAAAGGGAGGAATGCTCTTTCAAAAATAAATATATAATGCATCCATCTTTTTCTAACGTTTACACAAGATATTATTTATCTAAAAAAAAATTGGAAAGATGGATTGATTGTGTGAAAGATGACATGAGTAAGAAAGGAGTGAGCACTGAGATGACGAATGATAGAGGAGAGTGGAAGAAGAAAACCTGCCGACCCCACTTAGCGTGGGATAATGGCAGGAAGATAATGATCTTTCTAAAAAAAATTCTAGACAACACATTAAATATTTCATACACGTCTTCTCCTGCGCTCGGTTTTCTCGAAACTACGTTTCAACAGTCAAAATTTAAAGCGAAACATTGTTGTGTCTTTAATTACACAAAAGCTTTTCCGAAACATTTTTCCGAGAAACTTTTGCACTAGGGCCGGCTTCAAAATGGCTTTTTTCCTACAGATTCGCATTACAAAAATAATGAGACAAATTAATTATTATAAATTTTAGCAGAAGCATGTATTTATGCAAAAAACATTTACAAATCAACCATTAATAACCAAACATAGTGCATTTGATTTCCCGTGTTTTTCCTGTTCTCGCGTAAATAACTTCCCATTCGCACGCCAGCCTTCACAGTCGATAAGTCACAATATCCTTTAGTAGGTACCTACCTTACTATTTATGTACACCAAAGATACACATATGTAATGTAGCATCTTAAGGGGCTGACAACCATCAAACAACTCGCTCGACACGTTGAAAGATATAAAATCACTAAACTAATTTTCGAAAAATCGCAATCAACCATTTTGTGTGCAATCACATTGCCCACCGTTTAGTGATTTTATATATTTCAATGTCGAAACGTGCGAGCGAGAGTCACATTAGCTCTTGTCTTCGCCTTAATAGCTAGGAGGTAGGTATGTTCATGTAACGTCTGACGAATGGTCTCATTGTAATTGGATGATCACCTAACCCAGTGACATTGAATAGTGTATATGTGTGTATAACTTGATGGTAGAAAATACGACTTTTACGAGGCATTGAATACTTTAACAGTCACCATGCTTGTTTACTATGCATTACATTTACATACAGAATACGGTTTCCTTTGGGGTAGGAAGTTGCTCTTCGTTGGCAGGATGTGTCTAGAGGTCGACTGAATACCATTTAATTTATTTCTGATTTGGCGCAGTCAAGCATTATTTAGTGCAATGATAACGTGGATTGGTGATTAGATTGCCCTTGGAACAACAGCGTGAAACACTTCTTTCGAAAGTGTGGTGAAAGGATTTTAAATGCGCCTCAGGATCGTTTCGAGCACACGTGAAACAGAGACTTATGCCTAATTCCTGTTTTCATAAAGGGTTTGGTTACGAATTACGAACCGTCTTCGCATTATCTTTCATCTAAATTTAATTGGCTAATTTTTAAAATATTATCAGATTTTATAAGCCAATACGATGATCCCACTGACAACGATATCCGTATTAGTGCTACTAACGGATGCTCGCTGAATATAGGAACGCGAACGCGCATTCAATGATTTAGTCAAATTTGACACAAGTTGGCATGATTTTATTGGAAACAAACAAACGATGATTATAAATGCAATTTAATATTAAAATGGTATAAGGAATTGTCTCGCATTAGACACAATACCTAGTTACAAATATTTTTCGTTCTGAACTTGGCACATTTTCATTAAGGTTTCGTAACCAAAGGGTAAAACGGGACCCTATTACTACTCTGTCCGTCCGTCTGCCTGTCTGTCACCAGGCTCCGTGAATCTCATGAATCTCATGAACCGTGATAGACAGTTGAAATTTTCACAGATGATGTATTTATGTTGCCGGTATAACAAAAAATACTAAAAAACAGAATAAAATAAATATTTAAGGGGCTCCCATACAACAAACGTTATTTTTTGGCGTTTTTATAGATAATGGTACGTTGTTGTCACTATGTTGTTCCATATATTTCGCCTGTTTTTGTGACACAAAATAAACGTTTTTTGATGTTGATTTGATTTTTGAACCCTTCGTGTGCGAGTCCGACTCGTACTTGGCCGGTTTTTGTATTTATATGAACCAAAGTTGAGTGCTTATTTATTTTATCAGGAGAGCCTAACATAAAAGGTTATATGAGTGAGAGTAAGTAAGGTAATAAGCGAACGAGCTATTTGTGTCCGCGTATTCGTCTAATTTTGCCAGACACGACGATGATGTGTCGCCTATATTTGCCTATTTTTACAATCACGACAAATACGCAAATACACGCGCAAATAACGAATAGCCGATGTGTAACGAATGTGTATTGTGGAGTGCCAGCATCAGAATCGAAACAAGTAGAAATCCGTGATTTTTGCTGAACTCTTTGAGAAGGAGTGATTTTATTGCTTGTTTTTTTTTTAAACAGTGTGTCAGAAAGGGTACGGTGATCCAGTCTCTAGCTCCAGTAATAGGATCTTTGTCCTGACTTTATGATGCGTGTCGAATGTCATTAGATCGGCTAGGAGCGATCGTGCACGACTGCGTACAGTCAGCATCAGAAATTAATCTTTAAGCTCTTCCGTTTTTAACAGACATCTAAATGAGTAGGTTTTGAAATCGGAGGTTTTTTTATAAGGCGTATTTATGAGAGGTAACTAGGCACTTTTTTGGGAAATATTATGATCGACTTTTATCAATTTTGATTATTTTAGGTAAACCTGAAGTCAAGTTTTTTAAACTTAATTTATTAATCAGTTATTTACGGCGTAGATAATAAATACCTAGGTAGGTACCTTTTTCATAAATAAATAAATATTGGTGGACTTTCCACACAGCACAACCTAGCCCCAAACTAAGCCCAAACTAAGAAATTCTGACTATTTTTGCTTGTAATAAAGGAACCAGATAGCTGATATAATACTTATTATACTTTTTTTGTAATTACATACTTATCTACACTAATATTATAAAGAGGAAACCTTTGTATTTTTGTATTTTTGTATGTAACGAATAGGCTCAAAAACTACTGGTCCGATTTCAAAAATTCTTTCACCATTAGAATGCTACATTATCCCTGAGTAACATAGGCTATATTATATTTTCAAAAAAATCAGGGATCCTTACTAAAACTTCAATAATGTAACCCAAGGTGGAAAACGAAAACCTTACATCGCGTGCGCTGCGAAAACTATTGATGATAGAACAAAATAATGTACTACGATTTTGTAGAACACGTCATCATCTACAAAAAATGTCGCGACAGCATATGTCTAACTATTATAGTTATGTCACAATAAGTGTTATTTTATTATAAAAAAATAATTGAAATGCCGCCGCCAGAAAAGGGTCTTTATTTGTACCTTGGTATTAATCCTTATCCATTCATTCTATTCCATTTCATAATTAAGACGGTTTCAATACCTATAGATTACTTCTTAAATTTTTCAAATCGGACATTCCATTCAAAAGATATGACGAAATTAAAAATGTTAACGGGTCCACGGGTCACGCTCGGGGTGCGATTTCACTCACTCAAGGAGAAGCGCGTGCAAATGTATGAAATAAGTAGACGCGAGGCTCGAACCCACGGTCTAAGTTTATCCTAAAATGTTCAAAAAATTTATGACCACCCATGCGAAGCTGGGACAGGCCGCTAGTTATAATATATAATAACACCCAGACAGAGAACAAACATCTATGTTCATCACACAAATGTTTGTTCTTTACTTTTTGATATCTTTTACTTTTTCAATGGTAATCATAAATTCATAATCTTTCTTTTGGTACTGACTGTCTCCCTTTTTGTTTTTAAGACCGCAATTATCGACAAAGCATTCCGTGGACTAGTTTAATAGGTTTTTCATTAATCAATTGGATGTGCCGTCTAAACTTGTTCTAAGTATTTGATCTCATCAGACGACCTCTATGGCACAGCTGGCGATTAACGGCTGAACGCAGGAGATGCGAGTTCGATTCTCGCGGCGGATTAGTAACAGTAGTCCAAAACAAACTAGGGTAAGTGAAGTCAAGCAGAAACTGTAGCGGATAGCGCTACATTTTCAGTAAACATTAATATAAGTATTTTTCTTTCGAAATGTTCAATATTTGAACAATCAAACATATCCCGCCGCGAAGATTGAACCCGCGGTATAGCGGTAAGACCGCTGCGCCTCTTCTTTTTTTTGATATCTTCGATAATGTTGTGCGAACGAGATAGAGGCCGCACTTTTGTCAGCGTCTTAAGGTTGTAGATACTTACTTTTAAGTATATTATCTAGTACTGTATTCAGGTCTGTTTCCATTTGTAAGTACTCCGGGTCCTCATTTGGCCAGTCGCATGATAGGTTCCAGTCCACAATATCCACCTTCTCTCCAGAGTCTTGGGGTACAGACCATAACCTGGAGACAAGGGAGAAATCGACTTAAATCGGCGGCAGTGCGCTACAATACCAAATAATCAATTAGCCAACGATTGTGTAAAGGACAATTCCAAAACTTTGGGCATCTATATGAAAAAACAAAATATTACTTCATCGTCATCAACAACCAAACTTTAGCCACTGCTGGGTATAAACCTCCTTTAGTTTGAACCACCTACCATGATCCAGTGACAACCAAATGGTGGCTAAGAACTAGGTACAGCAGTGTGGGATTCTAGCAGTAAGATGGGGGGATTGACATTGTCAGAGTCCCAAATCAGAAGGGTTCTAGGCCTAATGTATTACATATGCAGTTAATATTTAACTTTACTGGAATTATGGGAGAATCATTTAACCAAACAAATAGCACAATCTTTATTCGTTCAATCAAATCCTTATCTATACCATAAATGCATTTGTGTCAACTTAATTTGCAGAAGGATAATAGAAATCTTATCTTTGTGTTATCATTTAGACATACCTACTTACTTGCTCTCATTTATAATAAATAATACTAGCCCTCACCCACATGGTACACTTTTAATAATGAGTCTTCCAACATGCAAACATTATTTACATATTTCAAATTTCAAACAAATTTGCTTAGTGGTTTTGCGTTGGCATGACACAAACAACTAAACATCTTAATTTTGGTATTAATAATATAAGTAGGATAATGGTAGCTATTTACATATTTTACTTGTGTTGTTTTATACTTGTTAACTTGATTGTGTGTCCCTTGTATTGTTGTCGGTTTGTTACAAATAAATGTTTTTTCTGTGTAATTTAACTGTTAAATCAAAAGTACTATATGGTATGGTAATTAAGTTCTAGCCACACTTGAATTGGGCTACAAGAAACTAGGTATATGAGTATAGAATAAATCCACTACTTTTAAAGCAGAAACATTATTGAAAGATTTTATACATTGTTGTATACCTACATCATTGTTTACAAAAGAAACTATGGGTTCATTTTTTTTAAAGGTATTTCTATAAGTTGGCACCTTCATATATCAACTTTTGCATAACTATAAGATGAGTTCATTGTATTTCTAATTTGGGCATTGACCCCAATCATGTTATCAGGAAAGTTAACAAGTTAGGACTTGTTTTTACAAAACCAGTAATCATTACTTTCAAGATGAATACCACATGATTTCTTGAAACAACTTTAATAAAATAACGCTTAGGAGTTAAGGACTTTATATCACAACAGATAAAAGTAATTGAATCTGTGATGGTTGGCTCTGAGAAGATCAAGTTCAAGACCAGGGTAGTTTATGCAATAAGGTCTGACAATGTATTCTAAAAATTGTTGACAAGCATTATGAGTTTCTTTAGACATGATACCATAACAAGGATAGTCTTATGGTAAAAGTCAACAAATTAGGTAGGTAGATAGATGAGTATGTAAACAAATTCTGAGGAAAACCAACTCTACTCTTGGGTTTCCACTTTTTATCTTTAATTTGTATGCTGTGCCATTTTTTTGTATGAATTTGGAAATTGCCTGATCTATGTTATTTGATGTAGTACACATATTTTGACAGTGTTGCACTTTATCAACACCTGTGTCAACATGAGTCAGAAGACAGCACCCACTCGCATAAAACCTGGGTTATTGGTAGAAGAGTAACTGGTTAGACCTGTTGGACTAATAATTTGACATGGGCTAAATTGCACATGAAAGAGCCTAGACGTGATTGATGACCGGACATATGGGAAAAACTACGCAGCGATAGTAATATAGCTTTGTATCACGTAAATTATAGCTAGACGTACTCACCAAGTCTGATCATCGCTAAAATCCAATGAATCCACGTCAATCAGCTCAGAATCAATCATATCTTTGTTTATATTTTGATCAACCTGATTCATAATACCAACAAAACCTAGACATCAATTTGGCACTTTGCACTAATCACATTTAATTTTTCACTCACAAGAACTACATTTACTATAGAAAATACTTTAAATATTAAAGAAAAAGCTAAACAAGAAAACCAACACGAAATTAATGTCCCAGACAAACAAGTTCAGTTTCATTCGGAATTTGACATTTCATTTCACCACACTCAGAATGAAAAAAAAAATCTAAAGGAAAAGATGGAAGTAGTTAACCAACGGTTTATTCCATAGACTATAAACTTCATTAGTCGGAAACATTTTTTAGTCGATTTTTCAAGTCATGCGCTTGTAGTAGTGAGAAACTTCTTTCGTTTTCGTCTCCATCAAATATATTTATTGTTTATGAAAGCTATGTGGAATTGCCAGTATACCATAAAATACCCCTTTTTTGAGTAAATTCTACATTGTGAAACCGTGTATCAGAATCTAACAGCCCTCACAACTCAAATTCAAATTCAGACACAGAAACAGCTTTACGACTTACCTCAGGTACAATAGATGTCAGATAAATGATTAAAAATTAAAAACTCAAGATGTTAACCCCTTACCGCATTGCGTCCCTTTGTCAGCACACCAAAGCTTTCACCAATAATTCAAATTATTTACAAGTTTGAGAGCTAAAACATAGACTAGATATATACTCTAACGTTTTTTTTTTATTTATTTTAAGGTCTTTGGTACTCTAACGTTATGTGACGGTGAAATTTAGGCAGCCTTGATAGAAAAAGAGTAAAGTCATTTTGAACTCGAAAGTATCCGGAAGGTGAGTAGCTCTGTATTTGAACTCTTTCTCAGAATCCTATAAATATTTCGGCTTTTATAAATTCCTTCAAATAAAACAATCCAATGTGAAGCTATATATTGAAAAAACTACCCAAAATCCTCATGAATTGAAATTTCTAGTTGTTTTTCCGCAAACATATAAAAATCCAGGGGTTTATGATATTTCCCCCAAGGGTATAAGGCTGTCAGAGGTTCAATATTTCATTTAATTTTGGCACACACCCACATTTAGCACTTGTCAGTATTGCAAGCCCACTGCCGTTGTTAGATAGAATATTAACCAGTTTCTTTATGCGCGGTCACACACACATTAATACACCACCGCTGTTATTTAAATCAAATTTATTTACCTCAACTATTTATTGGTTCGACAGCCCTCACAGTTACACACAGATAGATATATTATCTACACTAATATTATGAAGAGGTAAACTTTGTATTTTTGTATTTTTGTATTTTTGTATGTAACGAATAGGCTCAAAAACTACTGGTCCGATTTCAAAAATTCTTTCACCATTAGAATGCTACATTATCCTTGAGTAACATAGGCTATATTATATTTTCAAAAAAAACAGGGATCCTTACTAAAACTTCAATAATGTAACCCAAGGTGGAAAACAAAAAACCTTACATCGCGTGCGCTGCGAAAACTATTGAAGATAGAACAAAATAATGTACTACGATTTTGTAGAACACGTTATCATCTACAAAAAATGTCGCAACAGCATATGTCTAACTATTATAGTTATGTCACAATAAGTGTTCTTTTATTATAAAAAATTAATTGAAATGCCTCCGCTAGAAAAGGGTCTTTATTTGTACCTTGGTATTAATCCTTATCCAAATAAATCATTTCATAATTAAGACGATTTCAATACCTATAGATTACTTCTTAAATTTTTCAAATCGGACATTCCATTCAAAAGATATGACGAAATTAAAAATGTTTACGGGTCCACGGGTCATGCGCGGGGTGCGATTTCACTCAATCAAGGAGAAGCGCGTGCAAATGTATGAAATAAGTAGACGCGAGGCTCGAACCCACGGTCTAAGTTTATCCTAAAATGTTCAAAAAATTTATGACCACCCATGCGAAGCTGGGACAGGCCGCTAGTATAATATATAATTACCTGATAATATCTCTCTTCATTTATGCTAGGTATATTTACTGGACCTGCGATATCAGTGTGTAGAAGTTCACATACTTTTTCTGATCTTGGCATTACTACTGGATAGAATGGTAATCTCGTTGATTTTGCTCTCATGCACACATCACATCTTTTCTCACTATTAGGTAACTTTAAAGTGCTCAACCCAGTTCTATTCAAATGTCCTAGTCTTTGATGCCATAGATTTGTGTCATTTGTTGTTGTATAACATTTATTCTCTCTTTTTATTTTCAATTTTAGTTTATATAGTTTTTCATCGTTTTCTCCATAAATTCGCATGTTATTTTGTATAATTTTTACGACATTTCCTTGAAATATTACATTACTATTCTTTTCAACAAGTTTACTTACTGATAGTAAGTATTGTGCTAGATTAGGCACAATTAAAGCTTCGATACTTACGTATCTGCCATTTTCTTCCGTTTGTATCATTCCTCTCTCTTTTGCCTTTAATACTCGCCATTCGCAACCCTTATTTTTACTGGTACTGTCAATGTTTTAATTTCTGTCATAAAATCTTTGTATTTATCTTGTATCATGTTGTCTGAAGCTCCTGAGTCTATTATAAACTCTATCACATTATCCTCTTTGTACTCATTTGTTATGTTTATTGCTTCATCATATGCTGTGAACATTAACTGTGAAATGTTTGCATGTCTACCTATATCATCTCTTCTGCCTCTTCCAAAAAAATTATCTCTCTGGTATCTACCTCTTTGGTTACTCCTGCATTGATATGCTTTGTGTCCTTTTTGCTTACATTTATAGCATACTATATTCTCCGTCGAAAAACTTGTCTCGGTACTTACATTGTTATCTCTATTTTCTTTTACACTTTTCATTTTCATCTCAGCATCTAACTATCTTGCTTTCACAAAATCCATTGTGATTTCCTTTTCTGTTGACATCGTTTCTAGTGATGTTATTACATTTTCATAATTATCTGGCAGTGTTAATAATAGGTGACACACTTTATCGGACTCCGACATGCTTTCTCCAATTTCTATTTCTGTTATTATATTATCAAACCTTAGATAGTGGTCCTGTAGTTTTGTATCTTTTTGACATTTCAAATTAAGCAATCTTCTCTTCAGTTGTAATTTATTGAAAACTGATTTTCTTTCAAAAATAGCTTCTAAACACTTCATCATATCTGATGATGTTGTACACTTCTTTATGTATGATATGTACTTATCTGACACACATTGTACTATTATTGATCTTGCTTTAGCATCCATTTCCTTTTTAGGTTCCTTACTTTTTATCGCCTCTACGACTCCTTTCTCTTCTAATAGTATATTTAACCGAAATTTCCATGTCTGAAAATTTACTCCCTCTTTCAGAATTGGCATTGCTTCATATTTTCTCAAATCCATTTTTCTCTTCTTTTGTTTTCTCTGACAGTTCAATTTTCTTCCTACTTTTATATTTCCATTTATTTAGCCCTTTTTCTTTATATATCACAAATATAGCCCATAACCTTTTAGATATATCGATATATTGAGGGCATACTGCCAGAGAAAGATTAATTTACAGGATATTTTATTTAATTCCTAACGGCCATCCAGCACCGAACTTACTTGACATCTATTTATTTCTCTACAGAGCAATACTTCATCTACAATAGATTGAATAGTCAACCATGGACAAAATACAGACTTAACAGTACAGCACGATTAAGTTGGCTCTGCCTCTTGCACTGTAGGCCGTTGGTTTTGATCCAAACATTTGTATGATGACCATTGATATTCGATCTGTCTGGGTGTTATAATATGGTTTATGTAAGTACTTACAAAAATATATAGGCTAACCCGTAGTTTTGCTTAGTTTGGTTGGATCTGGAAAGTGCAGTGGGGAATGTTCACCAATACAATTTTTTTGACAACACGCGCTATTTTGGCGTATCGCCAAAATATTTGATCGAGTGAGCGAAGCGAACGAAGATCTTAGTTTCAACTTGGGCGATTTGGCATTTTATGTATGTATGTATGTATGTATGTATGTATGTATGTATGTATGTATGTTTGTCTGGCCATAACTTTCGAACCGTTGATCCGATCTGCATGAAATTTAATATGTCGATAGCTTGTACTTGAGAAATTCACTGGTAAGTATATGAGTAAAATCGGATGAAGGGTTTTTGAGATATGGGATTTTTTAGGGGGGCAAAAATAAAAAAAGTTACATAAAAAAATCAAGTTACATGTCATATCAAAGGGCTTTGTTTGGACATTCCAAAACAATTTTTACTTTTTTTTTGGGACGCTCGGTTTTCGAGATAAAATTTAAAAAGTTAAATTAAGATAACCAGCGATCCAAGAGCTCCCATCTCTAAGAGTTTCGTTGACATCAAGGTTTTTCTACTGGTCGGCCAGTTCCTTTGATTTTTCTTATTTTTTTTTCTTGAAATAAATTAAGGAGGTACTCAGTTCTCATAAAATGGTGACGACGACCAGGTCTGATGATGGAGTCAAGGTCTGTTCAACGGAACTCTTCAATAAATAGGCCAATAGAGTTGAAACTTGGTAACCATACCAAGTTAGTAGGCGGTAGTCAGAAAAAAGTCCAAAGATAATATTTGGACTTGCCTCTGACTAATACCGACTCAAAGTTTGGATGCGTTCGTCGGGTCGCATCACGAGATCACAGTTCGGGGCGAACTACTAGTTTAGAAATAGCACGATTTAGCTACATCGATCAAATTCTATACATTTACATATAGTGCAAAAGAAATGTCGTCGAAACACAAATCAATAACACCTAGCGCCTAAATCTCTACCATAAAAAAATATAACCATTAGATGTGAAACAGCTCGAAGGAAAATTTAAAAATTATTTAAGAAAGTGGCCTATTATCCACTTTAATTTAGAGGAGTATTTTGATCTCATCTATTGCCTCCGATTTATTAATGTGATCTCAGAGTTTTGTTGAGTTTTGACTTTGTTACAAGTAATTTTATAGTATTAATGTAGGTACTACGTCCGAAATGGACAAACTGTTAATTCTTGTATATTTAATACACCTTTACTACAATAGGTACTATACACAGTTTAACAATCAAATATTCTTATTCTATAACAATGTTTTCAATTTTTTTTTAAATATTTGGGTATATTTTAGATAATAATATAAAATGTTTTTCTTCTTCTTTTGTTTGTGGCTGTTCAGTAATTTTAAATGTTAATCATGGCTACCCAATTTTGACATTTCTTTCTTCCAACCAAACTGTCATTTGTCAACCAATCATCATATCATAGACAATCTTTCTTTTTCGTACGCGAACACGTCGTGTGAGCACGTTGTTTGCCGGAGTTTTTCCAACAAAAATACAAAAATGTCGTCCCATCTCAACTGGATGATCATCCGTAACAACAACGCCTTCTTAGTAAAGAAACGTGATATCAAGAAACCGTTCAGTAAGGAGCCCAACAACGTGACTAACCTAAACTCATTCAGATACAATGGCTTGGTTCACAAAAAGGCGATCAGCGTGGTGGAGAACCCTGACAAAAAGGGTTTCACTGTTGTAGTAAAGAAGGCAAAGGCTACTAACAAGCCCGCCAAGAACACCGTACGCCGGCCATTCAAGGCTGGAGCAAGGAGATCACTGTTCAAGGTAAAAAAGCTACTGAAAGCCAACCACTACCGTACTGACCTCACTAAGGCTACCCTTCGCCGCGCGTCTGCCATCCTGCGCTCCCAGAGGCCCATCAAGGCGAAGAAACCTAAAGCTGCACCGGCTAAGTCAGAATAAGTTTTCTATGTAATGTAAGGTCAATAAAAAGTATAAAAACCTCCAGCTTTGTCTTCTTTCAGCAGTAGAAAATTACTCCTTTCAGTCATTGGCTGATTAGGTGTTTTTCTCTGCATTACAGTTAGTCAGATTCATAGCCTACTTATGCAAAGTATCTTTTCGTAAAGGTAGGCATTGTTCGCAAATCAATAATTTAATAATTAGTCCATTTACTTGCACCAATCATTTATTGACAAACCATGATTATTATATCATAAAAAAGGAATGTTTGATATAAATACAGCAATATTTCTTGATCATGTAATAAATTATAGTAATGTGCTACAAAAACAAACTATTGAGCTCTTACCGAGGCAACAATCATTGAGTAAATGTAAACAGACAATCAAATAGTAGTTTTTAAACTCTCGCGATCATAACACATATTTAAAAGTATTACATGGGTATTTATCGCGTTTACCTTTATTATTTTCCCGACGTTTCGGCTATGTTGCAATAGCCGTGGTCGCGGGCAGACATATAATAAAGGTAAACGCGATAAATACCCGTGTAATACTTTTAAATAGACAATCAAATGTTTTAAACAAAGCATTGTGGAATAAAATAATGCATAGTGCTTTGCTACAATATTTTATACTTTAGTACAAGTGTAAATTTAAACATTCAATAAACCTATTTACAAAACATATCACAAATATTATAGTATCATCTAAGATTTTATCAGAGCAAAAGTTTCAGCTCATTCAAATGATCAAAATTTCAAGATACATAAATGTTATGAAGAATGTTTTATTAAACTGTTGATTATACTATGAAAAGCTCCTATAGTTCATAAGTTCTTGTTCATTGATCCATGAGGATATTGAATGTCATTTGTAAGAAAGAAAAAGGATAATATTTTGGATTTCTAAGTCAATATTTGTGCAATTCCAAAAGATAAAGAACTTGAAAAATTACATAAATTATCTTAAGTTGTGATAAGTATATATCATTTGATGCAAAGATTCAAAGTTACAGTTATTTCTCTCTATGAAGATGTATTGTGAATTTTATAAAATTGTTTACTCTTTGAAGATATTACTAGCTATTCTAACACCCATGATACACCTACAAGATACATGATATTATTCTTTGGACACAACAAATATCAGCTACAGGATCTTTCTACATTGGATCAGGTGGTACACACAAGTAACTACATTTCGAAGCACAGAATATCTAGTTCTGTTGTTTTGAATGTGCAAAAAGCATAATACAGAGTAGAATACACTTATGTAAGAAATATGGAGTTGCTGTTTGTACTATGAGGGATGATGGCTTTAAATTAGTGATGCACATTGATACTTGGCAGATGTTCATACCCATTCTCAGTTCATACTGAGATTGACAGCAACCTTTCTATATTAGAACTTGCAGGATATGATCAGATGCATCTACCAGAAATGTTGAGTACAAAATACATAAAGTAGGTAATGGCTTTTGCACACCAAGGCCAATAATATAACATGACAATGGGTGGTATATTTTTTAAAGTGAGATAAATGTTTATTTGAGCATATATAGGCCCTGTATTGTGTTTATTATTTTCCTGGTTTCTATTATTGGCATTGATGTGAAATACCACATTAAAAAAAAGGCACATACATATTTTATTCTATCCTTACCAAAGGCACAATACACCAAATATTATACATATCAACACAGATTACATATAGTTTAAGAGATCTTACTTTCAATTGTGATAATTAACGTAACGTATTTATTTATTATATAAATACATTATCGTTTGTAGTGTCCGGTCCTAAGCATATCAAGAGGATGCAACGACTAATAACACGTTAACGTTTGGCGTCATTCCTTGTCTGTGCATCTGCTTGATGTGCATTTAAGAAACTATTACATATGTGAGGTTTTTTTAAAAAAATTACACATGTTATATTACAAGTGCAATTATTTCCGAAATGCTTGGTTGAGCACTTTAATAAATATGTTAGACAAAATCACGAATCTAATTACAATGGACACTTTCCTAATCAATTGTGATTACAATGTGGATAAAAATATACAAATTCAATTCACACACATAACTACAAGAAGCTCATTATGTATTGACGCATTTATTATATAGTTTTAATTATTTTACACATGTTGTTTATTATTTTGTTTATTTACTAGACACATAACCTATAATAGGCACACATTTATATTATACTAAATTCAATTTGAAGTTAGACAGTTTGGTTAAGGCAGTGAGTAGGATAATTTAAAAATAAAAAAATAATTAGGAAGAACTTGAGTAATTAATATTTTAAACAGTGTGAAATGAATTTACTGGGTTTATATCCGAACTCTTCGTTCTAATTTACAAAAAAACATACAACATTTCGTCACAGGGAAAACGTTACGTGAAGCTCAAACAATAAGTACCTAATTTTTTTTATATTAAGGACGTAATACCTTTCAAGGTTTCATAATTTAAAAAATAACTACATTTTAGGACCTTTCAATAATACTGAACTGGTACATATTAAAAAATATACACCATGATTTATAGGACCAAAATTCACTGAGATAAATAGCTAAGTAGGTATATTATTTTACACGTAAAACTAACACCAATGTATAATATATTTTATATACTAACACGTAATAGATTAATTTATAAGTACATAGCTGCAAAGCAAATCCATTTTTGAATTGTAACTAAACATGGCCTGCATGATAGCTCGCTATCTCAACTTTTGTGCGCCAAGCCGACATGATTTCAAACACTACAACTAAATACAAATAAAAAGTATGACTAGTGCGTTAATTCGATTAAACTTAAAATTATAATTTGTACATAATTTGAATTGGTAAGTTATGGCTTGTGTAGATACATTGGGACGTGTATAAATCTAAAAACACGTACCTATACTGAATAGAGATCGTAGACATGGTAGTCCTCTCAAAAGGTGGGGATGGGGTTGGGGGCAAACATTAAGCTAAGAGCTGATTTCACCATGCTCTGTTAGGGCCGGTTTCACCATGCTCTGTTAGTAACTAATCAAGGATTAAAATACCGTTAAATCTAACCTTAGCTGTCAAACGCGTACATTTTGACATATTTAACGGCCCTTTAATCCTTTGTTAATCTAACAGAGCATCGTGAAATCAGCTCTAAGGGTACGTTTCCATAGATGCGGAGCGGATTCGCGACGTTCAATCAGATTCGAAATGCACTTCACGTTTCAACTCAAATAATCTGATTGGGCCCCTCGACTCCGAACCGCCCCGCGTCTGGAAACGCACCCTAACGCTGTCATCGTAGACCGTTCCGCCACGCCGCGCCGGAATCTATCTTAACATTTTTGATAGTTTTAACGTATAGGATTTCAAGGTAACATTGCCATAAACAAATTCTACAAAAAATTGTAGCAACAAGTAAATCGAAAAACTTCGAAGAAACATCGATGGAGCTAGGAATGCAAAACGCAACACAACCTACATGACATCACAACACAATAAGCACCATTATATAATGTGCGTTTTCAAATAGTTTATAAATATTACGTAATACCTATCAACAAGTTAATTGTAAGTGTATAATATAACTGCAACACAGACCAAGATAAAAATAAAGACAGTGTAATACAAATTACATTTAATTTGTAATAGAAAACTTTTAAATGTAAGGTGTACAGAGCTGGCAACTCTGTCTTACCCAGCCTTTTAGGTATGTTGATAAAATATTCAGTTGTTGCTTCGATTTTTTTATTATCAGTTTTTTTATTTTGGCCTGATTCTTGCATTAGAGAGCTTGTGGAAAATCGTTGAATATTTATTTATAGTTGCCATTACTGACAATTGAAAAACGCCTTCATCAATGAGCAATAGTAATACTGATTCAGATTTTAGTCAGCACTTTAACTTCATATCAATAGCGTCATTGTGGCTAAAAATAACGTATTTTCCAATATCCTTATCAAAATAAAATTCCCTAATCCCAGTGTAAATAAATGCAACATGTAAGAACCTCATAGAAACTATAGTTGGTTAGAAATACTAGTAAGTATAAAGTTCAGTTAGTGTAATACCTAAAACCAAGCTGAAGTTAGCCAAACATCTTGCTTTAGAAGCTTTTACTCAACATTGTTTCAATGAATAATAAATACTCTTTGATTTGGAGCGAAACCGAACGATAGTACCTACTAGTATTTCATGTTGCGGCCACATTAAAGAGCTACGTGTGTTGTCTAACGCGTCAATTCGCCAAGTTAGAAAAAGCCCAGTTATGCTAGATCGATACCATAGGAACTCACGCATTATGGACCGCCTTCGGACTTGACAGGAGTCCAATACAAGATAACATAGGAACAAAATCAAGGTTTAAGGTATCTTTTGTGCACCTTTGGCTGTATCCGTCTATATGAGGCCGCAACATTAGTGAAGCTACAAACATCACTCGCAAGCCAATTTGCTGTCAAACGAACTGAGAGCGATGCCGAACGCTTGCAACGCGCATAAGGGATATCTAAAATCCATCGTAAAAACATCTTCAGATATCCTTCCGAACTGCATCACCACATAGTCCGGCTCAGAATCGTGCACAATTTGGAAGTTCTTCACACTAGCCTGGGTCACCCTTCCATGGAAGTTTAGGACGTAAGACTGTGTCTCATCGTTCCATACTGGTGTTTTGTTGTGAAGGACCACTATGTCGTCGAAGTTCTGCGCCTTCCACCGTTCTAGGAGGGTCTCGCTGTCGTCTTGGGGGGCGATGATGACTCTCTCGCGATCCGGCGTCATTCCTGGGAGGATAACTGTCATTTTGCGGGGCCCTTTGAAGCCGAGCACGTTGGTGTCCTGGAAGAATTTTTAGAAGAATAAGTTTGAGTCAAAATGCTTGGAATTACATGATTAGAGAAATAATAACACAGAATCTAGGCCCAAACTAAGCAAAAAAGCTCGTTATAATATGGAAACCAGATAGCTGATATAATACTTATATACTACGAACTTAAATATATCTGCATAAAATATAAGTTTTGGGAGTTACACGATATAAAAATATTTTTTTTGACTTCGAAAATAATTTATGACTGACTGATTCAAGTCTTAAATTAGCAAATTTCCCACAAACATGTTTACAAGGCATTATGGTTTAATCGAACATAAATGTTTTGCGACACAAAACGCAATTTTACCGTAAAACGATTTTAAAGGAATATTTTGAGTACGAAAACGCAGTTAGTAAACAATATGCGAGTAGGTACTCGTACTAAACCTGTTGTATCATCTTATTTTATTTAGGTATGCCTACATCGTAAAACAAAATATATTTTAATCAGTTTATTTTCGCTATTTTACAAAAAAATATAAAAATATTTTTTTAAAACATAACATTTTTAACTTTTTTGCGGGCGGTTTCCTAAATATGCAAGGCATTGCGTTGGCTATGTCGATGTATGGCAAATAATATACAGCAAGACCTATTGGCGTAATATTAGTTATATAATAATAATAATAATAATAATAATAAAAATAAATTAATATTATATAATAATAATAAGTATGGCGCAAATGAATTCTCCTGGAAGGGGGCAGGACTTACAACACAAGTCGACATGACTTAGTGTAGGTTCTGTCATATAAATTATAAAATGTATAAGCCATTACCATTTAAGAAAACTGTTATACTGTGTATTATAATATAAGTGTGCTTAAATGAAATAAATAATTATCTTATCTTATCTTATCTTTTTCCACCTTGGGTTACATTATTAGAGTTTTAGTAAGGATCCCTGATCTTTTTGAAAATTTAATATAGCCTATGTTACTCAGGGATAATGTAGCATTCTAATGGTGAAAGAATTTTTGAAATCGGACCAGTAGTTTTTGAGCCTATTCGTTACATACAAAACAACAAAACAACAAAAATACAAATCTTTTCTCTTTATAATATTAGTGTAGATAATGCCATGACCCATATCAATAAATACCTTACGGACTAACATACATATGATATGACTTAAACAAACTAACAGGACTCAGGGACTTTTCTTGATCGTTTGCGCCTCCCTGTAGCGACGGTAAACAACTCCAGCTGACCAGAAGTTATTGATAGGTCAGCCTATAACTGATGGTGATGACCTTTATGACGTCATCAAAGGCTATGGATTCGTCATGTGTGAATCGGCCTTCAAGTAGGGCGTCGGAGTGACGCATTATCAATAATGAAACGTTAATTAATTACGGAATTGATCGTGAAAAAATATACTTCAGAAGCGAATGGATTTTTTTCACCACACTAGGTTGGTATATTACCGATAGTCAGTAGACTGTTGCGAATTTTTTTCCAAGTGCAACACTTGGAAAGGCACACTTTCTATCTTCAGAATTTTCTAAGGATTTTTTTATCTTCATTGCACAAAGTTAATCAATTTACGTTTTTTTATAGGTACTACTATTTGATATAACAAGCAGATGGTCCACCTGATGTTAAGTGGTAACCATCACCTATAAAAAGCATTACCTCGGAGGACCTTTCGTCAATCAACTTGAAGCATACAGATGTTAAGCCTCATGTGCCTGTAATTACACCGTCAACCCACACAAACCGATACACAGCAAAGCTGCTTGGCGGCAGAAAAAGGCATGGTCTCTTCTCTTCTCTTGTCGTGTCGTGAAAGGATTTTAAGTGCGCCTCAAGAGGCTCCTTTCGAGCACATGCCGTTTTCCTCACGATGTTTTCCTTCACCGTTTGAGAGTACTGGCATTGTGCACATACATTTTTGAACAGAAAAACTTATTGGTGCACGACCGGTTTCGAACCCACGACCTTAAGATCGGAAAACGGGGTCATTACCTAGTCCACCGTGCTCTAAAAAAGGCATGGTGGTAGTACTTCCCCGGACTTCTACTCTTAAAGGACAACAGGAGGATTCGATATTAAGTCATACGTAACTTACGTAGACCACAGCAGCCAGCTCATGCCTCGTTTTGGCATGATCGTGCTTCCTCCACGCCTTGCCGTTGTCGTAAACCGTGAAGGCGGTCCCCAGAAGGTTGGAGCGTAGCTTGCCCGCGAAACTGTCTGCCTGGCGGGTCAACTCAGTCGGGTCGGTGGAGATCAGGTAATTTGAAGTTGCTGATTTCTTGCGTTTGCGGCCTGCGGTCATAAAGATGTATTTTATAGAACTAGCACTGGTTATCCACTAAAATTAAATAAAACCCTACTATACATTATAACAAAAAAAACACAAAAAGTAGAGAGGGGGCATCCCTATTGGCGGGAAAAGAGAAGCAAGATGGCTGCCAACTACGATTCTCTAAAGAAACTGTACTTTCTGGATAGAATTCGGCTCTAACAATACATAGGTATATAGCTAAGGCGGTTTATGAAGCACATTAACCACGCTCATCGTACTTTACATGTTTTATAATTTTCTGTCTGGTGTTTTTACGTGGCTTTAATTATTCTATACTTTGAAAGCATCTTTAAGTTCATGCCTACTTTTCTGAGATCACGCGTTGGCGCAAAGTGCAGAGTGCGTCACATCACAGGAATTGATGCGTCAGGTTAAGTAACGTAGTTACCAACAAAGTAGGTCTTAGTTACCATTACATACAATAGTCTTTATTCGATAAATCAACAAAGCTCAAGTTGGAACGTCTTATAAACTGGGGTGAATCTAGACCCGTTTCTCTGCAATATTTACAGCCGCCAAAGATAAGTGCATAATATTGTTATACTACCTATACTGCTATAGGTACATAATTTTACCACACTTATAGTTATTAAAACCTATGACCTAGGGATTCTAGGTAATGTTAGCGACCAGTTTCTCTGCCGTCGCGCGTTGTTGAAATCGAACACGCACCAACTCGACACCACATCACGAAGACACAATCGAAAATCGAGTTATGTATATGTATAGAATCGCCACTAATCGAAAGTCTAGACGTAATGTTGAGAACAAAGTTTTTTCTCACCTGCCAGTAGAAACACTTTCTTTCCATAATCCTTCTCCAGGTGGAGAAAGTAGGTGGGATAGAAGCCTCGGTCCATTCCCTTGCGATCACGCGCGATCCTGCACTTGTACAAGGTTCCATGCCTAGCGGGAGACACCACGAACGATTCCACTGAGCCTTCGACAGAGCCCTCAATTTCTGTTATCTAGAAAAAAAACCATGTTGCCATAAAAACTTCTATGTGGAAATCTGAAGAGAAACCAAGGTACCAACATGTCTCGGAACTTATCAAATTAGATTAGAAGTTGTAAGGGAAGTAGAATAGAAGTTGTTATAACTTGTAGACCAGTACCCCAAGTATGAGATTTGCTTACGATATTTCGTTTTTCGTTTTACGTTTTTGTTCCGTGTTTATTGCGGGTTTTGTATGAAGACGCGATAGAGATACCGATACGGAACCCGCAATGAACACGGAACAAAAACGAATCGTTTTCGCTGCGTGCTCATTGCGGGTTTTGTAAAGTTCCGTATCGGTATCAATATCGCGTCTTCATACAAAACTCGCAATGAACACGGAACAAAAACGTAAAACGAAAAACGAAATATCGTAAGCAAATCTCATACTTGGGGTACTGACCACTGCTATTGACAGCTTAGACAGCCTTGACAGCTCAGTTGGTAGTAGCTCTGCCTTCTGCGCCGCAGGCCGTGGGTTCGATCCCCGCCGAGAACAAACATTTGTGTGGTGAACATAGATGTTTGTTCTCTGTCTGGGTGTTATATAATATTACTAGCGGCCTGTCCCAGCTTCGCATGGGTGGTCATAAATTTTTTGAACATTTTAGGATAAACTTAGACCGTGGGTTCGAGCCTCGCATCTACTTATTTCATACATTTGCACGCGCTTCTCCTTGAGTGAGTGAAATCGCACCCCGCGCGTGAACCGTGGACCCGTAAACATTTTTAATTTCGTCATATCTTTTGAATGGAATGTCCGATTTGAAAAATTTAAGAAGTAATCTATAGGTATTGAAACCGTCTTAATTATGAAATGATTTATTTGGATAAGGATTAATACCAAGGTACAAATAAAGACCCTTTTCTAGCGGAGGCATTTCAATTAATTTTTTATAATAAAAGAACACTTATTGTGACATAACTATAATAGTTAGACATATGCTGTCGCGACATTTTTTGTAGATGATAACGTGTTCTACAAAATCGTAGTACATTATTTTGTTCTATCTTCAATAGTTTTCGCAGCGCACGCGATGTAAGGTTTTTTGTTTTCCACCTTGGGTTACATTATTGAAGTTTTAGTAAGGATCCCTGATTTTTTTGAAAATATAATATAGCCTATGTTACTCAGGGATAATGTAGCATTCTAATGGTGAAAGAATTTTTGAAATCGGACCAGTAGTTTTTGAGCCTATTCGTTACATACAAAAATACAAAAATACAAAAATACAAAGTTTACCTCTTTATAATATTAGTGTAGATAAGTATTTTTTTTAAGAGTAGTAGAGCTCTTTGTGTGTGGCTCGTCCGGGGAAGTACTAACACCACGCCTTTTTCTGCCGCCAAGCAGCAACGCTGTGTTTCGGTTTGAAGAGTGTGGTCGCCGGTGTAATTACAGGCACATGAGGCTTAACATCTGTATGCCTCAAGTTGATGGACGCAGGGCAGTGCATCGTAGGGCACGTCCCTATCGTGCGTGACTTACGAGGCAGTGCTTTGTTATAGGTGATGGTTACCACTTAACATCAGGTGGGCCATCTGCTTGTTCCGTCAGCTAATTGTATTAAAAAAAAAAAAAAAAAATATTAAGTATGTATTTACAAAAAAAAAGTAATTATGTATTATATCAGCTATCTGGTTCTCATATTACAAGCTTTGGCTTAGTATGGGGCTAGATAGTGCTGTGTGGAAAGTCCTCCAATATTTATTTATTTATTTATTGGTAATCAAGGTTCATCGAATGGGGCCAACAACTGAAAGACGAAGCGTAAGATCGACGACGATAAACATGGGGAGAAATCTATGAAAGAAGGATTATTCTTCCTGGACCTTTATGGAGGGGGCAAATATTCAGCAGTGACCTTCTTCTGCATGTCTTAGGGTCACAAGCACCACAAACTAGGTGCGTTTTTTATGTTAAAAAAAAAGCATACCGAGCTAGGCGACACATCTCGTTTAGTACTCTGAGGCTGCATAGGAGCCACGGCTGCATCAGCACAGATATCATCCACACTCGGGTCCCGAGCCATGCTGCAGACTGGTACACTCTCGTCATCTTCCTCCCCGCTGTCCTCACCCACCCTAAGTACTTCTATTTGGTTTGCTATGTCTGAAAAGATATATTCTATTTAGATCTATGGTAGCCATGAATTTAATGTGTGACTGAATAGGTTAATGCAGGCTTCTGACCTAACTTGTAACAGAGTCAGATGTAATTTAATTGAAACCAAATTATTAACTTTACATTTAAAATAGTATATTGACACTCGAGCAGCTCTCATAGTGGCACTTTCATTTTTCATTTATTCATATTTGCATATCAATGTACACAAATATATGAGCAAATAAAAACAAAAATCTATAAATTACGTCACACGTTAAGGGGGGGGGGGAGGTGATCGACGAAGTGTGACATTGTGTGACAAGGGTTGGGTAGGGGTCCTAAATTTAGCGTCATCACATTTTTTTGAAATATAATATTTTATATCTAAGTATTACAACACTCAATTTTATTGAAATATAATTTAAATTAATTTCGGAACTGTTTTTATTTCATAAATTTCTAAATGTAAAGTTGAAAAATATGTGACATCACACTAGGTAGGGGGGGGTCTCACAAATTTGACCAGCTATGACAAGGATGGAGGAGGGATCGAAAAATCATGATGTATTTCGTGTGACGTAATTTATGGATGGCCCCTAATGAAGTGCTACCATCATAGATCTATGTCAAAAGTCTCAATGTAAGTTTCTAAACCCTATTGTTGTTTATAACTTAAAGTGAATTGAATATTTTATGAGGCATTGTGGGCTTGTATATCACTCTCATTAATCTATTGCCATTTAATACTGGTATATGGTAGTGGTAGCCTGTTACTTCAAAGAACCACTTCAATCAACTTGAACTATCAATGTTTTGTTACTAGCAAGTGTTTAACCAACCCATTTCAATAAGCAAATTGAAAAGGATCGATTGAAAACTCAGCTTTGGGTTAAGCTAAAACTTTAATTGTATATTCATAGGTATCTACAGCTAAATTATATCATTTAAATTAAAATAAATGTGTTGGGTTGATTAGTTGACTCACCATTATGTATCATTTTGAACAATTAATTAATCACAACTTTGAATACACAAGTACAGGGTTTTGATTTATAAGCAAAACACACTTGTTATGCAGGTACCTACCATAACATGAATCATACTGTAAGGAAAAAGGGAGTAAACATGGATAAATGAATGAATGACTTCCTATACACCATGCCAAACACAAATGAAGCTAGCGCTCTAACTTACCGTCATAGGTTGATATTCTGTTAGTCTGCAGGGGAATTACTTGGTCCGGATTGACTGGCGACATAAGAAATTGCATCGGGCCGTCATAGCCTGGCATGTAACGAAAAGAAAATGAGCATAACTAAAATGTACATTCAAACTCATGCAAAAAAGCTAACATTGAGATAAAGAGATGAATGAGGTGATGGCTGACGAGCACAGGATACTTACCATGCAGCTCTCGAGATCGGCTACCTGAAATAGGGCGTTTGGCTGACCCAACTCTCAAATCGTTGGCTTGAACAAGCCCAGAATTCTGGCGTTTTTGTTTCATCTTCTGCTCCATTAGTTGCCGCTAAAACCATAAACCACACATAGAAACTCGTTGATTATGAAGCACTTTCCTAATTAAAATAGCTGATAGTTTATATATAGACATATTAGTGAAAAGTTCGCTTACTTGCTGCTCAATCTTTTGTTGATCTAGAACGTTTGTCGAAGCCATGGTTAGACACTCCTCAATTTTTAGAATATAATCTGAAGTAACCTGTTTAATAATTTACCACAAATTCAAAGCGTTTCTTCTAAAGTTCGCTAGAATAATTGGCATTTTTTAAGCTCGATTTTTGTTTACAAAATCAACTTGCCTACCGTTGCCCAGGAAAATAATGTTGCCAGAATATGAGAATATTTTTTTTGTCATGTCGAGTGTGCCTTGTCGTTACTAGTGTTACTACTACCACTTATCAAGTGAGCGAAGATCTTGGGTAGTTTTCAGTTGTATGTATGAATGCATGGTATGTATGTATCTATCTTTGTCCAACCACAATATTCGAGTTGTTGATTGATCCGGCCTGCATGAAATTAGTTGGTAGAGAGAAATTAGATTATATTGTACTTGAGAATTTTACTCGTTATTATAAGAGTTTATTTATAAAAGGGGTTATTGAGATATGCTAAGGCCTGGTTTCATGAACGTCTTGATAACAGAGCGTTACCAAATCGGGCTTCAACATTAACAAAGTAATGTATTATTGTATTGTATTGTTATGTATTTACAATAATAATATAAAGGTTACAAAAGGGGGTGATAAAATAATAAGTTACCCAAGTGTGTATTAGCCCGAACATGCCCGAACCCACTATTGACCACTCTGATAAAAATAGGAGTTGTAATAAAATATGACCACTAAATTAGGTATGCAATTACTGGCATCACCGGCAAACAAGGTATTGATACATGATTGATAAACTCAATTGATAGAATCTAAATTCTGCATTGCACAGTTGTTATTTAAGATTAATAGACTAAAAATATATTTTGTATCTTTATTTTGAAGAAAACAAAACTAATGTCAAACAGCTGCAGTCAAATTAAATATCATTGTCAATGTCATGTTATTTCTGTTATGTCGATCGCATGTCTGTCATGTCATTTATTTTCCAAAATGGCCCCGACTAGAAGTGTTCTTGGTTTTTTGAATCCGAAAACTCTTAGCGCCGTATTTACTAGTAATTTATCCAAAACACCATATCGTTTCGTACACAAAAAGTGTGGTAATTGTGACCAAATTTTGTCCGGTTCGGTTTTATCTGTGACTTCATTGAGTAGTAAAAATTGTAAGTTTCACATGCCTGCATTACATCACCGGTATTCCGCCAATTTACAATGATACAATGCGTTTAGACGATACCAAATTTACCTTGCTTCATCGTAAATTCATATTCTAGGTTACCGTAATGTCTGATAATCTCAATGACATCTTCCGAAAGTAACCTCAATTTCTTGTCTTCAGTTATCTCAGGAGCCCGACACAGGTTTATCCACACCAGTAGCAGTCTGTACGCGCGGGCGGATTATTACAAAGTACTAGGAGTAGCCAAGAACGCCTCTTCCAAAGATATCAAAAAAGCTTACTACCAACTCGCCAAAAAGTATCACCCTGATGCTAATAAATCTGACCCTGGGGCGTCTCAAAAGTTCCAAGAAGTATCTGAAGCCTATGAGGTTCGTTGTTATAGTTTTTTCTATATTTATCTTTGATCAGTGATATTCCTGTCAAATAAATCAGGATAGAATTTTCGGTAGTATTTTTACCTTGCACTGCCCACCCTTTGCTATACTACATTGGCTTATATCATACCATAAATAAAGACTAAACATGTTACTGAAAACCCTAAAGTGTTGAATTTTTTTATATTATTATTATATCCATTATTTCAGATCTTATCTGATGAAGGCAAACGTAAACAGTATGACACATATGGGACAACATCTGATCAGATGGGCATGGGTGGTGGGCCTTCAGGTCCAGATGGCTTCACCCACCAGTGGCAGTACAAGTCCACCATAGATCCTGAGGAGTTGTTCCGAAAGATATTTGGCGATGCTGGGTTCAAGAGTGACTCCTTCAGTGACTTTGCTGAGAGCCAGTTTGGATTTGGAGCTGCACAAGAGGTAAATTTATTATTAATAATAGTAATAGTAGTAGTTATAAAAGAAATAGATGTCAATTGACATTATTTTCAGACCATAGTAAATATGGACTACCCAGTACACTGTGTGCACACTTTCTTGTCCTGTTTGTTGAATTATTGTATTCTTTGTAAGAGAACTTGTTCTTTGAGTAATTCATATTGTAATAATTTGTAATAATTAATATTTTAATAATTAATATTGTAATAGTAATTAATAGGATCATTATTATTAACAGAATGCAGATATGATGGAACTAACATTGTCTTCTAATTCTAATTTGTGGTGGAGGAATGAGATCTTCACGGATGTTCCGCAATGGGGTGTATTGTGCATTGTCCCCCTGCTAAACTCACCCCAGCCAGCCCAACTCCTTAAAATAGCGGAGAAGGACCTTGGGTTTTCGGCAGCTATGTTCAAGCATCCCCGGTGGTGATTTGGATGCAGATGAGAGGAAGGACCCGATCAGCTTCTGCAGTCCAGTTTTGGATCTGGCTTCGTTAGTTACGGAGCAGTGCAGTACCACATGTCATTGTGTTGTCATTGTCATAACATTGTCTTAAAAACATGCAAAGTTCCTTAAAAACAAAGATATTTAAAAAAAAATGTTATCCATAAGTATCTATCTTGGTTGACTAGTTCTCATTCATACTTTTCGAGTATTAAAATCCATTTTTTTTCAGGTCATAGTAAATCTCCGGTTCACGGAGGCAGCTCGCGGCGTAAACAAGGACATTAATCTGAATGTAGTAGACACCTGCGGAAAGTGCCAGGGCTCGCGATGTGAGCCTGGCACTAAGGCTATCAAATGTACCTACTGCAACGGAACCGGCATGGAGACATTTTCTAGAGGTAAGATGGTAAAACAAATATTGTAAGGAACCACCCTTACATATCTTTTTATTCTATCAGTTATCTGTACTTCAAGCCCAAGTATTTTATTTCGTTTTTAGTATTTCGTATTCCGTATCGCGAGGTTTTGTATAATAATAATAATAATAATTCATTTATTTATTCAGACAACAATTATGGTCCATGGTGTTAGTAACAGAAAAAGTTTATCCATAGTTTATGAGAGTTCTTAGCACGCCCGATATCGCTTATCGCGTCTCCATACAAAATCCGGGCTTGTACACCATATTTAAAAAACAAATCTCTGGACTTGGGAGTTCCCATACTTTGCTAGATAGCACTTTGTAAAAATGCCCATGAATAATAATGCTTTATTTATTAGAAACAGAAAACAGTTCGTATTATTTTTTTGACAGCCTTCACAGCTCGGTTGGTAGTAGCTCTGCCTTCTGCGCTGTAGTCCGTGGGTTCGATCCCCACCAAGAACAAACATTTGTGTGATGAACATAGATGTTTGTACTCTGTCTGGGTGTTATATAATATTATAAGTATGAGTATTATATCAGCTATCTGGTTCCCATATTACAAGCTCTGGCTTAGTTTGGGGCTAGATAGTGCTGTGTGGAAAGTCCAATAATATTTATATTTATTTATATTATTTAGTTTTACATAAAATTCTTCATGTTTATTTCAGGTCCATTTGTAATGCGCTCAACGTGCCGACACTGCCATGGAACTAGGATGCTAATTAAGTTTCCTTGTGTGGAGTGTGAAGGGAAGGGACAGTCTGTAAGTGCCGTAACTTGTAAAAAAAAGTTACTTAAGTCGCTAGCGTGTTTTGTTTGGGAAAAGTCATGGAAGATTAGTAGATCCAATTTGATAGGTTACTTTTGGGACTGTGACTCCATAGTCACAGTCCCAAAAGTAACCTATCAAATTGGACCCATGACCATCTACAGGTCTGAAATATTATCAACATATGCTTGTTAACCGAAGTTACCTTCAGTTTTCATTGGACTCAAATCTAGATTCAATCTCATATCTTTAAAATCTTTATTTATAAGTTTAATAAGGCTGAGAAATGAAATGCCTTCCAGCCTAGTTAAAATAACGCTTTCTTCTTTTTTAATGTTTAAGTTGATTTTTACCATAAAAAGATATCATTATTCATCAACACTCAATTCATCATTTAAATAATAGTAAAAAAAACTGAAACAGCTTCACGATTTTAGTCCAAGTCAAAGTCAAAAGGTATTTATTCAATAAAATCACAAGGATCACTTTGAAACGTCTTAAAGCTAGGTGACTCTAGGTGCCAGTTCCACGCAACCAAAGCCTAGAAGAACAGGCAACAAACTTACGGCTTGGTTCCTACCGTTCTTTTGTATGATCCTTTTACAATGTAATATAAGGAAGTTAAGTGAGGCGTAGGCATACGCCTTTTTATCCCCAGGCTCGATAGATATCCCCTCAGATCTCTCCGGGAATTATAGCCATAATGATTCTCGTTTGGCAGGTGCAACGCAAGAAGGTAACCGTCCCGGTACCGGCGGGTGTGGAAGACGGTCAGACAGTGCGGATGGCAGTCGGCAGCAATGAAATATTCGTCACCTTCAAAGTTGAGAAGTCTGGTTACTTCAGACGTGACGGCCCTGACGTGCATACCGAATGCAATGTATGTATTACTATTTGTTATGTTGAAAAATGTATGTGCACAGTGCCAGTTCTCTCGGTGAAGGAAAACATCGTGAGAAAAACGGCGTATCGTAGAACCTAAAGTTCTAAAACGTATGTCAATGTTCGAAAGGAGCGTCTCTGAGGCGCACTTAGGGCCGGTTTCACTATGCTCTGTTAGTTACTAATCAAGGATTAAAAGACCGTTAAATCTAACCTTAGCTGTCAAACACGTACATTTTGACATATTTAACGGCCCTTTAATCCTTTGTTAATCTAACAGAGTATGGTGAAACCGGCCCTTAATATCCTTTCACCACACTGGTGGAAATTAGTGACACGACAAGAAGAAACAGAATTTCGTCATCAACATTTTATCATTCGTGAGTTCCGCATTGATAACGCGATCTAGCTTATATCCAATCCTACCAGAACTATGAAGTATTTGAAAATGTATCAAATAAGAGGCTCACGTCATATTGGTTTTCAAACTTATTATGTTCTCTAATATGTTCCGTACCCCAAGTATGAGTTGTGTTTACCATATTTGGTTTTTCGTTTTTTTCCGTGTTCATTGCGGGTTTTGTATGAAGACGCGATAGAGATACCGATACTGAACTTTATGTTCTACTACTAATTTTCATCATACTTGCAACATAAAGTTCCGCTTCGGTATCTCTATTGCGTCTTCATACAAAACCCGCAATGAACACGGAACAAAAACGAAAAACCAAATATGGTAAACACAACTCATACTTGTGGTACTGATCATTATTTCCTCTTTCAGATTTCAGTTGCGCAAGCTTTACTTGGTGGCAGTGTAAGGATACAGGGCTTGTATGAAGATCACACACTACAAGTAAGTCTTATGCAATTTTCTCCTTTTTTATACCACATGCTGATGCTGGTTGCAGAGAACTGGTGGTCTAGTGGCAACGACCCCGCATTCTGATCGCAAAGACGTGGGTTCGAACCACGAACCAACGGATTTTTATTTTCGAAGAGATCTTTGGGTGATTTAAGAGTAGAAGAGCTCTTTGTGAAGGGCTCGTCCGGGGAAGTAATACCACCACGCCTTTTTCTGCTGTTGTTTAGCGTTGCTGTTTTTCGGTTTGAAGAGCCGGTGTAATTACAGGCTCATGAGGCTTGACATCTGTATGCCTCAAGTTGATAGACGTCTGTAAATATACAGGGAAGAACACGTTTTTTTTATTTGACAGCCTTCACAGCTCAGTTGGTAGTAGCTCTGCCTCTGCCTTCTGTGCCGTAGGCCGTGGGTTCGATCCCCACCGAGAACAAACATTTGTGTGATGAACATAAATGTTTGTTCTCTGTCTGGGTGTTATATAATATTATAAGTATGTATTTACAAAAAAAAAGTATATACATATGTATTATATCAGCTACCTGGTTCCCATATAACAAGCTTTGGCTTAGTTTGGGGCTAGATAGTGCTGTGTGGAAAGTCCACCAATATTTATTTATTTTATTTACTACTTGCTGGTAGAACAAGCAGACGGCCCACCTGATGTTTATTGGTTGCCATCTACTAAAAGTATTGCCTCGCAAGTCACGCATGATAGGAACGTGCCCTACGATGCACTACTCTGCGTCAACTACAGGCATACAGAAGTTAAGGCTCATGTGCCTGTAAATTCACCGATTATTTTATTATAAGATGTTTCAAAGTGATCCTTGTGATTTTATTGAATGAAACCATTTGAATGACTTGCAGATATTACCTGGCACGTCGTCTCACAACTTGATCCGTCTCTCCGGGAAAGGAATGAAACGCGTCAGCCAGCATGGTTATGGAGACCACTACGTACACATTAAAATACAGGTATGTAGTATGTATTGGTATACCTACCAACACTTTATGGTTTAATTTATCCAAATTCTCCCTTAAAATGTTGTTTACTGCGACGAATCTAGACACAATAAATGTTTTATCGTGTCTAAAACATAATCATCATTTTCTTGCCCTTATCCCACTTCATGTGGGGTCGGCACAACATGTCGGTTTTTTCCCTCCACTCTCCTCTATCAGACGTCATCTCAGCAGTCACTTCTTTCTTACTCATGTCATCTTTCACACAGCCCATCCATCATTTCTTTGGCCTACCTCTACTCCTTAATCCATCCACATTCATACCTAACACTCTTTTCGTAACACGACATTCTTCCCTTCTCATAACATGCCCATACCACGCTAACCTATTACTCCTCATCTTTTCAGTCACTGGCGCCACTTTCAAACTGCCCCTAATAAACTCATTCCTTATCTTGTTCATTCTCGTCACACCACACATTCATCTCAACATTCTCATCTCCGCTACATGCACTCTTCTTTCATCTTGTCTGTTTCATGGCCCAGCACTCGAGATCCATACAAAACCAGACAGACATACATCGTGTCTAAAACATATCTGAGTTTAATATGTCTGCCCTCACCTGTACCTCAAGTGCAAGTACATTTTTGGTTTGGTATTGCCTCCTATGTCCAGCCGTGGACTTCTGCAGGCTGATGATGATCATGGCTTTGTTTGGCACCGAAAATCAAAACTCGGACATGAGATACTGAACATCCAGGTGTTTAAATTGTTGAGTCATAACACGCATTAGATATGCATTAAAACACCTTTTTCTAGCCAAGTTAGTTTTAAGAATGCTATATTCCGTTTTCAGGTTCCCAAGTCGCTATCGGCAAAGCAGAAAGCCCTTATGTACGCATACGCCGAACTAGAAGAAGACACACCAGGTCAAATACACGGTGTCTCCTACGATAGAGATGGTAAGAGGAAATAACGCTTTGGCGAGTGGCTGGTGCTAGATTGAGTAGGTTGGTTCGCAAGTTTATTAGCTATGAAGACTTTATAACCGGTAATAAAGGTAAACTTACAAGAATAGCTCTCAGACTATGGGCAGTGGATATTACAGCTTCTTAAAAAATGTAATATTTGTGACACATGTCATATTTGTGACACATGTAATAAACCCTTAGACATCCTCAAAGAATTTCGAGGAAGCTAATAAGTTCCAAGATATCTGAGAAACTGTCTACCGTGCCTTTTATTAAAATTATCGCTTATTTGCGTAACTTTGAGCATGAACAACGTGAAATATTAATAAAATAGCGACTCGTCCGAGCTTCGCACAGGAGGACATTTAATTTTTAAACATTTAAAAATATTAAATATAACCTAATGTTACTCAGGGATACTGTATCATTCTGATGGTGAAATGTTTTTTGAAATGGGACTAGTATTTTTTGAGCTTATTTGTTACAAACATACAAATCTTTCCTCTTTATAATATTAGTGTAGATAAATGATTTGGAAATTATAATAAAAAAATCTGTAATCCACTAAGACTAAACCTAACCTATAAGTCAATCGTAAATAAAAAGCTCGCCTATAAACTTGCTACCAAGATAAACAACAAAATTTATTTTCCAGAAAAAACAAAAAGCTCATCCGTCCCCCCAAATTCGGAACCAAAAGACGATACCGAAAAGATTCATCGTACGAACCGCGACTCAGAGTATAGTGAGAAGTCCCAGGCTTGGACCTTTCTAGAGAGCTTAGCCGATGCGTTTTACAATAACCGAAATAATTTCTTGATAGGATTCATTTTGGCTGTCAGTTTGTGTGGCATCGCTATTATGAGCGGCCCAGATAGTGACAAGTATTTGGATCAAACTTTGGAAACCAGAGAGCCCGATCAGCCTTTAGGGTACCAAAGGGCGATCAAACGACAAAGAGAGCAACATCCTGATTTGTATGATGCTTAAGGGGCTGACAACTATCAAACAACTTCTCGCTCGCACGTTTCGATATGTTGAAAGATATAAAATCACTAAACTCATTTTCGAAAAATCGCCATCAACCATTTTGTTTGCAATCACATTGGACACAGTTTAGTAAAAATTTCATTTTGATCGATACAAGTTTACCTACTTAAAAGTTTGCTTATGTACGAAAACTAGTAAAGCTAACTTTGGAAAACATGTATCGATCAAAATGAATTTTTTACTAATCTGTGTGCAATGTGATTGCACACAAAATGCTTGACTGCGATTTTTCGAAAATGAGTTCAGTGATTTTATATCTTTCAACATGTCGAAACGTGCGAGCGAGAGTCACATTAGCTCTTGTCTTCGCCTTAACTGACATATTATTGATAAAATGTACTTGAATAGGCTCTTAATATTGAGAAATGGTATTGCAGCAATACAGAGTAGTCGGTTTCCAGAGTTAGAGCGGGTCTTACTATCTTAGAGTATCTTGAATATCCTTGAGATAAAAATATTTCAGACTCTTTTTTGACAAATGTAAGACATTTTTTACCTGATGGATAAATTTACTCTGAGATTGTAAAACGCCCTAAAACGTATATATTACGGTTTAAAATTCTGTAGTTTTATGATAATAATACTAATAATAATACTAATAATTGTATATAGGTCAAAACCTAGTCTATGAGGCGATCACAGTTTGACTAAAATCAGATAATTAGGTTTCGCATTAATTGATGTTTAAAATATTTATTATATTATTTAAATAAATAACGCATTTAGTGAGAAGTATGCGCGTGAGTCATTGGTCTGTAAATAAAAAAAATATAAGAATTTTCTTCACAATCGAATCGTCTCGGCCGTCAACTAGTAACTTATTTACTAAATTATTTACAAGTACTCGGTTCCTATAACTTACGAGCATCCGTTAGTAGCAAAACAGATGAATCTCCGTCATAAACTATCATTTCATTGGCTAATGTAAACTGTTTGATCAGCCAATGAGATGCGAGTCCAACGGAAGACGGACCGTTGTGGTCAGTCAGTTAATGACATTTTCACAATTTAGTTTTTTTCATCCTAATACCATCGTTAAGCTAGAGTTTTTACTTTTTAATCATAGTTTGAGTAAAATACATGGAAATAAGCATTTTTGTATATTTGTTTTATCATCGTTTACTTTTGCATTGGCTTACTAACGGGTCAAGGCGTAACAGGTCTTCATCGTAGCTTATGAATGACTCACGCGCGTACAAGTGTTGTTACAATAGGGATATAGTATGATGGCCATACAGCGTTATGGTAAATTGTAAATATTTTCTTGAATATATTTCAATGAATTTAAAAAGTTGTTTCATTTTCTATCCTCTGGCTATCCCTACACCATCATGCTATAGACCTTATTGTATTGCACACAAACTTTTTGTGAAATTTCTATTCATAAAAAAATCTGTCACAATCATTTTATTTGGTTTGCCGAGTAAGTTATCTAGTAGATAATAATCTTGAATTTATTCAACTGACAGTTTTTTGATAAAATTCATGCTGTCTATAAATGAAAGTGTGTCTGTCTGTTCCGATCTGAGCCGATCGAGATGAAGTTTGGCACAGAGATAACTTGCACTCTTTTTTTTTTAATACAACTAACCGATGGATCAAGCGGATGGTCCACCTGATGTTAAGTGGAGCACTCTGGAGACAGAGCAATACTCTATCCATTATGGATTAGTTTTGCGAAATATTTATGTAAATATTAGTTTCGTTTTTAAAAATAGACCTTCTAATATTGCAAATACTGAAGGTTGTAAGTGCGTGTATGTTTGTTCCCACTCATTTCCGTGACAGTTAAACGGGTTTGGAGGAAAATTGGAATATACATAGTTCGAGACCTTAACCGAGTAGACACAAGCTAGTTGTTTTTTCAGCCCATGACTGGGCAAAGGTCTTCTCCAGACCCCTCCAAGGTCCTAGTATTAAATAAATAGGAAACACCCAGAAGTCACGCACATAATCCTGCCTCTACTTTTCTCAATATTTTCAACGTATAATTATTTGGACTATGTTTGTAGGTGACACAGTGTAAATGAAAACAGAAGTTCGTTTTGTAAGTCACATACATTTCTGGTTCTAGTTAGAATTACTTTGCCGTAGTTTGTTGTATCTATCCCTCGCCTCCTCGTATTTAGTAATGTGTAGAAGGAAAGTAGATGTTCGCATAACTACGATTAATCATGTTTTTAGTAAAATTGACATAATTGTTCGATATTGTAAGTGTGCGTTTCCACTGACGCGGAGCGGGGCGGTGCGGAGTTTAGACGACCAATAAAATTATTTGAATTCAGACAACAGGTTTATTGGAAACGTACCCTAATGCATAAATCTCAATTCATCCTTGACCATTTTTAAAACTTCTTTAGAATACGGACCTAAGTTGTAAAAACATCCGCAGGTAAAAAAGTGTCCATTGCTGAACCGCACCACATCGTGGACGCCGTAAAGGAAGCGCTCAAAGCAAGAAAATCACTCGAGTCCCCTATCGACGCCTCTAAGGACGCGTCCGAGGCCCCTAAGGACTCTCCCAAGGACTCCAAGGCCTCCGAAACCACTGAAGAAGAAGTTGTTAAGGAATCCAACAGGAGCAAAGCGTAGGCTTTATATTTTAGCTCTGAGATATAATAATCTGTTTGTTTTATAACGAAAGATTAACCACCGGTTTCTGAAAGCCCGATCAAAACTAATCGGATGTCAAGTCACTTGCTATCTCTATCTTATTCGATGTAATAGCTGAAATGACGAGTGACTTGACGCCGATTAGTTTTGATCGAGCTTTCAGAAACCGGCGGTATGTATTTTAAAATCCTAGGTACAAAACTGCCCTGAACATCTTATAGAGATGTTAGTATGCCAAGGAGACTCCAGATTTATTTGTCATTTGGAAATTTTGATAAATTTAAGGTCTAACAAAATGAACTACCGACTGAAAACTGTTTCTTAAACTTATGGAAGAGACTCACTTCAATTTATGTTTACTTTTGAGTTTAGTTTATAGAGTACGTTTCAACTGACGCGGAACGGGGCGGATTGCTTAAACTATGGACTAACTAAGACTAGATATGTATATCAAATATTCTCGTTCTGTGTGGAAACGCACCCTAAGAGCCCGTTCATACTACGCGATTTCGACGCGTGCGATGAAAAGCGATGAAATCACGTTGAAAACGCGTCATATGAACGTGGCCAATATATTCGCAAAAGTGTTATTCCGACAAAAGGTAAAATTTAAAAAATATATTATTATTTTGTCTTTCGTTTTTTCTATTTTTGAGGATTATATTAAAAATAATCGTATATTGACTGACGTAAGTTCATAATTATATCTTCTCTCTTTTCGTTTAGAAATTTCAAGTTCATTCGGTTAGATCTTACCCCAACAAAAACAGAGGTTTCCTTTTATTCTAATTGATAATTTAAAAAACTATTCACAACGAATAGATAACTCATATATTGTCGTCGTAATTAATTACCAAAAAACAGGTACATATAAACCAATATTTCATAAATTTTCTGTGATAATAATTTTGTAGCGAATGTCATAGTTTTGAGTTGATTATAAACATTATTCACTGAATTACTTTGCGGATTTGATAGGTTTTTTCTTGACCTGTTGAAGTATAAAACCGCGAGAATAAAGTTTTGTTTTCAGAAATTAATAAAATATGATTCAGACGCGTTATACTGAGAACTACTGTTATTCTATACAAAACATGCTCCTGCATGTTCTGTATAGAATTATGTCTGAATACGATCAAAAGCGTTATACTGATAATATTCCATACGCACGTTGGGTATGCCTTTATGTGTAGCTCTGGCCAAACCACGGTTTGCATGTAACTTTATGGTCATTCATAAAGTTACATGCTAACTGACGTGGTTTGGCCGGAGCTCAAATGGACCACATCTGCCTATAATCCCTCATCCGTAAAGTATCAGCGAGTATTTATAAATAAATGAGTTCATTTAAGATTATTGCTGTTGCATGATAAACAATAATCGCTGTACATAGCCGTTGACTAGTGTGTAGAGTATGGTAGGTAAATAAAATATAGAATAAATACATTGTTTTATTTGCATTCAGACTTTATAGTTATAATTTTATGAACACCCATTATCAATCTATTCCTGACTCCAGTACCTAGCCCATGTGAATATTATTACGAAAAACGCATGAAATCTTAGGTACACCATCCATCAAAACTTTTTAAGAGCTGATTTCACCATGCTCTACTCGGCCCCACTGGGCCCTATACCGTTAAATCTGTCAAAATGAACACGTTTGACATCTAAGGTTAGATTTAACGGCCTGTTAATCCTGTAAAATCTAACCTTTAATCTTTTGTTAGGTTTATTGTCGTAATCCCCACTAAGCTGTCCCTTTTTTTTTGAAGATTTTGAAGATTATCATAATCCCAGTGGGGGTTATGATAATCTTCAAAATTTCTTTGGCGTTTTCCCCACTAACATGTTGTCCTGGTTGGTGGGGATTAGGACAATAAAAATAATTTAGGTTTATTTCATATTACTGTTGGTGAAATCAGCTCTTAGGCTGTTAATTCTAAAGTAAGTATACCTAATCGGACGTTACCCAACTACTACATTGGAAAGTCAGAGAAAAGGGATTTATGCAACGTCTTAAAAGAAACTTTGCTCTATCACTAGTAGTTCGCCCCGAACTGAGATCTCGTGATGCGACCCGACGCGACGAACGCATCAAAACTTTGAGTACGTAGTAGTCAGAGGCAAGTCCAAACATTATCTTTGGACTTTTTTCTGACTACCGCCTACTAACTTGGTACGGTAACCAAGTTTCAACTCTATTTGCCTATTTATTGAAGAGTTCCGTTGAACAGACCTTGGCTCCATCATCAGACCTGGTCGTCGTCACCATTTTATGAGAACTGAGTACCTCCTTAATTTATTTCAAGAAAAAAAAATAAGAAAAAGCAAAGTAACTGGCCGACCAGTAGAAAAACCTTGATGTCAACGAAACTCTTAGAGATGGGAGCTCTTGGATCGCTGGTTATCTTAATTTAACTTTTATTATTTTATCTCAAAAACCGAGCGTCACAAAAAAAAAGTAAAAATTGTTTTGGGATGTCCAAACAAAGCCCTTTCATATGACATGTAACTTGATTTTTTTATGTAACTTTTTTTATTTTTGCCCCCTTAAAAAACCCCATATCTCAAAAATCCTTCATCCGATTTTACTCATAAACTTACCAGTAAATTTCTCAAGTACAAGCTATTGATATATCAAATTTCATGCAGATCGGATCAACGGTTCTAAAGTTATCGCCAGACAAACATACATACAGACATACATACATACATACATACATACATACATACATACATACATACATACATAAAATGCCAAATCGCCCAAGTTGAAACTAAGATCTTCGTTCGCTTCGCTCACTCGATCAACTAAAAGTTACTGCTTTATACCATAAGGGTACGTTTCCATTGTCGCGGAACGAAGTGTGAATTCGAGTTAAGAAAAGTGTATTAGGTAGGTACTTACAAAAATAATATGATGATAAGCCTTATCGACTCCACTCCGCTTATGTGTGAACGCTCCCTAAGAAAAGGCCGAGCAGCTAAAGTGTTGGTGATCAATTATCTCAATGGTTGGAGCAAAAAGGCCCTTCAATCCCGTCCTTGAAACAATCTGTACTTGTCAGCTACAGAGTTGACGGATTCGTTGCCGAGTCTGCGAAGCGTTGCGAGCGCGCACGATAACAAGATCATGGCGCCTTCCACGTAGAACCCGTAGAGAATACGGACGTGACCTAGTACCTGTTGAAATATAATTTTAATTTGATGATCAGATGACCAGATTTATAAAAACACTAGGATTTTCTATAGCAGACGTTCTAGAGAAGGGCCAGGTCAAGGACGAGAATGTATGAAGAATGTTATGAGAGTGAATGAAGCGAGTGGAAATCCGTGTTCTCTGCCTACTCCTATGGGAAACAGGCGTGATTTTATGTAGGTATGTAGCATTTTCTACGGGACAAGCGCCTCTCATTTATACTTCTTTGAGTCGTAGTTAACTACTGGAGTAAACTGTTTTAGAAGCCAGTTTCTATGTTTGTGTTTGTGCAAGACGTTAATCGTAATTAGCTCTCTAAATGCGATTAACGGCTTGCAAAACAAGATTAGTGATCGTTGTGCAAGGAGCTCTTGATGGGCGCAGGGCAGTGCTTCGTAGGGCACATTCCTATCGTGCATGACTTACGAGGCAATACTTTGTTATAGGTTACGGCTACCACTTAACATCGGGTGGGCCATCTGCTTGTAACATCAGCTAGTAGTGTAAAGTAAAAAGTATTTTTTGTTCACGCTACTCACATGCTCCAATCCGCCGCTGGTGGTGAACTCGAGCGGGAACATGACAGTTTCAACCGCAGTCCTGCCCCGAAGCACGCCGAACGCAACCGCTCCGCACGTGAAGTATAAAATAGCCGCTGCTGGCACGCACCGGCACGCACTTAGCACGCTGAGGCACCGCTACAAGATTATGTAGGTATACAATAATATCTGTACCTTTTTAAACTCTCGCGATCATAACACATATTTAAAAGTATTACACGGGTATTTATCGCGTTTACCTTTATTATTTTCCCGACGTTTCGGCTATGTTGCAATAGCCGTGGTCGCGTGCAGACTGGAGCATTGAACTTGAGATCTACCTTCGTCGAGAAGTGGAAGCAGTTTCAACGACTACCCTCACTTGATCGTCAGAAACCATAATGTCCGTGTTCACACTACGACACACAACACTGACAGTGTCCGCACACTTCGATAACACATCGCGACGTACACACCTACCAAAGGTAAACGCGATAAATACCCGTGTAATACTTTTAAATAATATCTGTGCCATCATCCAGAATCTAAAATCTAAATTTAAATAAAATCCAGAATCAGAGGGTGCAAAATGAATACTTCCAAAAAAACTAGAAATACCTACATTCTCCATCATTTTAAAAAATCCCGGATTTCACTAATGTAATTATTTTTGAGTTGCACTTGTGTTTATCTGACTGTCATAATCTACATGTCAATACCTACATCCGGATTTAAAAGTCATTTTGTGTTATCCATTTTGGCTTATGAAAATATAAAGACCACTTCCATGCACTACAGTGTTTAGGATTGTTCTGTATGTATGAAATATATAGAGCTATGACAATGTATGTATAATTATAAAGATCAAGAACCAAATAGTCTACGAAAGTCTTCAATCTCTAAGAAAGAAACGCTACGAGTTCGTTCTACAAAGAATTTGGCTACCTACTCACCATAATTTTCTTTCTACATATTTCACATTTTGATGTTTTCAGTGTTTCAGAATTACGACTGCAATTCGGACTTCCTAAAACAAAACGCACTTGATTACTTTGACGTTCAGTAAAACGTCTAAAGACACCGTAAAATTATAATGCTTATAAGATAATAATTAGACCTACCTACTATAATAATGGTAAGTATAAGCAATCGAGAAAACCTAGTAGGTAAGGAAAATATGTAATACAGAAGTATGTACCTATAGTTACTATACCTAGGCAGGTATAGTTTCCGCAAGTCTTCTGTCCTGAGTCTGGACACTTATTTTCATTCTGTGGACAGGGTCTGTTTTACGACCACAAGACCGCCATCGTTGTTTTTGATAAATTAAGTACTTAGAAGGTTTTATTTTGATTTCTCAGTCAGTTAGGCTCTAATTGTATGTTTCAGCTAATTAGAAATTCAATTTATATCGAAAATAATTAAATTAATATTGGTGGGCTTCCGCACCGATTTTACGACTGACCTAATTCAATTAATATTTTTTCTTTTCATACACAAAAAAAACCTTTTTCTTACGTAGGTTAGTATTCTTATATATTTCCTCTGAACATTATCCTAGCGGTCCTTCGATCCGGATTTGAATCACATAATAAAGCATCCTATATAGATTGATCATCATGGTAAGATTTTACTTCGTTATAAACATAGACAAACGAGTTAGGTACGGTGAATAGAGAAAGTAGAAACATTCGCAAAACCACTATCAACACAGACGTGGACTGCGGTTTAACTACGCCTCCTAGGGTTACTTTTACGTATGGGCAGATTTTTCTACAGTTCCTCGAATTCTAAAGGAAATAAATGTGGTTTATCCAAAAGCTACGAAATGGTCGGCATATGATAAACCGAGTCGTTTTTAATGGTCAAACTTCTTGAGCCATGTCGCCAATGTACTACCTTCTTTGGTACCCCAAGTCTGACTTTTGTTTTTCGTTTTCCGTATCGTGAGGCCTTTTCTATTATTTATTTTAAGGGCTTTGTCGCTGAGCGACCACACTGCCCTATAATAAAACATCAAAAAAATACATCTCTAATTCTATAAGAATCAAAGTCCTGACTGACTGACTGACTGACTGACATATAGACAACGCACAGCCTAAACCGCTGGTCTCATATAAAAACGTAATCTCTAACTAACCCTAATTCTACCAACCTATATAACATATTATTTACATATAATGGTGTCATCCATTATTAATGAATAGGCTCAAAAGTGAGCCAACTAAAAAATAGCCGGCTACTTTTGCGCCTATCCATTCAGTAACTATGGACCGAATTTTTTCTTCTAAAGAATCTCTGCTTGTATGGAGACTTGTGAGTTCTCAGCACGCCCGATAGAGGCGCTGATCAAGTTTCCATACAAAAACGGCCTGACGGGCCATACTAACTAATACAGGAAACAGACGCCCGAGTTGACTTGAGTGAATCGGTTCTGATGCCCCAACCTCGACGAGGAATCAAAATAAAGGCCATCTTTTATATCTTCAAAAATCCTGATAATAACGTGAAAGTTTGTAAGTATGGATGGATGGATGGATGGATGTTTGTTACTCTTTTACGTAAAAACTACTGAATGGGTTTTAATTAAACTTTACAATAATATAGCTTATACATCAGAAAAACACATAGGCTACAATTTATAAAGATATTGTGTGAATTGTCCAATATATGACGATAAGTGTCAAGTAAGTAGGAAAAAATCTGCCATCTGCGAGCGTAAAGTTGTATTCTGGCGTGCGCTGCCAAAACCGCTAGAGTTATACATATGGACGCCACGCTATTATAAGCTACTCGAAATACTAATCCTGCGCAGACGAAGTCGTGGGCACCAGCTAGTGTTGAAATATGCGAGCGTAAAGTTGTTTGACAGTAGGTAGTAGTAAAGATTCGACAGGACTTAGTAATTTCTCGCGTTTTGAGTGACTCTTTAACCAACATTTAGCAAAACTGGGAACAAAGCGAGTAGTGCGCGATTAGCCACATACGGAATCATACCCAACATTATCAGTCATTACAACTAAGTGATTTGGTAAATGTGTTATTACGTCGGCGTGGTTCGCGAATCACCGCATTAACGCGAACATAATCGTTAAGAGGAGGCATTGGGAGATAATTTCCTTGGTGTTTACGCGATCATCCCGAAAGTGGTTTAATTGCTTGTAGTTTAGCGATGTAATTTAGCGGCGATGGGATTGCAACCTGTCACGTATGGAGTACCAACTACTGCAAAATTTGTATGTGCCAAAATGTTATATTTGGACGTATCTCTGACTACCCATTTCAGACATCCTAAAATAATCTAAGTTCCTTGACTTACTTACGGTAATTGGTACTAAGAGATCTAAGGGGACATCTACCGTGCCTGGGGAATCAAAGTCGTGAAGCTGTGTCGGTTTTCAGTTTAACCGAATTGCCTCGTATAGTCAGTTATCGCCTCTCGTATACACAGGGTGAAAATCGGATTAGTAGTAGGTATGTTCAGAATTTCTGCTTACTCATTGTTAATATGATTAATGGGGTTCCTACCCAATTCTATAGAAAGTAGGTACCTACTTGAGTATCCCTATATATCCTTACCTACCTACCATAGATTATTTGACAGTAAGTAGAGCCCACCTATTTCACTATGCTTTCTTTATCTAAGGTAAAACAAATTTTATTCACTTCAAGAAGGAATGCTTTGAAACGTCTTATAAAGTAGCTGAAATTAGCGCCAGTTCCTCGCGACCAGATAAATAAATATAATATTTATGGGCTTTCCACACAGCACTATCTAGCCCCAACAGAAGCAAAGTTTGTAATATGGAAACCAGAAATACTTATGTATTTTTTTTTATATTACTGATAGAGAACCAACATCTTGTTCCTGAGAAATGTTTGTTCTCGGTGGGGATCGCACCCGCGGCCTACAGCGCAGAAGGCAGAGCTACTACAAACTGAGCTGTGGGGGCTGTCAAAGACTGCTAAAGCCTAGAAGATAAGTTGCACGTGTGTTTGTCGAGATACGACTCAACAAACACTCATCTGCATATATTCGTTTTATAGTAGGTACCTTTAAAGTTATCCGTAGTGCTTCTGTCTTCCATGAATGAGTTCTTCTTCACATGATGTTTACTCAGCGAGCAGCGGCTTCCACTCAACTTTGCCACTGCACACGTACTTGCATTAACCACTTAAAATGAAAAATACATTTAAGTGGGAAACCAAGAAAGAACTGGAGCCATGTGTAGCTATTGATCCTCGGTAAAAAAAAACAGAACTGTATTTCGACGTTATTACTTATACGCTGCTACCAGTCACTAGTAGTTTCCATATCATCCTGCTAAGAGATCATACAAGTTGAGATACCATCTATATTAACCTAATACAATTCACTGCTGGACTAGATCTCATATGGCACGCAGTGGCGTAATAGCTATCGCAGGGCCAGGTGGTGCAGTGCACCAGGGCCCCAGAGCTCAGGGGGGCCTCTAACCTAAGCTTTGAAAAGAGAGGGTCAGCCAGCTCCCGAAGCTAGAAAACCTTGAGTGAGGTCACAAAATTATTTCTCTATGCACCAGGTCCCTTGTCCACCTAGCTACTCCACTGATGGCACGCCACTGATCCCATCATAAGCTTCATGATATGTTGGCCTCTTGCTTGGTGTTGTAATGTCAGTAGGTTTTGCAAGGAGTTTCAGCTCGTTTACTTACTGAGGTAAATATGAGTGGGTACGGCGATGAAGGCGTAGATCAGGGCAGCACTCCGCCCCCATATCGTGTGAGGTACTGGCGCTCCAAACCCTGCAACAAAAACTCAATGTCCTTAGTTATTCGTTTGAAAGACATTACACCTACGCAGTTTTTTGTTGACCTACGAAAAAATATGGCTATCATATCACATTGTAGCGCCCACTGTAAATGAAATGTCTATACTTACATGAAAAATGTATATACTAGTAGTTCGCCCCGAACTGAGATCCCATGATGCGACCCGACGAACGCATCAAAACTTTGAGTAGGGTAGGGTAGTCAGAGGCAAGTCTAAACATTATCTTTGGATTTTTTTTTTATGAGAACTGACTACCGCCTACTAACTTGGTATGGTTACCAAGTTTCAACTCTATTGGCCTATTTATTGAAGAGTTCCGTTGAACAGATCTTGGCTCCATCATCAGACCTGGTCGTCGTCATCATTTTATGAGAACTGAGTACCTCTTTAATTTATTTCAAGAAAAAAAAATAAGAAAAATCAAAGGAATTGTCCGACCAGTAGAAAAACCTTGATGTCAACGAAACTCTTAGAGATGGGAGCTCTTGGATCGCTGGTTATCTTAATTTAACTTTTTAAGTTTTATCTCGAAAACAGAGAGTCTCAAAAAAAAAGTAAAAATTGTTTTGGAATGTCCAAACAAAGCCCTTTCATATGACATGTAACTTGATTTTTTTATGTAACATTTTTTATTTTTTCCCTCTTAAAAAACCCTTCCGCCGATTTTACTCATATACTTACCAGTAAATTTCTCAAGTACAAGCTATCGACATATCAAATTTCATGCAGATCGGATCAACGGTTCTAAAGTTATCGCCAGACAAACATACATACATACATACATAAAATGCCAAATTGCCCATGTTGAAACTAAGATCTTTGTTCGCTTCGCTCACTCGATCAAATATTCTCTCTTCACAAAAGGTTTGCCTTAACTAGGTCTAAGTACTAAGTGCAAGCTGACTAAGTGCCAGACTTTTATTGGATATTGAACAAGACTTAATCATTGGTTTGACTAACTAATATCATCAAATCTTCTCTAATTTGTCTGCCGGTGTCAGTATCCTAATTAAACCGAAATACCTAAAGCTGTCATCACGTAGACCGTAAAGAGGAAGGTCCCAGGCAAGTCCCAGAACTGGCCCGGGTGAGCTCTGGCTCCCCTGCCCACTGCCAGGATAGTTAGCTGTCTTTCATCTTGCATGCGCCTTTCAATTGCACCTCGCCATTTGGGTGATAGTGGAGTGATCTGTAAAATAAAAATATATGACATGGGGTTTTTTAAGGCGGGTGTTTTTTTCCTTAAGGGCCTGACAACTATCAAACAACTTCTCGCTCGCACGTTTCGACATGTTGAAAGATATAAAATCACTAAACTCATTTTATTAAACGTATTCACTAAACGACCAAAGTTTTCCTACTTAAAAGTTTGCTTATGTACGAAAACTAGAAAAGCAAACTTTTGAGTGGGTAAACATGTATCGATCAAAATGAAATTTTTACTAAACTGTGTGCAATATGATTGCACACAAGATGGTTGATTGCGATTTTTCGAAAATGAGTTTAGTTATTTTATATCTTTCAACATGTCGAAACGTGCGAGCGAGAGTCACATTAGCTCTTGTCTTCGCCTTACAAGGTTTGTAGTGCATCAACATCGTCTCTGGTGTTGCAGATATCCATAGGCTCGTCTGCCAGCTACGGCATATAAATGTAGTAATCTGTATTCCAATCTATGATGGACTAGGGAATTCATCAAGCTGGAGTGAAAGTCGAGGAAGTCCTCGAAGTGAAAGCAATGATCACAAAATTATAAAGACGGACATTGTAAAACTATAAAGGTCCCTTGTCGGACTTCGGAACCCTAAAAAAACTATGGAAAAAGGAGACTCTTAAAAATGACTCCGGTCCAAAAACCCTGGCCCTAAGGTCACAAAGAATGTCTTCCCATTTCTGTGAAAACCATAAACAAAATAACCAACCAACCGTTGCTTTCGAACCTTAAAAACACGAGGCGTATTTTCGTACAATTTTCGGTTCCATTTTCGTATTCCATCGCTACTAGCATCTGTGTACATAGTGTATGCCGTTTGCATATCGACCAGCTTAACCCAAATGTTTGTAGCACTAGTGAACCTTCCATGACGTCATAAGGTCAAGTACGGCCCTCGGGCTGCACTTGACAACACCTGCCTAATGGCGCGGCAAGCCTCTACACGACACGATACACTTGCGGTCAAATTAATTACAACATAGGTATGCGACTTCATAGGTATAATCTAAACGGTCCGAAATACGTTATTCAGCATAAATTATCGTGTTTAATAAAAACATTCAAACTAGAAATATTGAGCATGATTCCCATCTTGAAATTAATTTCTAGTTTCTGCTAGACGCTCAATTTTGACTGACTTTCAATGTTTTTGGAGATCTGCATGACAGTAAATATTATCTATCTCAAAGTTTTTGATAAATGATATTATTTTTGTCCGGAAGTGTAGCATACATAGGATCTCGTTCTCATAGCTCGTCGGTGCCTGATAAGGCAATGGTAGCTAATGATCTAGAAAACTGCCTGCTCTTATCCAAGTTGGGTTCGGCATCTCAACCCACACGTATTGGCTGGCTCATTAGCCTAGTTAATTTACAGGAATTTATACAACTTATCTCAAGTGTATACAGCAGTGCAATCGCAGATAAAATAATTCAACCCAGAACAATGGCTTTGAATACAAAAGACGTTGAATAAAATAGGTTCATCGCTGTTTTCTCCAACCGCGGTAGAATAACAAAATTACGCAGATAGCGATAAATAAATAGGACCTAACCAAGGATATAGAGATATCTAATAGTAACGAGGGTAGAAAGAGGTAAGTACCTTTTCCAGGTCTTAAGAAATATGTAATAAGGGGAAATATGTAAATATGTAATAATATGTATACCTATCTTATATTTTAGACTTAAAGCTGTCCCACACGGCAGAAAACAAGCCCGTCTGCAGAGGTGACCGTGTCGAAGGATCAGTGTCGCGTGGCTAAGATTCAGCTTGTTTGCGCGACGATTCAGTGATTCTCGTTTCAGTCAGTCATGACTTTGATCCCCAGGCACGGTAGAAATCCCTTTAGATCTCTTAGAACCAGGTACGAACTCATGATTCTTTGTGGATGCCTTAAAGTCAAAGTCAAAAGGTATTTATTCAATAAAATCATAAGGATCACTTTGAAACGTCTTAAAGTGTTAGGCAGACATACTACCTAAATAGTATTAGGTATCAGTTTTCGTTTCACAGCTTGTAATAAGACAGATTATAAAACACCATAAATTATGTCATGAAAATATAGCCAGGTAGGTGTAGCAAGGTACGTCCTCCATGCAATCAGCATCAGAATCTCGCGAGCAAAGATTCATGTTATGATTGCAACACGTGCCAAGGCCCATTTCACAGGTTGCCGCACATGCCACTTCCGTCAAGCTAATCTCGTTTATTAAACTGTTAATTAAAGCCGAGACAAGCTCACGCTGAGAAACCTCTCAATTTGAAGGCACAGTGGGGTTGCGTAAATCAAAGTCAAAGTCAAAAGGTTAATTAAAAACACTAAAGTCCCTTTGAAAGGTCTTGAAGTTAGGCGAACCTAGAATAATCCTACGAGGTAAGAAACCTATAAGCTAAAATAAATAGAGTTAGTTTTATAATTACGATATTTTTTCAATTATAATGTTTTGATGTAGTTTTTGTGCACAAATATACTATACCACTTATTTCTGATTTTGGATTGATATTATCGCAGTAGGTACCTAAATTAAAAATAATACGGCCAAAAACTCGCATGTAAAATGCATTGAACCTGGCTGGTATGTACGCGAAGTTTCATTTTATTTGTGGAATATATCAGTGTAATGTCACAATGGGAGACAGATTTTTCATTCGATTATTTAAATTCCAACACTCACAAACGCGATGTATTTTCGTATTCCACAGGCGATGGCTTGATTTTAGCGCTTGTTCCTCTAAAATTCTAAAATAGATTTTTCAGGAAAAACAAGATCGATGTAGGTATTACCTCGAGAGTTGAATAGAGGGATTTGTTTTCTTAGAAGTCCACTGCTAGACATGGGCCACTCCGTTACATTTCCAGGAAAAACGATTCTGAGCCCTCTCCGTCCATCGACTTCCCGCGATCCTCACAATGTTGTTGGTCTATCGTGTAGGAGGGCGTCTCACGCGTCTTCCATTTCGTAGTCACTATTCGATAACCTTTATTCCCCAGTGGTTGTCAGTTCTTCGAGCTATATGACCTAACCATTGCAATTTGAACTTGATAATTTTGCGATTTATGTCGGTTACCTTCTCATTTCTGATTCTATCACGTTGTGATTGACGATTGTATTTATACATATTATGTATAATGTAAATTATTTATTGTATGTATAATCGGCCAAAGTACTTTATTAAGTGACCACGAAACTTGTGAATCTTTTAACACATTTTACAACTTTGTCAACACTAGATAGGATTTGATGACCGGGAACCAAATTATTTCCCTTCTCCAAGAAAACGCTAAAAATGTCTTTGAACCAGGTAGCTTGAGAGAAGGATAAAATCCTACCCCGACATATTTCGGAATCCACATAATTCTTGCCAGCCGTTTCAGTGTTGCCACTAAATTCCCAACATAACATGCCACAAGCCGCTAAAGAATTCAGGGTATTCGAGGGCTGTGACAAGGCTCTTTGTCATGTAAAAATTTTAGACGAGATTTTTCATAAAGCACATTTTCGACTTTCCGCTCGAAATTGAGTTTTGTTGTGATACGCAATTTTGCATTTTTGCTTTGAGTCTGACGATGGTCCTTTCTTATCAGCTACATAGGAATAATTCAATGTAAGATTATGTATATCGATTATACCTAGCTTCTGTCTCGGAAAATAAGATTTAAGGTAGTTATTAGGTACTTCATTTAGTTAGTTTTAGCATTTAACCATTATACAACAACTTTAGCTAAGACTCATTATAAGAGGACTTTAAAGTCCTCCTATGAGTTATATTTAATAATAATAAAGTTTTTTAAACCGAACAATATGATAAATAAAAAAAAAAGAACAATATGATACGACTCATCAAATAATAAATTATGAATCTGTATGTTGAAAAGATTGAAATGAATAAGCTTTCAGACCCAAAATTAACTAGTAGTTCGCCCCGAACTGAGATCTCGTGATGCGACCCGACGAACGCACCAAAACTTTGAGTAGGTGGTAGTCAAAGGCAAATCCAAACATTATGTTTGGACTTTTTTCTGACTACCGCCTACTAACTTGGTACGGTAACCAAGTTTCAACTCTATTGGCCTATTTATTGAAGAGTTCCGTTGAACAGACCTTGGCTCCATCATCAGACCTGGTCGTTGTCACCATTTTATGAGAACTGAGTGCCTCCTTAATTTATTTCAAGAAAAAAAAATAAGAAAAAGCAAAGGAACTGGCCGACCAGAAGAAAAACCTTGACGCCAACGAAACTCTTAGAGATGGGAGCTCTTGGGTCGCTGGTTATCGTAATTTAACTTTTTTGATGTATCTCAAAAACCGAGCGTCCCAGAAAAAAAGTAAAAATTGTTTTGGAATGTCCAAACAAAGCCCTTTCGTATGACATGTAACTTGATTTTTTTAAGTCTCTTTTTTTATTTTTGCCCCCTTAAAAACCCCCATATCTTAAAAACCCTTAAGCCGATTTGACTCATATACTTACCAGTAAATTTCTCAAGTACAAGGTATCGTCTTATCAAATTTCATGTAGATCGGATCAACGGTTCGAAAGTTATGGCCAGACAAAATACATACATACATACATACATACATAAAATGCCAAATCGCCCAAGTTGAAACTAGAATCTTCGTTCGCTTCGCTCACTCGATCAATAAATATTAGGAACAGACAAGAAGCCTTGGGTAATATGTTTAAGCAACATCCATCACTTAGGGTGATTTTGTGAAATTAATTTACACCGAGACAACTGGACCAAGACTGCAGCCTGAAAGCTAGATTAATTTTGTTTATTTTTTGTATAATCGTTTAAAATCTTATACGTATATAAAATTCTCATGTCACAATGTTAGTTAACATACTCCTCCGAAACAGCTTGGCCGATTTTTATGAAATTTATATGATTCAGTAGGTCTGAGAATCGGCTACTATCTATTTTTCATACCCCCAAGTAATAAGGGTTGTCCAGCCCTAACATTGTATTTTATTTTATTAGAAAAATTTTAATTTCTTAATTTTTTTATAATGTGGCATTAAAAATACATACAACCCTAAATTTTTACCCTTCTATGACCAACCCCTATTTTTTAATAGTCATTGTAGTAAATATATGGCAAAACAACATTTGCCGGGTCAGCTAGTATTTATATAAAAATTAAAACTCCAGTGTGGTGACAATCCAACTAAATGAGTCTCAGGTAAGGCAGAAATAATGTAAAGAAAGGAATTTTCGAAAAACAACCCCTAAAATGATCGTCAAAGTTATTATAAGCTTGAAATAAACGAAGACGCGTGGCGTATCGCTAGTTCATATAAAGCCACAAAATGTATGTTTAATGCGGTTCAATATATTTATGTTGAGACGTGGAACACGGCTGTGGCATGATGAACACGCCAAGAGTTATCGCCTCAACGTGATGTGCTGTCATTTGTCTCGCTTTGCATACGCGTGCCATGGGGTTAGTAATATATGAACAGATTTTTTTAGATTGAGATAAAGATGAAAGATTTCAGTAATCTTAAGAAAAATGGTGAGGCTGTTGTATATATCAAGTTTAATATACAAAAAAATGTACAAAATACATTTAAATAATAAAAAAATAAAAAAAACTGAAACTCCTTCATGACTTTGATCCCAAATTCAAAGTGATCCTTGTGGTTTTATTTAATAAATACCTTTTGACTTTGTACAGTAGATATTCCCTCAGATTTTTTAGTAACAATTACGAACTACGAATAAATAAATATTTGTGGAACACCACCTAATTTATAACCTAACCCAAAATTTCACAACTAACCTCATAGTTCATATAGCTATACCCATAGTACACCTTTTTTTACAACTTATAAGTAAAACGTTTGAGCGCAAAATCATATGATGTTGTGATGACGCGGTCGACGCCGACGGTGTGGCACGTCAACCTAGAAAATACCTATCTACTACTTCTACTAAAATACTTACAGAAAGAGAAACAGCTTCACGACTTTAATCCCCAGGCACGGTAGATATCCCCTCAGATCTCTTAGTACCAAGTACTAACTCCAGATTCTTTTTTTTTTGAGGATGTCTAAGGGGGGTAGTCAGAGGTACGTCCAAACATTAAATTTGGCACATACCCACATTTTGCAGTAGTTGGTATTCCATACGTGACAGGTTGCAAGCCCATCGCCGCTGTTAGAGTACTAACTGGTTTCCTCACGATGTTTTCCTTCACCGTTTAAGAGCACTGGCATTGCGCACATAAATTTTTCGATAGGAAAAATCCATTGGTGCACGACCGGATTCGAACCTGCGACCTTGCGATCGGAAGGCGGGGTCACTCCCACTAGACCACCGGTGCTCTCTCTCAAAATACTTACCTAGCTCCATAATAGATCTAGCCCATAGTACATCTGGCCCCAAAGTAGGTATATCTAGCCAGATGGTGCATCTCACTCCCATAGTTCATAATTATGTACCTGTAGTGATCAACGCTATTGTAATTTTTTTTAGATACATGTTGTACACACCTTTTTTTTAATATTTTTTTTTCAATATTGGTGGACTTTCCACACATCACTATCTAGCCCCAAACTAAGCCAAAGCTTGTAATATGGGAACCAGATAGCTGATTTAATACATATATCCTTAGTTTTTTTTTGTAATATTTTATAACACCCAGACAGAGAACAAACATCTATGTTCATCACACAAATGTTTGTTCTCGGTGGGGATACTTCCAACTGAGCTGCGAAAGCTGTCGAACCTTCTTTTATCACAGAATTGTTTGTCTTAGTATGCATCAAAAAGCAAAGCTACTACCGGCTGAGTTGTGAAGCCAGAATCTTTAGTAGTTTTATAACTGTGTTATAAATATCCTATATAAACCCAACCATTTCACTCAACAATAACCATAACCTAATTTGGTGAATATTGCTATTCAAATTCAATCACTGTCGAATTACAATGTCAATAATGCAGTCGCTACATTCCTTAACAAGGCGGCATACCATCTACCGATCTATAGCTATAAAGCTATATCAATCGTAACCTGCTTTGCAATTTCAAGCCTTTTAACAAGGCAGCAAGGCTCAAAATAGCGAGTACTACTTGCTTGTTATCATTGTGGTAATGGTAAAAAAAATGGTCGTTATTATGAAACCATTTCAGCCTTTGAAGCAATAACAGCATTTAGGTATTTTTAAATGAGTTTCAATTTCTCTCGATGTAACGGTATCCGTAGCTACTTGCTATGGGCTACGCAACATCTACGAGTCGTAGCACCGACCGTACAGATGGCTATTTTTGGTACCTATAGGTTTATTTTTACATTGCAAGTTTCCGTACCGAAAGGGTAAAACGGGACCCTATTGTTAAGACTCCGCTGTCCATCTGTCTGTCTGTCTATCCGTCTGTCTGTCACCAGGCTGTATCTCTGTGATGGTTAGACAGTTGAAATTTTCACAGATGATTTATTTCTGTTGCCGCTATAACAACAAATACTAAAAAACAGAATAAAATAAATATTTAAGGGGGCTCCCATACAAGAAACGATAATTGACTCGCACTTGGCCGGTTTTATTTACAACATTATTCTATTCGCTACTCCAGTACCGTTTAGGTTTAGTTCCGCATAACCCGCGCTAAATAAAGAAACGAATCCTAAATATTTTCCATATAATCGAATAAATACCTTCTGATTTAGCGTTTTATTTACTGGCGGCGAAGATTGTCCGGATTGCTAACCAATTCAAATTGAACTTTTTGTTGCATTTCAATTTACTCTGTCGCTCTTTTGGCATAAAACCTAGTAAAACGAAACCATTTCAGTCGTTTAAAATTTAAATTCCGCACCGCTACGTTCTTGAAGATTTTCGATTTGAAACTATTTATTTTTAGCACATCCGTATCCTACATTGTACTGTATGTTCTAAAATTTAACCGATTTTGGCACTTCATGGCTGGCAGGAAGCCAGACGGCTTGTGTATCGAGACTCGGGGGAACCCGGATAATAACGGTTGTATATCTGTGCCTGGAAATAGGGACGGACGTGTTTTATCAGTGGCTGACAGAAGCTTATAGTCGCTAGCTCTATTTGTGGCTTTGTGTACATTTAGTGCCTTTTTACATGTACAAGGATGCGTTGTTGTCGTGTCGTAAAAACTTTATAGTTTAGCCAATATTTTTTGAAAAGATGACAGAGTTTCTGCTCTTGTCAGGTATTCTCACAAAGCATCTTAATGGCTTGGGTCAAAATTATTCTTATAAAGAGGCGAACCGTCAAACAACTTTTAGCTAGCACAACATTTATGAAAATATAAATTCACTGTTGGTATGTCTGAAAAATACCATCTACCAATTTTTGTAACATTATAAATGTACATTTAAAATTAAATTTGAATCAAAATTAGGAAAAAAAGCTTAGCAATTTTTTTTATTAAGTATGAAAACGTAATTTTTTTGTAGGAAATCTTTATTCGATTAAAATAATATTTTAGCTGAACCTTTGTAATATTATTCAAAAAACAAATATTCAAATAATATTATTCAAATGAATATTATTAAACTTGATTGTTTGCGATTTTTCATAACTACTTCAGTGATTTTATTAAAAAATAACATAAGTATTGATTTACAAAGAAAATTAAAATGAATACTGAATATGAATAATATTTTGAACCAGTTGAGCTTTTATTTATTCAAAATTATTGAATCCATATTATTATGTGATTCAATAAAGTGCCGTATCATGTTTATGAAAATAAAATTCTTTTGTATTTGCATTTGTTGCACTTTGGATAAAATAGATATTTCCTATTCTATATATGGATGAGAGTCATGGATGAGACTCGCAAGGGACCGGAAAGAGTGGCGTATTAAAGAGGAGGCCTATACTCAGCAGTGGGTGCAAACGGGCTGAAATGAAGATGATGATGAAATGATATAATGCGGCAATGGGCTTGCAACCTGTCACGTACGGAATACCAACTACTCCAAATGTGGCTATCTGCCAAATATAATACATATTTTGATATATCTCTGACATTCTCAAATAACTTTCATCACACTGCTTTGAAAGAACTAGTGGCACGACAAGAAGAAGAAGTGGGTTGGTATAAAGAGATCTGAGGCATCAAAGCTGTTTTAGTTATTTTTATTCAATCATCAATTCATGGTTAAACATGAGAAAATAAGGTGGATCGATTGGACGGAGATTTTGCGGAAATTGAATAAGGAACGTGACCGGCGTTCATCAATGAACCAATCGGTAAATGAATTAGATGCAATCAATAGAGTTACTTATTCGTTGTCTCTCATATATTTGCTGAACGAGACCCACATCATAGTAGACATCTTAAGCTTTGGTCAATGAGAATTCGTTGTGCGAACGTTAACAGCTATAGATGATATATAATTTAAGATGGTAGATAACGTTTTTTTTTTCGAATGAAAATTTTTGAAAATGATTTGGAAAGTAATAATACTTATAAGGTAAAAAGGAAAGTAATTTCTATATTAACTAATACGAGTAGGAAGTACCTAGGTATCTACTGATAAATAACAATAATAACAAATTTTATTCATTTTCAATAATGGTTTGAATAGTCCGTATTTTTTTAGACCTCATACCGACTTCAAATATATAAAATCCACCGTCGATAAGTCAGTTGGAGAGCAGACCTTTGCCCAGCAGTGGGACCATGGCATGAGACGTGGGTAGAAAATATATATAAGTTAAGTCTTTCCAATAGAGTTTGGCAAAAATGGTGGTATTTGAAAACCTTTAAAACCTACGAGAAACATTTTCTTTCAAATCAGGATATCATATCACTTTGATTCGAGCTGCTCAAACTATGTGCTAAGACCTCAAGTAATGTTGGCTAAAATACCACCGGAACCAATAACACTCAGAATCTAGGAACACAATTAAAATGAAAAAGCTATGTTGCTTCCCAAGATGACAGCAAACGAATTCCAAAATTATAGTCCAGACTACGTCAACTTAACATTTTCTTTTTAGAAGGCCCATTTTAATTTAACTTTGACATGATTAGTTTCCAAACTTTGTATTGAAGGGGCTTCCTTTTGCTGGCCGGAACTTTGATTAATTTATGCGTAAAAAGTTTCAAATAAAAGTTATCTCGATTTTAATACAAAAACTTTTGAACCTCGATCCCTATGACAAATTGTAAAAATCCCTTAGTATGGCGTTGGTAAGTGCCTGTCAAAACAGTTTTCTTATTTGTAAGTCTATAACCACATAAAAAAAATATTGGTGGTAATTTTTTACTCAGCGCTTTCAAGATCCAAATTGTAAAATGGCAAAGTGTATAATGGGAACCAAAAAGCTGATATAATAAATCAATTATCAAACAGACAGCCCTCACAGTCCGGTAGTAGCTCTGCCTTTTGCGCTGTAGGCCGTGAGTTCGATCCCCACCGAGCACAAATATTTTGTGATTGTTCTCTGTCTTGGTGTATAAGTATATTTTTACAAAATAATATATAAGTATTATAATTATGCTATCTTCAGCTGTTTCCTTATTCAAGCTTTGCTAAGTTTGGGGCTAGGTAGTGATATGTGGAGAGTATAATCAATATATATATTTATTATAAACTAAAAAAGGACCAGTATCAGAATGAAAATCACCCTATTACTTCACATATCAAGGTAAACCTAATTACCTTCCACATCTCACTTCTAAGGCAATTTTGTGAAGGATTAAGGCGAAGACAAGAGCTAATGTGACTCTCGCTCGCTCGTTTCGACATTTTGAAAGATATAAAATCTCTAAACTCATTTTCGAAAAATCGCAATCAACCATCTTGTGTGCAATCACATTGCACATAATATATAGTTAAATTTCATTTTGATCGATACATGTTTACCTACATTCACAATTACACTATAATCCAAATAATGTTGGCTCCACGCGTAGATCATGGAAGGTCTGTGAGATAGAACATCGCCGCACAGCCACTGCAAGTAGGCACTTCCATTTCTGCGCTCCTTCCTTATACAATAAAATTAACTTCCTACTAAATATATTTCCACTGCCTTATTACAAATGTAAATTAAAATGCCTGGAATGGCTTTTATCCCTCTCTTATGACGAGGCAGAATGTTTTCTCACATCTGTAGAATAAATTTAACTCACATTCAAACACACATACCCACACACACACATCTACACACACACCCTCACACACCCTGACACATACTTACACACACCCTCTCACTACACTTAAGCATATATCGCAATAACCAGACTCTTAAGAGACTGGGACCTTTGCGAAATTTGCACCATTTATACACCTTACTAAACACATAAAATCACCACAATATACTCATGCACGCAAACTCTCACCCATTTTAATATCCCCACCCCCTTTTCCCACACCTTCACATACACATACATCTACCTATTATATATATTAGATTTAAGTTTTTGCTACTACTTTCTACGCATTTGGAACCCTGTACCAAATAGGTATTGCGGAGGAGGGCGTTGATATTCGCGACACAGTTTTTTTTTTTTTTTTTAACTCCTGCGGATATCATCGTTTTTCAATCTGTTCTTGTACTTCTGTTTTCTTGTTCCAAATAAATACTTTTTGATTTTGATTTGATTACTGAAAAGTTTGCTTTACTAGTTTTCGTACATAAGCAAACTTTTAAGCAGGAAAACTAGTATCGATCAAAATGAAATTTTTACTAAACTGTGTGCAATGGGATTGCACACAAAATGGTTGATTGCGATTTTTCGAAAATGAGTTTAGTGATTTTATATCTTTCAACATGTCGAAACGTGCGAGCGAGAAGTTGTTTGATAGTTGTCAGCCCCTTAATCAAACTTTCCTCGTACGTAATATGATTACTGCGATACTTTTTCATTGCTTATGATCCATACTTACCTATACAGGGCGTCCCAAGACTCCCAAGACGAGCCACATACAAAGATCTACTACTCTTCTGCTCTAGTATACAGGGCGTCCCAAAACTATGCGACATGAAGGAAAGTAACTTAAATATTGTAGATACGATATTTTGCTGAATGGAGACTTTATATTATTTTTAAAAGTTAGTAATACTGGATTCAAAGATTTTCTAAAAATTACTTGCTTCGTCTGGGATTCGAACCGACTCAAATGTGGAAAAAAAATACCCTGTATTTTTATGATGGTAATCGAAAGAATAGATAAAAAAAGCTCTAGGTCTCCTTTCAGCAAAATAACCTACCTATTATATTTAAGGTACTAAGGTACTTTCCCTTCATGTTGCATAGTTTTGGGACGCCCTGGGGCCTTATGCTCACTTCGAGCGAGATTATCTCACGGTGGAGATGACGTCATAACTCGTTCGATATTTATCCCCATTTTCACCATCCTACTCCCTAATTTTCTCATTCGAAGTTCATGCGAGACTCAACGTCAACGAGTTATTGAACGAGATATGACGTCATCTCCACCGTGAGATAATCTAGAGAAGAAGAGTAGTAGATCTTTGTATGTGGTTCGTCCGGGGAAGTACCTACTATCACCATGCCCTTTTCTACCGCCAAGCAGTGTTGCCGTGTTTCGATTTGAAGCGTGTGAGTGCCGGTGAAATTACAGGCCCATGAGTAGATGGACGTAGGGCACTTTCTTATTGTGCGTGGCTTGCGAGGCAATTCTTTGTTATAGGTGCCGGTTACCACTTAAAATCAGGTGGGCCATCTGCTTGTTCCATCAGCAATAAAAAAAACTTTTATTATACTAAAGTTCATACTTATAATACCCAGAGAGAGAACAACCATTTGTCATCATCTCACAAATATTTGTCCTCAATCGGGATCGAACCAACCTTCAGCGCAGGCAGAGGTGCTAACTGAGCTTTAAGGTGTGTTTCACTACATGATACAGAAAGTTCAATTATAATATCAATTAAAGCTATCGCAAGTACGTACGCAGTAGCAGCGGAGTGTACACGTTAATTACTACTGAGTTAATATTGAGCTGTCCTCGCCTATTTGGAGCTAATTAATTTGTATTGAGCCTCGTATTCAGACAATAGGTATGTACAGCCAGCGTCAAAATGGATTGTCAATTTCAGTTACTCAACGCTCAATTTCGGAAAGAAAAATCAAAAGAAGTCAAGACACAATGCAAATTTAAAAAAATTATATCATAACTGCGCTGGTTTTACGAAATATTTGGACTTGAAAACGAGAAATGGATTTGAACTTTTGACGCTGACTGTGCCTACTGACTTATAATAAACTAGCGGCCTGTCCCAGCTTCGCATGGGTGGTCATAAATTTTTTGAACATTTTAGGATAAACTTAGACCGTGGGTTCAAGCGCGTCTACTTATTTCATACATTTGCACGCCAGAGAGGAAATCGCACCCCGAGCGCGACCCGTGGACCCGTTAACGTTTTTTATTTCGTCATATCTTTTGAATGGAATGTCCGATTTGAAAAATTTAAGAAGTAATCTATAGGTATTGAAACCGTCTTAATTATGAAAAGATTTATTTGGATAAGGATTAATACCAAGGTACAAATAAAGACCCTTTTCTAGCGGCGGCATTTCAATTAATTTTTTGTAATAAAAGGACACTTATTGTGTCATAACTATAATAGTTAGACATATGCTGTCGCGACATTTTTTGTAGATGATGACGTGTTCTACAAAATCGTAGTACATTATTTTGTTCTATCATCAATAGTTTTCGCAGCGCACGCGATGTAAGGTTTTTGGTTTCCACCTTGGGTTACATTATTGGAGTTTTAGTAAGGATCCCTGATTTTTTTGAAAATATAATATAGCCTATGTTACTCAGGGATAATGTAGCATTCTAATGGTGAAAGAATTTTTGAAATCGGACCAGTAGTTTTTGAGCCTATTCGTTACATACAAAAATACAAAAATACAAAAATACAAAAATACAAAAATACAAAGCTTTCCTCTTTATAATATTAGTGTAGATGTAGATAGTGTAGATGAGTACTAGTACCACTTTGTAATATTTGCTAACAGTTATTATTTTCATGTGCGTTTGTAAACAAATAAATAATTATTTAGTTTGACAAACGGCAACATAAAATATAAAAGTTGGGAAAAATTAACAAATTATATGTTGCTGCGTTACTCTATATATAACAAATAATGTTCGGAAATTTCACTCAGACTTGCACACCTTGCAGACTTTAAATTGCAACCAGTAAACCTGGTACTATGGGAACCTGATAACTGATTGATAACAGATGCCACATATATAAGATTTGTATCTTAGACTAAGTATCATATAGACGTAGTGTTACGGTTTTTCGGCGTGTCCGTTTTTTGTTAGTTTGTGTGTATTCGCGTGAGTGACTAGAGAAGGGACAACATTGACTAACCTATCGATAGAATAAGAAATGGATGAAAAAGTCGTTTTAATTGGAATCCAACTTTTTAATTTTAACTGGTTGCTGACTTTTATTGCGAAAGCCCAAAACCATTATAGACACTGGAACACTATCATCGTCAATAATGTTTCCCACATTGCCCTAACCGTGAGAGCGATGTCCATCCCACTCGATACAATTTCTTATGGCCATTTCGTCCATGCATAAGAACATTTTGTAGGCTATCAGTTTTCACGCCTAACAGCTTTTATCCACTCCCGTCTTCATTCTGGGCATTTAAGAACCTAAAAAAATATTGTAAAATTTAACAAAAATTGATCCCTCGCGAGCTAAATTGGTCGGTGGAAGTACATCTCTAGAACAGAAGACTAAAACAATGCATTTTATTTTGCAATAATTAATGGGTTTACATCATTTTCACATAGGAAAATATGACTAGTACTAATAAAATGTAATTCGTACAGTCTTTATGGGAGAAAAAACGTATTTTTTTAGCATGAAAATAGAAAAAGAATATTACGTATCAAATGACAATTCCGGGTCTTTAACTCCTCCTTTTGTTGTTTTTGATACACAAAACACAGCTTCACAAGACATACTTTCACCTTTTCAAATATATTTTGCCTAGACAATAATAATTCTTTAAAAATTTTCATAATTTCTTTCGCTGCATCGCAATGTTGCTGCGAGTTTTTCAAAAACGTCAAAACAAGATCAAAACATTGCATCAACTGACGGCCACGATTTACGCAGACAGTGAGTGAGTGAGATGGAGTGAGTGAAGTTACATCTTCTTTTCTTTTACTCGTAGCTAGGCTACATGGGAAGAACAAAGATAGATGATCAATGTTTGATACACAGTTGAAAAAGGATGTAAGTCTTATCGCTCCCTCCAGTATATAGTACCTCCATGATTTGTATATTATCCTCAAAAGCGTTTCCATTTATCTTAATTCCGTGCCTACGGAATATTCGTAACGTGGAATTAATAAAATTCCAATTTAAAAATAAGATGAAAAAAATAAAAATGAATGAAATTGAAAAAATATTGGAATTCCTTCCAAGTTTTTTTTTTACAAATTCATACCACAAAATCCCTCTGTAATTCATTTGTAGTGACGGCGATGTATCTACGCTACGTGGATGTGTGCGAGTAACACACACCAATACTGAGCGCTCTGTCAAATGCCTAAAACTGAAATAGCACGCGATCATGAATAAGACAGTTGTTCGGATATTAAACAAGTGTCAAAAAGCTGGTTATAAAAAAAAAACGCTTCGAGACTTTTATCCTCAGGCAAGTACCATCTCAAGATAAAAACAAAAAGTGTCATAAATTAATTATGAAATTTAAATCACACCGTCTATAAATTCAAAATATTACCTAACCTCCCGAGAGGCAGCGTCTCAACTGTGGATGTAGGTGGAGGCTCCCAGCTAAGGATATTCAAATTTCATTTTCAGCGTGCAAATTGTCATGTAACATATTTTCTTATTTCCTTCTTGGGTCTTATTGAATGATAAAAAAATTGCCGTGAGAGGATCCAAGACATCTACGAGTATATCGGCCAATAAGATCATGTGAGTTTGAAAGGTCACGATGATTGAACGACTTCTGTGAGTCTTGTTTCTGTAAAGGGAAAATTTTCGCTGTTTGTCTTTATTTTTTTGATGTAAGGCCGCATTTTCAATCATTTTAGTCTTACAAACCTTACAAATATAAATTAATTAGCTACAGTAAAGTCTAAATTCCAAATGAGTGATACAGCGAACATAGCTTTCAGGCCATAGCTCGTAGAACCTACAATCGCTGGGGAATAAAAGTTCTCTAATGGCGACAACGAACCGAAAAACGAAGGGTAGACACCCCCAACCCGATGCACCGCATTGTAAAGCTCGCAGGAAGTCGGTGAATGAGGCTTAAGCACAGCAGTGGATTTCGCCAGGCTGATAATGATACAACGTAACGTAGATAAAATCACTAAGTAAAATTCAATGTTGTGCTCCTTATTTTATATCAATATTATTACAGTTGTGAGCGGGAAATGCCAGCTGAAGGTTCTTTCCCAGTTTATTGCCAACACCTTAAAAGTATTTACATGAAAATGCTGGTGTTAACGCCGCCGGAGATAACTGGCGCTCTGGAGTTTTAACATTGCTGTTGTAAGGTAGAGAAGGACGTTCATGTAGTTGCTTCAAGATTTTTATACAAGCGTCACTTGTGTTAAAGTACTGTACCTGCTTCTGATATTCGTGTGCTGATCTCCATCGGCTTCGTTCGAAAACAGCGCTGCATCGTAGATTTATTTTGCAATAGGGGATACGTTGCGTGGGCCCAGTTTGACCTACGCAACGACAGTCGCGAAATATAGTTATTCTGTCGTTGTATTAGCTAAACTGAGCCAGAAATGTTTAAAATAACTATATATTTTTTATTTTCCCTTTAAATAATTTCTAGTGTTTATTTATTTTTTCCAAGTTTGAGAAGAGTGAGAGTTTGTGTAAGAAGAAGATATCGTACGTGACTGGCGAGGCAATGTTTTGTTATAGGCGATGGTTACTACTTAAGGCGAAGACAAGAGCTAGCGTGACTCTCGCTCGCACGTTTCGACATGTTTTTCGTCATGACATCGATTTTTCGACATTCGAAAAATCGATTGCTATTTTTCGAAAATGGGTTTTGTGATTTTATATCTTTCAACATGTCGAAACGTGCGGCGAGAGTCACATTAGCTCTTGTCTTCGTCTTAAGTAGTAACCATCGCCTTTAACAAAACAGTGCTTCGCCAGGTGCTTATGATCAGGTGGGGATCAAAAGGGTATACAATCTAAACAATATGCTCGGCGAAATTGGGACTGCAGCTTTCTGTATCAGATAACTCTATGGTTAAAAATCTTGTAACTCAGCGAAAAGCGAAGTAGTTGGCATGCAGATTATTAGTTTGGTGTTCAGGATATGAAACATTTAGCAACAGTCTGGCTTGTTAAAACTTCAGCTAGCAAAGTAAAATGGGTTTTAGTAGCGCAGACTTTATGGATCATTATGGAATGAAACACCTTGTCTCAAAAATGCAGTGCTCAGCGTCAGATTTCGCGTATCAAAGTTTAGCTGCCAGGCGCTGATTCTAAAGTTAATTAACGAATGAATACTTTCGTAAATTGTTTTCTCGTATCGTCGGATCTACTTTACACAGTTTTTAGTTCATTTTTAGTACTTGCTGATGAAACACGTAGATTGCCCATCAGTTGTAATGTGGTAACCTCAATTATAACAAAGCATTTGCTCGCAAGTCACGCACGATGTGAACGTATGAATGAATGAATGAAAATACTTTATTATACAACAAACAAAACAACAGCAGGCTAATCACGAATTAATTTTGACATTTGTAGCGTTAACGTATCCTAGCGATATTCGACGTTTACGTTTACGTGATTCAATCAATCAAATTCGTTCGTGATTAGGCCACAGTACACTTCAGAATTATACAACGTGTAACATAATACCCCTATAACCTCGGAAGTAGGGTATTCTACAGGTCAGTTTCGAAGTTTTTCATTCATGAAATGCCTATTAAACTTTCTATCAAAATTAGACTAACAAAACATGACGCAGCCCTATTTACAGCTGTTTTTTGACCTTTAATTAATTGTAAACTGTAGATAAAATAAGTTACAGAACTGCCACCAATTAGTAAACGCCAATAGTAATACCATGGGCACGTACACATAATCAGGGTTGTTGCAAATTTCTGAGACAATATTAATTTTTCTTTTGTAAGGGAATTTCGAAACCGAAGTATTCAAATTTTTCACACATCAAACAAAGTATTCCATTGCTTGGTCTGATCTCTTGGTCTCTATTAGTCTTATATTATGTTACACGTTTTATAAAATTAAACTGTACAATAGGCGGTCTTATTTTTGAAAGCGATTTATTCCAGACAACCTTTGGATAGAGAGAATTGTAAAATAAGGAAGATTGGTCACAGGTGCACAATAACAAATTTTGTTATTGTAGACTATAGACAATATACACCTACGTCTTATAATACAGATGGGATTCTAATTGAAATGTATAAAATGTACCTTTATTTGATTAAGGATAAAGTGCAAAAAAGGTCTACTATACCTGTCTCAACTCCGTTGCGAGGTCAATGACCAGCTGATTCTGTTCCTTTTCAAAGTCCTGAGCAACCTGAAGTTCATATGGGCCTGGAAAAAGGGAGCATTATTATTTTCAAACAATAAAACTCGATCGTTTGAAATCTATGGAGAACTTATCCAGCTGTAGTTTTAACACGTTTTTGATGACGATGAATCCCTTGAGTATTTTTTTCCTTTAACTTTAACTTAATTTAAAATAATATACAAATGTATATGTTTTACATCACGGCTGCTTTTTCTAAATTTGATCTGGGTGTTCTTGTTTGATCTTGGTTTAGTCGTAGCACCGCCTTACTCGAAGGCTAGTAAGTACCAGCATTGCCATACAGCCTGGCAATACAGTCATCACCTTCCGATTTTTATTGATTGGGATCAGTCGAGTTATCTCTAGATAATTTTCAACGGTCTGCAGATAGCTCAACTGTTTCATGTCTCTTTTGTACCTAAATACTTAAATATGTGTTATGTCCAGTATTTCTATTATATATATTTTTATTACTGAGCACGTTACCTTCAAAGGAATGAATGATAAACACCCAAATTAGAGTCCAGAGGACGAGTACGCTTGCCAGGCCGAACTGGCACGCTACGCATCGCAGCACGGTGGAGCAGACAGACTCGTGCTCGTGCTGCGGCAGTGGGTACACCCGCAGCCATGTGTCTGTGGACTGAAATAAATAAATAAATATTGGTGGACATAATAGTAGATCTGGCTTCTGCGCCGTAGGCCGTGGGTTCGATACCCACTGAGAAAAAACATTTGTGAGATGAACATAGATGTTTGTTCTCTGTCCGGGTGTTATTATATATTTAGTATAAGTAGGCATGTATTTACAAAAAAAGTATACGTATCATATCAGCTTTCCGGTTCCCATATAAGCTTTGGCTTAGTTTGGGGCTAGATAGTGCAGTGTGGAAAGTCCAACAATTTTTTTTTATTTCTTCTTTCTCGCACATTTCTACATTTTTGAAGATAATAATTATATCAACAAGTATTGATGAGGACGTTTCATGGATACTTACATTGTGTATCGCTAACCTATCTGATTGAACAAGTTGATTCACTTTTTCTTTACTATTGCCGTCATAAGGTCTAGAGTTCCCTGCGTTGCCTACCATTTTAAAACTTTTAAGCTCACTGTTTCCTAAATTGTACACTTTATTGATCACTGTTTTCGAGTATTTTCTTTCACAAGCTCCAGGCAAAATGGGCTCTTGTTTTCCATTATTTTTATTTGTTTCACTGTTCACTGCATCTCTTATCTCTCGTTTCACTGTAAAATCATCGCCGTCTAGATTGAAAGTGCTATGTACCGACACTAGTACATTCTTCGGATTCACTTTTCTATACAGTGGTTTGACATGGTCTTTTTTGAATTTTTCTCGCAAAGACTTTTTCATAACTTGAGTGCCTTCCAGAAATCCTGGATAAGAACTGAATCTACATAGCAGTTGGAAGGTTTTTGGTAGCGTGTTCAAAGTTGAACAACTTCCGATGTTCCTACGATTGCTCATCAACAGCAAAAGTTTGGATGGATGGATTTCGCGGACTTGTGAAGACTTGAAACTTGAGTGGGTAAAAGTTGCGCGGTTTTGTTGGTCTAGATTCGATCATATTTATTACAGAAATGTTTTTCAGCGTTTCAGGAAAGTTAGCTTCTTTGTTTTACTTGGAAAGCTTTCGCTGTCTGTCTATCTTTACAGAAATGTTTCTTGGAATATGAGATGTTTATCTTCTATTTGTTGGGACAATGTTTTGTGTACATACCAAGAATAAAATGTAGACGTTTTACATCAAAAGCCTTAGTTTTATTATGCTTCTTGTAATTTTCATATCTTATCATATTCTAAATCTTATTAAGTAACAATATACTATAAAAATATGAATCTATACACATCAGTATAGAATTGTCTGTGAAAGTCCACTGCCAAGTATAGGTCTCTCCCCTACATTTCCATGAAGAATTAGTTTGAGTTTATTCCATCCACTTTTTTTTATACAACTAGCTGATGGAACAAGCAGATGGCCCACCTGATGTTAAGTGGTCACCATTGGAATAACAAAGCATTGCCTCGTAAGTCACGCACGTTAGGAACGTGCCCTATGATGCACTGTTCTGCGTCCATTAACTTGAGGCATACAGATGTTAAGCCTCGTGTGCCTGTAATTACACCGGCAACCACACTCTTCAAACAGAAACACAGAAACGCTGCTTGGCGGCAGAAAAGGCGTGGTAGTACTTCCACGGACGAGCCTTCACAAAGAGCTCTACTACTCTCTAAACTAAATCTAACTTTACAATGTCGTCGGTCCATCGGGTGTCTAATCTATACATAACAGTTGAAAATGCAAGTCATAACGTAAAGAAATCAGTAATTACGAGAGGAAAAACTAATTAAAGACACAGTAGACTGTGACTATGTAGACCAGGGGCTCCCAAACTTATTTGTCTACTGCCCACTTTGAGAATAAATATTTTTTTAGCGCCACCGTTTTTCACCTACTTAAAAACCACTTCAAATTAAATTAATTAATTATCGTGAGCTATATTAGCGGAGATTAAACATTCATTCTAAACGAGACTTTTACGATAACCTGCAAGAGTTAACTTGAGACCTGAGCGGTAGTAGGTATACAACGGCGCCCAGGTCTCAAGTTTATTCCCCCATATTTTTTGTGGGTCTCTTGCAGCCCCCTATAGGCCTGCAGCGCCCACAAGGGGGCGTTATCGCCCACTTTGGAAAAGGCTGATGTGGACTGTAAATATCTTTTAAATTGGTTAGGTTAATACTGTTAGTACCTTATTTTTAATCATTCGCACTCTTATGAGTAGTATATTGGCCAGGTTCGTACGAATTGAACATGGTTTTGGCTGAATAGTCTGAAAGGATGGTATTGAGCAAGCCTATTTAATTTCAAAACTAGTTTCAAGCACTATAGCGCAGCGTCCCGTAAATAGGGGCATGTGTAAAAAGAATCTAAACAAATCATTGCTAAGCTGTACCTGTACCATGCAGTGATATCGATCTACTTAGTGCGCATGTGCCGGCAAACAGCGCGCGCAACCACCAGCTGTCAAAATAAAACAATAATTCGGCAAGTAAATAAAATTCAACGAAAATAAATTATTTCTAATGGAAAACACTGAACAGTTTAACTATTTCTTTTAATTCACTACGGAACTTTTGCAGGAGTATGATACTGTGACTGAAAAGTGATGTTTTAAAGGTTATTTTGTGATTAGTTTGTGATTATATGTTGTGTGTTTAAGAAAACAAGGGTGCTAAAAGAAAAATAAATACATTATTTGGGTTTAGAATGATAATACAAAGAACCGTTAGGTAGTGTTGTGCCAAAAACAGATAAAATTTATAAAATTATCTTCAGTATTTTAGAGAAAAGGATGATTACCGAGCGACCGACAAAACTATAAACAATGAATGTTCAAAATGACGAGATGCCTGCGTATATGTGGTGCTTACTCGTTCAGGCTGTCACGGAGACACTCTACTCTACTCCTCATAGCCGGCTTCATCACCACGATTATAGTGATCCTCCAGCTGTATTCATACCGGCACCAAGGCCACCCCCACATCCAACAAAGGATCGGTGACTTTGACTACCGTCCCGGCAGTTTCTTACAAGGTCGACTGCCAAACGAGAATAGAAGCTATTGTGAATTTAACTATGGCCTACCGCTAACCTTGAAATGGGGGACATTTAGTCTGTACTCGTCTCCCGAAGCCGGGAGCAAAGGCCCGTACAGGGTGATATACAACGCAATCAGAGGAAAAGCGTTTGCGAACCATAGCAAGCACGAAGCTGTGACGTACTCGACGCAAGCAACGCCGGAGTTTCTGTACCATATTATAGAAATAGCTAGGTTTTGGGACGGACCTATCAGTCTGTCTGTCTTCGTCCCAAACTACGATTTGGACATAGCCATGCAGATTATGGTGCAACTGTGCCACTGCTATCCCGGAATGTCTAAGGTTTCCATGCATTTGTTCTATCCGCAAAAGTATCCGCCGTTGATTATAAAAAAGGATCCAGTTATCATAACCACGGAGATTCCGACAACAACAGTTAATATTAGCTCTCAGGAAATAGTACAAAGGAAATTGGATAGATTTAGGAATTTGAACAATAAGACTAGAGCTCGGTACATCGAATGGGCGAGGCAGAAGAAAATTGATATCATGATGAAGCGAATGCCTAGAATTAGATCTGGCACTCCCCACTTGAAGTTCATAGACTGTTCGGGATTAGAATCGTTTGGAATAAACACTTTTCGACGCGATCAGCATTTGATTTACCCGATAAATGTTGGCAGGAACGTTGCAAGGAATGCGTCTTTTACCAACTACTTCCTCGTGTCGGATATAGAAATGGTCCCGAGTAATGGCTTAGCGCCCAAGTTCCTGGCGATGGTGAGGAAGCTTATGGGGGACAAGAAGAGAGATGACGGATGTGTGTTCTCTAAGACTGTGTTTGTGGTGCCGCTGTTCGAAGTGGAACGCGGTGAGGAGATACCGCGGGAGAAAGACATGTAAGTATACCATAACAGGGAGGGTAGAGTAGTAGAGCTCTTTGTGAAGGGCTCGTCCGGGGAAGTACTACCACCACGCCTTTTTCTGCCGCCAAGCAGCGTTTTTGTGTTTCGGTTTGAAGAGTGTGGTTGCCGGTGTAATTACAGGCACATGAGGTTTAACATCTGTATGCCTGAAGTTGATGGACGCAGGGTAGTGCATCGTAGGGCACGTTCCTATCGTGCGTGACTTACGAGGCAATGCTTTGTTATAGGTGATGGTTACCACTTAACATCAGGTGGGTCATCTGCTTGTTCCGTCAGCTAGGAGTATAAAAATAAAAAAAAAGTATAAATAGATAGATGGATAGAAAATTCTTTATTGCACTGAACAAATTGTATCGTACATAGGCGAACTTAATGTTAGAGAGCATTCTCTTCTAGTTAACCTTTGTGTAGTTTTGAAAAAACCGAAAGGCTAGTGCACACGCATGGATGATAGAGAGCTATTTTCTACAAATATAAAAAAATACATATTTGATATAATAAACATTAACAAAATAATAAATATTAAAATTTGTACATAATAATATTACTTTAACAAAAAAATAGTATATAAGTATTATATCAGCTCTCGTTCCCATAGTACCTACTAGATTTGCTTAGTTTGGGGTAAGATAAAGCTGTACGAATGTCCACCAATATTTATTGATCGAGTGAGCGAAGCGAACGAAGATCTTAGTTTCAACTTGGACGATTTGGCATTTTATGTATGTATGTATGTATGTTTGTCTGGCGATAACTTTAGAACCGTTGATCCGATCTGCATGAAATTTGATAAGTCGATAGCTTGTACTTGATGAGTAAAATCGGATGAAAAGTTAAATTAAGATAACCAGCGATCCAAGAGCTCCCATCTCTAAGAGTTTCGTTGACATCAAGGTTTTTCTACTGGTCGGCCAGTTACTTTGCTTTTTCTTATTTTTTTTTCTTGAAATAAATTAAGAAGGTACTCAGTTCTCATAAAACGGTGACAACGACCAGGTCTGATGATAGAGCCAAGGTCTGTTCAACGGAACTCTTCAATAAATAGGCCAATAGAGTAGAAACTTGGTTACCATATCAAGTTAGTAGGCGGTAGTCAGAAAACTACCAGGACCTGCCTCTGACTACCGCCGTCTGAAAGTTTTGGTGCGTTCGTCGGGTCGCATCACGAGATCTCAGTTCGGGGCGAACCACTAGTTTATTTATAAATCTAAAATGAAACAGAATAATCCTCAGCTTTCGTTGTAGCGGATTACCACTGGGTTATATTTTTATTGCGATTGAGTTCTCTGTAGTTAGTGAAATAATATACTGTACAAGGATTTGTATTTTCACGTGGAACGAGCTTTTGATATGCTACAAAGGACTATAACAAATCTGTTCTTTGTGCTTTTGTGCTACAGGTGTATTCAGTTCCACTCGCTATTGTATTTTTCTTTTATGCAGTGCTCAGCTCAGAACTATTTCCGTACACTGTCCTTCAAGACTGTAAGGTGTTCAGTAATGGTACCTATTGTAGCGTTTCTTAGTTCTTTTACAGTAAAATCGATGCAAACAGAGTACTTTGGAAACATTTTCAATAGGATGGTGTTAGTTTGAGAATTATACTACTTTGTAATGGAGAGAAAATATCCTTTTTTCTAAAAGAAATGCAACTTTAATCCCTAGAAAAATAAATCAAGATCCTTTATCATATCTAAAGGGGAATACAGGTTATTTTTATGCTTTTATATTAAACTTACATATTACATTTATGTCCACATTTATGTCCATCACACAAAGATTTGTTAAGAAGACCAATACCAATTTAACTTTACCAATTGAGCTGTTACATCTCGACTTAGATCTACTCATGTGAAATTATATTTACTGACTGCTATTGCTAGACCCAACTTAATTACGGCACCGACCTTCGGCCTACCAAGTACTTACAAAGCGGTCACAGATGTTCACGTAAGATTCGATAACGATACAATAGAACCTTTTCACGACTTCAATTTTATCTTTTGTGAGATAGAATTCCTTAGATCAAATCGAGCGTACCAAACGGCTGGTATTTTCCCACTATACGTTCACTTAAATTCTTTACCATTAAATAAAATGACAGTTACGAGAATCGCTGTCTCGTTTTATGTTGCGTGGAAGACAGGGAGATAGGGTTGCACTTTATTTTATCATCGATTTTTACTGTAACCGTGGTAAACGTAGGAGATTGCTGTAAATTGTGTGAATAACGTTTTTGATTTTAGCTACGACTTCTATCTTACTAAATTGGATTTGCATTGTACCTTCTTTTAAGATATGTAGTAAGTAAATACACGGCTAACCTAATGATGGCATTTCACATCTCCGTGAAGACATTAATTCACACATTCGTGTTTTTATTCGCTCGTGTATTTGCGTTTTAGTCTTGTTCGTGAAAATAGACAAATTTATGTGAATAGGGTCACTACACATCGTCGTATTTGAAAATACGACAAATAGGTAACACGAACAAAAAAGTGCCACTGGGCTTCCTCACAGATAAGAGAATACTAGGCTTCCTATTAGAAAATTAAAAGTGTACATTAAGAATAATCTAATAAGGAAAGCTTACTATACTTTAGATAGCGAAATGATAAATGTGCGTTCCCATTTATCATTTTATCAGTCCCGGTCGCTCTGCCCATCGGCAGCTAACATGTCTGCAATGTTTTATTGTATTATAATACATTGTAACAAGGATCATACAAAAAACGGTAGGAACCAAGCCGTAAGTTTGTTGCCTGTTCTTCTAGGCTTTGGTCGTGTGGAACTGGCATCTGGAGTCACCTAGCTTTAAGACGTTTCAAAGTGATCCTTGGGATTTTATTGAATAAATACCTTTTGACATTGATTTTGGCTTAGCAATGTGAAGTGGAACACATAAGAAAAAGTGGCAAAAAAGTAAAAAATTGTAATTCTTTTTTTAACAGGCTAGTTCGTCTGGTAGCCGCAAACCGGGCGATGTACTTCCATCAGAAGTTCTGCTCTCACTGTCAAAGGTTTCCTGGCTTGCAGTCCTGGCTAATGAGGGTCTCTCCTGGGATCGTCGAGGTAAGTTGTCTTCCTAGCTCCTCCTCATGGTATTGAGTAGAATCCCATTCTGAACCAGTCGAATTTTGGCCTGGATGTGCAAAAAATATGTCAATGAGTATGAACGAAACAAAAAATATGTCAATGAGTATTAATTGTTATAATGCCAGTGCTAAGGGATGAGGGCAGAAAAATGATGGCTCTCAAACGGTGAAGGAAAACATCGTCAAGAAACCAGTTTGTATTCTAGCGGTGGCGTTGGGCTTGCGACCTGTCACGTATGCAATACCTACTCTGCAAAATGTGGGTATGTAGTATGTACTAAATGTTATATTTGGATATTTTGGACTACAACTTTATTACATCCCCAAAGAATCTTGTGTTCGTAATTGGTACAAAGAGATTTGAGGCGATCAAAGTCGTGAAGATGTTTCTGTTTAATTGTTTTCATGGTCTCAATAGTTTCCGAAAACTGTATATGAATCATTTATTATTAAACTGTGTAATAAGATTTTTTTAATACAACTGACAGATTGTTCATGCAGATGGCCCACCTGATGTGAAATGGTAACCATCACAATGATGACCTATGATGCACTGACCTGCGTCCACCAACTTGAGCATACAGATTTTAAACATAATGTGCCTGTTATTTCATCTTAGAACGTTCTAGGTTCCCTAGGCAATAAAGTACTTAAACCGACTTTGCCGATGTGATTTTCGACTCAGCTTTTAGTATTTGTATATTTTTGTCTATCAACACAGCGCGAGCGGCAGATACTTACATAAACTCAGGTATTGGAATAGTAGATGAGTGTATTCAAATGGAATTATGCGCATAAATATTACGGCTCTTTTATGATACCCAGCATAAACAAGATCATAACTTTTTTATTGAGTTACCTACACCACGTAGCATGTTAATGACTTAACCCCAGGGGTATTCCGAAACAGATCCTAGCGAGTAAGTAAACTACTTGTGTTACGAAATGTAATAAGCTTCTCATTTTGCTAGAACATGAGCTTTGTAATTGTTATATTTTGCCGTGAATATTAATTATGCGATAAGCTCTTATGGAACTGAGACATCAGTTGAAGAGGACTATGTTGGGAGCTTAATTTTCTTTACAAAGGTCAAATTTTAACAAAGGTTCTTGAATGGCGATCATTAACCGGAAGAAACTTAGCATGTAGCACCGCTCGATAAACCGATTCCATTGTTAAGATCGTGGGACAAATTGCGGGTAGAGTTCAAATCTTAATTTATGCAAAAAAAAAATCTTATATCGTTATTCTTGGATGCAAATGCGCTATACTCTTCTTTCTTGTCAATAGACCTTACACTTTCTGGATGATTTCTTTCCACTGTCTGGAAGAGATCGCTCTCAGCGATAAGACCGCTCATTGTACTTCACTGAAACTTTTGAACGTTATTTTCGTTTTTAATGTGTTAAATGTTCTTGTGGTGTGCAATAAAGAGTTTTCTATCTGTCTATCTATCACTTTTAATTATAGAGCTTGGGATCTGCTATTTCAAATATTTAGTTATTATGCCCCGCTACCGTTTAAGTACCTAATTTCTACACTCGCCCGCAAAAATATCTACCAATAAACACCAAAATCTTTAAGAAATTATCAAGATAAATTCTTTTGCTTAAGAAATGAAACCAAAAGAGGATATGCGGACTGTATTAACCTTTTTTACTTTTATGGCATAAAAAATGCGTTATAAGTAAAAACGACCTGTTTTTAAATAGTGACTCATTTTTCAATTTAGACTTTTTTGATTTTGTTTAAATATGGGACTAGAAATTGATTTTCTTTATTCAATTCGAGTTATTTGTGCAAAATCATGCATGTTACTTTGGAAGAATGTACCAGAATTATCACCATGTTAGAGTTTAGGTTTAGCCAACGCAGAGTGGTGGTAGTTTATTGTATGCGTAAATAAATTTTCTTTCAGATACTTTTTAATTTAAAGACCTAGATTGTGTGGTTTCAAAGTTATTTGGAGTTAACTAGATGACCCTTTATTTTTGCGGACGAGTGTAGTTTTTTTGCTATAACGGTGCTGTAGCTCGTCTAGCGACTGCCATTTGAACAAACAAATTTAAAACGCACTTTCAAATAGGGTCGGCCTCGCTGCTATAAATCCAATAAACCCTTCAGCAAACAAGCTTAATAAATAAGCGGAACTTCGCAAAGGAACTTCCGAGTTTCTGACCCTCACTCGCACTGGTGAGCGCGAAATTGGTGAAAGTTGCTAGCTACGTGACTACGGAGCCTTCGAACAGGGAGAAAATGTCCCGGAAATCGGACATTATTGTGTGGTTGCTCGTGACATATTTGTGGTTTGTTCTCGCAAAGGGATTTTCTTCATAGTGCTCATATAAATATAATTAAGATTACAGTTTCTGCGATAAAAGAATTGACAGTACGCGAAACCATTGACCCAAGGAGAATGGAAACGTAACCTTTCAGCGCGTATCTTTGTATTCAGGATACACTGCTCGCTTTTATGCTCATGTACCTTGCAAGCGTCATTTATCTTTGGCTTGGTATAGATTGATCTGTAAACGTGTGTACGTAGTGGAAATGCATTTTTTTATAACCTCAAAGCATTTCTCACCTCACCTCAAAGATTTCATTAGAATTATAATAAAAAAATTGCCAACAGATAGTTTTTAACACCTTCAAAAGTTCTAAAACATGTATCAACTGTTCGAAAAGAGCCTCTGAGGCGCTGAGGCGCTTTAACCACAGTTTCGAAAGAAAGAAGTGAGACGACAAGAAGAAGAAGAACACCCTGTGTTATAGAAACCAAGGATAGATCGTTTTTAGGGCTCCTTACCCAAAGGGTAAAATAAGACCCTATTACTAAGACTCCGCTGACCGTCTGTCTGTCTGTCTGCCTGTCTGTCCGTCTGTCACCAGGCTGTAACTCATGACCCGTGACAGTAAGACAGTTAAAATTTACACAGATAATGTATTTCTGTTGCCGACAAACACAAATACTAAAAAATATAGTAAAATAAATATTTAAAGGGGCTCCCATACATCAAACGTGATTTTTTGCCGTTTTTAAAGATAATGGTACGGAACCCTTCGCACGCGAGTCCGACTCGCACTTGGCCGCTTTCTTTACTAACGATCACATCTCAAGATTGCATGCGAAATTATTCATGTGTTTTAAGACGTCTATCGTGTATACTGTATACGTGCAGTGCACACAATACACAGTCTTGAAACACTACAGTGCACTGAAACGTATTGTGCATAGCTCAGTGCCCTATATTTCCATTGTACTAGAATCTAGTACAATGGAAATGTAAAGCACAGAGCTAGTAACTAGATCTTTTATTTATCCTCAACACTCAAAGCTTGTAAAAATAGTGTTATTTCTACCCGATTGCTCAGAAGGATGTTTCTCCGAGTGTATGTATGTTGGTATGTTTCTTTGGGACCCAATACAGCCTTATCATCGAACGAGAGAGAACACCCATATAAAGAATAAATCAGGAGCCTCTTTAGTGCCGCACTAAGTAGTAGATTGTTCACCAAGGGAGCAAACAACTTTTGACAGCCTTCACAGCTCAGTTGGTACTAGCTCTGCCTTCTGCGCCGTAGACCGTGGGTTCGATCCCCACCGAGAACAAATATTTGTGTGATGAACATTGATGTTTGTTCTCTGTCTGGGTGTTATTTATATTATAAGTATGTATTTACAAAAAAAAAGGTATATAAGTATTATATCAGCTATCTGGTTCCCATATTACAAGCTTTGGCTTAGTTTAGGGCTAGATAGTGCTGTGTGGAAAGTCCATCAATATTTATTTATTTATTTAACTATTTTATTCAAAGCACTCTACTCGAACTTAAAATAGTGTTGTTTCCAAGGTGGACATTCTACTTTTTATCACCCTCTATGTGAAAATAAGTAAGTGCAACATAAGAATAGTCAAAGTCACACCAGATAGCTGATATACTACTTATATACTTTTTTTTTTCTAAATATATACTTATAATATTATAAACACCCAGACGGAGAACAAACATCTATGTTCACCACACAAATGTTTGTTCTCAGTGGGGATCGAACCCACGGCCTACGGCGCAGGAGGCAGAGCTACTACCAACTGAGCTGTGAAGGCTGTCGAAAGTCCACTAATATTTATTTATTATTTATTATTAGCACTAGACTTTAACCGATGATGATGATGATGATGATATACAAGTATACATAGCACAATTTCTCACACGAGTGCGACACGAGTTGATTAGAGGGAACATCCTGTATTTAATGAATCTGCTGACAGTTTCCTGTCGTGTCGACGACGCGACGTACCAGTCTAGATTAATGAACTGCTACGGCCATTCTCACAGGATTTTAGGTATCTACTATATGTACTTAGCCCACTGCTGGGCATAGGCCTCTCTATGCTCTTTCTATTTCAAACGGTCTTGGGCTATCCTCATCCATCTACGGCCCACGACGCTGACAATGTTGTCAACCCATCCTAATTGGAGGAAATTTGTCCAATATGTTCAACTGGTTGAACAGATAGTTGAACATATTGGAGTGGACGTCGTGCTACTGGACGTCCGAAGCTTCTCTTTCCAGTCCTCGGCCACCACTCCATCGATCTTTTGCACCACCTGTCATCAGCACGTCTTGGCAGGTGCCCCGCCCAACTCCATTTGAGATCCATTATTCAATTTCTGACGTCTTGGACCTTGGTGCGCCGTCGGATCTCGACATTAGGAACTTGGTTTACAAGTTTGATGCCGTGTATGGCACGCTCCATGGCTCTGTGTAACCCTCAACTTGTACAAATCTCCTGCGTGAGTATATGTGTATAGTTAGAAGTTTAATGCACACTACACTTATAGAAAAAAAACCGGCCAAGTGCGAGTGCGGACTAGCGCACGAAGGGTTCCGTACCATTATCTTTAAAAACGGCAAAAAAATCACGTTTGTTGTATAGGAGTCCCCTTAAATATTTATTTTATTCTGTTTTTTAGTATTTTTTGTTATAGCGGCAACAGAAATACATCATCTGTAAAAATTTCAACTGTCTAATTATCACGGTTCGTTCGGCCTGGTGACAGACTGACAGATAGGGAAAATAATAAAGGTAATACGCGATAAATACCCGTGTAATATTCAATATGTGACATGATCGCGAAAGTTTACAAAATACTGTAGCTTGGTCTGTATCCGTGTTTACTACGTCTCTGTGTGGGCGACTGTACATGGACATCAGCCCACATTTCATCCCACATGCAGCCCCCTTCAGGCGAGTCAATCAAATAGCCTTAGGGCATATACAGATTGGATGCATTTCGGCGCGTATTGGTTCGTTCTTTGACGCTTGTGTTAAGCTCTTACATGAGCTTTACATTTCAATCACGTTTCGCTTAAAACAGTTTTGGTCGTGATGAGTCAAGTGAAGCATTTTTCACAGCGTGTGAGAGTTTGACCATATAGGCAGTAGCTATCGTAGGGCCAGGTGGTGCAGTGCACCAGGGCCCCGGAGCTCTTACCTAAGCTTTGAAAAGATTGGTCAGCCAGCTCCCGAAGCTAGAAAACCTTGAGCCTGCTCACAATTTTTAATGATTTTAAATGAAAATCAGCAATCATAGATCTCCCGATTGAAGGCGAAGATAAGAGCTAATGTGACTCTCGCTCGCACGTTTCGACATGTTGAAAGATATAAAATCACTAAACTCATATTTCAAAAAATCGCAATCAACCATTTTGTGTGCAAATCACATTGCACACAGTTTAGTAAAAATTTCATTTTGATCGATACTGTTTTCCTACTCAAAAGTTTGCTTTACTAGTTTTCGTACATAAGCAAACTTTTAAGTAGAAAAACTTGTATCGATCAAAATGAAATTTTTACTAAACTGTGTGCAATGTGATTGCACACAAAATGGTTGATTGCGATTTTTCGAAAATTTGTTTAGTGGTTTTATATCTTTCAACTTGTTGAAACGTGCGAGCGAGAAGTTGTTTGATGGTTGTCAGCCCCTTAAGACTTTCAACACATTCGCCAAGCGTCCTCAATAGGCATGTGCTGTTTGTTATTGTTATTTGGTTGGTAGTTTGGTTGAGTACGTCCGTTGCATTAGCGATAAGCTCACGTGCTTGACGGGCGCGAGATCAATTCGACAATTCCACCCGTCAACTTTTTAGTTAAGTTTTCATCCCGATTCTTTCTCTATGCACTGGGGCCTTTCTCCACCTAGCTACGCCACTGCTTATGGGCTAGTCTTCTACGAGCTATACGGTTGTATCTGCGCAAGAAATGCACCCAGTGTGAAATGGCCTTCACTGGTTTGACGGCCTAACCGCAGTTTCGATTTAACCGTGTAACCGCCGTGAAAGTCCATCTAATCTACTGGCTCTAAACTTTAGTCGACTGTAGAAGCTCTTACGTCTTATAGCGTTGTTTGCTTAATATAGTTGTCCATACAAAATAACGGTAGCAACCAAGCTGTGAGATTGTTGCCTGTTATTTTAGGTTTGGTCGTGTGGAACTGGCACGTAGATATAGGATGTTTGAAAGTCGTCCTTCTGATTCAATTGAATAAATACCTTTTGACTTTGACTTTGACCACATTCCAATGTCAATGCTTGCGTTTTCTGCTATTGGGGCCTTCAGGCGGCCAAAGCTCTCCGCCACCATTTGTGGACGACTTGTTTATCCAAGCAAGTGGCTTGGTTGCAAGATTGTAGTAGTTACTTGTTTGTTATTCCTGTTTCTAAGAATTTTGCAATGCAAAAAGTAATTTACTCGCACAGCAATAACGCAGCTATAAAATAAAATGTAATAAAAATGTGAAATGAGCTCGGTTTTGATGACTTTACTTTATTTCTGCTGTTCATGTTCATTAAACTACGTTCATATAGAATTATAGAGATAATTGGATCCGTTTATGTTGTAGGTAATGTATGTTCTCAAAATAGGCTTAGTCGTAAAGTCTCAAAGGAATTCATCAAACAAACTACGCCATGTCCCTATTAACCCGTAGTTCGCAGAGATGATTAGAAATGCCTGAGTGTCAATAATTCAAACCCTTGCTTGTCATCTTGTGGGATTGAGGGGACTCTGTACAATGTACATAGGCACTTGGTATTATTCTGTGCCGGCCCGAACACGCCCGGAAATTACTAATTAAAACCAGTTTATAGACTTTAGCATTGATCACTTTATGATAGTGGAAATTTTACAATGTGGATTACTTAAGGCGGGAATCATGCTGCTACTAATTATATATCTTTAATCCCTATTTCACCCGACATTCTTCTATTCAATGAAAATAATTACTTGTTATCGGATAGAAAAATGACATATTGTGACATGAAGAGTGTTCATCATCATCATTATCAGCTTATAGAAGTCCACTGCTGGACATAGGCCTCCCCTACACATTTCCAGGAAGAACGATTCCGAGCCCTCTCCACCCACCGACTTCCCGCAATCTTAACAATGTCGTCGATCCATCGGGTAAGAGGGCGTCCCACGCTTCGTTTTCCTGTTCTGATGATAGAGAGTGTTAAATAAGAACAATAGTCGACATAAAAATAGATATAGGGCTGAAAAGATAAGAAAGAACTGAATAGCGGATGATAGAGAATGGATGAGAGGAACATGTGCCGACCCCGTCAGTGAGATAAGAACAAGATAATGGTGTTGTATAAATAAATAAATATTTGTGGATATTTCACACAAGGCCCTATCTAGCCCCAAACTAAGCAAAGTTTGTACTTTACCTTTACTTTACTTTACCTTTTTTTACTATACCTAGAACATATAACAAATAATTATATTCATCACTATTCACTTGTTACATACAACTAATATTTTGTAAAACGGGCTGTTAACTTGTAACTACCTATATACAATCACAATAGTGAGATTAAACAGTCATTATATACAATCACAATAGTTAGATTAAACATTGTTATAAAACACACTGTATATTATTTAATAATTTGTTTATTTATTCTTAGATTCAGAGTTTTTCTCATTATCCATTTTAAGCTATTTGATGTACACTAACCAACATTTTAATCTACATTTTACCTCTATATTATAAGCAAAGTAGGTTGGTAGATACTGAGTATACAAGTTATTAATAAAACAAGTGCTCAGTAACTGGTAGAAGCTTGAAAGATCTAGCGCAAATAGCAATTACTGGCAACACTGGTTGTCAATAACCCAAGCACTTCGCCTCATTATTGTGCTGACACGTCCCTACGCACCACTTAATTCGGATCTAGACACGATTACGGCGGGAAAACTGTCTGGGAAAATACTTAGATATCGGTTGAGACTCACAGTTAACGCTAGTGCAAATTGATTTCACAAATTGAATACAAATCGTATAGGTCCTATACGATTTGTATTCAATTACTACTATTCAATACTTATCCTATACTATAGGATAAGTATTGTATACCTATATATTCCCAGAACTAATCTTAGGGCTTAGGAAAGACGGTGAATACGCGCCTCGGGATTTCTTGCGATGTTTTCTGTCATTGGCACTGAGCACATTATACATTTTACAAATATAAATTTTTCATTCAGAATCTAGTTTTATCATCAAAAAAAATAAAGTTCTGATAAAGATGCAATAAGTATATACATTCAAATTGGTAACCTCAAAAACTTGATAGCTCTGTTCTGTCCCTACTCTAATTTCAGAAAAAAGTTTCTATTTTTTATGTTGTAAATATCATCTCTAATACAATAAAGGTTTATTTTAATCGAATTATAAAGAATTATATTTATAAAAAATAGATTACCATTGTATAGACTGAACAAGTAAAGTAATTTATTCTCAATGTCCTCTTTCCCAAAGCAATAGTTACCTTCCTACATTTCCTAAACACGTCCTGAACAATAATGTCCCAAAGGTAGGTAAGTAACTTATTACTGAGTACAATCAGCGTGAAAAGCGGATAACCTTTTTAGAACTAAGGCAAATATTTACCTCGGTGTTTGGGAGCAAATAAATTGCTTGCACAACTTACCTCTATAAAAAGCTTTAAAAATACCCAATCAAATAAATGAAAACTTAGGTCTTATTCATATTTGTAGCTGAGCGCTCCATTAGCTAACCTGACCGCTAACTGTTGCATTTTTCGTTGACGTGACAGTGACAAGTATACTATATAGAGCAAATGACAGCCGACAAGGACTTATAAGCATTGTACGTATTGTATGGGTCCGCTGGGTGAATAGGCCGAGTGCCGACTAGTGTTGTCTCACGCGATAGGAGTGTATTCACGAAATGGAATAGGAATAAATCAAAAGTTTCTTTAGATTTCAATCGCCTAACACTAAAAACCATACTAATATGTTATTCAATATAAAATGATGAGTAGCCTATTATTTAATTTATCGTAATAGGTATATTTCATCTGTATTTTCAGATGAATTTATATTGAATAGCATATTATTATGATTTTAAGTGCTAGGTGATATTGAAATCTAACGAGCCTTTTGATTTATTGTTAATTTTATTATTAAACCGGTGATGTAATTTAACTATAAAAGAACTGGTATGAATTTAAATTCATAAAACATTTAAAACTTTCTCGAATAACCTTCTACTTTTGACTCTGACTATACTCGTTACGTGACAACTAAAATACGTCCCATTTCGCAAATTGACAAGCGTCTGACTTCAGGGAACATGTTAGTGTCGTGAGCCTACATTTTATACAGAATATTGTATTTAAAAACATTTTAGGAAGCAACATAGCTTTTTCATTTTATTTGGTTTTCTAGTGTTATTTTGAGCTGTGTTGTGTAATTTCGGTGGTATTTTAACCAACATTACTTGAGGTTTTAGCACAAAGTGTAAGCATTTAGAATGAAATTGTATTGTGATATCCTGATTTGACCGAAAATGTTTCCGATGTTTTGAAGAAAACCGCCAGCATTTTCTTCAAAACAAATGACGGCCGACTTGACTATAGACTGACTTGACAAAAAAGTATTTATTCAATACAAATCACTTGACACTGGCAAGATTGTCTGTCGAATGACAGACAGGAGCCATAAACGGAGAGAAGAAGAAGAAATGTCGTATTTTAGAGTACCTACTTATTTAGAAATAGCTGTCGTCTATGGCTTCGGTCGCGTATTAGTAGAGTAGGTAAGTAAGTATTAATAAGTAGTAAGTAGTAATTAAGTAAGTAGTAATAAATATTCTCGTGTAGTATAAAAAAAGTGATCGACATGCAGATGACCCACTTACATTGTATCAAGGATCATACAAAAGAACGGTAGGAACCAAACCGTAAGTTTGTTCCCTGTTCTTCTAGGCATTAGTCGTGTGGAATTGGCACCTAGAGTCACCTAGCTTTAAGACGTTTCAAAGTGATCCTTGTGATTTTATTGAATAAATACCTTTTGACTTTGAATTGATGTTAAGCAACTAACGGCCGGTTTCTGAAAGCCCGATCAAATGTAATCAGCTGTCAAATCACTCGCCATTTCAGCTTTTACTTCAAATTAGATAGAGATAGCAAGTGACATGAGTTGACATGCGATTAGTTTTGATCGAGCTTTCATAAACCGGCCGTTAGTTTACCTAATAAATAATGAACAATTGAACGAATGGGTTGGCTGTAGTGTTTAAACTCATGTTCGAACATTTTTCAAGATCAGTACAAATCAATAACCATTAAAGTAACATAGTAGCAATTTGTGTAAGTGATTGTTCTAGACAGTGTTTGTAGGGAATAATGAGCATAATTTTTCCATGTTCAGTGTACTTGAGTAATGGACGAACTGCAGCAAGTGAAATTTCTATTTAAGAAGTATTCGTGCCAGAACTTGCGCCCTAATCTGTGAAGGAAAACATAGTATTCTAGCAGCGTCGATAGACTTGCAACCTGTCACGCATAGACTACTTATTTATGTAGTAAGTGAGCTGTGTCGATCACTGTCAAATTAAATATGTGGACGTGCCTGAGGCTAACCCTTGTTGTATCCTCAATAGGTAATCCTCACAGCTTAGTTTTATTCGACCTTATCCGCAGGAAAAACATGGTAACACGTGTATATATATATTATATAGAGCTGATTTCCGCGGGTGTCCTCACTTTTTAGTGTTTTCTTGCACCGTTTAAGAGCACTAGCATCGCGCACATATATTTTACGAAAGTAAAAACCCATAGGTGCTCGACCTTTCGAAACCCGCGACCTTAGGATCGGAAGGCGGAGTCACTACCACTTGACCACTTCATTCATTCACTCATTCGTCGTGTCAAACACGAGTTTACGAGGAAATTTGATTTGTCGTTTGAAAAGCCTTTGATGCTGATTTCGTGGTTGCCATTGGAGTCAAAATTAGTGATGGTTTCGTCTTTGATTCCGATGGTTTCGTATTTTTTTAAACAACTAGCTGATGGAACAAGCAGATGGCCCACCTGATGCTACGTGGTAACCATCACCTATAACAAAGCATTACCTCGTTAGTCACGCACGATAGGAACGTAGCCTACGATGCACTGCCCTGCGTCACAGATAAGAGAATACTAGTACAGGTTTATATCTGCGTGACTTACCTACGTGGCAATGTTTTCTTAGTTATGGTTTTCTTAGGTGATGGTTACCACGGTAGGTTAACATCAGGTGTTTAGATAGTTGTATAAAAAAGCGATCTGAGAGGAAATCTTCCGTTCAGTAGGATTAAAGTTTGCAACCAACTTATTGCTGAATCATAGTCCTTTTTGCGACGCACAAAGGTATTTTTTTTAGTTAGTTAGGTACTAATTACTATACGATTACTAGTTACTATACGATTACTAGTTACTATACAATTACTAGTTACTATACTATTTCTAGTTACTATACAATAACTAGTTACTATACTATTTCTAGTTACTATACAATTACTAGTTACTATACTATTTCTAGTTACTATACAATAACTAGTTACTATACTATTTCTAGTTACTATACAATAACTAGTTACTATACTATTTCTAGTTAATATACAATAACTAGTTACTGTATATTACTATATGTATATAATAACTATTTCTAGTTATTATACAATAATTAGTTACTATACTATTACTAGTTACTATACAATAACTAGTTACTATACTATTTCTAGTTACTATACAATAACTAGTTAGGAACTTACAAATTTTCTTTTTTTTCTTCTTCCAAAGCTGTGAGTCTATTTTCGTGTGAGGCTATTTTCATTTCATTTCTATATTATTGACTTACTACAAAGATATTTCTAGTAAGGTCTTCAGCACATCAAGAACACATAATCTTGAATGAGGTACTAGCCGCCTGATTCGCCATAAAAACCTAAATAAGGCTTCGAAGGTCGGCCTTGATCTATAAAATACAGGCTTGGGTATCTTAAGCTCGTAAATATACTACTTTTTCTCCATTTTTTATTAGAAAAACTGACGGGAAATACCTCCTGATCTTGAGCTGCTCTTTCTGTTCTATAACAAAATGTATTCTCCAAGAGCACGTCCAAAGATATCACTCTGAGATGTAAAGTTAAGAGGGGGACAACCGTCAAACAACTTCTCGCTCGCTGCGTCTCAAGTCTCATGTTAAAGATATTTATTTCTCAGAGTTGACTTTCCGAGAATAATATATTTTACAGAAAGTGTGAACGTACACAGTGGCATAATAGTGATATACTAGGTGTTCCAATACTTGTATTTAAACCTTCAGGGGGTTTTATTTTATTACTTGTAAACGTATTATTTTTATTGATTCAAAATACAATATAAAATCTATCTTGCCACAATTTAGAGGCTTACGGCCGGTTTCTGAAAGCCCGATCAAAACTAATTGGATGTCAAGTCACTTGCTATATCTATCTAATTCGATGTAATAGCTGAAATGGCGAGTGACTTGACATCCGATTAGTTTTGATCGAGCTTTAAGAAATCAGCCGTTACTCGATTATTATAACCATTCCTAAAAAAACTTGTCAAGCAGTTATACCAAGGGCACAGATAAGAGAATACTACCTGCGTCCACCAACTTGAGGCATACAGATGTTAAGCCTCATGTGCCTGTAATTACACCGGCAACCACACTCTTCAACCGAAACACAGCAACGCTGCTTGGCAGCAGAAAATGGGGTGGTGGTAGTAATTCCCCGAACTAGCCCTTCACAAAGAGCTCTACTACTCTTAAAGGGTGAGTCATTAGAAGAATTTGCAAGCCTAGGACACTGCGCTACCGTGCCCTAGCTGTTCTCTCTCTCTCTCTTGTCGTGTCAAAGTCAAAGTCAAAGTCAATAGGTATTTATTCAATAAAATCACAAGGATCACTTTGAAACGTCTTAAAGCTAGGTGACTCTAGGTGCCAGTTCCACGCGACCAAAGCCTAGAAGAACAGGCAACAAACTTACGGCTTGGTTCCTACCGTTCTTTTGTATGATCCTTTTACAATGTAATATAATATATTATTGAAGTTAAGTGAGGCGTAGGCATACAAAAAAAGGTAAACATAATCAAATTTATAAGACAGCACACGCTACGCTTCAAACGAATAATACCTAATGCATAAAATTAAATGTCACTAGTTTCTTTCGAAACAGTGTGGTGAAAGGATTTTAAATGCGCCTCAAGAGGCTTCTTTCGAGCACTTGACACACGTTAAATAACTTTTTAGGTTCTACGACATGCCGGTTTCCTCACGATGTTTTCCATCACCGTTTGGGAGTACTGGCCCTAGCTGTAAAGATACGTCACGTGAAGGCATCTTCCATATATCCCGCTCCTAGACCTAGACCTCTATTAAATTCTCTATTAAAGTAGTATACGACAATATAAGCCCTGATAATAAAGGTTAAAGCCTTTAAATCCTTCATCATTGGCTGTTGAGAGGGATGTAGGAAAGGGTACCCTTCACATACAGGGAGCTTTTATCTCCATCTTTCTATTATATTTATCCTAGCTTTTATCAACCGAATCACCGCCATAATCCCTAATGCTTTTACCGAAGCGGAAACTCAAAGAAAGAGGGTAATAAATCTTGTAAGTTATGACAGTTTTCAGTGTAGTTTGATGTATGCTCAGAAGTTGCCTACATTCTCTGGGGATTGTGTGCACGTTCGATTCTTGCGAAACTGTTGGAATTTATACATAATTCGAAAAATTGCCAAAAGATTGCGGATTAAATCCATACACTGATTCTCGCATTACTGTTCCGAATTAAATAGCGCGTTTACATTTAGACATTCGCGCTGCTATTTGCGTTGACGGAAATGTTGCATTTTCGCATTGCCCAAGTCGCTGCGCCTGTCTCTGCATGTCTCTCCACATTTCCACGGACATGAGCTGAGTGTAAACGGGGTCATAGGGTGTGGGTCGATGCAACATACATGCGATTTTTTGTTCATTTTTTGAACATTACATCAGCAAATACGTCAGAAAGTATGTGGGCTTCCTGACGTATTTGCTCATGTAATGTTCGAACCTAAACATCATCAGACTAAGGCCACTAAAACCACTAGGCATAGCCCCAGGAAGAACGATTAAGCCTTCTTCAGCCACCGACTTTTCACGATCGACTATATCGTCGTGCCATTAAGTGAATTGTATTCAAACTTAAGCTGACAAAAATAACGCAGATCTATAGCAGAATTAAACTAAGGGGTACTAATGAAATTGACACGTATAAGAGTATAAGATGTGTAAAAGTAGTAGAAGTAAGAAGAAAGAAGTAGCTCTTTTGAAGGGCTCATCTAGAGCCTCCAGAGCCAAGATACTTCTCCAACTTGCCGGCAAAAATAGGCATGATGGTAGTACTCTACCACCATGCCTATTTTTGCCGCTAAGCAGCGTTGCTTTGCTTCGGTTAGAGTTGCCTGTGTGCCTCAAGATGATGACGCAGAGCAGTGCACGTTCATATCTTGCGTGACCTACAAGGCAATGCTTCGTTATAGGTGATGGTCACCACTTAACATCAGGTGGGCCATCTGCTTGTTCCATAGGGAAGTAGTCTAAAAATCTGCTAAGATCGAACTGAGTGTTAGGCTTCTTTTATTTCAACTAAAGAAGTACCTAATTACGTAGTTGAGGGACGAACATGTTACTTATGCATTACACTGATAATAATACTTAAATAATAATATTACTTATACCCTATAGCAGGGATGGCAAACCAATGCCACACAATATTTTGGGCACGCCACGGATCAAAACGGTTTGCATTTTTAGTCCAAACTTGCCCAATCCGATCAGAAACTACTTGGCTAAATCGCCTTCCGGGCTACTGCGGCTCTTGGAACACCGGTGGGAATTTTCATTGAAATTATTATAATAATAATTAAAAGGTATTATTATGGTTGAAATTAATGGGGGCACGTCTATGGCCTCATATATTTTCTTAGAAAAATGGCACGTTGATTCAATAAGGTTCGCCACCCCTGCCCTAATGGGTCAGTTATCGTCTTACGTGACGTATAAAGTCACTCAATAAAGGCCCACCAGCGGCCTACTTGAGGAAACCAATCCGTTAATTATCTACCAAGATCCTCTCCCCATTATCTATCTCCGGCCATGTTAGATGCTTTAAGACGATTCATTCTCCACAGCCAATGCTGATAGCAAGACGCGAGTACCCCTACCACAGATGGGAGCCCCTGTACTTCGGAACACATAAGGAGCCCTGGTACAGCGAGATGCTCTCCTGGGAAGGACGGCAGGACAAAATGACGCAGGTGAGTTGGACTACCACTATAAATCGAATTTAAGGCTATGATAAATGCGTATGAACCTCTCCCTTGCACGTTTAAACATTTTAAAAGATATCCAAATCAATGAACTTTTTTGGAAAAGTATGAAAACTAGTAAAGTAAACTTTTGATAAAGAAAACTTTTTTGTATCAATGTAATATTTTTGCTGAACAGTGTGCAATGTGATTGCACACAACTTATCTTTTAACATAATCTATATACACAGGAGAAATTACAGGCACATGAGGTTTAATATATGTATGCCTCAAGTTGATGGACGCAGGGCAGTGCATCGTAGGGCACGTTCCGTTCGAGCGTGACTTACGAGGTAATGCTTTGTTTTAGGTGATGGTTACCACTTAAATCAGGTAGGCCATCTGCTTGTTCCATTAGCTAGTAGTATAAAAAACACTTAACTTTGAAATTGTTGAAATGTGCGAGCGAGAGTAACATTAGCAGTTGTCATCGCCTAAACTGTTTTTGCCAAAACCAAACTCGGGCTTGGGGTACAAAAGCATCTGTCTAAATAAATAAACTGTCGTTATTTTGTGACTTGACCCACAAGTATTATTTGGATTATCTTCATTTTTTTCTTTTTTTCAACTAGATGCTCGAAATGTGCAAAACTACGAATTTGTGATATTGGACGGCGGTTTCCTTTGCCATTCGTTTGAGAAGCCGGACTTAGTGTGGACTTTCAATGATTTCGACACATACAGACGCGCGCAAAAATCTACCATGTATTGCTATTCTTCAGTTGTTTGGACTTTAAGAATAAAATATAGAACTGATGATAGCACGAATAATACTGGTAGTGCAATGAGATGTAATATTTTGTACAATTTTCGTCTAGGTAAGAAGAAAAAGTAAATAGTATCTGATCTAGGTTTTTCTAGCAGAGGCTATTTGAAAAAGCATATTAAATTGTTTTTATGAGAGTAAATTTTGTACTGATTTTTATTTTGGTACTGTTATTTAAAAATGGTTTTAGATTAAAGAACCTTTGAAAAGTAAAGTTTTTTGTTGGATTCTTTGTTTTTTGTTGACATTCAAATTCAAATTCTATTTTAATTTTTATGGGTAATAAAGTCAAGCACTTGGGTTTTAAGAAGAAGGAGAGGGAGGAAGGAGAGGAAGGAAGGAAGGAGAGGCAGGCCAAAGAAAAGATGGATTGTGTGAAAGATGACATGAGTAAAAAGGAGTGAGCACTGAGACGACGAATGATGGAGGATAGTGGAAGAATTTCTTCTTCCACTGTTGTGCCTGTTGTGCTGACCCCACTTAGCGTGGGATAAGGGCAGGAAGATGATAATGAAAGTCAAGCACTTGGGGTTTTTTAATACACGTTTCTACCATTGTATCTTGCGCTGATAAGATTAGTTAATTAATGGGTCGTTCTCTTGAGTAAAACTAAGCAAATTGCCTATTTCCCTTTATTGAAATGGCTTTATACTAAGGGCTTGTTTTAAGATATTTTAGAAACAAGACACGTAGCACTTGGAAACATTACATTACTATTATTTTAGGTTATTTTCTTCCATTGTTCCGTAGAGTTACTTAACCAGTGAAATTACTTGGGTCAAGCCAACATCATAACCATTAACTTTAAGAAGTCCACTGCTGGGGCCGTACCATGAAATCATTATGCGATAATTTTCCAACAAATTAATCGCTGTCATTTGTTTTTTTTTTACTAAATTAGTGTAGCGCATGATATGCGATACCCTAATATCATTACAATCTAGCCAAGTAGGCTATTGAGTAATTTTGATTGGACTTAATTTTATACAGATAATATTACTAAGAATGTTTATTTATTATTATTATTATTTTAAGACTTCATGGCCCCTTGACATAGGCCTTCCCTATGCATTTCCAGGAAGATCGATTTTGATCTATCATTATTTACCGATGTCTTGCGATCTTTACAATATCATCGGCCCATCCGTCGGGTACCCGTCAAGTATCCGTCAAGTACAATAAACTTAAAAAACGAATTATCCTTTTCCGTTTTTGAGCCCTCGATATAATAAGGTAAATGAAAACATTGGGATCTGGTTTGTAAGGGTAAGGGTACTTTTGTTGTCTGTTGTTGAATAGTTTGTCCTTGTAGCAGGTTGAAAGTTGGTTCTCATAGTAGAAATTATAGTAATTATAGAAAATGGGTCAACAGGTGTGGGAAGTGGGGTATCTTTTCTAAGAAATGGCAATTTAAGAAAGTTGAGATTTGGCTGTAAAAAAATGTAGCTAATGACGGCGTATTTTTTCCAAGACCTGTGCTGGGATTAAACGATGCAAAAATATGTTCTCCGTAAAAAAAAAACAACATTATTACCTTAATGAACCATCTTTAAAACCTAGCTATTTGATATATAAATGAGTTGACGCTTTGATGTGATGGAAGGTCGAATAATAAAATATAAGTGTTCCCGCACACGGGCCTCCGGCCACAACCACAAAACGCCGCCACTGGCATATTTCCTGTAGTTTTCATACATTTTATATGGACTCGCCGCACACGGTTGACGCCGGTAGCCGCCACACGCTACAAATCGTCCCTGCTCGCTTCGTATGAAAACTAAAGGAAATATGCCAGTGGCGGCGTTTTGTGGTTGTGGCCGGAGGCCCGTGTGCGGGAACCCTTACTCGCCCACGTAGTCAGCAAGATACCACATTAATCACTTATGTAGTTTGTTGCTTGCATGCACTAATGATTAATACATGGGTTGCATAAATTAACGCGACGTGATGCAAAAGCATCTCATAGATCACATGATAGATGTACAGTCGATGTCAGAAGTGAATGTTGCTCTGACAAAGTTTCAAAAGTTTTTAAGAACTACCCTAATACTCTTTTATGTTCTTCAATCGATTGTGAAGAAAACTCTTACAAAAATGATGAAAGGGTTAAAGCCAATGATGGCGTTTTAAATTCAGAAAAGTTAATAAACTTCTGTTAATGACTGTCCCTACCCTTAATTTAAAGTTCCGACAGCGTTCAATTTAGTGCACTCTTATTATGAAACGTGGTCTAAAGAAAATACTAGAAACCGAGTAAGATACATTCAAAAGGTATTTTTAGAAAGACCACTTTCTACTAGGTGCATTACCATGCGACCAAGCCTAGAAAAACAGGCAAGAAACTTAGATACCATATTTAGACTTCGTTTTCTAATAAGACCCTTAGGATGGCTTGCACAACGATCTAATTAAATTGTATTTCATCCATCCTTCCAATCTGCCCACATTCACCCATTGTTGGGTATAAGTGTAGCGTGCTAAGGAGGAGGTCCTTAGCAGGCCACTCTCGGTCCTGCGCCAACTACCCATTTGGCTCCCACTGTCCTAAAGATATCATCAGACCGCCTGGCCGGTGATCTGCCTCGTGGTCTATGACTCTCGCGTGGCCACCACTCAGTTACATCTCTTTGTCTATCTACCGTAAATTGTATTTAGCTAAATAAAATTACCTTTCCATTGTCTGACTGTTCACTAATCATGTTTAGCTGATTTTTTTGTACACACGGATACGATCCAGCCCCGCAAGTACCGATCTTTTTACGAACTATGCGATCGTCAAATTTGATATTTCTATTCGTGATATTTTGACGAATTGTGCGAGTACGGAGCTCGGGAACTTGTAAAATGTCAACTCTGAAACTATCGGTTTTGACAACACTATCGTTAAATCAAAAGTACCATACATACCCGCATTTTAGCGAAATTCGCTAAATTTTAACGAATTTCACGACTTTCGTCAAAATCGCCAAACAATCGCTAAAACCCGTTTTCACGAATAGAAATGTCAAATTTGACGATCGCATAGTTCGTAAAAAGATCGGTACTTGCGCTGCAGGCTCGCATTTATATCCTTGTAGTAAAGCGTATTTTCGTGGGCTTTTTTAGCTTGATCTCGTGTGTTCAAGACAATAATCGTTATAAACGTCTTTACAATTAGTGGCGCGCTAAACACGATTGGTGATCGTTGTGCAAGTGGCCCGTAAAGTATTTTTTTTCCAATCGTTTCTTCACATTACAATGTTTTTTCTAGATGCTAGAACTCTGCCTTCAAGAGTACCGAATGGTGGTACTAGATGGGGCCTTTCTCTGCCACGCGGCGGCCCAGAAGAGCGCCACCCGTCACACGCGAGCTGAAAGAATCAACACGCAGCGGTACACGAAGATCATAGAAGCTATGAAGAAGAAATATCCTGAGAGACCTTTGTGTAAAGTTAACTGGAAGTGCTAATAGTGTTTTTATACAAAGTTTCAAGACAAAATGCCCCAACAGATGTTAGTGGTTAACTCTGCCTAATATTTAACAAGACACGCGTTAAATAATAAAATTATACTATTCTATTGGAGGGCAAAAGTGTCTTTCAGAAAATATCTATAGTCTTTTTTAATTTAAAACTGGATTTTACCATGGTTACGGCCGGTTTCTGAAAGCTCGATCAAAACTAATCGCATGTCAAGTCACTTGCTATCTCTATCTAATTCGATGTAATAGCTGAAATGGCGATTGACTTGACATCCGATTAGTTTTGATCGACCTTTTAGAAACCGGCCGATATGGTTTTATTTCATACTAAGTTAATCAAGGACAAAAGAGCTTAGAGCTTAGCTTAGTAGAGGAGCTTCTATCATCAATTGACAAAGACTTTTGATACCTAAAATTCCAGTTGCCGCTTTGTACCCTGAAATGGCATGGGAAAGTTTGCAGGAAAAAGGAAAAATGTGGGGGAAGGAAACTCGATAAGGTCTCTAACGATTTCGTAACACTTTACGGATTGGAGGTTTTTGCGTTCAAGAAATATGTGTCTGGAACCCCCAGGGCGCGATCTGCTCGCATTTGTCCTTGTTATTTGAAGTCGTTTGAAATAAAGCTTGACGTATGTGGTAGTGCTCTTATGTACTGTCAGCGACGAACGTAGATGAAAACTTAAATATATACTTTACTTACTTACTTACATACTTTATATACTTTTATATTATATAATTTAGGATTAAAAAATAAAGCATTTATGGGCGGAATTTCAATAAAAATAATAAAATATATAAAATTAAAAGAGTAAAAATAGTTATTACCATGCTCTAAAAGTCAATAAAATATGAACGTTATAATTACTATGTAGTCATGTCCTTGATAAAACTTACAAATTGAGTTACAGTAATGTCAAAAACCGGCCAAGTACGAGTCGGACTCGCGCACGAAGGGTTCCGTACCATTATCTATAAAAACGGAAAAAAAATCATGTTTGTTGTATAGGATCCCCCTTACATATTTATTTTATTGTTTGTTAGTATTGATTGTTATAGCGGCAACAGAAATACATCGAATCTACTTTTGTCGCTGCCTGTATCGGCTTCTCACATCCTGTAATGTCGTGCTACCATTTGTATTCTCGCTCATTCAGAGCGGAATCAAACTCTCTCTTCAAAATTGAATTCAGTGTGTCAATAGGAAGTGGAACTCGATGTGGTATTGACCGAGGCATCGACTATGTAAGTTTAAACTGAGCTTACTCTGTATAGTACAGTCGACTACACATCAGGCTACACACCCTATATTCCCATAACTACGCTACAAATAGATAACTATCTTGTCGTGTCACTAGTTTCTTTCGAAATAGTGTGGTGAGCCTCCTTTCGAGAATTTGACACATGTTATAGAACTTTTTAAGTTCTACGACAATAGATAACTGTAAATCAGGGAAAGCCGAGGGCGAGCGGCGCGTTAGTGGAGCGATTGAAATAACAACGTCTCTTCCTATTTATAACCAATAAATAAAAAACAACCTCGCACCTACTCGCAAAGATTTCGATTTTTTTTAAGTTGAACGCTGCGAATAATATACTCAGCGTTCAACTTCAAAAAAATCAAAATCAAAACGGTCTTTATTCAGTCAAAAGAATCACTTTGAAACGTCTTATATACTAGCTGAATCTACCGCCAGTACCTCGCGACCAAAGCCTATAAGAACAGGCAAGAAACTCACGGCTTGATTCCTAGCGTTTTTTTGTATGATCCTTTTTACAATTATGGTACTTAATTGTTTAGTTTTTTTTAATGAGTTGGAGCAGTTCCAAGCTTTTTTGTCATCTATATAATCAGATATTTTATAGTAAGCTTTTATAAAAAGTTTTCTTTTTTTTTTGTTTAAAGTCCACTGTTTAGTCTGATGCGTAGCTGTTTGTACAGTAGTAAGGCCGCGTTTACACCAAACGTTTACTGCTCTTCCTATGATATAATTTTTTTCCAATTAATTTTCTTAAAACCGACTGCAATGCGGGAATTTCTCAAATATTCTTGGATGTGTGTCTCTGACTACCCCGATTACACATCCTCTGGGATCTCACTGATGAGGATATCTAACCGTAGTTCATATTGTATAATATTTTGAATTTCCATACAAATAATGTTATTAATATTACCGCGTTAGTTTTATAAAAAGCTGTGAAATAAAAACATCGATAAAAAATAATTTTAGGAATCAGAGTTGTTTAATTACGTTCCTAAATGTTAGTTTCATAATTTGTTGAAATTAGTATATGTAGAACTAGTTTCAAATATTATTAGTATAACATATATTAATATATATAATTAATGTAGGTAGATGTTTTGTAAATTAAATTCTATCTGGTCAGTGTAGGAACGGACAGCAGATTTTTGTCAATGTATATTTTACCTTATCTAAACGAAATAAAGCATTAATTTCTTACCCTAAAACCAAACTAGTAGCATCGTTGTATAATTCCATACACCACAACAATATACCTTATTCCGTTAGTTATAAGATACGAAATACATTGTTAAACAAAATTATCTACTGTGCCGATGACCAGTACGCTCTGGCTTACTTTGCTTGGCTTTTAAATTATTTTAATGAAGCCTAATTTTGTACTTAACATTAATTATTTGGCATATACAGGCTGTTAAAATACCCTACCGAGAACTTCAGAGGGCTGAAGTACCCATCAATATGAATAACTTTTTCTAAGGAACCAACACTTAACGCGAATGGTTAAAATGTATGCAACAGCTGTTTCATACATTTTAGCCAGGTAAGTATTGAACTTTTGCATGAAACAGCTGTTTTTTTTAAATGCTGCTAAAATGTATAAAACAGATGTTTCATACATTTTGACCATTCGCGTTAACAATGTTGGTTCCTTAGAAAAAGTTATTCATATTGATGGGTACTTTAGCCCCCTGAAGTATCCAGGACTGGTATTTTTACACCTTGTATAATAAATGGCAACAGTGTTGGGTTTTATCGTGGGTGTCAAAACGATCGCTGAAGGCTCCACTTGCTAAAATAGTCGATACGACTGATGCCATCTCTTTTTGTTGACATGAATATGACAGTGACATGTATACTTTATAGAGCCGCTATAAAATGACGGGGATTCAAAACAGGCCTTTAACATTTAGCCGAATGATAATAACACAAGTTGTTGACTTAAATTATATAAATTGTATACAATCTAACTGTAACGTCGATTTGCACGAATAATGTCCAAACAGAAAAATGTCCAAAGCCAATGTCCATTAGTAAATATGCCCAATAATAAAAATGTCCAAAAGTAAAAATGTCCAATAATAAAAATGACCAATAATAAAAAGGTCTAAAAGTAAAAATGACCAATAATAAAATGGTCCAAAAGTAAAAATGTCCAGCCAGTCTTCAATCGTTATGTGTAGAATCATGTCGTATACCGGCTCGTCGTGCCCGTTTACTCCCACGTTCTGTTGAGTAGTTCTGTTCACAGAACTACTGTGTTTTTTTTTCCATTAGTTATGTGACTTAAAAGACTATGCTTTACACCTGGTTTCAATCTCAACTATTCCCACCTTTTCTGTTGCGTAGTTCTGTCTGTCCCTTTATTTTCATATGGTCAGACTTTCAAATGGTCAGATTTTCAAATAGTAGCTTTCTAATCGGTACAGTCAAGTGTTATTTATCAGCGTTTCAAATTGATTATTCGCAAACTACAGAGTAGAAGTGCAGAAAAGACTGACAGTTGTCAAATTGGCACTTACTGTCAGATGTGACAGAAACTGTCTCAAATCCAAGATAATCAAGGAAAACAGACTGTTTCAGTCAATATTGACAATGAATATTGAATTGACAGTAGATGTCAAAACTGAAACGGTCATAACTAGGAAACTACTCGAGCTAGACTTTCAGTTCGTAGCTCAAATGAAAGGAAAGAACAAAATCTACATTTTCTACGACAGCTGTCAAACTGACAGTTTCTGTCCGATGTACGAGTAGTTTCCAAGGCCGTTTTAAATTTGACATATGTCAGGTTGACATTAATTTTTTTTGTGTTTTCCATTGTATAACTTGCATTTGTGACAGTTTCCGTCACATCTGACAGTAAGTGTCATTTTGACAGCTGTCAAAGACTTTTCTTGTGAAGAAGTGTGACTTGTGAAGAAGTCGTTTTGAATCTCAAAATTGACCTGATTCTAGAGGGCCTTTTCTGTATATGGTCAATTTTCTAGTTGGGCGTTTTTATAGTTGGACGTTTTTCTAGTTGGACGTTTTTCTAGTTGGACGTTTTTCTAGTTGGACGTTTTTCTAGTTGGACGTTTTTATACTTGGACATTTTTATACTTGGACGTTTTTATAGTTGGGCATTATTTTGCTCTTGGACATTTTTCTTTTTGGACATTATTCGTGCAAATCGTAACGTCCTAAATAAATACTTTCCTATCAACTAATTGTTGTTTTAATTTTGCATTTAATTTATTTCTCCAATGAAAATAGCTTCTTAATTTAATTTAACATTGTGCTCACTTTTAAGGACCTTAAAAAATCGTAGACCTGCTACAAACGTCAACTTGCTACGATCGTAGACTTTCTTCGAGTTATGATCCATCGAACGTAGAGCTGCTACGACCGACAAAGCCTTGTAGCTATGAATTCATAATCATTTATTGATTCTTGTTGTGAAAATAGGTCTTTGGAGGTAAAAAACGTCCAAGACAGAGTCCTGTTGGACATAACAATGGTTTTGCCTTGAGGCTAATTAGGATTAGGTACGTACATGCTGTCCTACCTAGTGCTGTGTGGAATGTGCAATCAATATTTATTTTGTGGCTCAATATATAATATAAAAAATAAGCTACTTTTGATTCAAGAAACGTGGTAGAAAACTTGAACGAAATTATTAAAACGCGGGTGAAGCCGCGGGCGGCAGTTGATATTTCTATATCATCATTATCGACTCGTGTAGGTACGAGTTTCAGACAGTATAACGAAGATTGCTGGGTACAAATAGTATAGAGGAAAGGCAAACAGTAACTTATTGGACTGTGTGCAAACAATCGACGATGAAACGATAAATAAAGCGATTAAGGCCACTGGATACTAAAGCTGTAACTTATAAACATTAATGATGTTGAAATGCTTTTTTAAATAATATTAGTGGCCTTTCCACACAGCACTATATCTAGCCCCAAACTAAGCAATGTTTGTAATTTGGAAACAAGTATATCAGTATTATGTCAGCAGATAGCAGATATACTTTTTTTGTAAATACATACTTATATTAACACCCAGACAGACAACAAACATCTTTGTCCATCACACAAATTTTTGTTCTCGGCGGGGATAGAACTCATGGCTTACAGCACAGAAGGCAGAGCTACTATCAACTGAGCCTTGAGGGCTGTCAAATGTAGAAGTTTACTTCATTCAGACAAGTTTTTAATTCATGACATTGATGTTTAAGTGTTTATGTATTTTTATCGTGCACAATAAACAATTCATTTATGTATTTTATTCAATTTCACCGCGTTTGCAACAGTTTACTCTGCTCCAAGACACAAATCGCATATGTCAGCCTGACAGCCTTCACAGCTCAGTTGGTAGTAGCTCTGCCTTCTGCGCCGTAGGCCGTGGGTTCTATCCCCACCGTGAACAAACATTTGTGTGATGAACATAGATGTTTGTTCTCTGTCTGGGTGTCATATAAGGATATATTTACAAAAAAAAAGTATGTAAGTAGTATATCAGCTATCTGGTTCCCACATCACTAGCTTTGGCTTAGTTTGGGGCTAGATAGTGCTGTCCCCCAATATTTATTTATTTATTTATGTCGGCAAGCACGCGGGAAAATTGAAGTGGGATTGGGCAGGCCACGTCTGCCGTATGTCGGATGCATTATGGGCTAAATCCACTACAGATTGGACGCCTAAAAACGGAAAACGACCTCGCGGCAGACCGCGGCGGAGATGGAAGGACGAAATAGACGCCTGCTTAAAGAACTGGTCCACAGTAGCCCAAAGTAGAAGCGACTGGAGAGAAGGAAGGGAGGCCTTTGCCCTACTGCTCCTAATAATAAAAACTGAAACTGAAACAGCTTCACGACTTTAATCCCCAGGCACGGTAGATATCCCCTCAGATCTCTTACTACCAAGTACTAACTCCACATTCTTTTGAGGATGTCTAAGGGGGGTAGTCAGAGGTACGTCCAAACATTAAATTTAGCACATACCGACATTTTGCAGTAGTTGGTTTTCCATACGTGATAGGTTGCAAGCCCATCGCCGCTGTTAGAGTACTAACTGGTTTCCTCACGATGTTTTCCTTCCCCGTTTAAGAGCACTGGCATTGCGCACATACATTTTTCGATAGGAAAAATCCATTGGTGCACGACCAGATTCGAACCTGCGACCTTACGATCGGAAGGCGGGGTCACCCCCACTAGACCACCGGTGCTCCTAAAAATAATTTAATGTCAATCAATGAAATTGTTGCTTCAGTAGACAGTGACCTTGATGCGACTTGAAGCTTGTTTGAACAAGGTGCGTGGGGGCGCCATTGTTTTGTGAAGGCTACTTTTTATTGGTCATTTTGTGATAAGGTTTCTATCAAAGGTTTGTTTGGTCCTATTTAAACTTGAAATAATGGATGTTAGACTCACCAAAGGCGAAATACTTTTTAGCTCATATTTTATTCATAATATTCTACTTCCTACTAATATATAAATGCCAAAGAAAAGATGTTTAGATGTTTGTGGCTCAATCAAGCCATCAACACTAAGCCGTTTGGGGTGAAAGATAGAACAAAATTAGTTCGTAACCTAGATTAGTACTATGGCAACTTTTTCACGTGTTGCGTGGTATGAACAGGTATAAACAAACGCAAGACAAGCATGCGAACAGTAAGTTGTCACCGAGTGGTCCACTCACCGTCGGCGCGGGGTCAACTTGCGAGCGAGGCCATCCGGTGTCTCTACGTAGTTGATATAGTGAGGGCATATCTATACAAGTCCATATAAAGAATACTAACCGCAAGAGGCAAGGCATTGCGGATCGGGTGCCGCACCCTTTTGCATTCTTCGGCATCCTTTCGCATCCTTTCCCATCCTTTCCCATCCTTTCCCATCCTTTCTCATCTTTTCCCATCCTTTCCCATCCTTTCCTATCCTTTCCCATCCTTTCCGATCCTTTCCCATCCTTTCCCATCCTTTCCCATCTTTTCCAATCCTTTCCTGTCCTTTACTATCCTTTCGCATCCTTTCGCATCCTTTCGCATCCTTTCGCATCCTTTCGCATCCTTTCGCATCCTTTCGCATCCTTTCGCATCCTTTCGCATCCTTTCGCATCCTTTCGCATCCTTTCGCATCCTTTCGCATCCTTTCGCATCCTTTCGCATCCTTTCGCATCCTTTCGCATCATTTCGCATCCTTTCGCATCCTTTCGCATCCTTTCGCATCTTTTCGCATCCTTTCGCATCCTTTCGCATCCTTTCGCATCCTTTCGCATCCTTTCGCATCCTTTCGCATCTTTTCGCATCCTTTCGCATCCTTTTGCATTCTTTCGCATCTTGCGAGCGAGGCCATCCGGTGACGCTATGGAGTTGATGTAGTGAGCGCATATCACAAGTGTTTTCCGTCACCGTTTGAGAGCACTGGCATGACTGCTTGCCCTGTGAGATTATTCTGGCACGCAAGTGGGGCATTATCTAACCAGATTCCTGGCAATCTGATAAAGCAATTCCGGAAATGTGAATCTAAGTGATGCTCGACCTCAATTGGGGATATCAATTCTCCTGATGAAATACCTACCGACCGATTGTAAAGCCTTATTCACACGAAATTCGAGAATAGTTATTGCCATTTTAGAAATGGAAAAGACATACGAGTATTTGGTATAGGCAAATAAAAAGACAGTTTATGCCATAAGAAATGTAATAAAAAAAGGTATTTAAGAGAGTACGATGTCATGCTCTTGAATGACCAATAATGAAGTGTACCTACTGAGAAGGCAATTCAGGACTGTGTACTCTCCCCGACAATAAAACCTACAAAATATTTGCTCATAGTTTTAACAACTGATCGCAGATAAAACTTGGAAAAAAAAGAGAGTACCAAGTTCAGAGTGGATATTTGTCGTGTCTGAGGATTAAAGTTTAGCCTATTTCTTTATTGATTTTCTATACGAATAACTCTTCTTGTACTATTCTGCCAATTTAAAACTACTAGTTAAAGTAATTTAAATCCGCATCAATTTAGACTGTTTAAGCTTTTAACTTGTAAGCTGAACGTTCCTTATCTACCATAATTCTGTATTGTATTTTTTTAGTGTCACTATTTTAGCACCTCACATCGCTTTTAGTGTTCGTGTATTCGTATTTTCCCAAAGACGACGATCTAAAATGACTCTATTCCCCTATATTTCATATAGGTTTCACGCCGCATCTGCTCAAATTCTTCGCGAGCTACCTCAGCGAACGCCGGCAGTATGTGGAGTACGCGGGGTACCAATCGACCCCGTATTACACGTTTTCGGGGGTTAGTCAGGGCAGCAATCTTGGTCCCCTTGAATTCGTTATTATGATCAACGATCTCGCGGGGGTCGTTAGGGAGGCAGGCTGTTTGCTCTTTGCGGACGACCTGAAAGTATTTCTCACAGTAGCGGACGCATCCGATTGTGAACGGCTCCAGTCCGACATAGATAGGGTGGTTCAATGGAGCAGATCAAACAAGCTTCTGTTTAACGTAGCGAAGTGCTCCGTGATGAGCTACAGCCGGGCGCGCGCCCCATTGCACTACCAGTACGAGGTGGAGGGGGTAGGTTTGCCGCGAACTACGTCCGTCCGCGACCTAGGCCTAGAAATGGTCCCCGACTTAAGGTTCCGGCGCCATATTGTAAATGTTTGCGCCAAATCTTTTAGAAACCTAGGTTTTATTTTGAGACAGAGTGTGAATTTTAAGAACATTAATGTTATTAAAATTCTTTACAATGCCCTAGTTAGGAGTCACCTAGAAACGAATGCCATCATATGGAATCCCCATGAAGCAAAGTACAAGCTCATGGTGGAAAAGATACAAAATAAATTCACACGCTTCCTATATTTAAAAGAATATGGAGTATATCCGTACTACCCACTAATGTACCCGAGTCTGTTCGTCCTAGGTATGGTAGGGTACTGCAGGCTTTCGGTACGGAGAGACGTGGCGCTGGTGAAGTTCATGGTGCGCGTGCTGCGCGGAGAGCTGCACCACCCGGCGGTGCTGGCGGCGCTGCGGCTGCGCGCGCCCAACGACTACTTGGGCGCGCGCCGCCGCCCTGCCATGCTGGAGGTGCCCAGCTGTAGGACCAACCTACTTAAGTTTGCCCCCATGTCACTCGCTATATATTTACTTAATATATTGTCTGCGAACAGCGTGGATATTTTTTTCAATAACCTGCCGAAACTCCTACAAATTGCACAGGTAGTCATTGAAACCAAGTGTTTAGATTAGTACCTGCTTATTAGGATAGGTAGGTGCTAATCTAAACATTTGGTTACAATAGGTTGTATAATAATAAAACTAAGTACTTACATATACCATCGAGTTAGGGTCAAAAAAAAAAACCTGTAATGATGTGATATTGTCTTTAAATAAATAAATAAATAATAAAATAAATAATAATAATAATAATATTTGCCTATTTTTCACGAACAAGACAAATACGCAAATACAAGAGTAAATAAAAACACGAATACCGAATAGCGATGTGAAGTTATATTATATTTTAGAATAGATTTCCTGAATTTAACTCCTATGATGAATTTATATCCAGACCTGACAATTTCAAAACGACAAAATTATATATACCCTGAATACCGATTTCAATTCGACCCTACATACCTAATAGGTTATTCCGGAACTAATTTCCATTTTAATTGTATGTCTCGTATCATTTTAGGTTATGTTGTTTAATTTCAGTGGGTCTAAGCACAAAGTATGGAAAGTTTGGTAATTGGGCAGTTAAAACACATCGACAGGCTGCGACCCGGTTTTTCATGGCACCATTTTAGTTCTGTTATCAAAACTAGTTAGAATTTGAGCTAGGGTTTCGCACTTTACGCATTCTTCGGCTTCGTTTGGCATCCTTTCGCACCCTTTCGCATCCTTTCACATCCTTTCGAATTCTTCCGGATCCTATCGCATCCTTTCACATCATTTCGAATTCTTCCGGATCCGATCGATTTCGAATATTACAAAGATGATTTAGTATCAAACATAAATTGTTTTATTTCTCAGAAACGAATCAACAAATCAAGTGTGCGTTTTTTTTATTTTAGACAATATTTAGGAACTTACATTTGTTTGGAATAATTTAATATTAAATCACCAATGTGACCTGGAAAGTCCAACCAATATTACACATTTTTTTATTTAGTGACCCGATTCGCTTCGGTACACCCGCCATTCTGACTCTCACTTCAAACTTGAAGGGTAAATCAAATATCTTCCAACTTTATTTGAAGAGATACGTATGTACTTACTTGAAGGTTTTGGTAAATAACCGATAACTATATTTTAAGAAATGTTACAAGTTAATTATATTTTATAGCTCGCAGAATTAGAAAGTTGAAGTGCCCCCGCCGTCGATATCCTGAGGATCGCGGGAAGTCGGTGGATGTAGATGGCTCAGAATCGTTCTTCCTGAAAATGTTTAGATGAGGTCTAGCAGTGGCTTTCTATGGGCTGATGATAATGATGATTAATTATTTTGCACATTCCCTTCGTGCGTTAATTACGCTTTAATGAATGAGTTAATAATGAGAATGACTTTAATAATGAGTTAATGAATGCTTTGTTATGGGTGATGGTTAGCATTTAACGTCAAATCTCCTTGTTCCATCAGCTAGTATAAAAGGCCATTTTGCGCTGAATAAATATTCCTTTAATATTTTAATAAAAATAAAACTGAGTAAAAATTCTATTTATTCTAGACTTTAAAATTTACAAAAGTAGACTATAAATAAACACTTATAAACAGCCATCAGAATTTCAGTTCTTTTTCAAAATTGAGAGTGCCTAATTTGCTGCGGTAAACTGAAACAAAAAAATATTTACTAAAAACATAAGCATATAAACAATCGTATTAGCGGATTCGCAAAATTTCTACGACATGGTTGTTTTGCAAATTAAAAAATCTGTGTCGACATAGGAATTAAACTTGGGATTTGATCAATTTGAACCTCTGTTTTGTCGCTATATCTACTAGCTTTTCCATAAAAGAAACCAGTGTAACCCAGAACATCGTTGGCGTTGTTTTATCCGCTGCTCCTTTTGGAGATTCTTGGGAGTTCTTTTTTCGGTGGAGAAAACAGAACTTGAGTAAATCCTACTTCCTGCGTTACCATGTTTGGATGTTTGTGGCTCAATCGTGGGATGAACCTTGGAAAAAATATAGTTCGTAACCTGGCTACAGGAGAATATATTAAGTACTAGATGACCCGGTGTACTTCGTATCACCTATCCTCGCAATTTTTCCATATTTTCTCACCGTTTAAACCTTCCCTGGACTACGACAAACATTTCAAAACCAAAATCAGCTTAATCGGCCTAGCCGTTCTCGAGTTTTAGCGAGACTAACGGACAGCAATTGATTTTTATATATATAGAGAAGAGATAGAGATAATATGTATAATATCATGAAAAAATATCGGGAATGAAATGATGGTATGAATATGGATATAGGAGTAGAGGAAGGCCAAAGAAAAGATGAATGGATTGTGTGAAAGATGATATGGGTATGAAAGGAGTGACTACTGAGATAACGGATGATAGAGGTAAGTGGAGATAAAAAACCTGTTGTGCCGACCCCACATGAAGTGGTATAAGGGCAGGACGATGTTTTTTTTATAGAACTATCTGATGGAACAAGCAGATGGCCCACCTGATGTGAAGTGGTAGCCATCACCTATAACAAAGCATTGCGATTTGTTAGACAGCTTCCGCTGAATCGTTTTTCCGTGCAGTAACTTTCGGCATTCGCATTTTTCCGCGATCTTTTTTTTTCAACTAGCACAATTTCTTGGTCCGGCTTTTATGTAATTGTGCTAGTTGAAAAAAGAAGATCGCGGAAAAATGCGAATGCCGAAAGTTACTGCACGTAAAAACGATTCAGCGGAAGCCGTCTAACAAATCGGCTTAACATCCGTGATTTGTTAGACGGCTTGCTTGCTTGGCGGCAGAAAACTCAAGAAACACAGCAACGCTGCTTGGCGGCAGAAAACTCAAGAATATGATGCAAACTCATTGCATCATATTCTTGAGTTTTCAAGAATATGATGCAAACTCAACTGCTCAACTCAACTGTGACGGATATCATTAAATTAATGGTGCAATTTCATAGCATCTAGTTTTGCCGCAGTTGGGTGGCGAGCAGAAACTTCTCGTCAAACAATTATCTATCCCAGTGAGCCGCGCAGTTAACCCTAATAACTACGCAGTCGCTTGTCATACATTCAAAGCATTCCTAGTGAAATATTCGGAAGACCTATATTTGCTCCCGTACGTCGTTTGACATAGTTAACAGAGAAGGTAAAATAGTATAATTGACGACGAACTAGTTACCCGCTGACATCTTCTTTTTCTTGTCGCCTCACTAGTTTTTTTCGAAACAGTGTGGTGATAGGATTTTAAGTGCGCCTCAAAGAGGTTCCTTTCAAGTACTTGACACATGCTTAAGAACTTTTTAGGTTCTATAAATATTGGTGGACATTCCACACAGCACTATCTCGCCCCAAACTAACTAAGCCAAAGCTTATAACAATGGGAACCAGATAGCTAAATTCTTTATATACTTAAATACTTTTTTTGTAAATACATACTTATAATATTATATAACACCCAGACAGAGAAAAAACATCTATGTTCATCACATAAATGTTTGTACTCGGTGGGGATCGAACCCACGGCCTACGGCACAGAAGGCAGATACTGCCAACTGAGCTGTGGAGGCTGTTTTGGTATAGAGTCCTCTAGCAGGGTTGTTGACAAGTGTTAAGACTCCAAATAAAACCTGCACAAAATCAGGCACGCCCAGAAGTACAGAATTTCACGACTTTGATCCCCTGGCACGGTAGATCTCTTAGAACCAAGTACCAACTCAAGATTCTTTGTGGATGTCTAAGTCAGAGGTATGTCCAAATATTACATTTGGCATATAACTACATATTGCAGTGTTGCAATTTCAAAACACAAGATGCAAGCCGATAGCCACGCAAGTACAGAACGAAAATATATATTATAAAAAATGCAAACTACGTAGGTTAGTCACGTAGTTCGTCAAAAGATCTTGAAGAGAAGAACTTGTTTCTCGCTTAGTATCCGACGCAATAGAAGCTGACCCTTCATGTAATTGAAAGTTCATAAAGCTCGATGCATACTGAAAAGCGGATGCTTTGTCGGTAGCAGTCTCATTATTAAATATGGCAGGTAGTTCTAGTTCGACGAAACCAATCTGCATTTTCATTATGGAAGTGTAAACTCGCGCTCGGCTCAAACTTTTAAAATAGCTTATAAATTCAATGAGCCTTCACTGCATTATACAATGTGATTCAGTATTACAGTAGCAAGCTTTATCGCTATAAATATAAAGAAGGAAATACAGATAGTCAAATACTTTTACGGTTTACATTGGATTCCAGTAATATATCAAATATTTTTTGATATATTACTGGAACTGCAAAGTTGAAACCGTAAAAATATCTGGTAAAAAAGTGATGAAAAATGATCCTATGCAGGAATATTTATTTAGGTACAAGCTGTTGCCCGCGACTTCGTCTGCGCTGGATTAGTCACACAATGTTTTTATAAATTGTAGCCTATGTGTTATTCTCATGTATAAGCTATATTATTGTAAAGTTTCATTAAAATCCATTCAGTAGTTTTTACGTGAAAGAGTAACAAACATCCTTCAATCCATCCATATCTACAAACTTTCGCGTTTATAATATTAGTAGGATATTTATGTTTCAAAATATAATAAATTAAAATTTAGGAAATTCCAAGTGCATGCTGAAACAATTTGCCCCAATTTCACAATGCACAAGTCCCTGTCTCAGTTTAGTGCCTTACTTTTGGGAAATGCACAGTGTGGCGATGTTTTTGATAGATGCCGGCGATGACACTTCTGATTTTTATTCTATAATATTCTACGGCCAATTAATGAGTAATATAGTGAAGCAAAAGTGTCGTTGTGTGGTGAAATGGAGCTATCCAAATTGCCCGTGTAGAGTATAACTTTTCCATTATCGCACACGAAATGTGAGATTAGATAACAGTAATTATTATCGAATTACTTACTACAAGACCTTTATTGCCTCTAAGGCCAGTTAGGACTTTCTCTCTGAAAGTCCAAACTCCTAATCCTATCACCTTAAAGGGGATGGCATCCACTTTGAAAAACACTGACCTACTTCGTTTAATCCAATTCGAAAAGTCGGACAATTTCTGTTGCAGACTTCCCGTATCTTAAGAACTCTCAGCTCTCCTCCACTTATAGGGTCCTCTATTAACACTTTGAGCTCTTCGTTGCTAAGGTGCTGATAGATAGATAGTGCTGTGTGGAAAGTCTAACAATATGAATATTTATTTATTTAATATTTATATATTATTAATTAAATAAGGACATATGAGATATTCTGAGATTTTTTCTACGTAAACATGAAATAACAGCAAATATTTATAACGCATCTGATGCTGACTCTTATAGCAATTATTATTGCAAATGTAAAGAATAATTCAATAATAGTAATTATTAATTATTTTACATTAATATATTTTTGATATATTTACTAATTCTAGACCGTTCTACTCCAACGTCGGCTACGTCGTCGATTACCATCAGGTGAGATTGTAGAGAAAGGACAGTTTATCATTATAAAAAAATGAATAAAATATGTAGGTATTTCATTATTTAAAGGAAGAACTCTTAATTCTGCAAATCGGAAAATATAAATTTTCTTGAGAAGTTTACTAGAATACGGGAGAGAGAGGCTCGAGAGTTTGCCTCGTGTTTATTAAATTATGGGGACAGATAGGAGCAGATTTGAAGTTTATTACTGAGTGCCGGGTGTAATTCGTAGAAATGATAGCCAAACTTGGGAAATTCAAACCCTGTGATATTAACCATGAATTTCGCTACGTTTTGTAAAATACTTGCTCATTAAACTTGGTATATCAAAAATGTGGTGGAGAAAAACACCGTGAGGAAGTGAGTTAGTATTCTAGCAGCGGTAATGGTCTTGCAACCTGTCACGTATGTTGTGTTATGGAATGACTACCAACACTGCAAAATGCGAAATGGCACCTACCACCAGGTGCCAAATCTGTAAAACATATTAAAACTCTCGCTCTTACTCAAGTAAAGTTTAAAACATTTGGTAATATTCAACTCATTCTTACTCAAACACAGGCGGTAATAATAATCAACAATATAGTTAGCCTAAAATATTATGTTAAATCAGTCCTAAGAGTTATTAATTCACTTTTTATATTTGGTAGTATTAAAACTCTTTCTCTTACTCATATAAAGCTATAAAAATCAACAAAATAGAAAAGTATCTTAAAGGTGCCTCTGACTACCCCCTTAAAAGTCCTCAAATAACCTTATTCAGGTACCTACTAGGGAAGTGCTGTGTTTCGGTTTGAAGGGTGATGGTGGTGAAATCACAGGCACATTTGGCTTAATATGTGTATGCCTTAAGTTGATGGACGTAGGGTAATGCATCGGAGGGCACTTTGCTATCACGCGTGACTTACGAGGCAATGCTTTGTTATAGGTGATGGTTAATACTTAACACAGGTGGGCCATCTGCTTGTTACATAAGCAATAGTATAAAAAAAAAGATTAACTTACTTCGGCGCTATCAAATGAAAGGGCATCTTCCTAACCGCCTCCTCAGCTATGTCCAATGGAAACGCGAACTCGATCATATTTTCGTTGAGGCAGTCGTTGTAGGTGGACGCCAGCTGGCAGCGGTCGGTCATGCCCTCAATGCTGTCGAGGCAGAGTCGAGAGACGCCGTTCAACTTGCGGACGACGCGGGAGTTCTTCCCGTTCACCAGGCTGGCTAGGTGGATGAGCAGGTCCCGATTTATCTGTGGAAAAACAAAATAAGTAAGAAAATCAGCATAGTACTAACATTCTCGTATCTGTGGCATAGGTAACGCTTCGTGGTCGTACTCTAACTAAATTCTCCTACTAACAAAAGGACAATAATGTATAGATTTATTTTATTCTATTTATTTATTTCAATTCACAAAACAATTTACAATCGTATTGAAGTATTACACGGGTATTTATCGCGTTTACCTTTATTATTTTCCCGACGTTTCGGCTATGTTGCAATAGCCGTGGTCGCGGGCAGACTGGAGCATTGAACGTGTAATACTTTCAATATCTGTTATGATCGCGAAAGTTTAAAAAATACTATTATTATGAATAACCGCGATTTTTCATTATATCTTTCGAATGTTGAAATGAGAAGAGAAGCATGAACTTGAAATCTGCCGTCGTCGAGAAGTGGAAGCAGTTTCAACAACTACCCTCACTTGATCGTCATAATACTTCAATATGCGTTATGATCGCGAGAGTTTAAAAAACTTACAATCGAATTAGCAAAAGATAATAGTAACAATAATGTTCAAATTTAAATCTAGATTCGTAATCTAATAATATAATAAGAATTAAATTAAATCGTAGATTCTTCTATTGTGTATAAAATCAATGAGGATCAGATCCTAAGCTCGAGGGTTCAAAACCGGTCGTGCACCTATGAGTTTTTCTGTTCAAAAATGTATGTGCACAGTGCTAGATCTCTCAAACGCTGAAGGAAAGCATCTTGAGGAAACCGGCATGTAGTAGAACCTATAAGTTCTAAAACATATGTCATGTGCACAAAAGGAGCCTCTTTGAAGCGCACCTAAAATCCATTCACCACACTGTTTTGAAAGAATCTGGTGACATGAGAAGAAGAAGTCCATCCCTTTCGTCTCAGGAATCAAACCTTATACCATAACTCTGTGATTTTTCTACATATTGATATAATGTTCTTGAAACTGCAATATCTGAGATATTGCTCCCACGAGGGTCCACTCTTTAGATAGAATTGAATGCTATTTCTATTTGCCGTTTGAAGTAGGTCAAAGCAATCATAGTCAAAGGAATCAAATAGAGTTGTATTTACTGAAACTGTTTGATTTTTCTTGACCTGAAGTGGAATTAACCGATGGCAGCTCTGTTTGGTCACATACTTCTAGGCGTAATGTGGGCGAACCATAAAGTCTTATTTCGATTCAATTCTCTGAATTGTTAAAATAATGAAATTGATAAAAATGGATCGTAATACGACTGCATTAAAGTATTATATTTGGCAAATGATAGCAATTTAGAGAATTGCAGAGATTCCACCAGATTCTTTATTACCTACTCTGTTGCAACACCAGATTTGTTGCAACAGAGTAATAATAGTATATTATGCAATTATTGAATAAAGGACGGATTTCAAGCGAGGGCCATAGATGATTCAAGTGTATCCGGAGCGACGCGAGTGAAACATGGCACTCATATAAATCCGTTTTATTCAAGAGTTGCATACCTACTATATTTTATACTATGACTACGATAAAAAGAAAGATTTAAACGAAAATAGACATTTTATGAAGAAAACACGAAGGCTAAATTTATTAAAATAAATCACAAAACATTTTTTATTCTAATGTTGACCAATCAAATCTCGAGGAGTTATTTGCACAAGGAGTTTGTATGTCGAGTATTCTTTGCTTATAGAATTTGTATCTAGTATTTTTTGCACAAGGAGGTTGTATAGCATTGAGATGGAGGTCGAATGTATTGGTGTGTTCTAAATACAAACACCAAAATAAAGATTAAAAGCATTAAGGCGAGCGAAAAAAAAAATATTCTCCCAACTACGGCTACGGTTGAATATTTTTTTGTAGTTTCCGACATACCTTTTTCAATGCAATTCAATGCAATATTCTGTATAGTATTTTCATCATCATCATTATTAGCATGAAAACGTCCACTGTTAGCCATATGTCCACCCCAAACATTTTTTTCTCTCACCGAATCCATCCAATGATTTCCCGCGATCTTTAAAAGTACCTTCGTCAATGCCAATGCACAATGCTCCCTACTACATGACGTCAGAGCAGATCTTATTCCCCCACCTTGAATGAGAAATACCTTCGTCGTGTTTGAACTCTTCTTATTTGGATGGTTCAAATTACCTTGCCATGGTTGATTATATCGCTTTGCTCCAGCATGCAGGCAGCGAAGCATTGGCCAGTCCTCGCTGAGGGAGCGGTGTTGGTGAAGTACGCGCGGACGTCCTTCGGCGTGGCCCGCACTTTGATGACGCAGGACTGAGCCATCCGAACAAGCGCGTCCAGGTGTCCTTGAACCTGATCGTGAGACAAAGTAGAATTTAAAATGATATAATTAATTGATTCAGGCGTGACTTTGCGGAATTCCAGTTAAGTTAAGTTTTTATTTTTTGTGGTAATTTCGTTGTGTCAGATACACCTTTTTTGTTGAAATGTTGGATCTTTAAAGGTACCTTAGGGTCCGTGAAGTCCACCAGAGTGCCGGAGGAGCCCTGTGGACGTGGTGCTGTGGTCGCAGCCGCTAAGCAAGGCAGGGCAAACAACATTATCAGGTGCATATCTCTGGGAACAAAAATACCTAAATATTTATACGAATTCATAATTTTTTATAACATAATTATTTTAAAGTAGTAGAGCTCTTTGTGTAGGGCTCGTCCGGGGAAGGACTACCACCACGCCTTTTATTGCCGCCAAGCAGTGTTGCTGTGTTTCAGTTTGAAGAGTGTGGTTACCGGTGTAATTACTGTCACATGACGCTTAACATCTGTATGCCTCAAGTTAATGGACGCAGGGCAGGGCATCGTAGGGCACGTTCCTATCGTGTGTGACTTACGAGGCAATGCTTTGTTATAGGTGAAGGTTACCACATTACATCAGGTGAGCCATCTGCTTGTTCCATCAGCTAGTTGTATAAAAAAAACATAGTTTTTTTTCTTCTTACAGTAAACGTCATTGATAGGGACACATTGAGCAACCTGGGGGAGGATTTACCCTCAAGGATTCTCATCCCACAATAACACTTGGTAAAGGCACAGGTCAAACGAAATTTACTAGTACACATTTCAAATGTACCTACATATTATTTAGTAGTTAACATGTTAGTTGTTAGTTATAAGTTGTAAATAAAAAGCTGTAATCACAAAATAATATAAAAGCACGTTTATCTTTCTATTTTCAAAAATCCGCCGTTATGTAACCTATGATTCCTCCAGCAACCATTGTTTATCTTAAATAATAAAGCTATATTAATGTATATTCATCTATATTAATCTATATTAATCTATATTAATCTATATTAATCTATATTAATCTATATTAATCTATATTAATCTATATTAATCTATATTAATCTATATTAATCTATATTAATCTATATTAATCTATATTAATCTATATTAATCTATATTAATCTATATTAATCTATATTAATCTATATTAATCTATATTTATCTATATTAATCTATACTTATCTATATTAATCAAATTAATCTAAAAGTAAAACTATGCAAGACACTTAACATATTAATATAGATTAATATAAAAGTAAAACTATGCAAGACACGCAAAGTTCTTTCCCTATTGCAATCTTAACTTACATTCTTATTTCCACAACTCAGCGTTGCAAATGTCGGAAAACTAAAAATAAACCACAAATTCGCCAACGGACACCGTAAAGCAATTGCAAGTTTCACTCGTATTTTGAATCCAGCAAAGTTACACTAAGTTCGAGGTTCCAATGCGACAGTTGAACTAAGCAGCAAGAGGTGTCTTTTACTGAGGTTTATAAAAAGGTAAGGTTTAGACCTAACAATAGCCTTTGTTGCGTCACCGTTTCTTTTTTTTTTGCCAGGTGTGTAAGTGTAATAGTCTCATAGTCCATTCTGCTTTCAAGGCTCGACTGTAAATAACTGACGTTTTAGTTTATATTTCTTTTAATTTTTTATAATGTATTTTATTTATTTACAAAGGAAATTACAGTGACAGACAGAGTACAACGAAAAAGAACAAAAGAACGTAGCAAACGATAATAATTTATAAGTTAATTCAAAGTAAATATATAAATTTAATTTAATATAAAATTAACGAAATTTTCAAGGAGGTAGTTCAACTTTTGCGCTTTTACTTATTTTTCCTTAGACTAAGTATCCATGTATTTTTCAATTCTTTTGCTTCGCTTTTATAGTTTTATATTAGACATTAACGAAGCAATTACTGTAATATGGGAATACGATTTGTTGTATTCCTTGGTGAGAATTGAACCTCATACCAGAAGGTACAGCTACTACCGATTACGCTATGGGGCTTGTTATTTATTTGATGAAGACAAACAGCTTATTAAAGACAACTGATTAAAAGAAAACTTATTTAACTTGAAGGAGACTATTTTTAGAAAAAAGATCTCAGAAATCACTGTTAAAAAGTTTGGCATACGCGTTCTAATATCATGGCTCCGACTCCTGACATTGAATATCAGCTCGAACAATTCCAATTTATCCGAAGAGGAAATTAATCAAAGTGCAATTTCATAGCATTGCGAGTGATCCGCCATCCTTATGGAAACATCTCCTTAGGGACGGCGAAGAAGCACGGAATAGGCTAACAAACGTAACAGTAGCGACATTCCTGTTAACAATAAAATTTGGAAGTTGATTATAGTAGGTAATTATAAGTATAGTAAGTTGACAGCCTTCACAGCTCAGTTGGTAATAGCTCTGCCTTCTGTGTCGTAGGCCGTGGGTTCGATGCCCACCGAGAACATATATTTGTGTGATGAACATAGATGTTTGTTCTCTGTCTGGGTGTTATATAATATTATAAGTAAAGAATTTACAAAAAAAAGTTTATAAGTAGTAGGTATATCAGATATCTGGTTCCCATATCACAAGCTTTGCCTTAGTTTGGGGCGAGATAGTGCTATGTGGAATGTTCACCAATATTTAGTGTGTTGAATCCCACCCGTGAGCTACGTTCCTATAAACATTTGGTTTATCATAAGCAGCTCAAGATCAATGTAAGTACTAGAGAAGCTTTGCCATCCGCGAGTAACATCAGGCTTATCTTTTGTAAATCATCATCTTCCTGCCCTTGTCCCACTTCATGTGGGGTCGGCACAACAGGTTTTTTCTCTCCACATTGCTCTATCATCCGTCATCTCATTAGTCACTCCTTTCTTTCCCATGTCATCTTTCACACAATCCATCCATCTTTTCTTTGGCCTACCTCTACTCCTTAATCCATCCACATTCATACCTAACACTCATTTCGTAACATGACATTCATTCCTTCGCATAACATGCCCATACCACGCTAACCTATTGCTCCTCATTTTTTCAGTCACTGGTGCCACTTTCAAACTGCCTCTAATAAAGTCATTCCTTATCTTATCCATTCTTGTCACTCCACACATCCATCGCAACATTCTCATCTCCGCTCTCTTCTTTCATCCGTCCCTTTAGTGGCCCAACACTCCGATCCATACAAAACGACGGGTCTTATAATAGTTTTGTATATTTTCCCCTTTAGTTTTAGGGGCATTCTTAGATCGCAGGTTGTTCCTGTAACTTCTCGCCATATTTGAATACATGCTTTTATCAAGGCCTAACCATGCGTTTACCAGTTTCTGTTAAAAAATGTAAATCCGTTATTGGCTTTTATACTCATATGTTACCTTCTTTATAAATAAAGAGCTGTGGATTTTGTTATATAAATAAAATACAATAAACACAGAAAACTCAACTAATTATGTACGGCTGCGAGGGAGGATACAAAACGACCGAATTGTTTGATTAAAATTTAATTTTTAAAATGAAAATACAAATTAATTATATTAATGTACGCGACCAATGTCCGATGTGAGGAACTGGGGCCTTATGCTCACTTCGAGCGAGATTATCTCACGGTGGAGATGACGTCATATCTCGCTCGATAACTTTTTATCCCCATTCTCACCATCTCACTCCTCAATTTTCTCATACAAAGTTCATGCGAGACGCAACGTCAATGAGTTGTTGAACGAGATATGACGTCATCTCCATCGTGAGATAATCTCGCTCGAAGTGAGCATAAGGCCCCAGAAGTTAATCACTTTGAAATGTCCAAAAAGACGCACGGCACGACACCTGATGGAAAACGCGCGATTGCATTTCCTTTGTATCGATCGCGGCAGGTAGATCGTTGCGAAACGCGGCGCGATTCACGAGAAACACAGGTGCCGCAGCCGATTGCATAACAAACTAATAAATATGGTTGGTGGACATTCCACACAGCACTATCTAACCCCAAACTAAGCAAAGGTTTGTAATATGGGAACCAGATAGCTGATATTTATACTTAAATACTTTTTTTTTTGTTTACATACTTATAATATTAATCATAATCATTCATTGTTTCATTTTGTATAGAGGTCCAGGACATGACACCCGTTAGGGCATTGCAATGGTTGTTATGCCCATTAATGGGTATCTTAAAGTCGGTCTGTAGGTAAACGCACCTTAGATGTTATATTAATTTATAACTTATCAATAATAATCACTTTACACATTATATAACAAACAGACAGATAACAAACATCTAAGTTTGTTCATAACACAAAAGGCTCTCGATGGGAATCGAACCCATGGCCTATAGCGCAGAAGGTAGAACTGCTACCAGCTGAGCTGTGATGGCTGTCAAATATATAATGACGGGTACTCTTGTGTGAGTGAACTACAACCAATTTTAAATAATCAATTCTTGATATTCTTCTGATATTTAATTGCATAATGACTGATTTTACTGTATAATCTAAATATATTGTTTTTGGAGGTACTTCGCACAAAGGCGACTTTAATTTTAGATAAAACTTCCCATTTTAGGTATAAAGTTAAAAAAACTTTTGTGCAATTTGAACTTTACAGTCAGCCATTTGTAAAATGAGTGGAAACCAATTGCGAGCAACTTAAGTGCTCAATAACAGAAGGACTTTTACAATCTTTCTGAATAAGCATTTTACACTGTATTGTAAAATGCGACTAAGTATTTTCTGTAAAATCTTATTAAAAAATGTAGATTAATAACACACGGTTACGCATCAGGCTATACACGGCTCGCTTTTATGTTCTTTAAGTAAGCGTCGTTTTAGGTTTCCGTGCCCAAAGGGTAAAACGAGACCCTATTACTAAGACTCTGTCCGTCCGTCTGTCTGTCCGTCTTTCACCAGGGGCCTTATGCTCACTTCGACCGAGATTATCTCACGTTAGAGATGACGTCATATCTCGTTCGATAACTATTTATCCCCATTCTCACCATCTAACTCCCCAATTTTCTCATACAAAGTTCATGCGAGACGCAAGGTCAACGAATTATTGAACGAGATATGACGTCATCTCCACCGTGAGATAATCTCGCTCGAAGTGAGCATAAGGCCCCTGGTTGTATGTCATGAATCGAGATAGTTAGACAGTTGAAATTTTCACAGATGATGCATTTCTGTTGCCACTATAACAACAAATACTAAAAAACAGAATACAACTAGTGGTTCGCCACGAACTGAGATTTCGTGATGTCCGTTCCTGTCTTACGTTGACCAATCACGATATTTGGCCTCTGATTACCCGCTAACCAAGTAGGTTAACCAATTGTATCTCAAAAATCATACATACGTCTTAGAATAAAACTAAAAATTGTATTGGGATGTACAATCCAAACCCTTTCATATGACACGTCACTTCTCAATCGTCAATTTTTTTGCTCTCTTTGAAAACCCCATATCTCAATAACCCCTTGTCAGGGTATTCAGAGTTGTTATCGTGTTTGATATCAATGTAAGACAGGAACGGACATCACGAAAACTTAGTTCGGGGCGAACCACTGTTGTAACTTTTTTGTTAATTAATATATATGTAAGGTCGTGAAGCTTACTGTCACAGAGACATAGCTCATCTTAAACTGGTCGCTCCAAAACCGCATAAATGTCACTGCTGAGTGTTTCATTATTTACAAGCGGTACTGTAAATAAAACTGAAACGCAAATTAAAGCTCTAACGTCGTTTTACAGCCCTTAAAAGACAAAGTTTATTTGCTAAGGGTGGATTTGTCAGATTGTTTGATATTTAAGTCTCACACAAATAACAAGTAAACAAACTTACGGCATTCATTTACTTTAATAAATAAATAAATATAATATAAATAATAAATATTTGTGGACATTCCACACAGCACTATCTCGCCCCAAACTAAGCCAAAGCTTGTGATATGGGAACCAGATAGCTGATATACTACTTAATTATATACTTTTTTTTGCAATACATACATATTATATAACACTTTTTTTTTGTAAATACATGTTTACTCAAATTCAGATTTTACTCAGTTTTATAAAAATAAAAGTACAATGAATACAAGGTTATGGTTATGAATATGTGACTTTGACTATTCATAAGTTGCACTTACCTACTTATTTTCTCATAGAGGGTGATAAAAAGTATATAATAACACGGTATATAATAACACACAGACAGAGAACAAACATCTGTGTTCATCACACAAATGTTTGTTCTCGGTGGGGATCGAACCCACGGCCTACGGCACGTACTACCAACTCAGCTGTGAGGGCTGTAGACTTTCAAAATTTTAACTATACAACATGAAGGTAAAATGTAAATATATCTAATGCTGCTGCACCCAGGGGTTCAATTTCAGTGTTTTTAATACAATATTCTTATGGACATACCATGACCCACTTGATGTTAAGTGAAATTTTTGTAATACTTAGTTAAGTACCTGCCGACCGTCTAACGTCGTGTGACTGTCCAATTAGTTAGGATTAAATTGTTAGTAGTTTTAGATCATTAATTAGCGTACCTACTTTAAGACAGAAAAGAGGGGACTCTTCTAACACAGGTTGTAAAACTTAAAAGAAGAGTTCCCAACCCGATTTATAAACACTAAAAACAATAAAAAAAAAAAATTACAGGCACATGAGGCTTAACATGTGTATGCGTCAAGTTGATGGACGAAAGGCAGTGCATCAAATTATTATAAAAAAAATGCAAACACATCAAAGGTCTAGCTACCCTGGCGTGGTGTTGTAATAGCTGTTTATTAGATTCCACGCTCCCTCTGAGATATGGGCCGAGCAAATTATAACAAAATGTGGGTATTATCGTTCGTGGTTAGGCTTCCATTATTGTCTTTGTGATAAAATGTTCGTAGTTTGTTGGTACTCTGATAGGGGTAGGGTAGGAAATGGACATTTTGAACAAATTGATAGAAATTACTTTTTATTGATTTTAAATTGACAAATAGATTTGTTGGTTTTCGTAGACTTGTTAAAATGTTGATCAACACATGACCCTGTAGTGTAAAGATCGTGTATACTGGCTGAAGCATAGGATTATTTATTTATTATTATTTTATTAGTTATTTATTTAATTTCAAAAAAGACCTCGTACAGACCACTAACCCAGCTAAACGTAAATTAACAATACGAAGGTAGTAATAGGTATATAGAACATTTCTATAATATAACTGGCCAAATCAGATTTGCAATACACTCCGAACTATTAAAAAAACTGTATCTTTGATTATGTCTATGCCCAGCCTGTCATATGCGTGACTTGCGAGGCAATGCTTTGTTATTCCACTTTATCATCTATGGGCCAGCCATCTGCTTGTTCTGCTGGATGCAATCAATTTCCAGGGCTAACAGTTTCGAGCCTTTTTCATCCACCGATTAAAAAAGAAATAGATAAGATAATTTATTTATTTTTCTCTGCGCAAAAGGTATACATGCCATGACTTATTTGAGGGGTACAATTTAAATGAGTCCAAAGTCAAAGCGATCGCTTTAGTAGCCAAATGTGTATCAATAGAATGAAAGAACGTGATGGTATCGTGCTGAATTATGTCAATTTTAGCTTATGTGAAACAGCAATTACAATTACAATTGAAGTGCTTGCACACCATGTCAAATCGGATGAAAAAAAATGTTTTTATCAGATCCTTAGCAGATAGGTTTAGGTTGAAAATATAACATTTAGATGGAGAAATAAAAACAGGACGAAAAAAATACAAAAAAAATTGTGGTCACATATGGATGCATTGTTTGTAATGTAACGTCATACAGCTATGCCTTTATGTATGATCCATAATATACAAATAGTAGTTATTACCCAAACACGACAGATAAACATCAAAATTGGAATCGTTATCCGAAACCAGATCCTATCATTTGCGTTCAACCCACACCAAAACACACATTACAAAAATGTTGCAAAAAATACTGTTACGGATACTCATCGTATTATCCATATCTTGTCTTCTGTTCTCTGCTTCGTTCTGCCAGGAGGCTGATGCCACTACTCCAGCGCCAACGACTCCTGCTCCAGAAGAGGAAGAGGTGGAGGAACCGAAAGCAGGCTGCTCCATCTGGTGCTGGATTCAGAAGATAGCCATGTTTGTGATATCTCAGCTTTTGAGTGGATAGTTAGTTTAAATTTTGATACGATGCGTGTTTTCAATCGGTAAATATAATATAAGGTGCCTCTGTGTGTTTTTTCATTTATCGTATTTAATTTTTTTAAGTAAACCGGCTTTTGCGTATTTTTATACATAACAGCAGCATATACCAATGGTCATTACTTATAACTACGTCAGGGAGATATTGACATGCCCCAAGTGTGCTCGTTACTCTCATCAATAAAATTGGGTGCGTAATTCATCAGAGAGCGCATGAAAAGAGTTTGTTTTTGTTTTTTTTTTAATACAACTAGCTGATAGAACAAACAGATGGCCCACCTGATGTTAAATGGTAACCATCACCTATAACAACCATCACCTATCACGAAGAAGTAGAGTAAGAGTAGTAGAGCTCTTTGTGATAGGCTTGTCCGGGGAAGTACTACTAATTGTTTTTATTTTTTGCTTACTATTAGGGCAAGGTAAAAATGTACCTACATCAATATTTTTTGTATTAGATAAATTATATTACTTTCTCTTATTCCATGTACAAAAAAACTTGTAAAATAAAATGTAATAAACACGTAATCATTATACTTGGAATCCATTAGATCGCACTCAACAGTTCAATTATTCCTTCTCAACGATTCTAATTTTCATTACGAAAATAAACAAAACAGAAATTGTGTTTCCAATTTGTATTAGCGCTTGTTTACAAGCCATAATAGAACATCTGCGTTGACTACTACTTCTTCTTCTTGGCTACACTAGTTTCTTTCGAAACAGTGTGGTGAAAGGATTTTAAGTGCGCCTCAAGAGGCTCCTTTCGACTTATTTACTGTAAGCAGTAGTTTCTGTCGTTGCTTGGAGTGCCTCAGTAGTACAGTTGGCTACACATCAGGCTACACACACACCTTTCAACCCATAAAATACGCTTCTTACAACGCAGTGATTGATAGGAAAAGGACCGCGGGCAGCGAGTTGGTAAGTAGTTGTTTTCTGCTGCATTTTGCCTGCGATGGCGACGTAAATAAATAAATTATTTTGTATTGTGTTTGCTCGTCACCCATCTTAATGGTAGTCGAGCAGAACGGTGCTTAAAGAGCTGCCAACCGTCAAAGAACTCGCCGATTTGAATATTTTTGAAGATATGCAATATTTAGCGGAAATGTTTTAAATACTAGTTTTCGTGCCCAATAAACTTCGTTTGGATTGAAATTATATTTTTGCTGAACCCTTTATTATTTCCCGAAATTTGGTCGTTTACGATTTTTCATAACTACTTTTACGGTCGGTTTCTGAAAGCACGATGAAACCTGATCAGATGTAGAATCACTTGCTATTTCAGTAAGAGTCAGCGCACCACTGAGCGGCGCTGCCATCGTAGAACTAAATGTTCTAGAACTAAATTTAGTATTTAAATAAATTAAGTTCCCACTTTTGCCGTAAGACTTTAGTGGTGGCGCGGATTTCAGCTATTACATCAAATGTAATGTAATAGCTGAAATAGCAAGTGATTTGACATCTGATTAGGTTTGATCAAGCTTTCAGAAACAGGCCGTCGGTGATTTAATATTTTCAACAAACCAACCAACCACAAACTTGTGCTTGGGGCACTGAAGCTTTCTTTAAATAAGCAATCCAAGAATATACATATATACCTACTAAATTATTTTGGTGAATAGTTACTGTTCTGTAATCTATTACGGGTCGCTTGGCAATGGGTCGAGTTGAATCTTAACCCAATCTAATGCTGTTGTCGTTAATTGTAATTTTAAGTGTGTTTTGTCGAGATCTTAGATTTTAAGGTGCTGACAACTATCAAACAACTTCTCGCTCGCACGTTTCGACATGTTGAAAGATATAAAATCACTAAACTCATTTTCGAAAAATCGCAATCAAATATCTTGTGTGCAATCACATTGCACACAGTTTAGTAAATATTTCATTTTGATCGATACAAGTTTTCCTGCTTAAAAGTGTTTGCTTATGTACGAAAACTAGTACTGCAAACTTTTGAGTAGGAAAACATGTATCGATCAAAATTATTTTTTTACTAAACTGTGTGCAATGTGATTGCACACAAAATGGTTGATTGCGATTTTTCGAAAATGAGTTTAGTGATTTTATATCTTTCAACATGTCGAAACGTGCGAGCGAGAGTCACACTAGCTCGTCTTAGCCTTAATCATATTCTTATTATTATAATGCTATAATAAGTTATTGTTAATATCAATATTCATCGTTTATTGGCTTCGTCTGGTTGGTACATTTTATACCCCGTTCCTGTAATTTTTTTGGGATAAAAAGTAAGTATATGTTTCATCCAATCCTATTAGTATGTATTATCCAAGTTACAAGCTATATTTGTTCAGATTTTAATCCGAAACGGCCCAGTGGTTAGGCATGATTGAGTCACAAACATTCATACATCCAAACATCGTAACATTCACAACATCGTAACAATAAGTAAGAAAGGATAGGGCATTTTCGAAAAAATCATGTTTTTATACTACTGGCTGATGGAACAAGCAGATGGCCCACCTAATGGTAAACTGTAGGTCACAATCACCTATAACAAAGCATTGCCGCGCAAGTCACGCATGGTATAAACGTGCCCTACGATGCACTGCCCTGCGTCCATCAACTTGTATATAGATGTTAAGCCTCATGTGCCTCAGCAACCACACCCTTCAAACCGAAACATAGAATCGCTGCTTGGCTGCAGAAATGGGCATGGCATAGGTAAGATGGCGTTGGGTGCAATTCCAATCAATATATATTTATAGTGCTAGCGAGTATACCTATGAGTATGAGGGTTATGTCGTAACGTTCAAAGTTAACAAGCTAGGTCGTCCAGTGGGTTCTGGGTGTCGATTCTCTCCACGGAGAGTTAGTGGATCCGCGCTCACTGAGTTCATGAGCTTCGTTCACTCTCGTTAGCATTTCCACTCGCCAAAACACTCACGTGGGTGGCGCTAGTGATGGGTGGATTCATTACAGAATGTCACTCGCTGCGGAGTCGGTCATTTGGGTGAATGTTGTTAAGGAGAAGACTAGAGCTAATGTACCTCGCACGTTTCGACATGTTGAAAGATATAAAATCACTAAACTCATTTTTGAAAAATCGCAGCTGTGTGCAATGTTATTTTACACAACTTGGTGATTGCGATTTTTTAAAACGTGCTAAAAAACTTTGAAACGTTCGAGCAAGAGGTATGTTAAATTTAATACTCACTGCGGATTATGTCCCTTGTGTGAATGTTGTTAACGGAATCGCACTGCTGCGGCTGATAGGTATCGAGTGTCAGACACTATTCATTATACAGGGTCCCGTGACCCGTATCACCGAGGCTTCGTTACAAGGGTATCCATCGCTCGTTCTAATTTACTGGAGACTGTGATATTTTCTGATGTTGTTTGTTGATTTTATATCGGTAAAGAGCTTTTAACCTAAACTGAATCGACCTTTATCATAGTTTATTCGTTTGAAACTTATGATTGAAACTGATAAAAGTTTTGTTGGTTGTAAATTAAATGAAATACGTTTATTCAACACACACATTAGAAGGAACACAGAACAGAGAAGATAACATACATGCATACGTACATACATAAAATCACGCCTGTTTCCCATAGGGGTAGGCAGAGACCACGGATTTCCACTTGCTACGATCTTGACATACCTCTTTCGCTTCATTCACTCTCATAACATTCTTCATACATGCTCGTCGGTTTAGGGTACTCTTGACTTGGCCAGTGTGATTAGAGACAAATGTGGAGTGAAAGAAGACGTAGTGATGAGAGTAGAGAAAGGTATGTTAAGATGGTTTGGGCATGTGGAGAGGATGGATGAAAGAAGATTAACGAAACAGGTGCATCATGCGAGTGTGAATGTAACTGTTGGGAGGGGAAGACCTCGGCGAACGTATCTGGATCAGATAACGTACATTTTAGAGAAGATAACTAGGCGAATAAAAATCAAAGATAAAAAGAAAATAGTAACAAAAATAAACAAAATATGTCAATTAGTCCTTAGCTTTTGTGCGTGGCTCGTCCGGGTAAGTACTACCACCATGCCTTTTTTTGCAAGCAGCGTTGTTGTGTTTCAGTTCGACGGGTGTGCGTGACGGCGAAATTACAGGCACATGAGCCTTAAGACGCCGACATCCACTAAAGTACTTTTTACTCGCTCGCACATTTAATTTTTTTCGTAGGTTAATCTTTAAGCTTTTTTTTTACCCTTAGCCCTTTCTAATGTTAGTCTCCAAAACATTTTTGTTTGCAATTTTTCAACACTACATTCAGTTTTATATATTTTACAATGTAGTTATTTGTGAACGAGAGGTACACTAGCGGTTGCCGAAGTCTTAATACATTTGTTTAAATTCCTATTATAGAGGTATATTGACAGTCTTCACAGCTCAGTTGGTAGTAGCTCTACCTTCTGCGCCGTAGGCCGTGGGTTCAATCCCCACCGAGAACAAACATTTGTGTGATGAACATAGAATTTTGTTTTTTGATAGCATGTTTCCAGCTTTGTATCTAAATATTCTACCTTAGTAGGTATATATATTATATAAGACGTAGGTTCTATTAGCACTGGGTTGCTAGTTCTCGATTAGTAGATTAGTTTGATCAAAGTTCTGTGTTACTTCAAATAGTAATTATCATTATCGGTTAAACCTTTCTGTTGATTTAGTTCATCGACATTTCACGATATAACTTGGCACCTGACAAGCAGGCAAGAGTAGTAGAGCTCTTTGAGAAGGGCTCGTCCGGGGAAGTACTAACACCACGCCTTTTTCTGCCGCCAAGCAGCGTTGCTGTGTTTCGGTTTGAAGAGTGTGGTTGCCGGTGTAATTACAGGCACATGAGGCTTAACATCTGTATGCCTCAAGTTGATGGACGCAGGGCAGTGAATCGTAGGGCACGTTCCTATCGTGCGTGACTTACGAGGAAATGCTAATAATTGTTATAGGTGATGGTTAACACTTAACATCAGGTGGGCCATCTGCTTGTCCAATCAGCTCAGCAAAAAAGCGCAGCTAAGATAGCCCATTTTAAAACAAATCATTGGCGAAGCACTTCCCTTTTTAAATTATTAAATTAATTATTAAAGCACTTTGGCTTCTGCTTATACAAAATTCATCGAACGTCAAACTTCAAAGTAAAATGTATGCTGATATATACATCATATTAGATCTATATAAAGCTGTTAAATTTCTGTGCGTCAAAGAGATAATTACCAAGCGTTCCCTATCTAATTAATGGTAGGTATTTACCTAACTAATAGAGGCAACAAAGTCAAAATTAATTACTCTTTCGGCTGTTAAAAAATGCTCTCTGATGTTTTCTCGTCCAATTATTATTTATCAATAGTATCAGACGGAAATAGACGGAAATATCCTGCAATGGATTTCTTCAGGCTAATGATGATAATGATGATGACTGTGTAATAAACAGCCCACCACCAGTCTGTTTGGCTACATAACTTTTCTCAGTTCTCAGGCAAGGCTGGACGTACCAACTTAGGAATGCCAGACAAATTAGTGTGCTGAATATAGATTTTGGTTCTAGAAAACTTTCAATCCGTAAATTATTAGTAAATTATCCGTTAATGAATTGTGTACACAATAAAATAAATAATAGAAGAAACACTATTAGTAAAAAGTAGAGCTACTAGTAAATGAGCTGTAAGATCAGGGCACCCTTTCGCTCACTCACTACCTCACACACACACATGGGGGGATCTCCTGTAAAACCATGGCTCTTAAGAGACATGTGTTATCAGGAGACCCCCTCACACACCTACCTTAAAGTTTTTATTTTGTAAGGTTTTGTTTGTTTGACTTCCCTGTTAGTTCATTAAATAGCAGAGCTATTGCTCATTGGTATAGGAGGTGGGCGTTGAGACTGCATCACAGTTTATAACTTTCGCAGTTTCATCGTTATTTTGTAACTTGTGCACTTTGTAATTTTGTTCTGAATAAATATTACTGAATATTACCCCGCGCACCACCAAGAAGAGCGTCAAATAAAACACAGAAGTCATAGAACAATTTACTTCAACAGAATCCTATATATAAGTACGTACAATCGTTGAACACTGTCCTTGTATCCTGTATGAATCCTATGTTTAAAGGTAGCGCTACTGCTAGCTGAGCGGTGAGAACAACCATGAAACGCGTCAAATAAACACAGAAGTCACAGAACAATTTACTTCAACAGTATCCTATACAAGTATATTTATAAAGGTAGCGCAACTGCTAGCTGAGCTATGAGACCAACCGTGAAACGCCTCTAATAAAACATAGAAGTCACAGAACAATTTACTTCAACAGTCTCCTATACAAGTATATATAAAGGTAGCGCAACTGCTAGCTGAGCGGTGAGACCAACCATGAAAGGCATAAAATGAAACACAGAAGTCACAGAACAATTTACTTCAACAGTATCCTATATAAGTGCGTACAATCGTTGAACACTTTAGCCTTCTTGCAGACGTCCTGTTTATGCTGCGTTGCCTCGGCGCTCTCTATACAGGTCCCTCCGTAGTCACCTACAGAGTTCTGCAGTTCATTCTGGCGAGCAATTAGTACTCGTTTTCTGTGGAAATTATAATTGTAATTTACCATAGATCTTTATAGGCAGTCTTTGTTATTATACGCTATCGAATTTCTGATTGTATCACGTAGTGAATCTCCCAGCATATAGCTCTTTCTATAGCCTTTTGTACGACTTCGAGCTTATGATGAGGTCGACCACTTCTTAATTCCATAAGTCAGAAATGATCTTCTTCTTTTTGTCGTGTCACTGGTTCTGTCGAAGCAGTGTGGTGAACGGATTTTAAGTACCACTCAAGCTCCTTTCGAGCACTTGACACATGTCTTAGAACTTTCTAGGTTCTACGACATGCCGATTTCCTCACGATGTTTTCCTTCGCCGTTTGAGATTACTGGCACTGTGCACATACATTTTTGAACAGAAAAACTCATTGGTATCGAACCCACGACCTAAGGATCGAAAGGCGGGGCCGCTACCATTAGATCACCAGTGGTCTCTGTGTTAGACTAATTAAATATTACATCTTGTTAAAGGTCGCAAAACCGTTCGGAGATTAAAAGAGAGTGTACAAATTCCATTACGGAGTGGTTTTAAGCTTGATGTAGGTAGGAGATAATTTAATCGTGATCCGGGAATTAGAAAATACTAATCCCCCGAGAATCTTTAAAAGCTGGGATGAACGTGAGATTAAACATTAATGTGATGTGAAATTACGTTAAGAGTTAATAATTTATACTATCATCGCGTGGTCCGATTTTTGTGATTTTTTATACATTGCAATTGCTCATTACATTGAAATACCAAAAAAGTTACCATACCATGTTGGTATTTCTATATGTGACGGGTTGCACGCCTATCACCGCTTCTAGAATACCAACTACTACTACTCTTTACCTATAAGCCTCCAAGTTGATAACTCCATTCGCATTCATGATCCCAAACTTCTTGAGCACGCAGAACATGATGCAAGGCTCGTCCGACTCCTGGAACTCCACGTGCTTCACCTTCGGGTACATTTCGCTGAGGCACTGCTCAGCCACCATGTCGCTCGTCTTGTCGTGCGCGTACATCACGGATATGCGGGCTTGAGCGGCGCTGATGAGGAGCAGGACAATCAGAACTGGAAATAAACGAAAAAAAAGTTCAAGAAGTATATATGTATTATATCAGCTATCTGGTTCCCATATTACAAGCTTTGGCTTAGTTCGGGGCGAGATATTGCTGTGTGGAATGTCCATCAATATTTACTTATTGATTTTTTTGTTACAATTAAGAAAAAATTTAAAGCAGCGATTGAATTATTAAACAGAACGGAACGATATTATTTATTTTATGTTAATAAACACATGATATTATTTATTTTATATTAATTTATTACTGGCTTCCGCTCGCGGCGTCTCTCGCATATTGGTACTTATTGCTAACATTGACGTTACTGGGTTTATTCATGTTTTTTAGCCCGTTCCCGGTCATTTTTCGGGATTAAAAGTAGCCTAAATGTTAATTTAGGTAACGACCTATATTTTGTTTAATGTTTCAATCGATTGTTCCAGAAAGAAACATCCAAACATAAAACTTTCACATTTATATACATTATTATTATTATGTATATTGCATCTTTATTTCGGTTCGTGAGGTCACCCGCTCTATGGTCCCATCTGAAAACCAGCGTCGCTCTGCAACACAACGTGTTGTGGAGTGGCTATGCTGAGATGGGACCAAATTTGACCCACAGACGCACAGAGGCTACTCTCTGGCATATCTTACTTTTTACTTTTTTTTTTTTTTTTTTATCCACTTTGTTTTTTTTTTTTTCTCAAGCCTATGTATAGTTTCCTATAGTTATAGTTTAGTAGTAAGTTATTTTTAATTTCTTTTCTTTTTATTAGCTGTGTCATATGTTTTTCTCTGTGTATGTCTTTGTGTGTTAAATAAAAAAAAAATCATTCATTCATTCATACATATTATATTATTATATATATATATAATTATATATTATATTATTTGAAAACTAAGTAATTTGGTAATCATTTCTATAATTATTGGATAACTTTTTATTGTTCACCATGCACAGAAACATAATAATACTAATACATTATTAGTTAACATTTTCTTGGTACTAAGAGATCTTAGGGATATCTACCGTGCCTGCTGCGGGTCAAAGTTGTGAAGTTAGTATTTCTTTGTTTTTAACGAGCGATCTACTCAAGGCATCATAGAACCAACGAAATTAACTGAAATTTATGAAAGTTTAGTCGCTGAAAACATGAAAATAACATGGCACGTGGTAGGATCTTCTTTTCAATTTCTAATTCAATTCCTCAAAGGACATGGAACATAAAAATAATTTATTCAATATCATAAAATACTACCCACGCCGGATGTAATTGAAATATTAGATTTTCCTTTCGTTGTATTCCGTTAAAAGACATGATAAAAGCTTTAATAAGACATATTTTTAATTTGCGCAGAAAAGTAGCCACTGAAGTTTTCTTTTTAATACCATTCCATTTGAAATTGTTTTCCTTGCATCGACCATATCGCATAATGAGATTATAGTAGTGACTGTATCTTCAAATGATAATAAATTTCTGCATCCGCGTCGTTCTGCTATTTATTGCTTTTGAGTTTTTTTTTTAATTTTTTTATACGACTAATCTACGGAAAATAATAAAAAAACTTTAACACCCGAGGTTACACTTGTATGGCTCTCGGGTAAAAAGAAGCACGAATAGCCTCGTTTTTTAATCAACTTGCTGAAGGAACAAACAGATGGTCCACCTAATGTTAAGAGGTTACCATCACCTATAACAAAGCATTGCATCGCTAGTCACCCTCGATAGGAAAGTGCCTTACGAGCCTCTGCTCTGCGTCACCCTGCGTCCATCAACTTGAGGCATACAGAATAAATTAGTTCGAACTTCGAACCAGGCACGGTAAATATCTCCTAAGAGATCTGAGGAGATATTTACCGTGCCTGGGGATCGAAGTAAAATCAGTTCATTCGTTATGTTATGGCTGAGTCTTAAAAACATTCACAATTATAACTTTGAATAGTAAATTTAAACAAAACATTATGATATTAGTATAGAAGAATTATATAGCATGCTGTCGTTGCCTGTACCTAACTGAAGGATCTCCTGCAATAATTTACAATACGGGGAACCTATCGTAATTTTGTGTTCATTACCGTTTCATTTTTTACTAGCGGCCTGTCCCAGCTTCGCATGGGTGGTCATAAATTTTTTGAACATTTTAGGATAAACTTAGACCGTGGGTTCGAGCCTCGCATCTACTTATTTCATACATTTGCACGCGCTTCTCCTTGAGTGAGTGAAATCGCACCCCGCGCGTGAACCGTGGACCCGTAAACATTTTTAATTTCGTCATATCTTTTGAATGGAATGTCCTATTTGAAAAATTGAAGAAGTAATCTATAGGTATTGAAACCGTCTTAATTATGAAAAGATTTATTTGGATAAGGATTAATACCAAGGTACAAATAAAGACCCTTTTCTAGCGGAGGCATTTCAATTAATTTTTTATAATAAAAGAACACTTATTGTGACATAACTATAATAGTTAGACATATGCTGTCGCGACATTTTTTGTAGATGATAACGTGTTCTACAAAATCGTAGTACATTATTTTGTTCTATCTTCAATAGTTTTCGCAGCGCACGCGATGTAAGGTTTTTTGTTTTCCACCTTGGGTTACATTATTGAAGTTTTAGTAAGGATCCCTGATTTTTTTGAAAATATAATATAGCCTATGTTACTCAGGGATAATGTAGCATTCTAATGGTGAAAGAATTTTTGAAATCGGACCAGTAGTTTTTGAGCCTATTCGTTACATACAAAAATACAAAAATACAAAGTTTACCTCTTTATAATATTAGTGTAGATTAATTTAATACGCCACTCTGTCCGGTCCCTTACGAGCCTCATCCACTCATACCCAGCACCCACTACAATATCGTTCGCCCAACGGACGGGTGGTTTGCCTCTAGGTATCCTTTGCCACCATTCTATTGGCAATCCTAAATGAATATACCTACCGTAAAACGTTCACGTTCCAATAGGTACAATTTGTCGGAACAAAGTCTAAAAATAATGCAATATTGCAAGCCTGCGTCATACGTAAATCCCATTGAAGGGCCCGTTCAGCTCTGCCCACGCGGTCGCTCTGTTTTGCATTGCGTTTTTCTTTTTCCATAAACCTCCGGTTTGACTATGACGCACTGTGCTCTGTGTTTTTTTATTCAGCTCGGTTTTTGTATGGGAGGTTGGTTGGTATTTGCAGACAACATCATCAACATAACAGCCCGTAACCGTCCACTGTTGGACATGAGCAACCTCCAAGACTGATTATGATTATTGTGGTGATTATGGTTTTGCCATAATCACCACGCTCGGCAGGCGGATTGGTGATTACAGTATTGGTGTTACGTACTAGGCGGATGCTGCTGCCCATCCCCTGGTGTATTTTATTCCTTTAGTCGCCTTTTACGACATCCTCAGGAAATGGAGGGGTCCTATTCGTTAGCCGGAATCACCACGGCATTCATTGTTACAGACAACATCAGAAGTAAATGATGATTTGACCAATTCTCAAAGGTGTCAAGTTGAAAATTCCTTCGTACCTGCTATAATAGGGAAGTAAACTATAAATGTTAATAAGCTGCAATGCCTATACTGAAAAAAAACAGAAACAGCTTCACGACTTTAATCCCCAGGCACGGTATCCCCTCAGATCTCTTAGTACCAAGTACTAACTCCCGATTATTTTGAGGATGTCTAAGGGGGGTAGTCAGAGGTACGTCCAAACATTAAATTTGGCATATACCCACATTTTGCAGTAGTTGGTAAGTACTCCATACGTGACAGGTTGCAAGCCCATCGCCGCGGTTAGAGTACTAACTGGTTTCCTCACGATGTTTTCCTTCACCGTTTAAGAGTACTGGCATTATAGCAATGCCTATACTATGATGAAAAACTTAAGACAGTAATCAACCATTTCGCATTTCTTACAGTGCCGACTACGCGGCTTTACTAGTAAAAATTTAAACCAAGGATCGATTGAGAGAGATACAAAGAACTTTTTTTTTGCTTTTCTTACTGCTTATCACTGTCTAACACTTCTGATATGATTTAAGATGAAATAGCATGCATTTAGTCTCGCCATTCGAGTTCAAGACGGTATGAAGCGCACCCTTAATATCACTTTGTCACCCGCCAAGGACTACACTCTCACACAGAAATAATCTATTAGCTACAGTTCAATTTGACCCGAATAGTCCTACCGAGTCGACGTATTTCTCAAGCACCAATCTAATTACCTACCTAAGCAGAGATTTTAGACATTGACTACATAATCAATGTTTTTATTGAATACATTTCCTAGAATACACCTTTAAATCGGGGAAATGACGAAGCATTTTAATATAATGGCCAAATGGCCATTGTTGGCTATTCATTGTCAATACCTCCCACGGATCTACTTAATAATATTACGGAAAACCTTTCACTTTGATATGCTGAGTGCCGGTTCATTAGAACCAAAACCTTGTTAACTCGGGAATCAGCTTTGCAAAAAACAGCCTTAATTCACTTGTTAAAAAGGTTCAACTTTAGCTTTGTTTTATACGGCTTTACAAAAAAGGACAAAGAAAAGTTATTGGTTTTATTGAGTACAAAAATAAATATACTAAATCTATCAGCGGACGCGTACATTCACGACCAATCGTCAGGCTCTGTGTAGGATATCGCGTACAGCTGCGTACAGTCGTTGAAGATCTTTGCTTTTCTGCAGATGTCATGATCCAAATTCATTCCATTGATATTTGATGCACACGTCTCTCCCACGTCTGAGATCAAAATCCTGGGATCGTATCGATGGATGGCTTGGACTCTTCTGTAGTAGTTCTTTATGTTTATAAAGCCATCGTTGGTCATGATGCCAAACTTTTTCAACACACAATGGATGATGCATGGAATATCGTTTCTGTCTATGTGTAGTGGATATTTGTAGAGGTTTCTCGGGTACATTTCTGTGAGACATTCGTTAGTTACCTTATCACTCATCTTGTCACGAGCGTATAGTATAGAAATTGAGGGTTCCGATTCCAAAGTATGAGAGAAGAAATTGGTTCTGTAACCTCTCACTGATATTGCCAGCAAAATTGTCGAGCAGATGAGTATTTCTGAAATAGCACCCATAAAATGGTATTGGCGATTCACAAAATACTGAACGGATAATAAAATGATTATAAACGTCTGGAAAAACAACAGAATCGCCAGTTTTCTGAAGACATTTGTGGTGACTCTAGCTAATGTTACAAACTTGATAATAAAAAATCTTTTTGTAAGCATTTTACTTTTTGCTTGTCAATTTGAGGATCACTTTGTTATATTTTCTATATAGGTATATAGAAATACTGTAAAATTGAAATTGTATTGTACTTTGAATATTATACTACTACACTACACACACAACTACTATATTTACTATAAAATGAACGTTAGATACATGATAACAAGATTCAAAGTAGTATAATTAACATATTAGGATCATAATGTAGCCACACATCCGAAACATTTGCACAGCCTTCACAGCTCAGTTGGTAGTCGCTCTGCCTTCTGTGCCGTAGGCCGTGGGTTCGATCCCCACCGAGAACAAACATTTGTGTGATGATCATAGATGTTTGTTCTCTGTCTGGGTGTTATATAATATTATAAGTATGTATTTACAAAAAAAAAAGTATATAAGTAGTATATCAGCTATCTGGTTCCCATATCACAAGCTTTGGCTTAGTTTGGGGCGAGATAGTGCTGTGTGGAATGTCCACAAATATTTTATTTATATTTATTTTGCGGCGAATACACGAGTTCTACAATGTAATTTTAATACCAAATCATGTTTCCTTATATTATAATCGCTTACAAACATATTTTCCTGTTCAAAATGCTTTTAGTCAACCTCTTTCCTGTTACGAGTGTAATATTACACTTTATTTCCTACCAAGAGTTTGTACAAAGAGAACGAGAAACAATAAAAAGTTTTATACTGACATTGAAACATTCTTTTGTTCTGCTTCAGGAATTTTCCTTTGAAAAATATAGTTTAGATTTCTTTTTATCTGGTTTCATTTGTTTTGAATATAGCGCATTCTATCTAACAAGTAAAAAGTAAGATATATCATTTTTTTATATAAGATTTTTTGGTATACTAAAGCTTCAGGTTCTTCATTATTATCTTGGAATGATGGATTGAGCGGATGAGATGAAAAAATATTTGCCGTCAGAAAGTTTCTACGCAACGTCTAGTTTTTTGTGAATATTTCCTATTATTTGGCTTCCAGCGTTAAATATATCATACTAGTCTGTTCTGAAAATGATTGGAAATATTTTAATTATTTTTATTTGTTTTTATAGTGCACCTACCTACCTTTACCTACACTTATTAACACCCACTCGGATAATAACCTACAGTTATTATCCGAGTGGGATTTGAACCCACTTTTTTGAGCCCCGTATCAAGGGGAAGGTTGTGGGTTCGAAATTCCACTCGGATAATAACTTTTGAGACTATATTAAAAATCTTTGTAATATTTTAATAAATTTTGAAATTTCTGTATATAGTTAGTTGTATAGTTACTTACTTTCCATTCTCAAGCAATTTACTTTCACTTAATTATTTTATGATTCGCGGGAAGTTCTGCCCGAGTTAGGGCATTGTTCGTAAACAGTTTTTTATATTACCGGGAGTCAACTAAAGAGCTATGTTTGCGTTGGCACCTTACTAGCTTACATACGAATTCTGTTGTTACTGCGATTGCGTTGTGTTTATATACTCGGAAACACAATCGTCTATTGTACATTGCCCGATAACAAATTTTGAGGTTTCTTTGCTCTGAAACTTTTTTTCTAATGGATTGTAAAAATGGCAGGTGCTCGATACAACCGTGCTATAGGCTGCTGTAACTCTAAAGGTCTTGTTACTTTTATAAAAAGTGCTTGATAATTTTGATAGTAACTCACATCACAGAATACCGAAAAAAAATTAAAATAGAGTTCAGTCTCACTTTAGTAAATATAATTTAGACATTATCCCTCATACTATGAAATGGTGCTTAGTTTTAATAATGCTTAAAATTATGCGCTGTTCCCTGTTTGCCAATACGCATTGTTAAGAGATGGCAATAGTTTAACCATAGTTTATCGTTTGACAGATTTTTTGTAGTAAAGCCGTTAAAATCCGAGAAATTTGCCGTCTAGATAGTCTAGCAGCTACAGATTATTAAAAAGTTGTCATATTATGCGCGTCCTACTTAAAATACAGTTATGGAAGTACTCAAAAGGATCTTTTTATCAATCTAATTTGTCAGGTTTCCGCATAGCCCGATGGAAATAATTCATATTTCAACTGAAAAGGCACCCATACCAGGTGATTGAATTGAAAAACTTTTTTAATATTTCCAGGCGTTTTTATTATTCGCTGTCGTGTTCAAAATTTCTTTTGAAGGTTTTATGTTCATTCAAAGAAAAAGAAACGCAAGAGGTGCGTGGGTGCGAACATATTGAACAATTTTTATTTGAAATACATAGTAACTTTGAAAGGCGAGTATTAAAACGTTTCTCTCATGTGATTGCGAAATAAAATAGTAATACCAAAAATTAAGCGAAATTTTGAACTAGCTAACGTTACCTACCTACCTACCTAATGGTAAAATAACGATAACCTACCTAATGATAAAATAAAATAATAACGAAAAATAAACATTTTGAACGTTTACTCTATGGCTTGTTATTATATTACTCTGAGCGTAAATAATTAATAACTCAAAAACTGGAGGGGACAATTATAGCAAAATGCTCAAACTAGAACAATTTCGAATTTGTCGAATTCCGTGCTTGAAGTCGCTTGGGGAATTGTGCCATAATTGAAGGCCCGTTTTTCCTTTTCAAATGAAAACAAATTATTGTAATCTTCTGAATATCGTTAAGTCTTTGTGTTTTACGGTTTCAAATTAAACCCGATAGCGTACCTAATATAATCATTACCGAAAGGTTAGCTGGTAGACAATGCTACCCAGCATTACGCTCGCTAATAAAGAATTTTCTATTTATTTATCTAATATTATCCATTGGAACATTTTTAATAAAAAGACCAAAGAATAAGGAAGCCTTTTTTTTATTGCTCATAAGTTTTTTTTCATTATTCAATCTTCATCACTAAGCAACTGCTGTACAATAAAAAGTCCTACTTTTCTTATCCAGCACCAAATATTACAAGTCTTTTTAGTAGCCATTGCCGTAGTTTTAGTAGTCACACTTATATATTTTGTAGTCGCAATAAGAGGTCTCGTCGTTGTAGAATACATGTGGTGTAGTGAAGGGTCATAGTAGTCATAATAATATATTGGATTACATGCTCTAGCATCTATATTTTTAAACACAATCCCATAAAATAATAAAACAAAAATACAAATAACAAAAGTACGTTTCATTTTCTTATAGGTAATAGTAACTAGCTATAAATAAACATTGTAATCATTTTGTCAGACTATCTTATAATGATTTCATACTTTTTACATTTTGAAAAGTAGTTGATGCTCAACCATTCGAACTTTATACAAATAAACAGCGGCAAGAGTGAGCTCCGCGCTGAACCTATCCTGAATGGTCCCTCCCAACAGCTGACGGATGACAAAATCCCTTCGAGGTAATGCCTTCTAATAGACTGATGACAATCCAAGAATAAAATAGTAAATCACTATAGTGTGGTTGCAAAATACAAAATGTTAATAGGTACGAGTACCACCATTAAATACATTATTATTATGTTAACGTCCCAACGTCCCATGCATTATAATTTTCAAAGAAAATATTGCATTTTATTCGCGCACTTTCCAGTCTAGTTTCAAGAAAATCTTATTTATTTAAGTAAATTTTAGCTTTGAAACTCAATCTTCTTGTAAAATAAGTTGAAGTTAAAAATTTATGTTTTTCTTTCAGATATTGCAATTTCCTGCTTTGACGCTTGCAACTACTGGCTGGCTGGAGCGACATGAACGTTAAATTACTTCAATATCTTCCGATGAATCGAAAATGTTACCGCATTTTTATATGCCGTAATGGATAAATGTATTTTTTGTTTAAAAATTGTAAGATTTTATCTATAGCAGATTTTATCGACAACTACAAAAATAAATTGTAATTACCGGAAGTTGTCGTTTTAATATTTTTTCCAGTGAAACGTGTGAGTGGAGAATCAAGGTTCATTGTTGATTTTTGAATTGCTGATAGCCTTCGTATGTTTTAGTAACTATAAGCTAGTACACAATCTAATATAATAAATATATTGTTGGACTTTCAACACAGGACTATCTATCCCCAAACTAAGCCAAAGCTTGTAATATAGGAACCAGATAGCTGATATTATACATAATGTACTTTTTTATTTGTAATACATACTTAAAATATCATATAACACCCATACAGAGAACAAAAACCTAGTATGTTCATCATACAAATGTTTGTTCTCGGTGAGAATCGAACCCACGGCCTACGGCGCAGAAAGCAGAGCTACTACCAACTGAGCTGTGAAGGCTGTCAATATCTTTTATATATCTTACTGGGTCAAAGGTTGGACTAGTAACAGCTAAATCAATACATATGATTGTATTTTACTATTCACGCGGCCTGAGCCTTTGGAAATCGTTACAACCCTTTTATAATTAGAAACTATTAGGTATTAAAGAGAGCCTAGCTACTAAAACCTTAAATAATTTACGTAGAAACTTAGCTTTTTTTTATACAACTAGCTGATGGAACAAGCAGATGGCCCACCTGATGTTAAGTGGTAACCATCACCTATAATAATCAATCCAATCAATTAGCTAATCCGATCTGCATCTGTTTGATGAATAGCTACTATACTAGCTACTAGCTATCGTTGAAAAGCTATAGGTACCTAGCCAATTAGGAAAACTTACGTTTTTCCCTATTGTGCTCGAGCAACGAGACTTAACCAATTTAAGAGTTGTTTCTAAATGAAACATGCTAATGAGAAGATTGTTCTGTTCATACAAATTAGCTGCTTTAGGTGTTATTACACGACACCACTCACTGCGTTTAAATTATTGCATCCGTCGTCATAGGAACCAAGCCGTAACTAGACGGGCGTTTTCGCTTTTTCCCGCAGACGGTTATGTAACCGATATACAGTTTGAATATCGATATAAAAAACGGTTTTCAGATATCGATATCAGTCGTAGGGGTTGCAAACGCTATCATGATTTTTAGCTATGCAAACTAACAACGAAACGACAAACGCAAACTTATACAGTTATTTAGTAAGTAACATCGATTGTACGCTTCATCTCTATTTTACCAGCAAAACACTTCATACTTAGAAAGGGAGGTAGCGAATATCAATTGGTTTTTTTTTTGTTTGGTTTGTTTCGTTTTCGTTTTGTAAGTAACAGTTGAGGTTTTGATTTTTTATAAAGTTTTTAACATGTCGGTTATGTTTATTTTATTTATTTCTTTTATTTTGGAATTTTAGGAAAACTTACAGCTAGGTACAGATTATTGTTTGAATAATAGTTAACTAAATCTTAAAAAAAAAAGATTATGTTATCTGAAGGCCAATTAAAAGTTTCCACAGATAGGTTAAATTTACATATACAAAAAAACAGTAAAGTAGACGACTAAACAAAAAAAAAAGAAAAGTTAGATTTAAAGGAAAGTTGACAAAATAGGCACTTACCGAATAGGCACGTAATCAAAATAATAAAAGGAAGTTATACAAAACCTAAAAATTTATAAAGAATTTGTCACTGACTGTACGCTTTAGTGTTCTTATTGAGGTATTAAAAATATCTATATCAACATCCGCCTTAACCAAAGTGTTGAACGAGTTGCTAGTTCTGATAATAAAAGCATTTTGCCTGTAATTGGTTTTGACTAAGGGAACATAAAGTACATTGGGTCTTCTTAATGAGGCTGTGTTTGTTCGTAGTCCTAGTAGTTCTAACAGCTCCGGACAGTCCACCGTGCCATTTGCAATATTCAGGAGGTACGCCAGATCGGCTATTTCCCTACGCTTATAGAGTTGATATAAATATCGATATGGTATGATATCTAACCCATATCCGATATAAGTTACGTTTTGATATATCAGACTCATGTCTAGCCGTAACTTTTGTGCCTGTTCTTAAAGGTTACGTGGAACTGAAGCCAAGATTTCTAGACATTTAGCTTTGACAGATTGTCTTTGAAACGCTGTTTATGCAACTAAGAATGTTACCTAACAGTATCACGTGTTTTATGCCTTAGGCGCATAACACAGCTTGCCGTAGCAGTGTACTGTCAGGTCCCCTATGACACTGTTAGACACTGTAGAGTATGTCATCATATGTGGCGTGAACCGCACGGTGCGGCAAATACTGAGCCAGGACCTAATTGGCCTAACATAGTTATGTAGTAGTCACAGATAAGAGAATACTAGGTATAGTGTATATATAGCATATTCTGTTCTTTTTGTGTTGGTCAATAAATTGCTTTTCCTTCTTCTTTCTTTTCATTAGACTGTTGTCTTTGTTTATAAAACTTGTTGATGGTACCAGTAGATGTCAAAGTCAAAGTGAAAGGTATTTATTCAATTGAATCACAAGGATCACTTTGAAACGTCTTAAATATAGGTGAATCTAGGTACCAGTTCCACGCGACCAAGCAGAAGAGAGGCAACAAAGTTTAGGCTTGGTCCCTACTGTTCCGTATTGCTTCATAATTGGTCAAGCTCTGACAAGCATTCGCACTCCACGTAAAGCCGCGGCTGATGGGTTCACTTTGCCGCAGTGAGCGACACGGGGCGGGCGTGTGTAAGCCGCTTTAGTTGGAACTTGAAATGGACTTATTGCTTAAGGGTCCTGGAATGGCAAGCAGGGTCGGAGTGTAATTAATGCACTGGCTTCAACTTGTTTTGAAATTATGCCAATTAAACGTGGAACTTCTATTGCTTTACTCGCAATAAGTTTTGCTGTTCTGCTTCTTCTGATTTACCTGATGGTGGCATTTCACATCGCTATTCGGTATTCGCGTATTTATTTGCTCGTGTTTTTCCGTATTCGTCTTTCCCGGGTATTTCTACTACACATCGTTGTATTTGGGAAAATGCGACGAATACGCGAACACAAATAGCGCTGTGAAGCGCCACCGTAAGATAAAAAATATAACACAAATATTAAAATTTCAGCAATACACGGTATTACCTTTTTTTGTGAAGGAAAATGCGTGCGGTTTTAAATCAATAAATATAAATAAGTTTTATATTTATTGATTTAAAACCGCAACAATTCAATACCTACCTAATATATATAAAACAGCTGTTTTTTTTCGCGTTCACAGTGTTGGTTCCTTAGAAAAAGTTATTCATATTGATGGGTACTTTAGCCCCCTGAAGTTTTTAAACACAAGTATTGGAACACCTTGTATGCTATATTAATATTACCTTGAATTTCGTATGTAATTCTAATTTTGTGGGATAAGTTTGTGGTAAACCACATCGGCTTTAGAAAGAGATTCTACGCACACAGCTTATATTATATTTGTATAAATGACGGGCGTCGCACGTGCTCTTTCCGCCGTTCAGGGGATAAACTAAGCTTACCCTTTATCGGAATTTGTGGTATTTGTTACATTACGCTAGGTATTTACATTGCGTTTAACCATTACAATGTTTTTTGGAAGAAATATATTAGGCGGGTTTAGCGAATTTATTTATTTGTATTTATTTAATTACTAACGGTATCTAACAATTACAGTGAGAGTTATAGAAATAATTTATAACTATTTCATAAAGTATTTTGTACATTTTGAAAATACATGAAGTATAGGAAAATTAAGAAAAATTACAATATATAAAAACCATTGCATAAAAAAAAATGCCTTGTAACTAACACAATTGTAAGGGCGTGGATTTTTTCATTTTCCCAAGAAATCTGAGGGGATGATAACCGTGCCTGGAGATCAAAGTGAAGCTGTTACTGTTAATATTTACCTCCACCGTTTGAGAGCGCTAGCGTACATAAAATTTTCGAAGGGAAACTCTACCGGATTCGAACCCACGCACTTACGATTGGTTGACGTCATCACAGCCATATGACCACCGGTACTTACCTAACATTATTATAAGAAACGTGGAGTGAGCATCATGAAAATTGAAGAAGCACTCGGCAATTCTATTTATGAAGAGTGTTTTCGGCGACTCGCTAACTTTCTCCATCTTACTTTCAACAGGTTTCCAACTAGCTGCTGGTTATTCATTGAATTCACTTTCCTGCTTATTTTTACCAACTTGTGTGAGGATACCCGGGATCACTTTGTATTTGTTTTCTAAGTTCTTTCTTGGGGAATTCAGCGGTACGAATTTTAGAGTAAAATGTTTTCAGTCGGTCGTCTTACGAAATTATGCTTTAACTTCAAGTTTTAATGGTTCACTTTTGATTCTGTGACAACCTTCAAAAGAATTCTCGCTCGCACAATTTTGTTATCCTCTAAAATGTTGAAATGTGTAAGAAGATATTTCACAGTCGTCGACTTAAATGCTGTTAGGTTAATTGCTGTGATGACTATCGGATTCCCTTAGTATCAGTAGCCCCTAGCACAGATAAGAGAATACTTAGTACCCCTAGTATCAGTAGTCTGATGATTTAGTCCAATGATAGGACTGATGAGACTTTTTAGTCTCATCAGTCCTATCATTCCTCCTATCATTGGACTAAATCATCACACTACTGATACTAGGGGTACTAGTATTCTCTTATCTGTGCTAGGGGTTAGTCCCCACGCACCATCTGTGCTAGGGGTTAGTCTCATCAGTCCAATGATGCTGATCAATACAGATCATCGGACTTCTGAGCCTTTTAGTCCTTCCGATGAGCTAAGCGATTCTTGAGAGTATAAATGCTTTGTCTTGTTTTGTCTTGAGTCTATATTTTTGTTTGTTTTTGCTAATTTTTATTTAAATGATGTTAGAATTCTAGATTGTAACATATTAGATAAGTATCTGTAAAGCTTTAAGTAGGTGTAAATGTGTAAATAAATAAATAACAGTTTCATATAAATTTAGATTACCAAAAGCTAGACGTAGCAAAATGCCATAGGTATGCGGATTACATATGCTCCGCAGATTTCCACTTTATATGTTAATCTCAGTTAGTGCGAATAGTTACGTGAGGGAATAATATTTTTAGCGTTTATTTGACTAGTAAATAAAACGACGAATTCATTCTCATATAAAATTCAGCATTTTACAAGTTTACAACTTAAATAAAAGTTGTTCTCGGAGCTGTGTACGTTGTGCTACTGCAGAAACAGTTAAATGATGGCAACTTTTATGTTTATTATGAATGTAGACCAGAAACTTTGAAATAAGACAATTTGAGGTGAACCTTGTGGTTTTAAAGAATAGCCACTATTAATCTCCCATCCAAAGATGGTTTGAAAGAGATCGCTTTTAGCGATAAGACCCGTTGTACCCCTTGGTTTTAATTTAGTTTCAAATTATCTTATATCTATAATTTGTAATAAAATGCATATAAATATTATAATTTAGTTATTTTATTATGTTATAGCTGATTTTGAAATCTAGACCCCCATTTTACTCACAAAATCATCGGGATATATCCGACTTAAATATATTTTGTGGGTCTTGTCATTTTCGCGATCCCTTCCCTCGCCACTCGTATACCTAAGGTGGTGACTAGCGGTAGTGCGCGTACTATACCCACGTCATCTAGATTAGAGATTCATTTGTAATAAACGGACTGCTCTAACATGTATTCATTTTGTTCTTTAAATATTTGTTATTATAAATCCTCTAGCGCGCTCCTTTTTTTTTTTTTAAACAACCAGCTGATGGTACAACCAGATGGCCCACCTGATGTTAAGTGGTAACCATCATCTATAACAAAACATTGACTCGTAAGTCACGCACGATAGGAACTTGCCCTACGATACAGAATCAGATGTTAAGCCTCATGTGCCTGTAATTACACCGGCAACCACACTCATCAAACCGAAACACAGCGTTGCTGCTTGGCGGCAGAAAAAGGCGTGGTGGTAGTACTTCCCCAGACGAGCCCTTCACAAAGAGCTCTACTACTCTTCTTATAATCCCTACAAGAGATATGAGACCTGAAATCATCTACCGCGTCTGAGGATCAAATTAATGAAGCTGTTTTTATTCGTTATTTATTAGACCTGTTCGGTGTGTTAATAGATAAATCCTTGCCGTAATTGAGTTCCATCGGTAATGATGAATTATTCATACCACGCCGATGTACAATTATCGGGGAAATCAAATGATGGATTCAATTTGATGTGGTTCATGGACCTCTGATTTGGTATTAAATCCCTCTTTAACTTTACACGCGTCTGTCTGACTGTCTATCTGTCTGTCTCTGGTACTTAATCTTGGAATCTTGCCATTTGTAGCATATAAAATGATATTTTTATACTGAGCTCATGTAAGGTAACAATTACAGACAAAGATTCGTGAACCAGAATAAAGTTAAAATACTAAGAATTTATTCATTCTTTCATGTTGTTAAAATAGGTGAAATAGGGGGTAGCAAAATGTTACCCCCTTTAAACAGGATAATAAGTACTTACAAATCATCATCATCATCATCATCTCAGCCTGGTATCACCCATTGCTGGGTATAGGCCTCCCTCATGTTTTGCCAGCTTCCTCTGTCCTGTGCGTCTCTGGTCCAGGTGATTCCTGCGACCTTCACGATGTCGACCCATCGCGGTTTCGGACGTCTAAGCTTCTTTGGCCTGACTTTGGCCACCACTCGGTCTTACAAATATTAGTAATAAGTACCGCGCACACACCCATCCTATCGTTTGTGTTAGGTCATCCGATAGTTTGTGTTAGATCAACGTGGTTTCAGCTCAGCACGAAATGATGGATAGCAGCAGCTGATCCAAAGCTGATTTTCAGTTGAACCATACAGGAGACAGCGAACGTCAGGCGTCACATCAGGTTGACATATGAACATATGACAATTATACGCGTAACTGATTACTCAATTGCGGAGTGTGGCCACGCTGTCGCAGATGATGTGAATGCGTTACGATCGTTTACTCCCACTCACCTAAAATGTCAATTTTATTGGTGCTCGGCCTTCGGAATGAATTATGCTATACAAATATTTATACGGACAACCTTAAACAATTTTTTTAATTAACTTTTTTATTATTTTGATTTTAGTCGATTGGTTAGGAAGAAAGCTTCGCCATTTTTTTTTACACAACTAGCTTATAGAACAAGCAGATGGCCCACCTGATGTTAAGTGGCAACCATCACCTATAACAAACCATTACCTCGTAAGTCACGCACGATAGGAACATGCCCTACGATGTACTGCCCTGCGTCCATCAACTTGAGGCATACGGATGTTAAGCCTCATATGCCTAAATCACACTCTTCAAACCGAAACACACGCATACTACCAATTCGCACGAAGCGCTTTGCTTCAACCTTCATTATGCGAACCGCTAAGGAGTGTAACTCATTACCGTCGTCTGTTTTTCTGACCACTGCAATATCAGTCTCTTCTAGGCAAGAGTGAATAGGTGTCTTCTAGACCGTTCTGCTCCAACGTCGGCTACATCGTCGCTTACCATCAGGTGAGATTGTAGTCAAAGGACGGTCTATTCATTGTAAAAAAAAACACAGCAACGCTGCTTGGCGGCAGAAAATGGCGTGGTGGTAGTACTTTCCCGGACGAGCACTTCACGTTTGTGAAGGGCTCGTCCGGGGAAGTACTACTACTCTTAAATTTGTTCCTAGTTAAGATGCAAATGTCTAGATCGCATATTTCAACACTTTGAAGATATAAAATCATTGAATGTATTTTGAAAAATCGGTAACAACTAAGTTTTGGAGAATTACTTTGAAATGTTTAGAAAAAACATTTATTTGATCAAAACAAGTTTTCTTACGTTACGTTACGTTTGTTTTATTCGTTTTTTTGGTTGTAAAGATAGTGAACGCTGTGCGAGCAAGAAGTGATTTGAAGAATGTCAAGCTCTTTTTAAAGAATAAAAAACGTGTAACGCTTAGAAAGTCAACTTCGATTCTGTTCTGCTATAACGTATCTTCACAAATGTAAAAAAGTGCAAGCGAAAAGTTGTCTGACGGTTATTCTCGTAAGACGAATCTTAACTCTTGTTTCAGTAATTTGCATCGTGTCAAATTAGACATTAAATATGACTCTTGATCACTCATTTAAATTGCGGTGGCGGCGGCGCGCCCGCTCGCAGAGAGAGTATTATTTTTAGACGTCAGAACTATCGACGATAGTGAAAGTATGAACAGAATTGAAATAACTTTTGAAACTATTGAAATAATAATTGAAGAACAAAAAAGAAATGAAAACAGATTTTTTTTTCTAAATTAACAAATAAAATTTATATTGGAGGACATTACACACAATACTTAATAAAATTTTAAAACAATTTACAATTAGCTTAGTGAAAAATATTACGTTTACGAACAGTACTCGCGAAACACACGTAGAACACGTGTGTTTCGCGAGTACTGTTCGTAAACGAACTTTTTTTCGAATTTTTTTACTAAAATAATCATTATCATCGTCATCAAGCTAAAAACCCATACACACACAGATACGCATCAGGCTGCTGCATCAGCACTGCTCACTTTTGTATAGTAACCAGTGTTTATCGTATTTTGTTGCGTCCGGCCTTTTTCGTATGGAGATTCGAGTATTAAGTTCCTATCGGGAGTACTGAGAACTCGTGATACAAAAAGGGCCTGACGTTACGAAAAATAAAACTCAGATTTGGGGAAGGTACATGTGTAAGCAATAAATGTATTTTAAGGCTTAGTGTAGCTTGATCTGCATCCATGTGTACGCTGACACTCTCAGTTGCGCCGAGGCAATTAATTAAAGTTAATGAAGGGCCTGTCTGGCAAAGCCCTTTGATTACTGTACTGAGGCGTTAGTTTGCATCCCGCTCATCAGATTCCCCGAACCCTCTCGAAGCAAGGAGATAGTAATTATAGCTCTGGTGTTAAGAGGCAGGCAACCGTCATTTCTCGCTCGCACATTTCAAAGTTTTAGAAGAAGATATAACATCACTATACGTAGTTATGTGTTTTTTTTTTAAATACAACTAGCTGATGGAACAAGCAGATGGCCCACCTGATGTTAAGTGGTAACCATCACCTATAACAAAGCATTGCCTCGTCACGCACGATAGGAACGTGCCCTACGATGCACTGCCTTGCGTCCATCAACTTGAGGCATACAGATGTTAAGCCTCATGTGCCTGTAATTACACCTGTATAATCGTTCATACTATTATTACTTTATTTATATATTCTAATACAAAATATGTGGGTAGGTATGTACCAAATGTTATATTTGGATGTATCTCTGAATACCTTTCAACATCCTTAAAATAATGTTGAGTTGGTACTTGGTACTAAGAGATAAGAAGAGAATAAGAATAATTTATTGCCAAACAGAATCACAGGTAATCAAGTAAACAGTTTCAGGACACAGAGGTTTCTTAGAATAGATAATTATGATTAAACGTCGAGGCCCAAACTAGGCGAAAAGCCTGTATCTTTGGTCACAGAAGGGAATATCTACCGTGCCTGGGAATAAAAGTCGTGAAGCTGTTTCCGCTTCTGTTTCATTGACACAAATATTTGTTATCTGTGGGGATCGAACCTAAGTAAAGGGAAGTGAAATTTGTTGCCTGTTCTTCTAGGCTTTGGTCGCGTGGAACTGGCACCTAGAGTCACCTAGCTTTTCAAAGTGACCCTTGTGATTTTATTGAATAAATACCTTTTGACTTTGACTTTGGCCAACAGTGCAGAAGGCTGAGCTTTGAGGCTGTAAAAGGTACAATGGCGACTATTAAGCGTCTGATAGCATACACGACGCTAGCCTATAGATTAGTCTATATTATTGTGTACCTAGATTCGTGTTTTAATCTTCCTGATAAGGTTTATGGCAGCCATTTAATTTTACCAAGCTATAAATACGTTATCGCGTACTAAAGGGTATATGACGTCAATATCGGTGAAGCGAGCTCATATACAGATCCTGTATAGAGTGTAAAAAAACGAATTCTGTAAACTTAAGCGGGACATCCATCTCGCTCTGTGGCCTAAGCAGAGATGACATCTCAACATCAGGTAAATCATCTGTTTGATTAATAATTTTTTTTCATAATACGAAACAATTAAAAATCTTGGTTCCTGATTGATTACCAACGAAAAAAGGAAATAAAATTATGATAGGTAGAATTCTAGATAAACCTCTTAATAAAAGTCATATTTTTTAGTTAAGTTATTGTTGTTCATGTTGAGATGAGCATCAACCTTTTTAAAATTTGTTTCTCTAGCGTGCCTGTAAGTAAATACTGATAATACCGTATCATTAAGCAGGTCCAATATTTGAAATTTGGCTTGATATATACTCTTATGGAGCCGTAAAGTATGCGAACCCCTGTTTTATACTACTTGCTGATATAACAAGCATAATATGACCCACCCGATGTATAGTACCAACCATAGAAACCACCGATTCGGATCAGTTGAGCTATCTTTAGATTGTTCACGAACGGTCTACATCTGTTTTATGTGTATTTTGTACATTTTGTAAATACTTTTGTTTGTAAATAAATTTATAATAGTGGTAACCATCACAAAAATATATATCTTCGGCGGATTATATCGTTTTACACCCTGTAGGAACACTGTAACATATGGTTCAGTGGTTAATACGTTACGATGAGTTAGTCCACTATATATAATACAAGTTGGAAAAAAGAAAGAAAGAAAATAAAAATAACTTGTTTATTTTACTGAAGTTACGCGATTGTGGCGAATCTTGAGTTTTTAAGTATTTGTTGGCACTTGTTATATAAAAACAAATATTTAATTCAACGCCATGTAGTCTTCAGCTAATAGAAGTATTTGGAGCACAGGTGGTCTAGTTGGAGTGACCCCGCCTTCTGATCTTCAGGACGTAGGTTCGATTCCGGTAGTGCGCTTATGGATTTTTCCACTTCGAAAAATGTATGTAGCATTGGGTATCATGTAATGTTGGCCATAAAATTAAATACCCCTAACATCTAATGTCTGTTCAAATACGAAAAGGTGATCATCAGATTGGATGTAAAATGAATTGGAGCGAGGTTTGTTAACATCTCCAAATTGGTGCTGAGGTTTTAAAAGCCTAAGCGCTCTAGTGTAAAAGCTTGCAATAAAAAGAGATTTTTGGTGGTAATACTCAAATTGATTTCGTTTTTATTTTATTTTTCAAAACAACCAAAAAAAATATTATATACATGGTATTTTTATACATTAAGTACACGGAATTTTATAAAAAGGTTTGTAAAAAAAACATTTAGCTTTTTTTATCCATTTATGGCACCTTTCCATCATTTTGACATAATTTCAATATTTCACTTGACACTGTCAAGTGTACCAGTGTCAATTCAAATATTGAAATTATTGTAGTCAGTTCAGTTCATTGTAAAACAGCCTTAATATTTATATATTAATGTACCTACATATTTCGTTTCCTTCAAAAGCTATATGTTTTTTTTTTAATTCAACCAGGATTTTATTAACATAAAAGCCTGGTACATAATATGGGAATAATATAGGAAACCTACATAAATAACTTTTTTTAAATGTTTTAACCTCTAAGTAAGTATGTACTTACCTATCTAAGATCTCCCACTTCTTCTTTTTTTTATGTCATGCTGCACCCGTGTTTGTGTGTCAAATAAAAAATATTCTATTCTATGTTATACATTTATTTCAACTGCACCCATTTTAGTAATATAGAATCCATCTAAACATATTTTTGTAATAAACAACCTTCTTTCTTTGTAAATAAAACGGAAGTATCGCCTTATTACCCCTCAATAGTTTTCATAAAATATAGTGCAACATAATGATCTATGGAGTGGATCCCATACAAAGCTGTTATCGTGACATGTTACTCTCGATAAAAGGTCACCTAACAATCAATCACCCCTTAATGGCAGAGGATGTAATGAATAACATCCCCTTTTTTAGAGTTCTGCGGTATAATTATCAAGAAACCCAGAAAAAACAATAAATGATAACTTACAAATTAACCTTTAACCTTACAATTTAATCTTTTGATAGCTACAGGTTAAATTGACTGATGAAATATTAATCTTAAATATTGATTATAAACAGAAACAGCCCTTAAGGCTGCTTCTGTTCAATGCCAGGCAATCTGTTTTAACATTTTATGTTATGTTTTTGGTAGGCACGTCTGAAAGGGTCTTAAATTATTGACCTTTGAGGATTTTTCATTGAAAACACGAAATACCCATTAAACGCCCAGATTCGGCCCGGCTAGGCCCCATGCCGGCAGCGCATACAAAAAGCATCATAATAAAAAAACAATTTCGTCAACTTCTTAGTAGTTAAAATTGAACTACGGAACCCGGTATTGTGTAACGTGTTGCACTCTTTGTCGTTTCCATAAATATTTTTATTCTGCGCGCTGAAACTTCAGGCGGCTTTTATCTTATTATTAATGGAAGCTTCAGATGTAATTTATTGGTTTTGTGAAGCTGCAGCACGGACGCAGCGCTTCAGTGAATGTACCATTTTATCATAGTGAATCTGCTGAGGTGAATTAAATGAACATTTTGTTAAATCTGTCGGCTCTATTCATTTACTTGCCATTTTACAGCGGAGTTTTATAATGTTCTTGTCATTGTGAATTCAGCGCTTTTGGCATTTGCTGGATCATTTTACTAAGTAAAGAGGCAGATTACCGTCAAACAACTTCATGCTCGCAAATCTTAAAAATAAGAAAATAGCAAAAATCGCTATCGAAGATCGGTTAGGAATGACCGGGCAAGAGGTTTTTTTTCGTGAGGATATCTGAGTGTAGTAGTGAGAGGCAATTTCAACGTTTTTAAAAGTAGTAAGAGTAAGAGTAAGAGTAGTAGAGCTCTTTGTGAAGGGCTCGTCCGGGGAAGTACTGCCACCACGCCTTTTTCTGCCGCCAAGCAGCGTTGCTGTGCTTCAGTTTGAAGAGTGTGGTTACCGGTGTAATTACAGGCACATGAGGCTTAACATCTGTATGCCTCAAGTTGATGGACGCAGGGCAGTGCATCGTAGGGCACGTTCCTATCGTGCGTTACTTACGAGACAATGCTTTGTTATAGGTGATGGTTACCACTTAACATCAGGTGGGCCATCTGCTTGTTCCATCAGCTAGTAGTATAAAAAAAAAGTTTTGTAAGTTTGTTGCCTGTTCTTCTAGGCTTTGGTCGCGTGGAACAGGCACCTAGAGTCACCTAGCTTAAAGACGTTCCAAAGTGATCCTTGTGATTTTATTAAATAAATACACTTTGACTTTGACAACCATTCAACTAGACACTAAGCCCTCATTATGTACAGTTGTCAATAAATACCATCACTCGATGTTTACGTTTCAAATTGACAACTACAAAGTGTACTGGACGTACAGTCGGTGAGAGAAAACTCGAGTCTAGATGTTTATCTACTTACGTCCTACGTAGACTGATAAGTGCTATAATATAATATTAAATATATTATAGTTTAGGCATCAAATGGCTCTTAGCACACAAGTATTCTAGCAGCGGCTAGAATATAAAATACTGGTGGACTTTCCACATACTACGCCAAAGCTGGTAATATGGGAACCAGATAGCTGATATAATACAAGAATACTTTTTTTTGTAAACATACTTATAATATTATATCTATTTGCATCACACAAAATATGTTTGTTCTCGGTGGGGATCGAACCCACGGCCTACAGCGCAGAAGGCATAGGTACTACCAACTGAGCTGTGAAGGCTGTTAAATAATGTTAATTAATGAAAGTCAGCACTGGTGGTATAGTGGTAGTGGCCCCGCCTTCCGATACTTAGTTCGTGGGATCAAAATCAGTCATGCACCAGTGAGTTTTCCTGATCAAAAATGTATGTGCACAGTGCCAGTACTCTCAAATTTTTTATTGTGTTAGATTGTATTAATTATTTCGTTATAAGTTGACATTCAAGTACGGTTCTGAAAAATATGTTTTTGGATAAATAAATAAATTGAAATCACGTGACCTACCCACTCCCATTTCAGCGTCGCCACCTTGCGACACCAGCGATGCCAGTTTTGGAGTGTTTGATCCTAAGCTAACTTAATTGGAGAGCAAACGAACTATTGCCGTCTCCTTCACACAAACTAAAACAACAAGAGCGGCAATAAATTTTGCGCTGTCAAATTAAGTTAGCTCAGAACACAACAACAGAATCAACACCGTTGTATTATTCGCTAAGTAACGTTTAATTATATTTCAAGACAATTAAGTACTTACTTAGAAACTTCTGAGTGCTATACCAAATTTAAACTAGGTTAGATAAGAATCTATCTCAGATAACTAGCACAAAATAAAGTTCATAGACGAACTTACTGATAATTAGCATTTTCTTTTAAAATAATTTGCTGCAGCAGCAAAATCTGTATTAGCTCAGCAAAATTATCTTTCCCTTCTTCATCCTGATGATGATTTTCAGATGATGATAACTAAAGAGCGTTTTTACACCTTTTTTCCGCGTCTATTCGGCCACGTAGAACACTGTTCGTAGACCGTAGCAGCTGTCGTAGCTCGTAGCCGCTACGTGAGTGCTACGACACGAAGTACAAAGTAATTTACTACGTGTCTTTTTCCAAAGTCGGTTTGACATTGAGTGGTGGCTTTGAGTTTGAAAGTAAAGTGTACGTTTTCTTGTTTTTCTGTTTTGTCGCTTCAATATTGAACGGTTGCTTAACTGAGTTACGCCAAAGGCATAATAATTTTAATTAAGTTAAAAAAATGGTGGTTTTGTTGTTGACTTTGTCTTCTGATTACTATATACATAAACAAACAAAATTTCCTCAATTAAGTATTAAAAGGAGCAGTGAATAGAAATAGAAAGTAAAATAAATTATTTTAAAAGAAAAAATCGTTTAGATATTGTAGGTAGGAACATCGTATTAAGTACATATTCTCACTAATTTAAACACTGAAATATACAAAAAACTATTGAGGACTATCAAACAACACAAAATTCTAAGTAGTCACAGAAGATTTAAGTTACCTAGTTACTGGCAATTCTTTTCATAACTTCTCGGCAATATTTGGGCATATATATTTTATTTTATTTATTAAATAATATCCACAACCCATAATTGTATACAAGGTTTTCGTAGTGCTATTCTTACAGCCAATGACAGATTTACTTTTTTAATATAGCATTCAAAAACTAAATAAGCTTTAGTGACGTCACTTCGGCCTTTCTATTCGAATATTGCTAAAAGGTTGTACCAGAATAACCAATTTTGTTTATTTCTAAATGCCGTTCTGGTTTTGAAAGGTCAACTTATAAAAGAGTTAACAAGTTTATATTATTTGGAGCCATTTGTAATATTAAATAACAAGGTCATGATGATTCAGTTTATAAACAGGATTGGTTTACTATTACCTTCTGCCTGTGGCTTTGTTTGTCAGCTTTGCTGTTAGCATCAAGAGTAGTAGAGCTCTTTGTGAACGGCTCGTCCGGGGAAGTACTACCACCACGCCTTTTTCTGCCGCCAAGCAGCAACGCTGTGTTTCGGTTTGAAGAGTGTGGTTGCCGGTATAATTATAGGCACATGAGGTTTAGCATCCGTATGCCTCAAGTTGATGGACGCAGGGCAGTGCATCATAGGACACGTTCCTATCGTGCGTGACTTAGGTGGCAATGCTTTGTTATAGATGATGGTTATCACTTAACATCAGGTGGGCCATCTGCTTGTTCCATCAGCTAGTTGTATATAAAAGTTGTTCTAAAGGCGGGTTTATCTTTTTTTGAAAGGCCGGCAGCGCATCAGTAACGCCTCTGGTGTCTATGGGCGACGGTCGGGCCATCAGGTGGCCCGTATGCTCGGCTGCCAGATTTGGCATAAAAAAAATATGTTTCAAGAAGTTTTTATGAATAACAACTACCATTTTAGATATAGCGTCGTAGATATACCATCATTTATACTCTTAAGATCAGAAAATTCTGCTATATCGATTCCTGTTTTATGTATACTAAAAATATACTTTAAATTTGTATACTAAAAATACCAGAAATAAGCCTAAAATATTGATTGTAAGTAGGTACGTAAAGTGAACAGTATTTTTCTTTGTAGAGATTAGTTACAGAGAAATAATAGAAAAAGTAATTACATTGCCTATAGGTTTTAGAACTTACTGATAGTTTTACTACTGCTGATTTTTCTTATATTTTCATTGATCTAGTCTAGCAAGGAAAGGCGCATTGTTTTGTTTTACATACATTAATCATACAAATACTTAAATTAAAATAAGCTTTTTAAATCCATTTAATTTGAAACAGCGGCCTCTTTTTTTATCCAATTACCGTTTTTAAAGGCTCTTACGCAAATATCATTCCCGTAGCTTTTTATTTGTTTTCCGTTCAAAGGGACGAGAAATTCCACTCTTTTTGTCACCGCCGGAATGTTGGGGATAACCCTCAATTTAACGTACACATTCGTCGATACATTTATTTAACTCAATCAGATCCCACATGCACTAGGTATTATGAACTTACTTAACTATGTACTCCTAGTATGGTTATTGGGTGACTACCTACCTACTTTAACTTATGAAACTGAGAAGTGTCAAAGTCAAAGTTAAAAGGTATTTATTCAATAAAATCACAAGGATCACTCTGAAACGTCTTAAAGCTAGGTGACTCTAGGTGCCAGTTCCACGCGACCAAAGCCTAGAAGAACAGGCAACAAACTTACAGCTTGGTTCCTACCGTTCTTTTGTATGATCCTTATTACATATAATAAAATACATGTGATATAATAAAATATTGAAGCTCCAGTGTGGTGCCAATCGAATTTAGTAAGGCGTAGGCATAACAGAAAAAGGTAAAGATAATCAAATTTATAAGGCAGCACAAGCTACGCTTCAAACTAATAATACCTAATGCATACATACAATCTATTAAAGTAGATACGTATATGCGTAAGTACGCAATATTATCATCAATATAGCTATCTTAAGTATAATAAGCTTTCCTTATAAGATTATTCTTAATGTATACATAACATTTTCTATTATTCCTATTAGAAAATTTAAAGTATACATTAAGAATAATCTGCCCAGTGGCACTTTCTGGAAGTTTATTATAGAAGAGTATACCGTTCCCCATACACGAGCCATTTACCTTCGCTTTTTGTGGTCGCTTACTATTGGCCTAATTAACAAGCTCAAAGTCGCACAACGGGCTATGGAGAGAGCTATGCTGGGAGTTGCATTACGAGATAGAATCAGAAATGAGGAAATCCGAAGAAGAACCAATAATATTACTTAACAATATTATTTACTACCTCCTCCATACTTACGCGCCCTAATGTCAACAAATGCTTTTAATATTTAAATGTATCATAAAATGTGCTTGGCAAACGGTTCGGTGTCAGTACCCCAAGATTAATGTCAAGCCGATTTTGCATGTAGACTCGTGATTTCTTAGCACACCCGATAGAGGCGCTGATCAGTCTCCATACAAAAACGGCCTGACGATACGGAAACGAACAACTAAACTTACACATGGGGTACAGATTTGTTATAGGAATATTATGTTATACGAAGTAAAGACGATTCCATGCGCCTATATAGATGAACCCTCCTACACACCTACAACCTTGAACATCCGAATAATCTGAACATTACAAAAACCGGGGGCGTTACGGCATAAGTACAGTCAGTATCATGAGAAGATAAATAAATAAATGATGGTTGATGTTCTCACAAACCACTAACTTACCTTTTTTTTATACCACTAGCATCTGCTAGTGTTATAAACCAGGTGGTAGCCCACCTGGTGTTAAGTGGTAACTATCACCTACAACAAAGTATTGCCTCGTAAGTCACGCTCAATAGGAACGTGCCCTACGATGCACTGCCCTGCGTCCATCAACTTGAGGCATACAGTTAAGTCCCATGTGCCTGTAATTACAACGGTAACCACACTCTTCAAACCGAAACACAGCAACGCTGCTTGGCGGCAGAAAAAGGCGTGGTGGTAGTACTTCCCCGGACGAGCCCTTCACAAAGAACTTCCTACTCTTAAAAAAAAAACGAACTTGCTTAAAACGAATTAAAAATATACTGATAAAATAAAAATCAGAAGCATACAACACTGCATTACATAAAGTCAAAATCAAAATTAAAATACTACTCACAGTTGCGTATTAATAATATAACAGTATTTAAGCTTTAAAAAAATTGTGCCTTCTAACTTCAATCTTGTATTTGTTACGAATACGTCGTAAATTTTTTTATGCTGACTATACCTATAACTAATGTTATCTGATTAAACACGCGTATAAAAACGCGCATTATGTTTGTCTTGTTAAGGATTTTTAGTGCGCCGCTCCTATGTCTATTGACTTTGACTTTGACTATTTTTAAAGTTCTGTTTATCGCGACTACCTTTTAAACAAGATATTTAAATGCAAAATTCCTCTAAGGATGGTTTATTCCCAAGCAAATAATTCAGAGCCAAACGCTTTATCACGGATTTTTAATGCAAATTAAGTTTTATTTTTAACAAATGAGTATCACGCCAACATTACCATAAGCATTTTTATGAGCGACTCGTGTATTTTATAACAAACATATTATTTTCAAAGGGTGAACCAATCTGGGTCGTAATTAGTAACCAACCTTTGAAATCTGACCAGCTCTCTGATATCTGATATATATCGACAGCCTACACAGCTCAGTTGGTAGTAGCCTTCAGAGCCGGTGGCCGTGGGTTCGATCCCTACCGAGAACAAATATTTGTGTGATGAACATAGATGTTTGTGTCTGTGGGTGTTATATAATATTATATGTATGTTTTTACAAAAAAAGTATATCAGTTATCTGATTCCCATATCACAAGCTTTGGCTTAGTTTGGGGCAAGATAGTGCTGTGTGGAATGTCCACCAATATTTATTTATATCTATCGTGCCTAGGGATTAAAATCATGATGTCCTTTTTACTTGACAAAATTATGAGGGAAGATAAGATAGGTACTTACCTAAAGTTGAACCTTGCTATTTCGTGGACTTCTTTGAATATGCAAATGTAGATGATAGCTGCCGCGTTTTTCTAAATTGTTTGGCTGTTGATTTACTGATTTAAATAAGGGTCTGCTAATGAAGTTTTTTCAAGATTCTTAGAATTTGATTACAGTGGCGTTTTGTGAGAGCAAAGCGCCCGCCCAATGATAATACAATCCTTGGAGGTTGGTCAGAGATATAATCATTACGTTTTGCTTTCCTCCATGACATTTTGCCTTCTTCTTCTTTTTATGGTACCTGTCAATCATTCGATAGACAATCTTGTTAGTGTCAAGTGAAAGAGATTAAAAACTTTTTAGTCAAGTCTGCCCAACAGTCGGTTGTCGTTATTTTAAAGAAAAAGGTGGCGGTTTCCTTTTTTTTATACAACTTGCTGATGAAACAAGCAGATGGCCCACCTGATGTTAAGTGGTAACCATCACAAACAAATTGGTAGACAAAGCATTGCCTCGTAAGTTACGCACGATTAGAACGTGCCCTATGATGCACTGCCCTGCGTCCATCAACTTGAGGCATACAGATGTTAAGCCTTATGTGCCTGTAATTACACCGGCAACCGGTGGTGTGCCGGTAATTCAAGCCGAAACACAGCAACGCTGTTTGGCGGCAGAAAACTTTGGTGGTGGTAGTACTTCCCCGGACGAGCCCTTCACAAAGAGCTCTACTACTCTTAAACTTTCCTTCTAAACTTACAAATCATTTTTGTTCAAATCATAATCATAATACACTTTAAATTTTGCAAGATTGCTTTGATATCATGCTAAGACCTCAAGTTATGTTGGTTAAAATACAAAAGAAATTACACAGCAAATAATTAAAATGAAAACTGTTTAGGTTTTAACAAAGCCACTCTACTTAGTTAAAGTCATCACACTGAGGCTTCAATAGGTATACTTTAATTATTATTTATATTATAATTAAATAAAAATCGTTTTACTTTAATTTGTAAGACGTATAAATAAGCTTTGGCAAAATTACGTGGCTCAAGATTGTTCCATGGGAAAGAAAATATATATTTTTTTATTAAAGATGTTGCCAATCATATCAAGTAGTATTTTGAAGTACACGTGTGCGAGCTAAGCCGCGGGTAAGAGCTAGTTTATTATAAAGCGCTTATTTTAACAGCGTGCTAGTTTCTCACGTGTTTTCCTCAAACAGAACCAGTTACACTATGTAAATACGATTAAACTGCGTCGGAAAAGTATTTTCGGTTATCTGTTACTAGCACGAGCCGTTACTATCGTACAAGCCTCATTTCCCTGTCCAGCCACAGTGGAAAATGAAGCTTATTCAATAAAACCTACGGTGCCTTTTTCATCGGTGTGTGATAGAAGTAAAACATAAAAACGTGATTTCTCCTTGTTTACTTGTCGTCAGCGTGTAGGTAATAGGAAGTGGAAGTGTTCATGGTGCTATTTTATGCTATTAAGGATGTGTTTATTATGTCTGTAACGGTATTAGAAAGTCTCACGTTACCTGTACCTCGAGTCAGAGTTGTTTTTGGTATTTTGGTTTTAGGGTTCCGTACCCAAAGGGTAAAACGGAACCCTATTACTTAGACTCCGCTGTACGTCTGTCTATCTGTCTGTCTGTCCGTCTGTCACCAGGCTGTATCTCATGAACCGTGATAGTTAGACAGTTGAAATTTTCACAGATGATGTATTTTTGTTGCCGCTATAACTACAAATACTAAAAAACAGAAAAAAAAAATATTTAAGGGGGCTCCCATACAACAAACGTGATTTTCTTGCCGTTTTTATAGATACGGAACCCTTCGTGCGCGAGTCCGACTCGCACTTGGCCGGTTTTATTTTGTTTTGTGAGCCTTGGTTTTGTTTAAAGCCCCGAGAGTTCTCTGCACGCTCGATAAAGGATAAACTCGCTTATCTAGTATCCATACAAAATCAAGCCTGACGATACAAAAATAAACAAAAAATTAAAAACAAAACTCAAACCTCTGGTACTGTTCTGTACCTCCGAATTTATTTTTCGTTTTTGGTTTTTATTTTCTGTTTTGCGAGCTCATGTTTTGTTTGGAGGCGGATGGACGATGACACCGAATAGGACCTGACAAGTGCTCATATCGATTGTGTTGCGAGTTCCCGTGACTCGATACAAAACCCGCGTTCGCAATTCAAAATTCAATAATAAGACAAAAAAAACTGAATTCAATTTCAATTCATTAATAATAACTGCACAACATTACGGACCGCGTCGAAAGCGTTATACTAGCTAAAAAAAGTAAGTTAAAACTATTAACATATATTAAATAATTGCTATCAAATAAAATAAAAACTTTGTAACAGGAAACAAATATTTACACCACCAACACTAATATAATTCAAAATAATAATTAATAAAACCAATAAACATCTGCAAGTTAATATAAAATTACAACGTATTCAAAATAGAAGATATTAGGCTCCGTACTCACATTCGGTATTACTCGATAGTTTTACTCCAAAACGAGTAATACCGAATGTGAGTACGGAGCTTAAGAAAGTATTGCACAAAATCGTTACCTATGTTATTGAGGGACCTACTACTGTTAATACCTAATAATGTTGACAGCCTTCACAGCTCAGTTGGTAGTAGCTCTGCCTTCTGTGCCGTGGGTTCGATCCCCACCGAGAACAAACATTTGTGTGATGAACATAGATGTTTGTTCTTTGTCTGGGTGTTATTATATATTATAAGTATGTATTTACAAAGAAAAAAAAAGTATATGTGTGTTATATTATCATCTATCTGGTTCTGGCTTAGTTTGGGGCTAGATAGAGATGTGTGGAAAGTCCACCAATATTTTTAATTTTATTTAATAATACTAATTACCTACCTATTTGATGAATTGAATTGATGGGTACGAGGGGTTTTTCCATGGAGGTATTTATGATACTTAGTCTAAGGGTTTTTCTGTGCGAAATGACAACAAAAAGTTTGTATTGATATTTGAGTGACACTTTGCGGTGTGCAATGCAATGATGTTTCAACTAGAGCGTGCTGTCGTTGCCGCGCGATGTATTTCAAAATATCGTCTTTGTACATGTCTTTTGTAATCATATTTATGTCAAATTGTCTGTGCGGTTTTAGATATTTTTCTCGTGTTATTTTAATTGGATTGGATCGAAAATTATTCTTGAAGGTTTCGAAGAAACCGCCACCAATTTCTATAAACTTGACCTAAAACTTTATAATTATTCCACTGGCAAGATTGTCTGTCAAAATGACGGAAACGGGCCGTGAATGAGTAAAGAAGAAATGTTTATGTGTAAATAATTTAAGAATGCCAACATGAATCTTTATTCATAATTTTGCGGAGTAGACCCTGACAGCTATGTAAACTTGATTTTTTTGGCTTTTAAAGAGATTTGAATTACAAATTACTCGCAAGCTATACCCGTTGGAGTATACATTATGTAAATCGCGAGAAGTTGGTAGATCGAGAAGGTCAATATTTAACAGTGGGCTCCTTTAAGCTGATGATAGATAACTATCGACTTCGACCTACCTACCCTTGAATTTAATTTTTGTAATTTTTTTTCTCGACAAAACACACAAAAGTGTTTTGACAGACAAAGAGTCATGGGTTAGTGACCTGGCGACCTGGCACACTGCGTTACGTCACATTTTGATACACTTCAAATAACAACATACCAATCTGAAAAGACATTGTGAGGTTGAATTCCAGAAAAAACAACACGCGCGTTCCAGTGCACAAACTAAGGAGCAAATTCTGTTCCATAAAATGAAGATATCAATACCCGCAAGATAAGCGATAGTCTGAGTTATTGCAAAATTTACCACCTGACTCATAAACTCGGCTAGAATTATGACTGTGAGGCTATAACACTTGATGTTAGAGGTAATTTAAAAGTGCTACGCCGTAGCACATGTCTACGACAGTCTACGGCACGGTTAAAGAATATAAAAAGCAGTGAGTAATACAGCTCTCGACTGCAAGGCTAGGTGAAAAGCCTGCGTGCGACAGACAGGCAAATAACTAAAAAGCTGCATGTGTGTTTATCCAAGCGATATTTCGTATCGTATGTGACGTAGTGTTTATCAGCACATGACAATATACACTTATACTTCGTGGTAAATATTTTTGTTCATATAGAATTTTCTAAACTATTCGAATGATTTATCTAGTCTGCATGATTTTTGGATATCACGCTGAAAAGTTTTTTGTTTATCATAAACATCATATTAAGAGTAGTAGAGCTCTTTGTGAAGGGCTCGTCCGGGGAAGTACTACCACCACGCCTTTTTCTGCAGCCAAACAGCGTTGCTGTGTTTCGGTTCGAAGAGTGTGGTTGCCGGTATAATTACAGGCACATGGGGCTTAACATCTGTATGCCTCAAGTTGATGGACGCAAGGCGGTGCGTCGTAGGGCACGTTCCTATCGTGCGTGAATTATGAGGCAATGCTTTGCTTTGTTATAGGTGACGGTTACCACTAACATCAAGTGGTCCATCTGCTTGTTCCATCAGAAAGTCGTATAAAAAAAAACATTCTTGATACTTTATTGTATGATATAACGTGATGTACCGTTCCTTCACTTGGAATACTTTTAATGGAAGTTCTACTAGCAGTGCTGCTTGAAATTTTTCTTTGGCATTGAAATACCTCTACTTAATACATATAGGTTTTTAATAAATAAAATAAAATAAAAGTCATTTATTTCAGGCACGATTAGTATATACTATACCCATTTATTTTTTATTTTTTATACTACTAGCTGACGGAACAATCATATGCGCCACCTGATGTTAAGTGGTAACCATCACCTATAACAAAGCATTACTTCGTAAGTCACGCACGATAAGAATGTGTCCTACGATGCACTGCCCTGCGTCCATCAACTTGAGGCATGCAGATGTTAAGCCTCATGTGCCTGTAATTACACCGGCAACCACACTCTTCAAACCGAAACACAGCAATGCTGCTTGGCGGCAGAAAAAGGCGTGGTGGTAGTACTTCCCCGGGCGAGCCCTTCACAAAGAGCTCTACTACACTTAAAAGATACTCCATATCACAAGAATGTAGAATAAAAATAAAAATAAAAACAATGGTCACAATAAAATTATTGTAAAAAGTCAATTATGATTACCTACCTATATAAATTATGTAAAAAATCACTAACACTGGCAGGACCCCTATCAGTGTCCATCATTTTTTATTTCTGTCCATGTGGATAGAGATCCAGTGCCTGAAAATGGGGTTTGCCAAATAGTCAGACACAGCCCTCAGGATAGTGTTGTTGGAGCGACTTAACCGATCCCAGAATGCCAATAGCGCCATAATAAGAACTCAAATAGTTGAGTTCTTATTATGGCGAAGAAATCAGGCACTCCCGCCTCGGAAAACGTGCTCGACGCGCTGCAGTATCTTGGCAGTCTCATAAGAGCCCGGTATGCATTATTATACTGGACCCTTATGGTGCTGATGGATTTAAATACATATATCATTCATATGTCGGAACAGTTATCGGTCATATGTGCAAAAAGCAAGCTAAAGGCTAAAATAACAGTACTGCAATGGACAAAGAATACCACTTCATAACAAACGGACACAATGCCAGCTGGCCAATGTCACTTCATTGCATAAAAGTACTGATAAAATTCAGAGTTATTTTAACTCGAACTTTGCATTGTGTCTGCATTCGTGGAGAAAGTAGAAACTCATTGGCGTTCTAAAAGTGTTATGTTCGGCATTTCAAAATGAAATTGCATTATTTAATAGACATACAAAGCATGCAGACTATTTTATTTTTACATGGAACAAAGCATTCCCTCGTTCTTACGCCGCGAGTAATCGAATTCCTTCGTTTATTGTGAATACAAAAATATTAGAATGCGAAAAATACTATATACAAGGTGTTCCAATATTTGTACTTAAAACTTCAGGGTGCAACAATATGAATAACTGTTTTCTAAGGAACCAACACTGTGAACGCGAAAAAAACAGCTGTTTCATACATTTTAGCCAGATAGGTATTGCACTTTTGTACACACCTTGTATAGATGCTTATCATCATCAACAGTTCGAAGAAGTCTACTACTGCATGTTCAGGCCTATACATTTCCAGGAAGAAAAATTCGCTTGGGTGGTAAGTTTGAAGTACAAGTATTGGAACACCATGTATAAGTATTTTTTTAACCTACTTGCTGTTCTTCTTGCTTTTCTTTGTAATTCTTAGTACTCGTTGTGAAGGGCTCGTCCGAGGAGGTACTAATAGGCATTGTGGTCAATGCCTATTTCTGCCGCTAAGCAGCGTTGCTGAGTTTCGGTTTGAATGGTGTTGTTGCCACAATTGCAGGCACATGCCTCAAGATGGTGGATGCAGAGCAGTGCATCGTAGGGCACGTTCCTAACGTGCATGACTTGCGAGGCAATGGTAACGGTTGACAATTAACATTTTGCTCCATTAGCAAATAGTATAAAAAAAGATTTAATCCCTATGGAGTAGTGAAGGCCAGAAAGGTCGTATCGTGCTTTCACGAGCCTTAGTTTGTTTAATTCCACCAATTTCTAAATAAAACACTTTCCCAGCTGAATCTATCCGAGAGTAATGAATCTGTTCACGTTTTCCGAAAGAAATTAGCCCCAAAATTGCTCCCAGTAGCAATTTAAATTCGTGATAAGGACCAAACCGCCGTGATGGCAGTTTTGGGAATTTTAGGGACTATAAATTGGGAATTTAGCAATTAAGAATAACTAAAAGCTCCTTTTAATAAACCAAAGGCTCGACCTTTCAAACCAGAGTTTTGACACATCATCGTCATCATCATCTTGACAGTTGTAATTGATTTTTAGTTCATGCATTGAAGACATTAATTAAAAATATGGTCTATTTTTTCGTGCCGTGTCCCTAGTTCTTACGAAACAGTGAAAGAATTTTAAATGCGCCTCCTTTCGAGCAGTTCATACATGTGAAACAGAAAATCTTATTGGTGCACGACTCGTTTTGAACCCGCTACCGCTACCACTAGTCCACCAGTGCTGTCAGACAGACAGAAAAATATGTTAAAAAGAGTAATAAGTACCCGCAAAGGGTCCTTTTATTTGTGTGTGCTATTCATATTTGGCTAAAAGTCCGTGGCCGCTTCACCGTGAACGTCCACCATCCCCAGTACCCAGCCACCGTAAATGATCCCCATCTCGCGAAGTCACAACTTTATACGTATGTACAATCATGGGCAGCATTCTTTTTATAACTTAAAGGCATACGTTTGACCGCTTAAGGGGCTGACAACCATCAAACAACTTCTCGCTCGCACGTTTCGACATGTTGAAATATATAAAATCACTAAACTCATTTTCGAATTAAAATTTCATTTTGATCGATACATGTTTTCCTACTGAAAACATGTATCGATCAATATGAATTTTTTACTAAGCTGTGTGCAATGTGATTGCACACAAAATGGTTGATTACGATTTTTCGAAAATGAGTTTAGTGATTTTATATATTTCAACATGTCGAAACGTGCGAGCGAGAGTCACATTAGCTTTTGTCTTCGCCTTAACTAGTTTTTTATAGGAAAACTTGTATCGATCAAAACGATTTTTTTACTACACTCTCTGCAATGTGATTGCACAACTTGGATTGATAAGTAAAAATTTCGTTTTGATCGATCCATTTTTTCCTACTCAAAAGTTTGCTTTACTAGTTTTCGTACATAAGCGAACTTTTAAGTAGGAAAACTTGTATCGATCAAAATGAAATTTTTACTATACTGTGTACAATGTGATTGCACACAAAATGGTTGATTGCGATTTTTCGAAAATGAGTTTAGTGATTTTATATCTTTTTAGATGTCGAAACGTGCGAGCGAGAGTCATATTAGCTCTTGTCTTCGCCTTAAGGAGCCGCGAACCGTCAAACAACTCTTCATGTCATTTTGATCCAAACAAATTTTCATGCATCAAAGTTTCATTAAGTACGAAAATTGGTTAAGCAAATGATTCGTAACTATTAAAATACAGAATACATTTCTACGTATCTAGAATAGCTTTTTTTACCCTTTTATATGTCCTGTACCTTGTCGTGTACAGTTTGTATAAATAAATGCCTTTTCTTTCTTTCAAATAAAGATAGGTCGATCGAATACAAGATGGTGCAACGACGTGGTAGAGGTGACACAACACCGCTGCAAGTGCAAGCGCATGGAGGAAGCCTACACCCATCTCCGGATGCCTGACAGTAGGTAACATGTAAGTGGTTTTTATCGATAGTTTTGTAGGTATGTGAAAATAAGAAAAATAATCCAAGGAATCTAATGAAACACAAAATTTGCTATTCCACTGTTGTTCATAACTGTACATTTCAACAAAAGCTTTGTACGTGAAAATAAGAAAAAAAACCAAGGAATCCATTAAAACATGTTGATATTACACTGTTGTTCACAACTGTACATTTTGGGATCACGCACAAAGTACAGGGATCAAGTGGACTTAGCCCGTGGCGCTGTTTCATATCCCGCCGCAGAACTCGCTCAGAAGCGCACTTTACTACTATTTATATGTTCAGATAAAAGTCCCCAATTCAACATACAAGAGATTTGTGAATTTGCGCCACTTGTACACCTCACCTCACCTCACACCACTATACACATAAAATCACCACAACATAGTCATACACACAATCTCTCACCCACATTAATATGTAGTAAGGTTTGTGTCCATGTTGACAAAGAGTAAGTAATTAAAGTTAAAGTTAAAAGTAGCTACCTAGCTTATTTTACAACATTAAAGGTAACAACATTACCTCAACGCCTTAGTCCATAAACAGAGGCAAACCCATGTCGACACTTATTCGAGCTGTTGCACTTTTCAAACTTAGAGAAGGTAATTAAAGTTATAAAGTAACTACGTAGCTTGTCTTGCAATGAAGCGAAACTGACTGAAGCTAATAACATTAAAGCTTACCTCAACGCCTCAGTCCATAAATAGAGGCAATCCCATGTTGACACTTACCCGAGCTATTGCACTTTTTAAACTTAGAGGTGAATAAGTTATGAAGTAGCTACGTAGCTTGTTTTACAACGAAGCGAAACTGACTGAAGGTCATTAAAGCTTACCTCAACGCCTCAGTCCATAAAAAGAGGCAATCTCCAGCTCGGCTACAGATTGCCAGCGCCAACTGGAATTGCAATGCTATTTATGCTTCTTGCAATTTGTTACGCGATTCACTGGAAATTTTATTTATATGCCCTTTGTTTACTTTCTGCGAAGTCATTAATAAATTCGCAAAACATCACAAATTAGACAGCCTTCATAGCTCAGTTGGTAGTAACTCTGCCTTCTTTACCGTAGGCCGTGGGTTCGATCCCCACAGAGAATAAACATTTGTGTGATGAACATACATGTTTGTTCTCTGTCTGGGTGTTATATAATGCTATAAGTATGTATTTACAAAATATAGTATATGTATATGTATTATATCAGTTGTGGTTCCCAAAGTAAAAGCTTTGGCTTAGATTAGATAGAGACACCTAGATGCTTAGTGGTAACCACCACCTCTAATAAAGCATTGTCTCGTAAATCACGCACGATAGGAACGTGCCCTACCATGCATTGCCCTGCGTCCATTAACTCGAGGCATACAGATGTTAAGCCTCATGTGCCTGTAATTTCAACGACAACCGCACTCTTCAAACCGAAACACAGCAACGCTGCTTAAATACATATTTATAATATATTAATAACACCCAGACAAAGAACCAATATCTATGTTCATCCCACAAATGTTTGTTCTCGGTGGGGATGAACCCACGGCCTACAGCACAAAAGGCAGAACTACTACCAACTGATAATGAAGTATTACACGGGTATTTATCGCGTTTACCTTTATTATTTTCCCGACTTACTTTAATACTTCAATAAGTGTTATGATCGCGAGAGTTTAAAAAATACTACTACCAACTGAGCTGTGACTGCTGTCAAGACGAAGTCAAAAGAGATTTTTTGTGCTAAAAACGATGACCATAATAATTTCTTGCTTCTTATTCATGAAATTATTATTGCAATGGTACGCTCAATATAAAAAAAATATAATGATCTGATAAAGTTTCAGAAGTGTTATATGAATGTTAACTAGCATTTTTCATGTTCTTCATCAAACTGTGATTGAGAGGAGAAAAATCTAACTCAAAAGTGGTATTCTACCTCTAGTAGACAATTATGATAAGATCAAACGTAAAAAAAAAAAAAATTCTAAAATGTCGTCAACTTCTGAGGCTGTCTGTGTTAGCATGTATAATTACATCCTAGTAGGTGTATAACGTTAATGACCCTAACTATACGTATAGTGTGGTGTTTGACCATAGACGATGCCATCGACTATAATGCAAAGATGTAATAACTACCACCCTATTGTAAGTAGATTAAAAATTAAGATTATTCTGTCCCAAGCCACGATATTTTAATTAATACATATAATTGCTAAACCCGATATTTTCCACGTAGAATAGCTTATTTAAATGTAACTACTAACAATGCTAAGGATTACGTGATTTATTTGGAAACCCTATCATATTTAAAAAAATGTAATTCGTTTACTTAGTATAATACAATTTTTGAAATATTTATTTACTTAAGAACTACTTTAGCATAAAAAAGGATTCAAAGTTCTAAGCCTAAGTATCTAAGCCTTTAAAACATTATTAAAATATCCAAAGAATTCTGTAATTGAAAAACAATTCTGTAATTTTGAGAATTGAAGCTATTTAAATTTAATATTACAACGGTTCTTCAAATTAAATTTGCAGAGGCTATAGAAATCCGTTTGCTGATAATTTCATTGTTGACTTCTGAAATGGGAAAAGTTTAAATAATGACCTATTATTAAAATTAAATATTACAACAAAAAATACTGGTATATTTATATCAAGCTGGTGCCCACGACTTTGTCTGCGCAGGATTAGTCACACAATATCTTTATAAATTGTAGCCTATGTGTTATTCTGATGTATAAGCTATATTATTGTAAAGTTACATTAAAATCCATTCAGTAGTTTTTACGTGAAATAGTAACAAACATCCATCTTTCCTTACAAATTTCACGTTTATAATATTAGTAGGATTTCAGTAAACTAAATGAAGAGAATCGCGTCCTTTATAGACAGAGTTACCGGTTGTCCCAACTCTATCATTAGAAGTTTGGCAGACATTCTGATGCTGACGGCAACGTACCGACGATGGGTGGAAATTGCCACCTAGACTAGACCAGCAGCAATATAATATTTATATTGTGCATTTATTTTTATGATTTTTATTTTAAATTTGTGTTTTACTTTTATTTTAAATTTGCAGTGTATTCTAATTTTCTAAATGTGTACCTATTATTATGGTCCCACGTGTCTGCAATAAAGATTTCTTATTTTAACTATTATTATTCTAAAAAAACATGATTTGATCTCCGTTCCATGATCATCATCGTCTTTGTCTATCAACGTTACCAATGGTTAATCACTTGGGGACGGACACACATCTTCCAGTTCGTCCAAACAATCCAAGTTACAAACTAAATTTTATTCCAAGTTTCTTTAAATCCATGCAGCCATTACGGCAGATAGAGTGATTAAACATTCTCACACACTCAAAGACTTTCGCATTTATAATTTAGATAGTATATTCTTCTTGTCGTGACACTAGTTCTTTCGAAACAGTGTGGTGAAAGGATTTTAAGTGTGCCTCAAATAGGCTCCTTACTAGCACTTGGTTTTTAGGTTATACGACATGCCGGTTTCCTCACTTGTTTTCGTTCACCGTTTGAGAGTACTGGCACTGGACACATACATTTTTGAACAGAAAAC